>CM050166.1:236834526-237434526 GCA_027410445.1 Discoglossus pictus
TGCTCTTAATTTTCGACAGTTTCAAGCACTTCTTGATGAGGTACATGCACAGTATAACACTTTACTTATGTACAATAATGTCCGATGGCTGAGCAGAGGACGAGTCCTGGAGAGATTTGTGGCTTGTTTGGATGAAATTAGGCTGTTTATGAATGAAAAGGGGCAAGAATATCCCCAGCTCACTGATACGGCCTGGCTTACCAACCTCATGTTTTTTACAGATTTTACAGCACACTTCAATGTTCTGAACAAAAAACTGCAAGGTGTCGGGAAAATAGCAGAAAGGATGTTTTGTGATATCAGAACATTTGAGAGAAAGCTGCAAGTTTTTGAAAGAGACATTGAAAGTGGGCAGCTGAAATACTTTCCAAATCTAAAAATACATTTGGAAAATTCTACAATATTTACGGACAATCCTCCAAGCCATCAGGAAATCCACAAGGAACTTTCTAGCATTGTAGCAGCTGCTAAGGAGAATTTTAGTAACAGATTCTTGCAATTCCGGAAAATGGAGACAACCCTGTATTTTCTCACTTCTCCAGATAAAGCCAAATATGAAGAGCTTGATATTTCCTGCTTACACTGGTTAGATTTAGAAAATCTAAAAATGGAGCTATTAGGATTTCAAGAAAGCTCTATCTGGAAAAATAAATTCTATGCCCTGCGTGCCACACTTGAGAAGATAGAATGTGAAGGGATGACAACAGACAGCACAGTTGGTAGTTCTGAAAATGAAATCCTTAAAGTGTGGAATTCTCTGCCGAATAATTTTAAGTCAATGAAAGCACTTGGGATGGCTCTTCTTTCGTTGTTTGGGTCGTCTTATGCTTGTGAGCAGCTGTTTTCAGCATTGAATTATATCAAATCTGATACCAGAAACAGACTAACAGATGAATTGAGTGCTGCATGTGTTGCTCTCAAATTAACGGAGTATGAGCCAAGATTTGACAAATGTGCAGCATGTATACAGCAGCAAAAATCACATTAATTGTGCAAAAGAATGCTAACTGCAAACTTTTACTAATGCAGTGTTTGTGTCCAAGACACTAATTTAGGAGTTGTTTAAAGTGTGTTAAGCAAGTTTAGTTTCCTTGTTTATCTTACTCATCCACATTCAGGTTGACATTTACTGTAACTGTAGAAGCAGAGAAAAGACCCAGAGTAAGGCGTTCGTCATACAATGTCAGTCTGGCATGTAATCAGATTACAAGTTGAGTATCCCCTTGTACACATCTTTGGCACAGTTTACATGCAGTTTTGCTGCAGCTGGATGGACAGAAACCTGATAAAAAAAATGCATGTCCAATGACATACATAGAAAACTGCACCAAAACTGGATGTATGACGGATGTAAACTGTGCCAAAGCAGCAAGTAAGATGCATGCAAACTGCGGGTGAATAGGTGGGAACAGGTCCTTAATAAGGTAAAGCACCACTGAACACCAGTGTGTTTTAATTTACTAGAATTTGTTTTTTCAATAAAAAAGTTTGTATCATTGAACTCTCTGTTGTTATGTTCTTCTTTTAAAACAAAAGATGTTAATGAGTTCGGACAACTGTACGAGTTGTTTTTTCTAAACTTAAACCTCAGTATTCAGGTTTAATTGCCGTGTTGGCACTTAGAGGAAAAAAAAGTTGGCATGTATTGCAGTTTGGGCACTCGGGCTCAAAAAGGTTCGCCATCACTGTCCTAGACCTATTCTGGCTAGCACTTTCCACATGAATGTCCAATCTATTCTGTCGAATGCTTTTTCTTCGTCTAGTGATAAAAGCATTGAATGGATATTGTTTCTTTTGGCTATTTCTATTAGGTTCAACACTCTCCTGGTGTTGTCTGGAGCTTCTCTACCGGCAATAAAGCCCACCTGATCCGGATGGACCACCTTAGGTAATAATGGGGCCAATCTATTCGCCAATATTTTTGAATATATTTTGATATTGTTATTAATTAGTGATATTGGCCTGTAGCTCCCACACTGGGCTGGATCTTTACCTTCTTTAGGGATTACAATAATTTTTGCCTCTAAAAATTCTTGTTTTATAGGGGGTCCTTTTAAGAATTCATTAAATAACTCGTGTAGGTGTGGGAGTAATTGATTTGAGCATTGTTTGTAGTAAAAATTTGTAAACCCATCCGGACCGGGCGCCCCATGTGATTTAGTTGTTTTAATTGCTTCCTTAATTTCTTCTATCGTTATGGGTTTTGTTAAATCTTCAGCTCGGGTTCTCTCAATTTGTGGGAGCTCCGTTGAGTTTAAGAAAGTATCTATTTGTGAGTTGTGGGCTTTGGATCCTGAGTGTGGGGGGGCTGAGTAAAGCTCCTCATAGAAATGCCGAAATGTTTCAGCTATCTCATTTGGTTTAAAGACTAGTTTATTAGATTTGTTAATTATTTTTGAGATAAAGGAATTCGCTCTTTGTGTTTTCAGTTTTCTGGCTAACATGGTGTCAGGTTTGTTGGCGCTCCTGAACATTGTGGCCTGTGTGCGTTGGAGAATGGTTACCATTTTTTTCCTAAGAATAGAATTCAGTAATTGTTTTTGCATCAGAAGTTCGTTATAAATCTTCGGGTCGTGTTTCCTAGTGAATTGCGTTTGTAGGTCCGAGATTTTACTCTTAATAGTGTTCATTTGTGCTTGCTCTAACTTTTTTGTTGTTGCTCCTATTTGGATACAAACCCCTCTAATGACTGCTTTATGCGCTGCCCACACTCACCCCCTGCTTACCTCGCTCCCACTATTGATTGCAAAATAGTCGTCTATTGCTCTGGTAATTTTGTCCTTGGAGTTTATGTCATTGAGTAGGTGTGGATTTAAGGTCCATGAAGGAGATCGCCCTGATGGAATGATGCCACTTAAGGAAATCAGAACCAAATCATGGTCCGACCATGCGATGGGATGTATATCTGCACCTATTAGGTTGTGGGTTAGTCGTTGTTGAATCAGCACATGGTCGATCCTTGAATGGGATTGGTGTCTAGGGGAGAAGAAGGTGTATGTCTTGTCTGAAGGATTTATTGCTCTCCATGCATCTATCAGACAGTAGGATTTTAAAATGTGTTTAAAAGCTTTGGTGGCTGTTGGCATAGTGTGTGCGGAAGATTTGGCAGAACGGTCTTTATCTGGGTCTAGTACAGTGTTCATGTTCCCTCCTACTACTAGGATAGATGGTTCCCATCCCATCATTATTTGTGATATATTATCGAAGAATTGTGCCTGTTCAGTATTTGGGGCGTAAAGGTTAAGGAAGGTTACCTTTTGTTCTTGGATGGATCCGTGAATTGCTAGATATCTGCCCTCTGGGTCTGATTGAGTTTTGGAGTGGCAAAAGTTAATTCTATTGTGTATTAAGATTGTCACTCCTTTTTTCTTCTCTTTAGCTGTAGCGTGGTATGTCTGCCTGTATGTTTTCCCCCAATATTTGGGGACCGCTATTTTTTTAAAATGTGATTCTTGGATCATAACTACGTCCCCCCTTAGTTTTTGATATTCTTTTATTGCTATCCCTCTTTTAACGGGTTCATTTAGGCCCTGAGCATTATGTGAGATAATGTTGAGGTTCATAGTGTGTCCTACCTTTTAGCTCTTTGTTCCTTATGGGGAGCAGGTCGTAGTGGAATGATATTTTTGATGTACTTGCTGAGATTGTCCGATAGGCCTCCTGCTGGGTTTGTGTACAGTACACCTGGAAGCTGGCTGTTCTAATGGAATAAACAAGAAGGCGGGGATAGATGTTAATTTTTACACAATGATAGTATTACACAAAGGCAACCTTATATGTGTTCACTTCTATTCTGTGTTGGTAAGGGTTTTGAATCGTTTATTTCTATATTGTAATTGTTTCACTGGGATGTGAACTGTTTTTACAAGTGTGTAAAATACAGCTACTTCGAATAGCTGTGAAGGTAGTAGTAATAAAACTATCGAAAGGATAGCACTCGCTATCCTCCTTAACTTGTTTGGTGAATCCACCCGTGTCGTTACTTGACACTGTGTGGATTCGCCTGTTTTCTGAACTAAACAAATTGCCCACGGGGGACTTTATGAGAAGTCTATAACTTATAAAGTGAAAAGTGAACTTATAGAAATCTAACTCATTTTCTGTTCCAAGGGTTTCTGAGATTAGTCTATTTAAAGGTATTGGATAGTAAAATCTGTCAGAGAATTGAATTTGTAGTGCTCTAACTAACTTACTGTATGTAGAACTAATAATATCTATCAGATAGTCATCTTAATGTAAGCACTAGAAACATTTCAGGAAAATTTTAGCTTGTATATATCTATTGCAAGTTATAACGGTTTCCACGTTTAGTCTGTTGTATAGACGTGGACATGTTGCGGTTTAACTAGCTTACATTATTAAGATCTAATATTATTTAATGTAAGAGCATTGTAGTGTGTACGTCAGAAACATTTTGGAAAAATACAGTGATATCTAACACTACAACATCTTGGCCTATATTGCCTTTCATAGAGATTTCCTAATGACAGCATTATAGACCTCTCAGAAAAAGAAAACGAGAGAAAAGACAAAATAATACTTCACATTACAACATTCTGGTTTTAAGAGTTCGTTTTGTTCGGAAGTGAGACATTTCTCCCTCTGTCTCGTCGTGTTGATCCTCTTCTCCTCTCTCCTTGGGGTCTGTTTTCTATGAGAAGTTCAGGGGTCGCATGTAGGTGAATATCCCAAGAGGTCAGTAATTTGATTCCTTCTTCCAAGGATCTGACGGAGTAGAACTTGTTGTCTCTTGATATGGTCAGGCGGAATGGAAAGCCCCAGGAGTATCTCCAGCCCTGAGCAAGGATGCAGTCCAATAGGGGCTTCATATTTCTCCTTTTGGATAGCATTAGTTGTGATAGATCAGAAAAAATCTGAGGTTGTTGTCCTTCGGTTTCAGGTACGCCTCCTCTGGATGCTTTCATAAACATCTCTTTTGTGGTGAAATAGTGAAATCTTGCGATAATATCTCTAGGTCTTTCCTTCATGTTTGGGCGTCCCCCCAGGGCTTCATGTATGCGGTCAATGTTGTATTGTTCCGAGTTTAGTTCTGGTAACAAGAATTCACAGAGTTCATACATGTATCCTTTGAGATCAGTTACCGATTCAGGGACGTTGCGTATTCTCACGTTCTGTCTCCTAGATCTATTTTCTCGGTCCTCTTGGAACAGGAGGTGATTAGCTTGTTCTTCTTTTAATGCAGAGATTTCTACTTCCATTTGATGATGGGATTGCTGCAGTTCTTTGTATTTCTCTTCAAGTATATTTGTTTTAGTGTCTATTTTTTTTATTTCGGATTTTAGCTCTGTGGACACCTTCAAAATTTCCGTTTTAATGTCTTCTCTGAACGTTCGAATTAGATCTTTCAGGTCTTGTATGTCCCCTTTGGTGCTCGGTGTGGATTGTTCCATTGTTATTGTCTCAGTAGGTCTTGTTGTTGAATGGAGTGTCTGTGGGGTTGTTATTATTGTCTTTGGTGGGTAGTAGGCTTGAATATTTTTGTTGCTTTTCCTTGTTGCGACTCCAGCCATAATACTTTATAAGTCACTTTTCACTTTTGTCTTATGTAAGCGTCCCCGTTGTGCGGGCATTGATAGTAATTTACATCTTAGGGGGTTTTGATTTCCATATGAATGATGGATTACAAGTCTATTATGTTTGTAGTGTGTCTTACCCCTGTGCACTATCTGAAATAGCCGCCAGGGGTGGCTGGTGTTCTACCAAGTTATTCTTCAGTAACTCTCTCCTTTGTTGGGTCAAAGTTTCACTTTCTTGTGGTGGTGTTTATAATGTAGTATGTAGTATAATGTCCAGTGTAGTATAGGGGGTATCTTATTTAAGTGGGTCTCCTCTATCCTCTTAGTGTTTAGACTTCACTTCTGGAAGGGAGGAGATACTGGTTGTCTTTATAAAATATATGTCTTCCACTTCTCAAGTGAATGTTAGGTCTTGCTCCACTTTTGTCTTACTTTTTGGAGGTACACTTGTTTTCCTTCAGGTTTTAGTCAGCACCTTTGCTGTTTCCTCTTTTTATATGTGTTCTTTATAGTACTTTGGGGTATTTTAACCCTTTAATATATTGGAATTTCAGGTTCTTGAGTGTAGAACTTTATATTGGCCTGTGTGCTTGCTTTTCTAAAGAGTTATATCTCTCCAACTGGGGCTTTTATTAAGAGGATGTAAGCCTTGTTTGTGCAAATTAGGCCCAGAGTTATGGGTTATGTGCTTGGCTCTTTAAAATGGCCGCCGCTGTTTTTTGGCGGGAAGAAATCTTAGATTTTGTTTGCTGGGGATGAGCCAAAATGGCCGTCAGTGTTAGGCTCCAGTAGGGCTCCACGCACCAATGGGGCCGGGTGGGACCCCTTTTGTGAGTCCTCGTTTGTCCCTTTGTTAAGGTCTGGCTATTGTCCCTTGCAGGGGTATTTTTGCATCTGTTTCAGTGCTTCTAATGGTTATTAGCTATGTCGTGTGTAGTTGTTGGGCCTATGTACCGGCCTCTCATTAGTCCCCTGGGTCTGTGTTGTTCATGGGGGGGGGGGATTCCGGTTTGTGTACCGGTTTGAGCCCTTACCCTACCGCCGTCTTTTCTCCCTCTAGGACTTCAGCTTTGACGTGGCGGGAGGCTCGATGCTCTGGCCCACTACCGCCGACGGTGCTCGTGTCCGCTGTGTGTCCCGTAGAGGTCGCGGGGATCGGCGTCTGGTGAGTATTTCTTGTCTTGCTGGAATTTACGTGCTCTCTCTATGGCCACTGCTTCTCAGTTTGGGTCCTCCTCAGGCTCACAATCTAGCACTCGCTTCTCGGTGTGCCCTCCACTGAGCTTGCTGCTAGGCTGGTGCGTTGTTCACTGTGATTAAATCACCTTTCAAGTATCTCCCAACAGGGGGGAGAAAGGAGACACTCGGGGCGCTTCAGGCACTTATCAGGCCCGTATTCATGTGATGTCAGAAAATTGCATGTACCACTTAAAAAAAATATCCTCGTGGTCTCTGAGGGTAACTGGGTGTCTATACAATAATTATAGAGCGTTTGGGTGCGAATTAATCCCACTATTAGCAGGTAATTCGGTCATTAAATCGGAGATCTGTTGCAGCACGACCGTTCAGTTAGCTTGCTGGCCACGCCCCCGATCATACCAGTTTTTGATCTCTAGATTGTTGTATTTTTCTAATTGTCTAAGAAGAACTCTAGGGTCGATTTTCTGAGGCCCACCTTCTTCTATATCAAGACATTTTTATTTCTGTATTCTCTCTTAATGTAGGAGCCATATGTGAAAGACTCAGTCATGTTTCTTAATAACCTGACAGAAAACTTAATATGAGGGCTAGAACTCTTAGCTACTCCTGGTGTTTGGAGGATTACTTTCTGATAGTAAGAAACCCCCTACTGAACCGCAGAAATCGATACAAACAGAAAATAAGACCAATGAACGGTCTAAAAACCCGAGCGCTCCAGAGTCAATATAGGCCCAACGTAGAACAAAGAAATAGTTGGATATTATATAACTGTTTAAGTACTGTTTCTTATACCCCCGATTGATATGAGGACTCCCGGTACCTTAGTCCAAAAACGTCCAATATTTACAATTAGTCCTGTGGATTAAAGGAGGGCGATAAGCTGTAGTCCCATGTAATGGGGGTCCCCCTTAATAAAATTGGTGTAATGGAGATCACTTAGAAATTGCTACCCCTCAGCTGGCACAGTTCACGTGGTATGCGTAAAATCAATGAAAGGGAGGGGAAGAGACGCAAAACCTAGTGCAAATAGATGCTAAACTAGATAAATATATAGAATGCAGGTAAAAATGCCAACTCACATGTCCTAACCTCACGTTATGAGGTATTTCAGTCACTCGTCAGGAAGTCCTTCTCCTGATGGATAACACAGAGGTAGCTGGTTCCACTGGTCCGGGAACTGGATCTTCCTGTCTGTTTCACGTGAGGTGGAGTGAGGAGTCACCCTGTTTATTCATGAACTACAATGTTCACAGAGAAGCTGAGTACTTGAGTCGTATAGACCCTATGAATACTCAAAGCTAATACGATAGTTTATAAAAATTAAAAAAAAATTATTCATAAAGAAATCCAGTACACAAATGACAAAAAATTTGCTGTATAGTAGTTGCAATACTTATCAAATGGTAGAGGATTGTAGTATTTCAAATGACTCTTAGTTACAGGTCACAGGTTTAGAAGTATAAAAAACATGCATAGCTTAATTACATCGCTTCCTGTGGTGGCATGTGAACTTCCTGTTTCCCTGTTCCTAAGAAACCAGGAGCCAATCAGAAGGCTGAAAAAACAGGCCACTTGTTAACAGTGTGTGCACAGTAAAAGACGGGGGACACCACCATAAAGGGATTATCAAAGTGCTCAAACACAGGCTTGTAAGCCTTAACTATATAAAAGGGGAATAAAATGAAATACAGCAGAGTGTAGCCAGAGTATGACATCACTTCTGGTTTCTCTGTTGCTATGGAACTCAGGAGCCAATCAGAGAGCCAGAGAATCAGCCCAGGAGACAATCAGAGAGCTAGAAAATTGGCCCACATAGACCCCCCCAGTATGCATAGCAATACTCTGGATGACACTAACAACACCAGCCCCAACAGCCAGGAGAGACAATGACCCTACAGCCAAGTCTCCCATAACCCCTGCACAGTCTTTTTTAGTCAGGGACAAAAAAACTACAGATCACAGACCCTTCACCCCCCACAAACCTTCACTATTAAGCCTGCTCCCAGCAAGGAGAAAGAGGGAATTAAGCCAAGTTGTAGGAGGGGATGCAGAGCAGAAAGAAGGGTACAACACAAAAAGGATAAAAAACGTAAATACGAAACAATGAAGATCTTCAATTTCTCCAGCAGGAGCCTTAACATACATGAACTAAATGTCCTAAGGAAAGGATTGTCATTTGCCCCATACACAGAACCAAACCTTGTTGAGCTGTTTATAGATATAAGTACATTTGTAAGGAATCTTACACTTAAAAGGCATTTCCTTAAACTCAAAATAAGTGAGACGGCTACTGGTGACCCCGCACCAGAACCAAACAAGGGGCTAGACATCAGTAATGTAGACACCCTTATGGGTCTACATGAGCTAGCAGTGTATAATGACAACCCAGACGAATCACTGATCAATGATTCGTTATGTAACAATCTGGGAGACCTAATAAGAGAATCAGATAATTCATGTATCAAACATTCCGCTTTAAAACCTAGGCCTGTGTTTTACCCAATTCAATCACAGGGCAACCATATCCCAGTTTTTAAGAAATAAATCTTAAAAGAGTTTGAGAATATCTGCAACACAAAAAGGCATAAAAATAAATCCAACCTTAACAAGGACGAACAAGAGTCCCTCAGATCCCTTAAGGAGGACCTGACTGTTGTCATTAGACAAGCAGACAAGGGAGGTGGGATTGTAATACAAGATAGAGACAAATACATCAAAGAGGCCTTTAACCCGATCAAGGATAACAAAACACACATTACCTTAGAACAGGACCCAACTAATAATTTCCTTACTAAATATAACAAGCTTATTATGGAGGCAAAATATATTGGTATTTTTAAAAGATGGAAAAAGACATACAGATGGGTAACTTTAGATTTGTCAGCTCTATACTCTACAATCCCACAGAAACTAGGGGTATTAGCTATTAATTACTTTTTTGATCTGTTTGACAATACCGAACCGACCCAAGTAGAGTTCATATTAATGGCCATTGAATTTCACTATGCACACAGACCCCTTTTCAGTACCATTCCTGGATGATGTCCTAATAGGGGAGGGAGAGTCAGTCACCACTAAACTCTACATAAAACCAACTGATACAAACGGATATCTTCATGCCAAGAGTAACCATGTTCCCAGATGGATCAGGAATATTCCATATGGCCAGTTTCAATGGGTACGCAGAAATTGCACAAACCTTTGTGACTTTGAAAAAGAGAGTGAAAGCTTGACAACCATATTTCTAGATAAAGGATATGACATGAAAATCGTGAAGGGGGCCTTTGAAAGGGCCAAATCACTGAACAGAATGGAATTTGTTAAAAAAACAAAAAGCTAAAAGTAAACACACCGGTAGAAATTACACAGGCTGTCGCTTTCTGACATAATATAACCAGGCAGCAAATAAAATTAAACACAGCATAAAAAAGCTATGGCCAGTCCTCAAAGAGGATGAAGTTCTAGGACAGCACCTACCAACTCATCCACTTATTACATTCCGAAAAAGCACAAATCTAAAGGACCACCTCCCCCCTAGTGAATTGAGAAAGGTAAACAAGACTAAACAATGGCCAATTACTATTACTGACAATGTCACTAAAGGTGTTCTCACCAATGGCTTCTCCGCCCATATGATTAGGTGTCACAACATGACATTGAGAGGGTCACAATACAGGCTATAGACCATATCAAACTAGGACCTAGGAGAGGTGACAGACTGCTCAGACTCCGACAGGCTGAGACCAAATGGATTTGCGCACTAGGTACTTTAGAGCCAGAAGGTCTAAACAGAGATTTTGACCTAGCAGTCTTCATAGAATAGACAGATACTGTAGCTGATACTGTACATCACCTATATATATATTTTTTATTCCCAAGTGTATTCTCACAATTGGATGCCAGATGATGTACATCATATCGTTGGGCTACCCTATTATAGATGACCAGTTAATTTTCCTTTCATTTGGTATTTTTTCAGTATTCTGTATTTTTACAGTAGTCTGGATTGTGTATCCTCCAGTGCTACTTTAACACACCATTGTCTATGAGCCTGGCACTGTGGAGATACTCCAGTTAGGGTACTAGGTATCCATATTTAATATGCTGTGCAACATAGTCTGTGAGTTTGATGTATTCATGTACACAGTGTTGTGAGGTAAAGACCAGGTGACACAAGGTATCTTGTTTTTTTTACCCTATATTTTGTGCATAACCATATCAGAGTGTGTAAACTGTGTTTATGTATATATATATATATATATATATATATATATATATATATATAAATATATGTCTATGTATTATTATTATTTTTTCTGTGTGCACATATTACACTGTGCACAACTATACCAGAGTGTGCAAATTGGTGCATTTTTCTATGTATTATGAATTAGGTTTTATGCAATATGCAGTTTATTTATTCAGTTATTTGATTTAAATAGCATTTTTTCCTATGTAAACATCTATGTCCTGCACTTTGGGGCCTTATTTTTCTAGCTTTATTTATATTTACTAGCGACTTGCCCGTCAAAAATGACGGAAATAAAAAGTGATGCCACACAAGGGGAGCCTCTCCCCCTCTACTTTACTGCCCTCGCGATGAGCAACTTTGGTGCTCAACACAGGCCTCGGTGTTCATTGCGAGCCTCCCCCCCCACCTCTCCCACTGTCTACTTTACTGGCCTTGTGATGAGCGCCTCTGGCTCTCATCGCGGGCCTCGCAATGAGTGCCTTTTGAGCTAATTTGGGTCTCTTCCCTTGGCTACTTCCTCCCTTGTATCTCATGTCCCCCTCCTCTCCCTCCCTTGTGTCTCCTTTCCCCCTCCTCTCCCTCCCTTGTATGTAACCCCCTGTGTTTTTACCTCGTTCTCCCCCCCGTGTCTCTAACCCCCTCCCCTGTGTCGCTTTCCCTCCTGTTATTTTTTCTCCCCTCTCCCTCCCATGCATCTCTTTCCCCCTCCCATGTGTCTCTTTTCCCCTGCCCTGTGTCTCTTTCCCCCATGTCCCCCCTCCCCCTTTGTCTGTTCCCCCCTTCCTTGTGTCTCTTCTCCCCCCATTTCCTTCCCCTGTGTATCTTCCCCCACCTCTCCCTCGCATGTGTTTCTTCCCCCACCTCTCCCTCCCCTGTGTATCTTCCCCCTCCTCTCACTCCACTGTGTCTATTCCCCTATCCTCTCCCTCCCTTGTGTCTCTTACCCCCTCCTCTCCTTCCCCTGTGTCTCTTCCCCACCTCTCCCTCCCGTGTCTCTTTCCCCCTCCCCTGTGTCTCTTTTCCCCCTGTGTCTCTTTCCCCCTCTCCCCCCTGTGTCTCTTCCCCCCTTCTCCCCATGTCTCTTCCCCCCGTGCCTCTTTCTCCCCCTCTCCCCTGTCACTTTTCCCCCTCTCCCCCATGTCTCTTCCCCCCCTCTCCCCATGTCTCTTTCCACCCTCTCCCTCCCATGCGTCTCTTTCCCCCTCCCGTGTGTCTCTTTCCTCCCTCTCCACCTGTGTCTCTTTCCCCCCTCCCTATGTGTCTCTGTCTCTTCCCCCTCTCTCTGTGTCTCTCCCCCGTGTCTCTCCTCCCATCCCTCTGTATCTCTTCTCCCCTTTCCCTCTGTGCCTCGTCCCCCCCTCTGTGTCTTCCCCCTCTGTGTTCCCCCCTCCCTCTGTGTCTCTTCCCCCCTCTCCCTCTGTGTCTTCCCCTCTCACTCTGTGTCTCTCCACCCCCCCTGTGTTTCTTTCATCTCCTTATGCTTGTACCACGCTCTGTGCATGCACATGTGTGGCTCGCGCAGCGCTCTGTGCATGAGCGGCTAGGCTGCGCAATGCGCAAAAGGCACAATCTCCTTTGCGATCGGATTGCAGTCAAACTTTGATTCATTGCAAGCGTTACGATGAATCGCAGTTTGATAATTAGAATATCTGATGTATCAATCTTTGGGGTCCTTTGATAGGATTTCTTTACCTTCACTTTTGGTTTGATATAGGTGCTGCTCACAGTATGTGGGCCGATTTTCTAGCTCTCTGTTTGGCTCCTGGGCCAATTTTCTGGCTCTCTGATTGGCTCCTGAAGAAACCAGAAGTGATGTCATACTCTGGCTACACTTTTACTGAGCACTCACTGTTAACAAGTGGCCTGTTTTTTCAGCCTTCTGATTGGCTCCTGGTTTCTTAGGAACAGGGAAACAGGAAGTCCACATGCCACCACAGGAAGTGATGTAATTAAGCTATGCAATTGCGCCATTTTAGCTTTAAATAGGTGAGGCAAGCCATCTAGGCTTCCTGCATATAGTTAATTATCCAGTTTCTAATTTTCCTTTTATTATTTATACATTGAGAAAGCCTGTAAGATCGAGTGAATTGCGTCTGTACTTTTATTTTAATTTTGTAGCTATTGTTTTTGATATTTTTCTATTATTATTATTATTTATTTATTTAATCTTGTATTAGCATGTTTTTTATACTCCTAAACCTGTGACTTGTAACCAAGAGTTATTTCTAATACTACAATCATCTACCATTTGATAAGTATTGCAACTACTATACAACAAACTTTGTCATTTGTGTACTGGATATCTTTACGCATAAAAATATTTTATTTTTATAAACTATCGTATTAGCTTTGAGTATTCATAGGGGTCTATATGACTCAAGTACTCAGCTTCTCCGTGAACATTGAATGAACACGCACCCATAGGGTGACTCCTCACACCACCTCATGTGAAACAGACAGGAAGATCCAGTTCCCGGCTAGTGGAACCAGTTACCTTTGTGTTATCCATCAGGAGAAGGACTTCCTGACTGAAATACCTCATACCGTGATGCATTATAAATAAACTATAATAATAATAAAACCGTGAGGTTAGGACATGGATTCTGTATAATTATCTCGTTTAGCATTAATTTGAAATAAGTTTTACGCCTCTTTCCCTCCTTTTCATCTCTTTCATTGATTTTGCGCATACCACGTGAACGGTGCCGTCTGAGGGGGCAGCAATTTCCAAGTGATCGCCATTACGCCAATTCCATCAAGGAAGACCACCCATTACATGAGACTATGGTTTATCGACCCTCCTTTAATCCACAGGACTAATTGTACATATTACAATGTTGTGGATTAAGGTACCGTGAGTCCCCATATCAATCGGGGATATATGAGACAGTACTTAAACAGTTGTATAATATCCAACTATTTCTTCGTTCTACTTTGGGCCTATATTGACTATTGAGCGCTCTGGATTTTAGACCTTTCATTGGTCTTATTTTATATTTCAATCTGTGCTCACTTGGACACTTGCATCTGATATATGCCAAGATGATACCTTAAAATATTATTTTGTGAATACAAAATTATCCAAAATCCTTGCGGACCATTAGTTAGAGCCTTGAAAATAATGAGAGAAAGGTATTGTGTGGAGTACAACTGCAGGGGATTAGCTTCAGGCAAACCTGCAATAAGAGTTGTCTCTGTTTCCTTTTTCAGCTACGGTTGTTTTAAACATTGTCAGTGAGAGCTGCTTGGCATTATCAAAACATTAGTGGAATAATCATCATACTTCATTCATTGGCAATTAATACGGTGATATTAATATCAATAAAATGTATTTATATTAATTAAAAAAATCATATTTTTATGGATTTGCCAATTTCTTACTACACAATATATATATACTAGCGACTTGCCCGTCAAAAAATGACGGCAATGTGATGTATATGTTTGTCAAGTTGTTTAGTTATTAACATATATTTTTGACACTTGTAAGTATTTTAATATGAACGTGTATTTTTGTAAAATGTTGATGTAATGGTTTTTTAAAATGTAATTAGTATCTGAAGAATTGTTAACTTTAATATACATTGAATGAATAGGAAAGCAAAAAGTAAAAAGCCTTCTTTAAACGTCGCGAATTTTAACATGAAGTTTAAAATATATGTAAGCAATAACCATCAAAGTATATATATTTAAACTTGAACTTTATTTTTTATGTAAGTTTAGAAGTTGACAAAACATTGGTATAATTTTGAACATTATAAACAGGAACATAGTGAATACATTTTGTAACCTAATTTTTTATTAAAAGTATTAACATTTGAATGTAAAAACAATTGACATTTAAATTAATCAGTATTAAAATTCAATTTCTATCACAATAATTGTTAACTTGAATATACATTGAATGTAGAGGAAGGCATACAGTAAAACTCTTCTTAAAACGTACGTAATTAAAGTAATTTATTACTGAGCACATAAACTGGCGATAAACATTAATGTAGGTAGTAATCTTAAGATAACAGACAATATTTACATTGTGACTTAAAAGGTGCTTGACCTCTTAACATCCACTTTGTAATCTGTTGAATGAAATAACTTGAAAATATATTTTTTAAACTTGTAACATTAGAAACATTAACATAGTGACTTAACATTTTAACATAATTTTTACTAACAATGCAAGGCAAGTATTTTGTGAGGCGAATCATTCATAAACATGACTTCCATTAATTATGACTGAATTAAACAACCAATTGTTATGTATTTTGCAATGCTTTTAAAAAATCTTGGCATCTTTAATTTGTATCCTTCAAAGTTATAGTACATCATAGTAGACAATGTTTTTAGTAAAAATACGTCCATCTTCTAATAAATCACCTTGACTTTCATTGTTTTCAATGTAAAATTTAATAGCCTGTGGATTTTTGCACCGTGACAACGCAACGTACAATTGACCATGTGCAAAAACTGGTTCTTCCAAGAAAATACCCACAGATTTGAAAGTTTGACCTTGTGATTTATTAATGGTCATGGCAAATGCCATAATAATGGAAAATTGTCTTCTTTGAAGTATAAAAGGGAGACTACTTTCACTTGGTGCTAAATCTATTCTTGGTATGAAAACTCTCTCTCCTTTATGGGTCCCAGTTAAAATTTCAGCATCTATAAAATGGTCCTTTAATTGTTGAACAATTAATCTTGTGCCATTGCATAGGCCTTTTTTGGGGTTCATATTTCGCAGTAACATGATAATTGCACCTTTCTTTAGCTGCAAAATATGTGGTGGCATTCCAGAAGGAGTTAAAGAGTTTATGAATTCAGTCGAAAAGTTAGCCTGACTTTCATTGTCATCAGCAAGTACAGAATCAGCACTGTGATAATTTCTTTGTGGTGCATTAATTTTTTTTAAGATTTCATTATTGAGGATTAATGCATCTTTATTTTTACACGTCAGTATGACTTGGTTGGCAAGCTTGGAATATTCTTCGTTATTTATGCTCCCTTCAAATATAGCCGATATAATATCTTGTTGACAAATCATATGAGGTGGGATCTCTACAGTGTCGTCAGGTAAATGTAGTATTTTTTCTGTTCTGCCTTCTCCAATTTTAATAAGCCAATCATTGAAATCAGTTTGGCCTTCTGATCTCATATTTTGTTGCAGTTGAAGATGGGTAAAATGTTTCCATACTGTACTTGACTTTATACATGTTTCGATAATGTCAGTTCGATTTCCATGTACAACGACAGGTAATGTTTGTCTAAAATCGCCACCCAACAACATTACCTTTCCACCAAATGGAAAATATTTTCCATGACTTCACGAAGCAAACGGTCAATACATTGGAGGGCATAACATGACATCATTGTGGCCTCATCTATTATAATTAATTTACATTTCTTCAATTTCTTTGCTTGTAAGGATGTCATGCGAATATCTGACACAGAATTTTCTAAAATAGGCACTGGCAGTTTAAATCCACTATGAACAGCTCTTCCACCTTCTAATAAAAGTGCAGCAATTCCAGTAGTGGCAAACGCCATTGCTATTTTTCCTTGTGCTTGTACTGAACTCATTAATAAATTGTACAAATATGTTTTTCCTGATCCGCCAGGTCCATCAAGATAGAAATAACGCTCTGTCACCATGTCATCATCTATAGCATTTTTAATGGCATGAAATGCTTGCAATTGTAGTGTATTTAAAGTTGCAAGTCTTTCTTCTGTTCTTTCTGCTTGTAGTTGAATGTCATAGTCTTCAAAGTTAATGTCATCTATAAGACCTGGATCAGGCAAATTAAAACTTGCACAACTTAATCCATGAGTTAAAAAGACTTCTTGGATTTCCATTAACGCTTTTAAGTGTGCAATGGGTTCATTGTATCGTCGCATAAAGTCTTCAGCCATATTACTTTTAAAAGTCTCCCACAAAGCTAATGCATTTGGAGCATTTGAGAAGATATAAATAAAAGCAAATTGTTCTCTCATCTGTCGTGGCATTTGACATTGTGCTGCTTCTTCTAAACATCTTTCCCACTCTGTATCATCAGCGAGTAAGTTTCTATGTCTTGCAGCTAAATGGAAGGATTCATATACAATGTCATTAACAGTTCTTAAGTGTTCAAAACTTTGTGCTCCAGGAACATTTAAAAGTAATATCCGTAAGCAAAAACGTTCAACATCTCTTGGACTGACTGTGTAAATTCTTGGAATAATTTTATTGCCTCTGGTTTTTCTTGGTCTCCATAATCCATTCACAAAAACATAGTGATATGGAATTTCAATATATAAGTATTGTGTTGCTTCAGCATCAGTGGAATTTAATGCAAACCATGCAGTTAGTGTAGTGTGACGATCTTCACTTTGGGCCAATGCATTCATTTCATTTCCAGCATGGAAATAGACTAAATGTCGTTGTGGCAAATGTACTGCTAACCTATATACTGCATGTGATCTATCATGCATTTCAAATTTTAAAAGCCGCCACATAGCTTCTGGCGCACTGACATAGCGAGCATCTACATGAGATGCAAGTTCATCATGTACTAACTCACTACTTTCAGGGTTGTCTGCACTTTTGACAACTATAGTAGCTGCATCGTAACCTTTGTAAATATATTTGTAGACATATTTAATGGATTTGATGGAAGTGCAGGCTTCTACGTTGATGTGGGCGTTGTACTTCATGAGTAAATGTGGATTGTAGGGTACTACATATCTATTGTCCACTTTTTTTCCACGAATAATGGCACTATCTCCTTCTCTTCTTTTATAAAGTGGATATCCATCACAATTGGCATAGGTTTTGTCTCTATAATCTTTTGGAAATTCTTTGGAACATTTATTATTTTCCATACATGGTGATTGTGGATTAAGGTCACCACAGGGTCCATGAATCATGCGATGAGTAACAATCTCATATAGTCTACCATATAGTTCTGGATCTGGTAGTTCAGCAACAATGACTGCATCCACTTTGTCTGAAGTATCTAATTTATCTTTTTCTTGAAGTATTATTAGAAGATGTGCATGTGGAAGGCCTCTTTTTTGAAATTCAATGGTATATACATAAGCAAGACATTTGCCAAATAACTGATTTATAGTGAAGTCACGTATTATTTCATTTAATTTAATCTTAAAAACTCTGGCTACTAAATCTGGTCGATCAGAAGCACTTTGTCCAAGAAGTAGATTTTGTGTGATTTCTGGCCATTGTGGATTACATGTAAATGTCACAAATAAATCGGGTTTGCCAAATTTAGTGACAATAGCCATAGCATCATTGTATCTTTCTCTCATATTCCGAGTAAATCCTTGAAAGGAAGATGGTAAAATGATGGCTTTGCCAGCTGTCATGTCTCTGCTTGTAGCCACGTCAGCAACATAGTCCATTAATCCAGAATATTGTTCTACACGGAGTTTATCTTGTTGATATTTGATAAAGTTTAAATTATTTGCCTCAACTTGCAAATATGAATCAATAATCTATTGTTGTGTTAGTTTCCCACCACATAAAATTGGATTAAATACATTGCGAATGGCAATTTGAGCTACTTTAAATTCAAACATAGAAACATTATTTCGGATTCTGGCTTTAGCATTTGGGTAACTGGGAAGAGTTAATTTTGGTTGCCAACCTGCTTCTCCGTGTGGGAAAAAGATGGGATATGTCATTGGATCTAAATTTGGACTTAAGATACTCATATTAATAAATGGTTGGTCCTCATTTCTAGGATATATTCGAATGTCTCTGAAATGGTGGTTCTCCTTCATCATTCTGAAACACCATTGCAACCTCATTTGATGTTGGCAAGTTATAACGACGTTTATCAGTATGTCTGTCTCTTTTAAGCACCATATTAACCTTCGGCATTGGTAATTGATGTGTTTGTGCATGAAGTAGTTGTTCATTTTCTACTTCTGCCAATTTTTTATAAGCTTTACTGTAGGGATTGTTGTCCATAATGTTATTTAGCTCTAAGAAAACACTGGGTAAGCATTTTTTATTTTCTTCCATCTACATACGTTGGTCAACAGCTTCCATTGTATCTAGGACATATAGTTGAGCGAATTTTCTTTTATTTCCTTCCTCTGGATGTAAATGGGAAGTGCGATGATAAATTTGTCCTTGGACTTTAAAACAGTAAGGACCATGTCCTGGTACATTAGCAGCTAATGTTGCCCCCATGGATGCAAAGGATATGGCACTATTGTAGGATCTTATGTTTGTCTTAAAATTTTTGTAGTTTGGAAAAGTAGGTTCAGTCATAATATTTTGTAAATAAATTGGAAATTCTTTCCTTTCTGGAAGTTTGAACTTGCCTTTTTGACAACAACTAATAAATTGTCCATCTCTGTGTCTCTCCTGTTTAAAATAATAAGCCTCACAAAACTGACATTGAGTAGTCATGTCCCCACAACTATGAACCTCTACTGCTAAAGACTTGAGTAGAGGACAATTTGCAAAGCATATAGGATTTTGACTTTCATATTCATCAGGTGAAATGTCATATAATGTTTCAACAACAGGTTCTAAATGTTTTGTTTTTTTCGTTGCTTTTCTTGGTATATGTTGCATTGTTTGAGGTAAAATGTCATGTAATGTTTCATGAAACGGTTCTAAATGCTTTGTTTTCTTTGTTGGCTTTTTTTGGTATCTCTTGTATTTTTTCTGGTAAAATGTCATCTGATGTTTGAGCAACAGGTTGTAAATGCTTTATTTTCTTTGTTGCTTTTTTTGACAAATTTTTAATTTCTGCAAGTGACAGTCTTTTGCTTGCAATTCTTTTGCGTTCTTTTTCTCGTCGAATTTCCTTCTTCTCCAGTGTCTGCTGGCTGTCTGCTCTCTGTCGTCGTTCTCTAGCTTGGCGTCTTTTCTTTTCTTGTTTACTCTCGTTATCAGCCATGTTAATCTGTAAAAATAAAATAATGTACCATTAGTTTATTTTGAGATGTTAAGTTGTTTTTCATGACAAATAGTTATCAATAGTGTGTTAACATTTTATACTTAATCAATTTCAATGCGGTCAATTGAATAAAAGTCTAAATAAGGCCATCAGATAATTATTTAAAGAAGTTTTTATTTATTAAACATGTATCCAAAAGCAAGTGTTTCAGTAACTAAAAAGGTATTTTCAAAAAGATGTTATGTCCTTATTTACAGCACTATTCAATTTGTCAAATGGCAATTAAATTAGGGTTTAGGACTGGAATGTTACAATGACAAATTGTATAGATTCTGTGTTTTTAGACTTTTTTGGACTATGCCAATTTATTTTTTAAGTTTACATTGAAGTTTGTATTTACTGTTAAAGATTATTGGCCCTAAAAGACAAATAAGAGATAGATGATAGATATTACTTTTTATACTGTACCTTGGTTGAAGTTTGATTTCAAGCAAAATTCTTTGTTGGTCCTGTGTTGAAAGCCTTCGTCCGATGGTCTGGTCCTGTGTTGAAAGTCCTCGTCCGATGGTGTAGTCCTCTGTTGAAAGTCCTCGTCCTCTGGTGTGGTCCTCAGTTCCAACTCCTGTTCCGATGTTCTTGACGCAGTATCTGTTATAAAATAAAAATGAAAATGTTATGTTATTTGAATGTCTTTGTATTAATGAAAAAATGCCATTATTTCTGTGTTTTTCTACAATCCTTTTTGGTGCGCCGCAATTTTGGTATGCTTCTGTAGGCTTTTTTCTAAGGCTTATAGGTGGTTAAACATTAAAGAAGAATATTAATTAATTTTTCTCTTTTTTTACTTGTTATACTGTACCTTGGTTGAAGTTTGATTTGAAGCAGAATCTTTGTTGGTCCTGTGTTGAAAGCCTTCGTCTGATGGTCTGGTCCTGTGTTGAAAGTCCTCGTCCAATCGTCTGGTCCTCTGTTGAAAGTCCTCGTCCGATGGTGTAGTCCTCTGTTGAAAGTCCTCGTCCGATGGTGTAGTCCTCTGTTGAAAGTCCTCGTCCAATGGTCTGGTC
This sequence comes from Discoglossus pictus, assembly GCA_027410445.1. Lineage (NCBI taxonomy): Eukaryota > Metazoa > Chordata > Amphibia > Anura > Alytidae > Discoglossus > Discoglossus pictus. The sequence continues at coordinate 236,855,486 of CM050166.1, forward strand.
CTCTGTTGAAAGTCCTCGTCCGCTGGTCTGGTCCTCAGTTGAAACTCCTGGTCCGATGTTCTTGACGCAGTATCTGTTATAAAATAAAAATGAAAATGTAATTTTATTTGAATGTATTTGTATGAACTAAAAAATGACATTATTTCTGTGTTTTTCTACAATCCCGTTTGCTGCCCACCACTTTTTGTATGCTTATTTTGGCCTTTTTCTAAGGCTTATAGATTGTTAAACATAAAATAAGAATATAAATGTAGTTTGGTATGTGTTTGTGTGAGTTTTCATACAATCCTTTTTGGTGCGCACCAATGTTGGTATGCTTATTTAGGCTTCTTTCTAAGGCTTATAGGTTGTTAAACATTAAATAAGAATTTAAATGTATTTTGCTATGTGTTTGTGTGAGTTTTCGTACAATCCTATTTGATGGGCACCACTTTTGTTATACTTATGTAGTGTTTTTTCTAATGGTTATAGGTTGTTAAACAAAAAGAATATGAATTTAGTTTGCTATGTGTTTGTTACAATCTTGTTTTGTGTGTACCAGTTTGTGCATACTTTGGCCCTCATTCAATTGCAGTTTGGCCAATTCAATAGGGTTCTAAATGTGCTTATTTCGAGCCCTATTGAATTGTCCAAAATATCAATTGAATGAGGGCCTTTGGTTGCTGGATTTGTTATATTGTGAGGGCCTCATTGAATTTGGTTTTTCGCAATGGAATTTGGCTCAATATGAGCACAGAGCATCTTTTTTTACAAAAGTTTTTAACTAAAAACTTCTGTTCAAAAATATGCTCTGTACTTATATAGAGCCCTATTGAAATGGGCAAATCACATTTGAATGAGGCCCTCGGCCATTAAACATATTTAGGTCCTGAATCAATTGCGTTTTGACCAATTGAATAGGGCTCTATATAAGCACATAAAATATTTTTTGACAGAAGTTTTGAGTTAGTGAAGACCTTGATTTAGTATCGAAGTTCAGTAACTAAAAATGTCTGTCTAAAAAATCTGTTATGTGCTTATATAGAGCCCTATTCAATTGGCCAACTCGCAATTGAATAAGGCTCATGGTTCGGTTATTTTTTATACTTAATACTTTACCTTGATTGAAGTGTGGAATGACAGAGGGTCCCCTCCTGCCAATCTTAATCCGCCGGTCTTCTTGTAGTGTCTGTTTGAAAAATAAAGTGAAATAGTGAATTATAGAATTTTTTATTTGTATTTAGCAAAGCATGGCCTTTTCAGCATTTAAAGTATTTTTGTATCTTACCTCTTCTTCTTTGTTGGTGTTCTTTAAAAGGGATTGTGCTTCACAATGCACGGTGCAAATTGTTGAGAGACACTGTTGATGCAGAGTCTGTTTGAATATTAAAAAAAGTAGAAAGATTGAGCTTTAGGTGATCTATTGAATTGCAGTAAATTAATTTCATTGAAATATACTTCTGTAATTATTTTCAATTAACATTATTTTTTGGTGGGGGCTACACACATATGTCACATACATGAAGCACATTTCCATAGTTGAAAGTAATTTTTTTGTGTGCGTGTGACATATCACTATACATGAATCATATTTTAATTGTTAAATTAACCTTATTTTTATTTTTGGCCAACATACATAAATGTGTGTGTGACATGTGACTATAGATGATACACATATATGTGCGTGTCACATATCAGTATACATGACTCATATTTTAATAGTCCCAACTTATTTTTTTCTAATGTAATTTAAATGTAGTTGTTTAATTATTTTGTTTTAAGATAATTTTGTTGCAGGGGCAATACACATAAATGTGCGTGTCACATGTCAGTATACATTATACGCATAAATGTGCGTGTCACATGTCAGTATACATTATACACATATATGTGCGTGTCACATGTCAGTATACATTATACACATAAATGTGCGTGTCACATGTCAGTATACATTATACACATAAATGTGCGTGTCACATGTCAGTATACATAAACCTCTTTTTCTTATTTAATTTTTTTTTTTGATGTCCTGTCTTGATAATAAAATGTAATATATTATAGCTTACCTCTCAGTTGTAATTTGCACAATGTAAAGTAGTAAATTAGGAAAGAATTATCTTCTCAAGTTTTAGCAGCAGTTATGTCTGAAGTCACTCTGTTCATCACCTGAGGAGAAATGTATTTTTCTGTGTCAAATAGGCAGTATTTATAAACTTGTAGAACATTCTGGAAAGTTAGACCGTTAGAACTCAATACGCATGCGCTATTTGCGTTCCAGCTTATAATTTGCGTTCCATCCGCCATTTTGTGCGTAGTAGTGGTTAAAATGGTGTTTAATATGAGTGTGATCCGTTCCGCATAGTATGTGTTTCATTATTGCGAGTAAGTGTAGTGTAGTTACGTCTGGAGCCTCGTTTTCGTTTTGTTCGGCGGCCATTTCTTCTCTCGCTTAGCCGATTTTCGGCCGTTTAAACTCTTTGTTTTGGACTTAAATGGACGTGTAAATGAACTTTTGGAGGTGCCGGATGCCCCCCGTGCTGTAAGTAAGCTTTTTATGTGTTTGTTGTGTTTATTTCTTGTGTTTGTGATGTATTGATGCGAGGCGGTTGGAATGGGTCTTTCGCGGCCGTATTTTTTTCCGATGCGGCCGTATTTTGTTACGATGTTGCCGTATTTTTTTTGCGATATACGCAGTTAGCTTTTACGTGTACGACGCAGTGTATTTGTTTCTAAGTCGTGCGTATGTGTGTTAAGAGCGTGTGAAGGGCCTTTTTTACTGTTTTTTTGTTAAGTCTTGCGTCTGTGTGTCTGGGTGTAAGCGGGTGTGAGGCGACTTTGATTTTTTTTTTGTTATGAAGTTGTGTGTGTGTGTATGTGTGTGTTAACACAGCCGATGTAAACAAGGATTAGAAATAATGAAAATATAAATCTACATATACGTTTCTTACTAAACGTGCAGGAACACCCTGACTACCCTGTGCAGCTTCTCTGCTCTGGAGAAATTATAATTCATGAAGAAAACACACAGTCTCTTACAGTGCCACCTTGTGGCCAGGATACAGATAGTCTTTTGCAGTGCCACCTTGTGGCCAGGATACAGATAGTCTTTTGCAGTGCCACCTTGTGGCCAGGATACAAACAGTCTCTTATTATTAGAAGTTTTTACTCGGTAGACCGTCGTCTTTAAACTTCATACCATAGGGTGGGGTTCTGGCCCGCCCTACTCTCCAGATACCCCAACCTCCAGGGACCCTTAGCACCCTCTTCTGGTGAAGGCTACAAATCTGTTTAACGATACAGACTTCTCCCTGGGGTTATCAGACTCTGCAATGGTACCTTTACATCCAGGATTTCCACAATTAGCCTGCAGGGCTGGCTTTGCTCCAACAGCAGCTTTACTTTGTGATCTGTGTGAGCAAACTTTCACACAAGCTTCTCTTATAGCAGTCCAAACAGCTAACAACGTTCTCTTGTTAGCTGCAACTCCCAGACTCCTCACTGGCAGTAGTCCAACGACTTCAAGACAGCACACACTTCTTTCTGTCATCCAAATCTGGCAGCCACAGTAAAACAAGATTTCCTCCAGGTTTGTTTTCCAAAGCTCAAACGGTAGATCCACACAGGATCAGCCAGCAAGCTCCTCTCTTGCGGCTTGATCTGGCTGCTAGCAGCAGCAGTACACTACTTAGGCCAGAGCCTAATCAGCCACCCCTTTCCATGTCTGCTTTCCAGGCTTTAAAGAGAAACTGCACCTGCATCAATTAGTAGGTCTTCAGGAGTTAACTCCGTCACTCCTGTCAAGAACTCTTTACTCTTTACTTGGCACCATCCTCTAGGGGGCAAACGGTCACACACCCTCCCCCTCAGCTCAACAACATGGAGTTGAGCGACATGCCGAGAGGCCGGAAATTCGGTACACAGCAACCACATGGCGTAGATGGCACTGTAGTTCCAGGCCAATACACTGGAGCCTCGCTTTCCGTAGAACCGTTCCCCCGAGAGGACTGCTCCATCATGCATATCCGACCTCCCCTGGGCCAACTGCATCAAGACTTCAGGCAGTGCCTGGAGGGCCACTCATGGATCCTTCTTCTCTTGATGTCCGTAATTCTTCTCGTTGCTTTGGCACCAATGGGACTTTCTTACATCCGCCGATGCTAGCGCTCTAGCAGTCGTCTCAGCCTCCATATATTTGTACTGCACTCTGGCAATTCTGCCTACTTCTCTGTGCCGTTTTTGGTCTTTGCCAAAACATTGCGGGTAGGGCACCGACCTGCCCGTCTCTCCTAATGCCCTCCTCCAGGGACCCTTGACAAGTACTCTTTGTACTTCCGTAGGAGAATGGGTTTCTGTTACCTTGTCTTCCACCGGATTTCTCTTTTGCTGCAGAACCTGCATCCATCTCTTTCGGCTATACTTTAACCTTTTCGTAGCATGAATGAAAGGCCCAAGGTTTGCAGAATTACTCTCTGGCTTGGATTCTTCCTGCATGTTCTTGGCTAGATGGAGTCTCTTGGTCTGTGCCAAGTCACTCTGGGAGCATTCATGCCTCATCTGCAGTCCGAGAGCCTGGGACTGGAGTTGCCTTAATTCGGCCTCTTCACGCTTGGCTTTCTTTTGTTCTTTTAGCCCTTCAGTTAAACATTCATTCTTTTCCAGAAGTTTCTCAACCCTTCTTCTGGTCTTCTCCATCTTCTGAGTGTTGACGTCTGTCTCTCTCTCAAGCTCTTTCACCTCACTCAGTAACTCCTTTGAGACAACCCAATGTGGGTTAGTGTCGGACTCCAATGGCAGCTGACCTCCTGCTATTGCTCGGGGTAACTCTTGGAAAAGCACTGTGACACCTTGAGCTTGTTGGGGCCCCTTTCGCAACTCTTTCTGTAGGGTCTCCGATTCTCCCTCTTTCACAGCTTTGACCTCACTGTCATCACCTTGGTCATCCTGACCTTCACTATAGAACTGCAACTTGGGTGGCCTCTCTTCCCACTCCCCTTCACAGCCTACTCCATCACTCTGCAATCGGTCCTGGGTCAGCGGTTCACAAGGATAGACATCCCGGCTCTCTCTCTTCCAGGTGCTCCAATTGTCTGGCTAATTATTCCCACCAAGAGGTGTTCGATTCATATGGCCATCTTGCTTCTGTCCGGGTACATAGTCCTTCGTAAACTCCAGAAGCATGCCTTCTCTCAGGGTAGCTCACAGCCCTTTGACTTGCAACTCATTTTTTTCACTATTCACAGTAGGTATCCTCTGCTCCACTGTGCTTTCAATCCTGCAATGTTTGCGACTCTCTATTTCCGTCAGGACGAATCTCTCAAACTTTTGATCTTGCTGGAACGTCTCTTGCTGTACAGCAACTTCCGGCTTAGGCTCAACCCATAGGCCAGTACACATCTTAGAAGCCTTTATAATTTTCTGTTTCTTAAGAAAGCTTGTGTTGTCAGCATCCTCAGCTTTCACCCATAATTCATCTTTTAACTGCTTCTCTTCATCTTTGCTCTGTTTTCTTGCTTGCTTTGCCTCCAAGGTTTCCAGCTTTTCATCTTTCTTTACTCCCTTCAGCTGTATTTTTTCTCCTTTAACTTGTAAATCCAGTTCACTCTGCTGACACTGAATTTTTGGCTGTATATCCAGAGGAAGAACTTCCTCACTATTTTTCTTCAGGTCCTCCCTGGATCTCTCTGGCAGCTCCACCACCCTTTCTTCATCCTTCTGTATCTTGTGTACAGGCTCCTTCACTATGCCAGGCTTATGAACTTTCTTTGGACATAGCTCTGTGTTCAACACAGCGTCTGGTGTATATCGGTCCTGAAGATCATGGTTGGTCTCTTCTGGACACGCATCACCCTGTTCCAACCGTATCTCCATTTCCGACAGATCGTTCATCCTCTGCTCTTGTGGACTAGGCAGAAGCATCTTCTTTGCTATGAGAGCGGTTTTACTCTCTGCCTCTTGTAGCTGAAAGTGTAGATCTTTTACTCGGCTGTGCCAAGTTGGTTTTTCCTGCTCCCAGTAGAGATGCTCCTCCTTTAACATGCATTCTATCCTCTTTTTGACATCTTGCGATTTCTTTGCTTTCTCCTCAGATATCTCTGGTGCCTCTCTCTTAGAGAAGTCGCTCATCCTCTGAGGTAAATGTTTAGGAAGTACATTTTGCTTTATCTGTTCGCCACTGGGCAGCAGCTTCTTCATATCTTTCTCAATTGTGTTATACTTGGGCAGATTCTTCCTCTGCTCCCAAATAGACATCTGTGTCTTCTTCCTAGAGGACTCTCTGTTGTCCTCATGCGCAGTCTTCCTTCTCCATTCAGGAATATAATCCGATATCATCCTGATACCCTTCATTTTCATAGCAACTTGCCTTCCATCCCTTGTAGGCTTTTCCAGTCCCCCTGGGATAGGGTTCATCTGTACGTCTTTCATCCTCTGAATCTTCAGACTCTTTTTGTCCTTATCTTTCCCTTTGATAAGGTTTCCAGTTTCTTCATCATTTTCAGGATACTCTTCCTTAGTAAGAACACTGGCTACATTTATCCATTTGATCTTTCCTTTCTTTGGATCAGAGATCTTTCTTTCACTAGTACTCTCCACCTCGGGAGCTTTCACCAAGGCCAGGCAACTGTATCTGTTTAGGTTTCTTACGGAGGCCTCTAGAGTGCTCTTGCCCAATAGGTTGGTACATTGGGTTTGCTTAAGATCACCATCAATGACCTGATCAGCATGCTTCTTACTGAAGCTGGCTTTGCACTCCGTCAGTGACAACACTTTGTCCTTTTTCCCTTGACCTTTGTTCAGGTCTGTGGCTGCACTTAGGTCACTAGTCTCGTGCACCTTCTCAGCAGTCACTTTTGCTTTCTCTGCTGCGCTCTCTGCGGCGCCCTCTGCGGTATCTGTGGAGCCCTTTGCGGTATCTGCGGCGCCCTCAGCGGTGCTCTCTGGGGTGCCCTCTGCCGTCTCACTCGCAGCTCTTGCCGTCTCACTCGCAGCTCCTGCCGTCTCACTCGCAGCTCCTGCCGTCTCACTCGCAGCTCCTGCCGTCTCACTCATGGCACTGAACCTGGTGGCTTTTTCGACTCTCTCGGCCCTCAAACTGGTCTCTTTCACCTTGTTTACTTCTAGGTCAGGTATGGTTTGCCGTCCCTTAACAGGGAAACTGTATTTTAAACTTGGACAGACAAGTATGTCTCGTGGGTAGCGATAAGCCTGTCTGTCAAAAAAATTCCAGGGGTGCGCTCTCTGTACCTGGACACCCCGGTTAACTCCAACGCGGCCAAGGATTTCCGCTTTTCATAGTTTATCGCCTTTTCTTCATCCATATATAGGTAAGCTTTCTGAGCTTCACCTGTCAAATACGGGGCAAGGAGTCTCACCCAGTACCTTTTGTGCCACGCCTCCCTTATGGCCGTCCTTTCAAAAATGGTGAGGTATATTAACACATCATCAGTCAATTTTAGGAGAAGTTCATCAGGTCTAACTCTTGCTGCATCTTCCATTAGTTTCTCCAGGTTAGCTTGTGTCTGAGCTAACTGGATAGCCCCTTTTCTGTTGCTCTCTCGTTGAGCAGCTACAGCCTGCTTCAAGTTTTTTACATTTCCTCCATGTTGCGCTGTGGGTTGTCTTCTTAATCACAGACAAAAGGGATCCCACTTCTGACACCAGTTTGACAAGGATGGCCGTTTGCCACAGGAATCCTTTATGACAAAAGGTTCAGCAATACAGATTTTGAATGCAGAAGGCTCATAAACAAGGATCAGAAATAATGAAAATAAAAATCTACATATACGTTTCTTACTAAACGTGCAGGAACACCCTGACTACCCCGTGCAGCTTCTCTGCTCCGGAGAAATTATAATTCATGAAGAAAACACACAGTCTCTTTTAGTGCCACCTTGTGGCCAGGATACAGATAGTAGTCTTTTGCAGTGCCACCTTGTGGCCAGGATACAGATAGTATTTTGCAGTGCCACCTTGTGGCCAGGATACAAACAGTCTCTTATTATTAGAAGTCTTTACTCGGTAGACCGTCGTCTTTAAACTTCATACCATAGGGTGGGGTTCTGGCCCGCCCTACTCTCCAGATACCCCAACCTCCAGGGATCCTTAGCACCCTCTTCTGGTGAAGGCTACAAATCTGTTTAACGACACAGACTTCTCCCTGGGGTTATCAGACTCTGCAATGGTACCTTTACATCCAGGATTTCCACAATTAGCCTGCAGGGCTGGCTTTGCTCCAACAGCAGCTTTACTTTGTGATCTGTGTGAGCAAACTTTCACACAAGCTTCTCTTATAGCAGTCCAAACAGCTAACAACGTTCTCTTGTTAGCTGCAACTCCCAGACTCCTCACTGGCAGTAGTCCAACGACTTCAAGACAGCACACACTTCTTTCTGTCATCCAAATCTGGCAGCCACAGTAAAACAAGATTTCCTCCAGGTTTGTTTTCCAAAGTTCAAACGGTAGATCCACACAGGATCAGCCAGCAAGCTCCTCTCTTGCGGCTTGCTCTGGCTGCTAGCAGCAGCAGTACACAACTTAGGCCAGAGCCTAATCAGTCACCCCTTTCCATGTCTGCTTTCCAGGCTTTAAAGAGAAACTGCACCTGCATCAATTAGTAGGTCTTCAGGAGTTAACTCCGTCACTCCTGTTAAGAACTCTTTACTCTTTACTTGGCACCATCTTCTAGGGGGCAAACAGTCACAATATATATATATATATATATATATATATATATATATATATATATATATATATATATATATATATATATATATATATATATAAGGCTTGGCCACATGAAATAAACAGAACAGTATTGTGTGAGAATATAATTTAATAATAATGTATAAGGTATCTTTTGATATAACAATCAAGATGGTATAAACAATTGTAACAGATAGAACATCAAGGCACAAAAAATGATGAAGTGTCAGTTATCCCATTGTCCATATAATCATATATACTGTAAGTCATGCCCAATATTCTTAATATAATTGATATGGTAATTATGATATCAGAGATAGGTTGATTATTTTGGTATGTTTTACAAATATCTATTTATTAAGATACCATACCATTTTAAAATTATATAACTTTTATTGTCTAATTAAGATATGATCTCAAATCCAAGAAGAAAATGTTTTTCATTACAATTAGGTACTAAATCAAAATATATTGTATTGCTATAAAATTCTGATATCACTAATATAGTTTCTGTAGTGTGTAATGCTGGCTAGCACATGAGCAGTACGGAAACTATATTCAGTAATGAGCAGCGTGCGCGCATTGCGTGGGCACACGCAGTGTTAGCCTTGCGTGCACAGTGCGTGGAGAAAATTGTGCACGTGCACTGCATGTCAAACTAGTCACAAACTGTGCTCTGGGGCGGTGGAGGGAGGAGGAGAAAGATACACAAGGGAGGGAGGAGGGAAAGGAGACATAGTGGAGGGGGGGAGACATATGGGAGGGAGGGAAGGGGGGAAGAGACACAGGGGAGGTGGGGAAGACACAGGGAAGAGCGAGGGGAGAGACACAGGTGAGGGAATGGGGAGAGACACAGTGGAGGAAGGGAGGAAGAGTCATGAACTATTATACTGTCATTTATTATGGGCAAACAACTATTTTATGATATTTATAAATTGAATCTGTAAGTTCTATCTCGACTGACAAGTTACAAGATTACAAGATTATGGTGGTATTGTAACAAAATATTTCCATAATTATAATGAACAGAAATATAGAGGGGAAAAAACTAATACAATACCCAAATCCAATGCCTTATGCTTGCTTCCATCAGACGAGGAGACCCAAAGAAGACTGAACCATTTCTTTTGTTTCCAAAGAAATTCCTGTTTTTTGTATGTAAGTGTGTAAATTCTTTCATGAATGAGCTATAAAAGATTCTTTGTAGCTGCTTGGGAGTGTCCCAATAGTATGTGCTAGGAATATGCTTTGAGTATGTTTCTTAAATGTGTTTCTGAAAGTCTGTCCTTAATGGAGTGAGTGTTTCCTAAGCCTCTCTTTCCCAATTCCTTTATCTCTCTTAATTACAATCAAGCTTACTTTTCTTATTAGGAATTCTAACCATATACATGTGTTTAGTAACCAATCAGAAACCATGATGATTTCAGAGCTGTCCCACCAATGAGACAAATTTACTCATGACTCATCCGAAACCACAAGATCAATTAATATCTTGCAACACTAGATGGTGCCCTTGTACTATCAAATTACAATAAGAACTTACAAAAAATAATCTAATAACCTTTTGATCTTAACTTGTAAAATTATTTGTATCTACTTATATTTTGTCCTTCCAATGTAAAACTGCCATATGTTATATATCAAATGTATTAATTGGGAAACCAGACATTTATGCATTTATCTATGGAAATTGTTAGGGAGTATTTGTCTAAGTTATAAGATGTAATCTCTTAAGATTAAGGAATATTGGGGGGGGGGGGAGCTAACATTCAAGGAAGGAGGATGTGTGTTACAGGAGCTCTGCTGAAAAGCCATATAAAATTATATATAAGGTGACTTATCTATCACCAAATCAATATACAGCATATGACCAGGATTGCACACAGGAAGACCCTGCTGGCTTTAAAAATCAAATTTTGGAACTTTTCCCCCTGAGATTTGCTGCTAAATAAAAGAGACTGATAAACATCCTAATTAAGGTGGGTAGAAATTGAAAAGGCTTGTCTTACTCAAACCTATTCAGTTCTAACCTAGATGCCTTTCACTACTGGAGACTTATCTTATACAACAATTTGAAAGATATTGAATGATATATGGATGGTACACACAATAAGCTATTTGTAAATCACCCAGCATCAGGATATAACATATGTCTTTTATGAGGGAAACTGTGAAAAATTAATACAGACTACTTCTGCATTGCTTTATAGGGCTATCAATTCACAATTACTTTGAAGGTGAAATAACTGTTTTTCTTGTTGAAAAAAACAACAGTAAGAGTTAGTCTCTTTGTTTACAACTTCTCTGTGTACTCTACTGCCATCTAGTGCCATCTGCAATTATAACTTCTACAGAAATATATAAATTGAATTAACAAAGATGGCTGGTGCCTCTAAGAGTGGATCTTTAAAAAAGATTGCAAAACAAAATGTGCACTCTTCTCAACACTTTGCTACGACAGATAAACAATCACCAAAAGGGGAAGAGAGACTTTTGCACCCAGCACTAAAGCAGATATCCAAGACTTGAAAGAATTAATCTCCTCTTTCAGATTAGAAATAACAGCTGACATTCAAAGAATATCTGTGGAACTAACAGCAGAAATTAAAGCATTGAACACCAAAGTTCCTAAATTAGAAGACAGACATAATAACCTTCTTAAGTCACACACAGAAATGCAAAAGGGTCTGATTGGGCTTTAAGAGGAAAAAAAAGCAACTGAAAATCATACAAGAGGATCTAGAAAATAGGTCTCGGAGGTCCAACATTAGAATCTGTAACTTAGCAGAATCTGCACAAAATTTACCTCTATACATGAAAGATTTATGTGCCAAGCTCTTACCAGGTCTAAGTAAAGAAGAACTTAATCTGGACAGGATTCATAAGTCCTAAGAGCGCCACAATCCTCCAATGAGAGACCAAGAGATGTGATCGTCAGATTCCATTATTTTTCTACAAAAGTATTATTCATGAAAGCAGCAAGATATGGTGTTCCTGAAATTGAAGGAGGTCAACCAGCTATCTTCTCGGACTTGTGACCCACTACCTTATACAAAAGGAAACTCCTGAAATCGTTTATAGGGGCGATTACAAAGCATGGATATAATTATATATGGGGTATCCCTTTTAGACTGAACATATCAAAAGAAGGTAGACATCACACAATTCATACTCTTGAGGAAGGTGAAGCAATGCTTCATTTGTGGAACTTACCAATTCCAAACAACCTGGGACAAGATAAAAATTCCCAAATACAAAGCGGACCAAGAAGAAGAAAGATCCACACAATTATTGAAATAGAGTGTGCAGAAATCCTCACGGACTCTTATAAGTGATAAGCTGAGCCATATGACTCCTCTGTAAAACTGTTGAAAACATTCTTCTGCCATTTCTTTAAAAAAATGTTAAGTTTTATTTTTACTCAACCCCCAGAATATTTTTTAAACGCTAATTGCTCCATACGCTAATCAGGTAAACTGCCTTGGTATCCAATTTTAGGATACAATCCGGCTCACCAATAAAAGAGGACCAGCGATTGCTCTCCTCTCAACTGATGTTATTATTTCAATATTTTAAAACTATGCTAAAGTAAATCAGAGCGTTTAATAACTCTCAAAAGATACAAATATTATTAAGCTATAAACCCTCCGGGTCCACACATTATAACTTGCAACATGGGTGACGTTTGGGACCCCCGCTGCATTTAAAAATTCAAATGTCCCGCGGCGGGTCCTTAATGTCCTGCCTCGTGGGTCCTGAAAGGACTTTAAAGGTCCTTAAAGGACCTTCCCCCAAAAAAGCAATTAACCCCCCCGGTGCCTAAAATTAGCCCATCACTCATGGGAGTCAATATAGATGACCCTTATGAGCCTAAAATGAACCCCCTCAGTCCAATAGGGGTCTATATAGACCCCTAAAGAAAAGTATTAACCCCTATATTAACACTATAAGTGCCATGGGGGTCCTCCAGGGCCTTCGTGACACAAAGTCTAAGCACTACACTGCACTATTAACCCTAACTATACCCCATTAACCCTAACAATAACCTATTAACCCTAACTATACCCCATTAACCCTAACAATACACCATTAACTCTAACTAAATGTCATTAGCCCTAACTATACCCCATTAACCCATTAACCCTAACTGTACCCAATAAACCCCATCCCCAATAATCCCTATCTTACATTTTTAACCCTATCCTACCCTACTATAACTAATAAATCCCCCTCTAACTAATTAACCGCCTTCTAACTAATTGACCCTAATTAACCCTATCAGTAAACACTTAACCCCATCTAGACCTATTTAACCTTATCTAGTCCTATGTAACCTCATCTACACCTATTTAACCGATCTAGTCCTATTTAACCCAATCTGGACCTATTTAACCCTATCTAGACCTATTTAACCCTAACTGGGCATATTTAATTTCATCTAGTCCTACTTACCCCTATCTAGTCCTTTTTAATCCTAACTGAACCTATATAAACATATCTAGTCCTATTTAACCCTAACTGGGTCTATTTAACCCGATCTAGTCCCATTAGGACCTAACTGGGCCTATTTAACTCCATCTAGTCCTCTGTAACTCTATCGAGTCCCATTTAACCCTTACTGGGCCTTTTTAACCCTATCTAGTCCTATTTAACCCTAACTGAGCCTATTTAACCCCAAATGTACCCAGAAAATCCCTATCCTATAAAACTCCTCCTACCCTACCCTATTAACCCCTACATTACCTACACAACGCCTACCCTATTAACCCCTATACTACCTACCTAACCCCCTAATAAAATCCCTAACACCCCACTAATTACAAAAAATAAAAACCCACCTAATTACAGGTGGAAACAAAAATCAATTAGTGAAAATAAAATAAAAATACGTTACACAAATAAATAAAACTACATAAAAAAAGCTACATTACATAAAATTTTAAAAATCTATATTACTGTAAATAAAAAAAGCTTGATTATAAATAGAAAATCAGCCTAACTAAAACAGAAAAGGATAAAATAGACCACTTACCTGTCACAAATGCTCCTCCAGCGATGCTGGTCTTCTGGTTCAGTCCTCATGTCTTCGTTCCAGACAGACGGGGCCCCTCTAAAAAATATTCAGACAGGCTAAAAAAAATAAAAAAATAACGGAGCTCCTCCCTTGATGAGGCGCAAATGGAGGCTCACTCCTATTCCCTGCTCAAAATATAGAAATGGCATCTTCTGATGCTGTCAATCATATTTCAGCCAATCAGAAGGTGATATTGCCTTCAGACAATCAGATCTGATTGGCTGCAATCTGATTGACAGTTACATCAGACAATTAAAAGGCGCAGATGCTTGGAGCCAACTAGAATGGGATACACCCCACAGCACCTTCTGATTGGATTACAAATTATTGACATTTACATAAGCCAATCAGAATGGGATAGAGGGGTGTTTTTCATTATGATTGGCTGAAGGCAATAGCGACTTCTGATTGGCTGACATATGATTGACATTGTTTTCAGCCAATCAGAAAGCGCCATTTCAATATTTTGAATGGAGCATGCGCAGGAAACTCTATTTGCGTCTGGGAGCTCCTCAAGGGAGGAGTTCTGTTATTTTTTTTATTTTTTTAGCCCATCGGGGATGAAGACTTGGACGAAGACATGAGGACCTGGGAATCGCTGGATGGGCATTATGGAAAGGTAAGTTGACTATTATGCCTTTATTTTATTACAGGGTGTATGTATTTATGTATTAAATGTAATGTTTTGTTTCTTTGTAGGTATTACCTGTTGACATTTTTGGAAGGACCCCGTCTGGGACGAAGCACAGAAGACAAGCATCGCTGGAGGGGTATTTGGGATCTATTTTACCCTTTTCTATTTTTATTTAGGCTGATTTTCTTTATTTAATGTAGCTTTTTTATTTTCTGTAATTCTAGCTTTTTCTATTTTATGTAATTCTAGGTTTTTTTATTTTCTATAATGCAGTTTTATTAATTTGTGTAATGTAATTTATTATTTTCAGTAATTGTGTTTTATTTTATGTAATTAGGTAGGTTTTTTATTTTTTTGTAATTAGTGGGGTGTAGTTAGGGTAAGGCAGGAGTTAGGTAGGTTGTGTAAGGGGTAATAGGGTAGGGTTGGAGGGGGTTTATAGGATATGGTTGTACTGGGTAAATTTGGGGTTAAATAGGCCCAGTTAGGGTTAAATAGCACTAGATAGGGTTAAATAGACACAGTTAGGGTTACGTAGGACTAGATGGGTTAAATGGGACTAGATAGGGTTACATAGGTCTAGTTGGGTTCAAATAGGACTAGATAGGGTTAAGCAGTACTAGATGGGGTTACATAGGACTAGATGGGGTAAAAAGTTATAGATGTGGTTAATAGGACTAGATATGGTAACATAGGTCTAAATTGGGTTAAATAGGTATATATGGGGTTAAATGTGACTAGATAGGGTTACATAGTACTAGATGAGGTTAAATAGGACTAGATAGGGTTACATAGGTCTAGATAGGGTTAAATAGAACTAGATAGTGTTACATAGGATTATATGGGTAAAATATGACTAGTTAGGGTTACACAGGACTAGACAGGGTTAAATAGGTATAAATGGTGTTAAATAAGGCTTGATTTGGTTACATAGGTCTAGACTGGGTTAAATAGGACTAGATAGGGTTACATAGGTCTAGGTGGGGCTAAATAGGTCTAGATGGGGTTAAATAGGACTAGATATGGTTACATAGGTCTAGATAGGGTTAATTAGGTCTAGATGCGGTTAAATTGGACTAGATGGGGTTAAATAGGACTAGATAGGGTTAAGTGGTTAGTGATAGGGTTAATTAGGTATGATGAGGGTTAAATAGGGTTAATTAGTTAGATGGGGTATTTAGTTAGAGGTGGTTAATAGAATGGTATTGGGTAGGATATGGGTTAATAATGTAAGGTAGTGGTTTATTGGGTATAGTTAGAGTTAATGGGGTTTAGTTAGGGTTACTGGGGTACAGTTAGGGTTAGTGGGATATTTCACGATCTGCTTCTTCAAGGAGGCTTGATGTGAGCCTAGTTCAAACCTACCCCAGCAGAATCGTGTAGTTCTTGTTCTCTGTGGCACAAAAGATGGCTTCTGAAGAGGGCAATGCCCAAAGGTACAGGCAGAGAATACTGGATACAGGTTACTAGTGGCAATGGCAAGACCACTCCCCAAGTCAGGATACAAAACAAAGAAATAGTCTCACACTGTGGATATGTGAAAACTGTAACTGAACCTTTATTGAATGATGGAATCAACATATTTATAGTCTCCAATACCACACCCTTATGTACATTTGTGTATGTGTGTGATGAAACACATCTGCCTTGTATCCTTTGTTAATATACAAACTCTTGAGATAAAATTCACTAGATATCTATAGCTGACTAGTGAAACAACCTTGATGTTAATCTCAAATATTTGCTTAGGACTAATTGAGTACATCCATCTGTTTTGGCTGCTGTTTATCAAGGGTGAGGGTGCAATGATCTGCAGCTAACCTCTGTGCAGAGCATTCTTACATTATCCTCATGCATTCTTACATTATCCTCCTATTCTATATACATTTTCCCTCTATAACATATAATAACTAGTATACATAATAACAATGTACAGGAAACATATAACTCACACAGAAATACATAATCACAATGTAACAATGTCATGCTCCCTTGGCCATATTCATAATTACTGGCAATATCAGCCCTTAAATAATGTAATCATGACAATTTCTTCCCCTTTCATTTTTAGTATAGCATGTGAAGTTTATCCTGTTGGATACCTTCCCATCTCTACAGTTGGTTACCGGTCCCCTTGACGTGACAGTCCATCCATGTGAAATATATTGCATTATATCTAAACCAATTACTGTAGTGACGTTATTGTATTCTCTGGAGAATAAATTCAGAGATCTGTTTATATATATTCATTGTTTTAAATGATCGGATTTTAATTCTAATATTTTTTTTAAATAATTTTCAGCATTTGCAAGGTGGGATTTTTTAATTTTAAATGCATTGGGAATGATTGGGAACCCTGCTGCAAGAGTTAATGTAGGGACACTGCAGGGGTCCCGATCGGCACCTGCATCAGCATGGGGGGTTAATGTTAGTTGCTGCAGGTCCTTTAAGGACCAGCGGCGCAGAATTTGTATGTTTAAATGCAGCAGGGGACCCCCGCTTCAAGGGTTAATGTGGGGACCATCCGGGGGTCACAATGGGGACCCCGCAACATGGGGGGTTAATGTTAGTTGCTGTGGGGGTACTTACTGTACCCAGGTTCCTGTATCCTTCCTGTCGCTGTGAAGTTTATTCCTTACCCCTGCCTCTATCAGCAACTGAGTAACTAAACCCATGTGCAGATATAGCCTTACCTTGACACACGAATATCTATCCATACCCATCATTGCTGTTGATGAGTGGCATAACTAGTAATGGCATATAAGATATCTTATATGCCAATACTAAATATGCCACCCATCAACAGTAATGATGTATGCCATCATTGTGAGATTTGAGCATCTATGCATTCTGTCAGTCCAAAATCTCCCAATGACTATGTTCAGATCTACATATCGGGTGCCACATATCAAGAGGACATTTTCGTTATTAAGTATGGTTTACAATGATACCAAAATACATTTTTTTCAACCATACAATAGTATATACAGTATTTTAGGATGCAGTAACATGATCTGTCATATTGCTGTGGTTGATATTTTTTTTTATGTGTTTCTTTACAGAAACTAAAAGTTCAGAAGTGGTAGATGAAGGCCAGACATCTCTGGAACCACAAGACAATATTATAAATATTGTAAATGGGGACACTGAGAAAATGAAACTTGATGATTCAGAAGAAAACCCTCCTATTGAGGTAGAGGAAAGGAAAGCTGGTATGTTCATAGATATATACTGATATATTCCACAGGGCTGAAATCTTGGGGTATAGGACAAATGAAATAGTCAAGGCTCCCAAACCCAATATACACCTATTCTCTCCCCATCTCCCATAGTCAGCTTTTACATTAGCAGTACACATAGTAGTGAAATATAAAAAAAAAAATGTAAATGAGTTTCTTTCATAGACTTTGAAGTTAGAACTCATCCTTGCATCACTAATATATTTATATATATATATATATATATATATATATATATATATATACATATATATATATATATATATATATATATATATATATATATATATATGCCAAGCAGTATAGGCCTTTCTTCCTGGACAGGACCATTTACCTTGGCAACAGCCCTGATTATCAATACTGTATATATCTGAATATCTTAAAGACCAATAATGAAGTATGACCATCTAATAACAAGTTACATTGGATTATTCTGCCTTTTTCCATTGGTGTACGTGTATGAAATAAGCATAGATACTTCAATCTGTCTTCACTTAGTCTGATATATGCCAAGAGGAAACTTTTAAATATTATTTAGTGAATACAAAATTCACTAAAACTGTTCTGGACAATTAGTTAGAGCCTTGAAAATAATGAGGGAAAGATGATTTGTGGAGTAAGTCCTTTTAGAGATCAACAACTCTAGAGGATTATCGTCAGGTAAACCAGCAATCAGGGTTCTCTCAGCGTTTCTTTTTTCAGGTACAGTTTGTTCAAACATTTGTCAGTGAGACAGGCTTGGCATTATCAGAACAGTAGTGGAATAAATGTAATAATTCATCCTTTGCAATCTCTGCATTGCTGATATAATGTTCTGCAATGCAAGTTTTGGAAAGAGTGATATTTTGTGTATAGCTGGGGAATGCGTGATTGGTTCTGTCAACCCAATGTATCTTTAGCAGCTGACTAATTCACTGTTTTTATACCAGTGCCAAGTTATTGTTTAGACTTGCACAGAAAGGCAATCAATATCTTGGAAATACACTATTGGTGTGGTCTGAGGTCTACACACCTCAGGGTCATGCCTATGGAACTGCAGTTATTTTTGTCCTGTCGTCACTGTTACAAATACTAGACCACAACTCCCAACATGATGTTTACAGAAAAAATCAAGTGTCTTGATGTTCAGAACAATTTAGCTTTTTTATTCTCTCAAAGCTTCCTGGACATAGCACAATACATAATTACTTAGTTACATAGTAATTAAGGTTGAAAAAAGACTTTCAGTCCATCAAGTTCAACCTTTTAAGATCTCCTCTGATATGCAATATGAGGACTAGTTATTAATTTATTAGTTGTTTATTGTTAATTAATTATTAATAAACTATTTATTTATTTATTTTAATTATTAATTAATCCAGAGGAAGGCAAACAGAAAAAAAAAACAAGTGAAACTTAGTCAATTGTCTCAAAGGGAAAAAAAAAAAATCCTCCCTGACCCCCAAAACTGCTGATCGGATTTCTCCCTGGATCAATACACTCTCTCTAATTATCCAGGATAACCCTGAATTCCCTATCGAATCCACTGTCACCACCTCCTCTCGTAGAGAATTACACAGATTAACCACCATTACTGTGAAGAACCCTTTTCTTTCTTTAAGGTGGAATCTTTTTACTTCTAACCTGAATACAAGTCACCAAAAATTCTAGCAGTGTTAGAAATTATTTTTCTGTGTGTATGATTGTCTCATATTAGCCAGAGGTCCTCTCTTGTAGCCTTGCATACCAATAGGGATCACTCATGACTAATACATTATCTTCCTCAAGGCTTTTTCAATATAAAGGTTTATGTTTAAGCTCTACACAGGTATAAGACAGGTTTCAATACTCTCAGCTCTAGCCTCTTGTGTGTTATGGATTACCATCAGATTGTGTCTACCAAGCAACTTGCTCCCTGTGTCTGTTTGGGTATTTGCTGTAGACTGTTGTATCATTATTTTGTGTACTACAGGTTCATGTATTCTACCTGTTGAAGCTTAAGCTTAAGCTTTGTTCCTTACCCCTGCCTGTGGCTCTATCACTGAGTAACTAAACCCATGTGCAGATATATCCTTACCATGACACACACCAATATTTATACATACCCATGTAAACACATGTCTTGTATACCAATACTAAATATGCCACCCACAAATAGTAATGATGTATGCCGTCATTGTGATATTTGAACTTCTATGCATTCAGTCAGTACAAGATTTCCTTGTCACTATGTTCAGATCTACACATCGGGATCCACATGCAGAGAGGACATTTCAGTTATTAAATAGAGTTTACAATGATACCAAAAAATTATTTCAACCATACAATAGTATATTTTTTAGGATGCAATAACATTATATGTCATATTGCTGTGGTTGATATATTTTTGTTGTATGTTTCTTTACAGAAAGTAAAAGTTCACAAGTGGTAGATCAAGGCCAGACATCTCTGGAACCACAAGACAATGTAATGAATATTGTAAATGGGGACACTGAAAAAATGAAACTTGATGATTCAGAAGAAAAGCCTCCTTTTGAGGTTGAGGAAAGGACAACTGGTATGTTCATTGATATATACTGATATATTATCAACAGGGCTGAAGTCTTGGGCCACAGGACAAATGTAATAGACAAGGCTTCCCAACCCAACATGCACCTGTTTTCCCCATCTCAAATAGCCAGCTTTCAAATTAACAGTACACATAGTAGTGAAATATTTAAATTTGTTTCAATTTTGAAATTAGTCTATTTCATGGACTTGGAAATTAGAGCTCATGCTCGCATCACTAATATATATACTGTATACATACTAGGAAATTGCTCATCAAAAATTATAGGATGAAAATTGTAAGGCGGACAATGCTGTTTGACACACAATGTGAGGCTTTTGCTACTCTGAGCACCTTCGGCGCTCATTGCGAACCCTGCGCTGGGTGCCCTCGACACTCAACACGATGCTCGCAATGAGCACCTTCGGCGCTCATTGCGAACCTCTCCCCCTGTGTACTTCAACTTTAGTGCTTTGCACTGACCACCTACGGCACTCATTGTAAGCCCCACTCTGAGCGCCTTTGGTGCTCATCACGGGGCTTGCAATGAGTTCTTTCGGAACTCATTGTGACCCTTTCCTCCTGCTTACTGTACGTACCACTCATTGAAGGTTTTGTTAAACTGCAAGTTTTGTGCTTGGGAATGCCATGTGTCTCTTTCCACCATCTCCCCCTGTCCCTTCCCTGTGTCTTTCTCCTCTGTGTGTCTGCTGAATGTTTGCGTGTTACATGCTAACTGTTGTTGGTTTTATTTTCTATTTTCCAAGTCCCACGTGCCTTGCGTTGTCGGTGTAAGTGTTACTGTCTTTGCCATTTTGTATTTTCTAAGTCCCACGTACCTGGCTTTGCTCAGCCTCGTTTTCATCCACTTTCAGAATTCTTACGTTTTCACAATTTTTTTCCTCGCTTAGCAGATTTTGTATTGACGAAAAACATCAAATATTGCTCAAATTCAGTTTCAACCTCACTCCCAGGCTTCGTGGCTCTCCCCCTGTGCCTTGCAGTCACGTGAAACTGCTCGCCGCCTAAATCCCGCGTGACTCAACTGCTCGCCTCGCATTTGAGGCCCTACGGGCTGCAAATGGCTCGTCTCGCTTCGCAAGGCTCGCAGTTGAGACTCTATGTTTTGCAAACGAATCACCTCGCTTCGCAAGGCTCACTTCGCAAGGCTCGCAAAGTGTGACCAACATCGTAAGTGTTCCCAACACTGACAACTATATATGTGATACACATTTTGTTTTGAAATGCCAGGCAGTATGGTCCTCCCTTCCTGGACAGGACCATTCCCCCTGTCAACGGCTCCAATTATCAATTGCCTGCATAAGTGCTGCAGACACTGGGGAGCTACAGTTCATTGAGGGAACCATGAATGCCAACATGTACTGTGACATACTGAAGCAGAGCATGATCCCCCCCCTTCGGAGACTGGGCCGCAGGGCAGTATTCCAAAATGATAACGACCCCAAACACACCTCCAAGATGACCACTGCCTTGCTAAAGAAGCTGTAGGTAAAGGTGATGGACTGGCCAAGCATTTCACCAGACCTAAATCATCCTCAAATGGAAGGTGGGGGAGTGCAAGGTCTCTAACATCCACCAGCTCTGTGATGTCATCATGGAGGAGTGGAAGAGGACTCCAGTGGCAACCTGTGAAGCTCTGGTGAACTCCATGCCCATGAGGGATAAGGCAGTGCTGGAAAATAATGGTGGTCACACAACATGTTGACACTTTGGGCCCAATTTGGACATTTCTACTTAGGGGTGTACTCACTTTTGTTGCTTATGGTTTAGACATTAATGGCTGTGTGTTGAGTTATTTTGAGGGAACAGCAAGTTTGCACTGTTATACAGGCTGCACACTTACTACTTTACATTGTAGCAGAGTGTCATTTCTTCAGTGTTGTCACATGAAAAGATATAATAAAATATTTACAAAAATGTGTACGGTGTACTCACTTTTGTGAGATACTGTATATTAATAGGTTGGTGCAATGGACATGATGATCCATTGTGAGATCAGCTCTTTCGCTCATCACAGGAATAAATATCATGTATAATGTGAATATGGTCTCACTCAATGGACTCATCCAATCCATACATACCATGCAAATTGATTTTGCTTTTGGTCCTTGCTTGAGCACCTCTACTTGTGTCGTTTCATATATAAACTATTTTCATCATAACATAACCTCACTAGAAGTTATGTTCTAAGCCTCCAGTTATTGTTCCTCATGCGCAGAGGAAGAGTTACAATAGCAGTAGGAAAGAGATCTTGAAGGAAGTATAATGTAGCTGTCCCCATGTGTTTACAAGCTCACACTTATTTCATGATGCATACATGTCATATCACATATTGCTGTGCTGTTTCTCTGGGAAACTTATTCATGTTTTTGTACTGCTGATATGCTTTTCCAGGTGTTTCTTACAGTGTGCTGTGTCTTTAAAAGTTTGTCAGCTTTAATCAGATATTTCATGTTTCCCTATGTTTGTTATGTCACACACGATAATACTTGTTCTTAAGTTGCTCATATGTGCCAAATAGTAATGTGAAATACTAATTTTGTGATGATTTAGCATGGTTTTCCATTGATTTCTAGTGTTGTCCTGTCCCTATGAGAGGTGCTGCTGCACTCTGCCATGTTTTTAAAAGCCACTGCGAGTGGTGTTTGGTACTTTTTTTTTTACTGTTACGGCGAGCAATCAGTAACATTTTATTTGCATAGGGTTTGGGGATGATAATCTCTCGGAGTAACTCATAATCTATAGAAAGTTTTTTCAGGGATTATCGTAGGGCCTAGATTCAAGAATGTTTCTTTATTGGTTATTTTACAGACATATTCTTCATCTATTTATCAGAAAATGTTTCATAGTGTTATAGTGTACAGGAAAAAGCACTCAAGCTTAGAACTCAAAATGTATTAGTACAAAAGCTGCATTAGTTTACAGATTAAGATACTGAGCTTTTAAGACATATGTAGTGCTTGTTATATTTTTATTATTTTTTTGTTTTCTATCAAAAGATAGTATATCAGAATTGATGTATGAAGATCAGAAAGTTGTGAATGGAGACATCGAAAAAATGAAACTTGATGATTCAGAAGGAAACATTGACACTGGGTCAGAAAAAGTAGTAACTGGTATGTTCATATTGGTACCCTATAGAAAAATATATTGTGTGTATAGAAATGTGTTATAGGGGATTAACAGATACCTTTACTTTTGTGTGTAATTATTTTTTTTTTTCCAGTATACAACTCAAACTGTGTTTAACATATACTGGAAGTGTTGAGACAGCTGTTTTTTTTATGTTGTTAACAATCGATTGGTAGATTCATATTCAATGAAAAAAATGTGTTAAATAATATACTAATGGTCAAAGGTCAGACTTATCTGTTGCTGGTGTCCACCCACTATAAGGCAATGGTGGATGTTGTTTTGTTGCCACCATATAGTTGCCAAATATTCAGAAACATTGTGTATAACCAATTTTTTTTTAATGTTGTTAACAATCGATTGGAAGATTCATATTCAATTAAAAAAAATGTGTTAAATAATATACTAATTGTCAAAGTCCAGACTTATCTGTTGCTGGTGTCCACCCATTATAAGGCAATGGGGGATGTTGTTTTGTTGCCACCATATAGTTGCCAAATATTCAGATTTGTTGAATATGAGGTTTCCCTTGGCAATACACTTTTTATTCTCTTTTCATATCAGATTGTCACAATCCCTCCCCCTTCGGGCATTATCAGATGGAGACAATGACATAGTTGGAGGTAGATACTCTAATCTTTGAAAACGAATGTAATATTAAATATTGCTATTAAACATTATTATACTAGTGACTTGCCCGTCAAAAAAAAAGGCAATAACTGTTTGCCACAGAGAGTAAGTGTTTTGGTGGTCTGAGACGGCAATTAAATGTGTATGTTTTGAATTCTGTTTTGCAGGTAATATGCGTATTTGACAAGTGTAACCTTTTTCTTATCTATAAAGGAGTACAATTTTTATATGAAACATGTTTCTTTATTTAGCATACAACTTGTAGGTGACCAACTGTTAAATGTTGTTTTTTTAAGAGTAGTAACATTTTAATGTTAGAACAGGTCAACATTGTATTAATGAGTACTGTAAACATAATCTTTTGTAACATGCAACTTGTAGATTAACAACTGGTAAACGAAATATATATTGAATCCAGAGGAAGGCAAACAGTAAAAACCCTCCTTGAAATTTAGCCAATTGTATCAAAGGGAAAAAAAAAATCCTTCCTGACCCAATTAACTGGCGATCGGATTACTCCCTGGAATAATATTTTGCATTGAATGATACATCTGCATTGTATAACAAAAGGTCCTCCTCCTCTTAACATGAACTTTGAAATATATGCAATTAACCAACTTTGCATGTTTTTTAACAAAACTTGTAACATTATAAACAGTAACTTAATGAGACAACATTTAAACTTGAATTGTTGTAAATTGCAAGCAAAGTGTTTTGTGGTGCTAATCATGCTACTTCCATAAAATTGTAATCTGTTATTTTGTCGTTGTTGATTTTTGATGGTTGACATTTGGTTGTTATTGTTGCAATTGTTGAAAATGGCACAAAGAGTTTCCTGTGTGAAATAGTGGTTCTCTAAAAAGAGAACGCCAGGCATTAAAGTTCGTCCGCGGGGTGTAACCACTGTTCTCTATGTTTTTTGCCATTGTATAGAGTTTTTTTAAGGAAAGAGTGGTGCTCTAAAAAGAGTCTGAATGACATAAAATGTCATTCTTGAAATGAAACCACTTTTCTCTCTAGGTTTTTCGTTGTGAAATTGTCGTTGAGGTGAATTTTTTTTTGGGTTGATGGTTCTGTGCCATGTCTTGTATATAGTTACATAGTTACATAGTTACATAGTAATTAAGGTTGAAAAAAGACTTTCAGTCCATCAAGTTCAACCTGTTAAGATCTCCTCTGATCTGTAATATGCGTATTAGTTATTAATTAATTTGTTGATTAAATAATTATTAATAGTATAGTATTGGAGGATGAATAAAGAGTTAGTCCCTCAAGTTCAACCTTTTTAGATCTCTATTGATCTTTTTAATGTGCACTATTTATTATTAATTGTTAATTGGTCCAGAGGAAGGCAAACAGAAAAAAAAACCATTGAAACTTTGCCAATTGTCTCATAAGGGAAAAAAAGCAAAATTCCTTCCTGACCCCAAAAACTGGCGATCAAATTTCTCTATGGATCAATAATCCTTCGCTAGTTATCTAGGATAGCCTTGAATGCCCTCTTTATTCAAAAATACTGTATATCTAACCCCTTTTTGAAGTTGTCTATCGAATTCGCTGTTACCACCTCCTTTGGTAGAGAATTCCACAGTTTAACCACCCTAACTGTGAAGAACCCTTTTCTTTGTTTAAGGTGACATTTTTTTTCCTCTAACCTCAAAGGGTGTCCTCTTGTCAGTTGAAAATCTCTTGCTACAAAAAGTTCACTTGACAAAGCCTTATATTGACCCTGGATGTATTTAAATAAGGTAATCATATCCCCTCGTAGACGCCTTCTTTCTAGTGGTGGAATTAAAGTTACAGTACTTCATAGCAGACAATGTTCTTTGTAAAAATGCGTCCATCATCTAATAAATCACCTTGACTTTCATTGTTTTCAATGTAAACTTTAATAGCCTGTGGATTCTTGCATCTTGAGAAGGCAACATACAGCTGGCCATGTGCAAATACTGGTTCTTCTAAAAAGATACCCACAGATTTGAAAGTTTGTCCTTGTGATTTATTAATGGTCATGGCAAATGCAATGATGATGGGAAATTGTCTCCTTTGAAGTACAAAAGGGAGGCTACTTTCCCTTGGTGCCAAATCTATTCTTGGTATGAAAACTCTCTCCACTTTATGGGTACCAGTTAGAATTTCAGCATGTATGAAATGGTCCTTTAATTCTTGAACAATTAATATGGTCCCATTCCATAGGCCTTTTTTTGGGTTCATATTTCGCAGTAACATGACAATTGAACCTTTCTTTAGCTGCAAAATATGTGGTGGCATTCCAGAAGGAGTTAATGAGTTAATAAATTCAGTTGACTTTCTTTGTCATCACCAAGTACAGAATCAGCACTGTGATAATTTTTTTTGTGGTGCATTTATTTTTTTTAATATTTCATTATTGAGGAGTAATGCATCCTTATTTTTGCATGTTAGTATTACTTTGTTGCCAAGCTCTGCATAGTCCTTGTTATTTATTGTACTTTCGAATATAGCCAACTAGCGAATTGCCCGTCAAAAAATGACGGCAATGAAATTGTAAGTGAGCTAATGCTGTTTGGTGTATACTAATAAAATAAGTTATAGATTAATAAAGTAATATACTTTACCTATTTTGAAGCATTGTGTTGATGAGCTGTCAATGTGTTTTGATGTTGCTGCAGCATTAGTGGTGTGGAGCTGCTGTGTAAGCGTGATGAATGTGTGCAGTGTAATAGTGTGCGTGCGCGAGACCAAACCGTTAACGTACTCGTGTACTTCCGCATTGTTCTAAAATGGCGGGTAATGTGTGGTATGCGTCTGTAGCGGAATATCCATCTGTGTTTTGTGGTGTTTTGCGTGTTTCTTGGGGTGTTTTGCGTGTTTAGTGTGTGGTAGCCTTGTTTTCGTTTTGTTCGGGGGCCCGCAAGCGTGAGCAATGGCTCGAGCGGGCTCGCATGCTCACAACTATATATGTGATTTACACACACACATTATATACACACACATTATATATATATACACACACACACATTATATACACATACACACACACACACACACACACAATATACACACACACACAATACACATATATACACACACACACACACACTATATACACATACACACACACAATATACACATATATACACACACACAAATTATATACACACACACACAATACACATATATACACACACACACATTATATACACACACACACATATTATATACACACACACACACAATACACATATATACACACACACACATTATATACACACACACATTATATATACACACATACACACACACAATATATTGTGTGTGTGTGTTGTAACAGGGCGCCCCCTTCTGTCGGGGTTTGCGTCCTGCACTTTCTTATCTTTTTTTATACAGGGAGGAAGACACAGCAGGCTTGTCAGAGTTTTACTGCTATTTATTTGGTAGCATAAACAGAACAAAAACAGTGCTTGTATTCAGCGATAAAATAAAACCCTACATAAACGTGCTTACTACACTCAGGAACACCCTAACTATGTCCGGCCAGCTTCTCTGGCTCCGGAGAGTGCCACCTTGTGGCCAGGATGCAAACAGTCTCTTATTTGCGTTGTATCGCCACCTTGTGGCCAGGGAACAAACAGTCTCTTATTTGCTTTGTATCGCCACCTTGTGGCCAGGAAACAAAACAGTCTTTTACTTGCGTTGTATCGCCACCTTGTGGCTAGGAAACAAAACAGTCTTTTACTGTATTTTCCTCTACGGCTTCTGCCAATAGTGGGTGAAAACGTGTATTTGTCACCAACCTTTTTATCCCCTGTTGCGTTCGGCTTCCCAGGGATGGGGTCTTTAGATAATCCTCTCTCAGTGGAGTATCTCTGATACCACAGGAGTCTTCTCTGTGCGCAAACTCTGGAACTCCGCAGCCTTCCTGACTGTCTCGCTCCAGCACAAATCCCAGCTCTCAGGATCCCGCAGCTGAGCTGTCCAGGGCTTTCACACACAGCTCACGGCTCTTAGGCCCAAGCCTAAGTGAGAGAGACTCCACCCATCTCTCTGCTGCTTTTAAAGGCAGTTCACAGCTGGGTTTCCATTTAGCCTCTGATAACTGTCTGGATTTAACTCTTTTCATTCTCAGGGGAGAAGTCTTACAGAGCTCTCTTGCGACCCCTAATGGCACTCCATCACATATCCTCCCCTCAGCTCAACACCATGTAGTTGAGCTACATGAGCCGAGAGGCCGTAAACGCTCACTTGTAACATTATCTTCCTCTTGTCTACTCGTTTAAGGGGCTCCTCTTCATGGGGCCTAATATTCTCTGGTGCAACTATGCAGTATGGGCTTGGGTCTTGCTCTATCCTCTTGAGCTCAACAGCACGCGTACTTCCATGCGCCCGGAGAACTTTCCCTTCTTCAATTGATCCATCAACTTTGACGAAGTAAGGCTTGAGATACCCCTCGAATGGACTACCTTGGATTTCGTCCACCGCCTCATCTATGGGGAACACCCTGTTTAGTTCGCCACATGGCACCTCTGGACCTGGATGGATACTGACAGTATCTCCAAACAACACCTTTAGGTTGTTACACACAACTCTGTTCCTCCTGATCTTCTCATCTAGGCAAGTGTCATCTGTACGACCTTTGTACGCAGTTTTCTGTCTCTTCTTTCTTTTCAGAAGAACAGGTTTTCCTTGGTACAACAGAAGCTCGTCCTTCTGGACCGGAGTCATCGACATCACTTTCTCTTCATTGCTTTGTTTTTCTTCAATTTCTTTTAATAGGACATGCAGTTCAGATAATTCTGCAGAGAGCGATTTGGTTGTATCCTTCCTCTCACAACCGGTTTCTTTTACATAATCTCTATAACGATTTGCCTTGAGTTCCTTACTCTTATGTTTCCATTCTTCCAATTCTTTTTCTGCTTTCTGGGCAGTAGGTTTGTCCTCCTCTTTAATGGGTTTCTTTTCAGGTTTACGCTCTTTGACTTCAACTGCCTTGACAGAGGGACGTGAAATTCTCGGCGACCGTCTTAATGTCCGGCCTATGCTTTCCTCTGCTTCAGGCTCCTCAGCTTCTGCAACTGCGGAAACCACAAATAATGCGTCACCTCTCTTCCTCTTGTTGGAGACCCTGATTGTCAACTTGAGACCATCTTTCTGCCTCTCCGATGTCATATCCTTCTCTTCTGTTCCACTGTTTTCATCTTCAGGTACTAACTTAGATCTATGCTTATTTCTTAAACCTGGAGCTTGCTTCTCTGATTTTGAAGACCTCTCTACTTCTGGAGTTGCAGCTCCATCCTCTGTCAATTGAGACTCAACCACTGAGTTTGCTCTGTCAGTCTGCTTGCTCTCGTTGGGAAGTAATTTATCTTTATGTTTATTTTTTGAAGTACTTGTTTTCTTCTCAGTATCAGAAGATTTTTCAGGGTCAAGTGATTTTGTCTCCTTTTTTGTTGATGTTTTCACTCATTAAACACATTAAGAGTTGACTCTCTCTCACTAATCACCTTATTGTGCTCTTCCGTTAACTGAACCATCTGCTGGGCCTTGCTCTCCAGTTTTCTGGTGAACTTTGTTAGCTTGTCCTCAGTTTGCTTCAATATACTGCTTAGATTGTCCACTTGGTGGTTGAGTCCAGCTATGTTTTGTCTTGATGACCCTTCATTTATTTGCATGTCTTCAATCACCTGCTCCTTCTGCCTCTTCTCATCTTCCACCCGATATTGGAGTCCCTCAAGCTCCTTGTCCTTTTGCGTTAATACTGTTTTCAGCTTGGAGATTTCCAGTTTCAATGTGGCTATTTGACAAATCAGCTGCTTCTCTTGAGTTTGAGCCGCTTGGTCTTGTCTCTCCTTCTGTACAGTGTTCTCTGAAAGGGATGTCTGCAGATTGGTAATTATTCCCTCTAGCTGCAGTTTCTCAGAATCAAACCGGGCTCTCTGGGTTTCTAGTTCTGCATTGGTGGAGCTCTTCTCTTGTTCTAGCTTGGTGATCTGTACTTGCAGGGCTGTACACCTAGCAGTGATTTCAGCTACTTCCTGGGTCAATCCTTCCATCTTCAGGATGTCCCCCATGTTTTCCAGCTTAGACTTGGGAGTATTCTTCCTCTGCTCCCAAATTGGCATCAGTTTCTCATTCCTGTAGGACACTCTGTAGTCCTCAAATGCAGGCATCCTCCGCCATTCAGGAATATAGTCTGGCATCATCTTTACCTCTCGCTGGTCTGGTTTGGTATGACACCTCTCCATGCTCTGCGTCATATGTCCTGTCTGGGACAGTGTGTACTCCTTGAGTTTTTCTGCATTGCGGTCAGCCCGTTTCTTTTCTCTGTTATAAGCAGCTTCCACTTCTCTGAACTGGTTTTTTATCATCTCTAAGTTGGCTGCACTTTGCAAGTAGCTGGCCTTTTCCACTTGAAGTGAAGACTCAAGGTCCAGGATCCGCAACTGGATAACTTCAGAGTTAACCTTAGACTCCCGATGGGCTGCTCTTTCCGATTATATATGTTCTTCCAGTCTTTTTACTGTTTGTGCTGCTGCCTCCAGTTCCAGAATCAGTCTCTCCTCTCTCTCACGACTGTATTCCAGCTCATTCTTCTGACGTGAGAAGTTATCCATGCAGACATTTTTCTCTGCTTCCATTTCATGTAGCTGCTTGTGCAACTCTTGAACCTTCCTGTTTTGGGACTGGATAACAGATTCCATTTCTTTCTTCATCTCCTGCTCTCTCATCTGAAGCTCCTCAATCTTGACTTTAAATTGTCCGTGATGCCTTACAGAATGCTGTTTTTCCTCCTCTAAGGCCATTCTGTCTGCACTAGCAGGCTCTTTTGCTTTCTCAGCAATATCTGTTACTGTCTCTGCAGTTTCTTTTGTGCACTCTGCATTCTCATCAGCAGCTCCTGCTGTCTCTGTGGCGGCTCCTGCTGTCTCTGTGGCGGCTCCTGCCGTCTCTGTGGCGGCTCCTGCCGTCTCTGTGGCGGCTCCTCTGTCAGCCCGCCAGTTCCTTGCTTGTCCATCTTTGACAATATCACCAAATGACTTCTCAACGCCAAGCTCCAATGGGGTGTCCATAATATTTGCATGGAAATCTCTCCTTGTCATGCCAGTCGCACCTTTCTCGTGTGGTTGAAGTATAGGAGCACTTCTCCGGCTAGCTTGTTGCACCCCCAGCGCCTTTATGCTGGCTGTAAAGTACGCCTTCTGTTCATTCTGGGAGTCTTTCCTCATCCTCTCATCAGGGAACCCGTACACTGGCCTGTGGTAGAGATGGGCATACTCCTCTTTGGTATTCCATCTTCTATCATCAGATTTTTCCCACAGACAGGTAGGGGCCTGTCCAAATTGGGAGACTTCCCCTCGGTACTGTAACTTCTCCTTATTACAACTCAGGTTCTCTTTGTTCTTATATTTCTGGGTACTGATTCTCGGTGCTCTGACATCCCGGGTAACTCCAACTCTGGCAAGGATCTCAGCTTTGAGGTCATCATAATTTTCTTTATTTTCTTCATTCAAGCTCAGATAAGCTTTCTGAGCTTCGCCCGTCAAATACGGGGCAATGAGGCTGGCCCAATACCGTTTGTGCCATGCTTCCCTAATGGCTGTTCTCTCAAAAATGGTGAGGTATATGATCACATCATCATCCTCTGTCAGCTCCCAAAGAATTTCATTGGCTCTAGCTCTGTCCGCATCTTTTCTATATTTTTCCAGTATAGCCTCATTCTGGGCTAACTGGATGGTTCACTTTCTATTGAACTCTTGCTGAGCAGCCGCGGCCTCTCTCATGCGGATTGTTTCCTCCTCTGCTTGTCGCTGCTGTTCCTGCTGTTGCTGCTGGTGCTGCAGTTTCTGCTGTTGCTGCTGTTGCAGCAAGGCCTTCAGTATATCCTCCATCACTGTACTGTACTGTGGGCTGTCTTCTTGCACTCAGACACTTCACAATCCCACCACTGCCACCAGTGTAACAGGGCGCCCCCTTCTGTCGGGGTTTGCGTCCTGCCCTTTCTTATCTTTTTTTATACAGGGAGGAAGACACAGCAGGCTTGTCAGAGTTTTACTGCTATTTATTTGGTAGCATAAACAGAACAAAAACAGTGCTTGTATTCAGCGATAAAATAAAACCCTACATAAACGTGCTTACTACACTCAGGAACACCCTAACTATATCCGGCCAGCTTCTCTGGCTCCAGAGAGTGCCACCTTGTGGCCAGGATGCAAACAGTCTCTTATTTGTGTTGTATCGCCACCTTGTGGCCAGGGAACAAACAGTCCCTTTTTGCGTTGTATCGCCACCTTGTGGCCAGGGAACAAACAGTCTCTTATTTGCTTTGTATCGCCACCTTGTGGCCAGGAAACAAAACAGTCTTTTACTTGCGTTGTATCGCCACCTTGTGGCTAGGAAACAAAACAGTCTTTTACTGTCTTTTCCTCTACGGCTTCTGCCAATAGTGGGTGAAAACGTGTATTTGTCACCAACCTTTTTATCCCTTGTTGCGTTCGGCTTCCCAGGGATGGGGTCTTTAGATAATCCTCTCTCAGTGGAGTATCTCTGATACCACAGGAGTCTTCTCTGTGCGCAAACTCTGGAACTCCGCAGCCTTCCTGACTGTCTCGCTCCAGCACAAATCCCAGCTCTCAGGATCCCGCAGCTGAGCTGTCCAGGGCTTTCACACACAGCTCACGGCTCTTAGGCCCAAGCCTAAGTGAGAGAGACTCCACCCATCTCTCTGCTGCTTTTAAAGGCAGTTCACAGCTGGGTTTCCATTTAGCCTCTGATAACTGTCTGGATTTAACTCTTTTCATTCTCAGGGGAGAAGTCTTACAGAGCTCTCTTGCGACCCCTAATGGCACTCCATCACAGTGTATATATATATATATATATATATATATATATATAATGTGTGTGTATATATAATGTGTGTATACACACACACAATATACACACACATTATATATACACACACACACAATAAGATGGAGATGAGGCACATATACAATGACTGACTGTAATGTGCCGTGCAATATATGTTATACATGCACATATAGGTGTATGCACTGACTGTATATCTGTACACACACACTATATACACACACACACTGTATACACACACTATATACACACACACACTATATACACACACAGTATATATATATATATATATATACACACACACACACACTATATATACGCTATATATATATATATATATATATATATATATAAAAAAAAACACACAGTATATATATATATATATATATATATATATACACACATATACTGTGTGTTTTTATATATATATATATATATATATATATATATACATATACTGTGTGTTTCTTTATATATATATATATATATATATATACATATACTGTGTGTTTCTTTATATATATATATATATATATATATACATATACTGTGTGTTTCTTTATATATATATATATATATATATATATATATATACTCTGTGTGTTCTTTTAAATATATATATATATATATATATATATGTTTTTTTATTTATATATATATATATATATATATATATATAGATATACTGTGTGTTATATATATATTAAAAAAACACAGTATATATATATATATATATATATATACATATACACATATAGTTTTCTCCCACACCTATATAGAGCTCACTCCTGTGGTCCCAGGCCCTATCATGTGCCCTCTCACCCCACATGAAGCCCTATCAGGCTCTACTCACCTGTCAAGCCCGGGGGGCAGGCCTGTGTGTGCTCGGAGGAGTCCCGTGTATGTCCGTGGCTCGCTGTGCTCCTGGGGGGTCCGCCCGAGGGTAGGGGGAAGTATAGTGAGGTGGTGAGCGCCTCCATGCCTGCCTGCTCTCCGGCTGCATTGTGGGAGTGTGACTCGCCGACACACAGCGGCAGCGCCGAAATGTGAGCAGCCCAGCCGGTAAGCTGGCTGGGACAGGCCTCTGAACATGGGGGTATAGAGACACCACAGAGAACCCCTATCAGGTTCCACTCACCTGTCCAGCCCGGGCAGGCCGCAAGTGTGAGCAACGCCCCGTACGCTCACAACTATATATGTGATATAAGATCCTGTTTGCAAATCATATGAGCTGGGATGTGCACAGTGTCATCAGGTAAAATTTGGATTTGCTCTGTTTTTCCTTCTCCAATTTTAATGAGCCAATCATTGAAATCATTTTTTCCTTCGGATCTCATATTTTGTTGTAATTGAAGATGGGTAAATATTTTCCATAGTGTACTTGACTTTATACATGTTTCGACAATGTCAGTTTGATTTCCATGTACAACGACAGGTAACGTTTCTCTTAAATCTCCACCTTACAACATTACCTTTCCACCAAATGGCAAAATAATATCCGTGACTTCACGAAGCAAACAGTCAATACATTGTAGGGCATGACATGACATCATTGTAGCCTCATCTATTATAATTAATTTACTTATTTATTTATTTTTTGCTTGTAATGATGTCATTCGAATATCCGACACTGATGTTTCCAAAATAGGAACTGGCAGTTTAAATCCACTATGCACAGTCCTTCCACCTTTTAACAAAAGTGCCACAATTCCAGTGGTTGCAAATGCCAGCGCTATTTGACCTTGTGCTCGTACAAAACTCATCAATAAATTATATAGATACGTTTTTCCAGATCCAACAGGTCCATCCAGATAGAAATAATGCTTTTTGACCATGTGATCATCTAGAGCATTTTTGATATCATTAGATGCTTGCAATTGTAATGTATTTAAAGTTGCAAGTCTATGAGACCTGGATCTGGCAGATTAAAACTTGCACAACTTAATCCATGAGTTAAAAAGACCTCTTGGATTTCAATTAATGCTTTTAATTGTGTAATAGGCTTATTGTATTGTTGCAAAAAGTCTTCAGCCATATTTGTTTTAAATTTGTCCCACAAAGCTAATGCATTTGGAGCGATTGAGAAGATACAAATGAATGCAAATTTTTCCCTCATCTGCCGTGGCATTTGACATAGTGCTGGACAGCTTTCCCATTCTGTATCATCGGCTAGGAAGTTTCTGTGTCGCGCAGCTAAATTAAATTATTCATAAACTATGCCATTATCAGTTCTTAACTGTTCTTAACTGTTCAAAACTTTGTGCACCAGGAACATTTAGAAGTAGTAATCGTAAGCAGAAACGTTCCAGGTCTCTTGGACTTACAGTGTAAATTCTTGGGATTCTTTTTTTCCACAACTTTTTTGTTTTACCCATAATACATTAACGAAAACATAATTGTATGGAATGTCAATATATAACAATTCCCTTGCCTCTAAGTCAGTAGAATTGAATTGAAACCATGCAGTTAGTGTCGTTGATTCACTTTGTGCCAAAGCATTTGTTTCATTTAAAGCATGGAAATACACTAAATGTCTTTGTGGCAAATATACAGCTAATCGATAAACTGCATGTGAGCGATCGTGCATTTTAAATTTTAGAAGACGTCACATTGCTTCTGGCTTTGCGAGAGTCCGCATTTGCGGTCCGAAAGTCGTAGTGGGTCGTAGGGATGAGCGCCTATGGCGCTCCTTGCCAGCAACTGCATTCCTTTGGCGCTCCTTACCAGCAACTGCGGCTCGTAAGCGTTAGCAACAATCCGCATGCTGACAACTATATCTGTGATTGAAAATGTATTAATGATCAATACATGATTAAAATAACTAGTACCTCTTGCTACTTCACTACACTACTAGTTAATTTAGTTAGATCCTTATTTTGCACTGAACAGATTATTTAATGATCTATGTGTAAAAGAAAAGTACAATGAAAAAAAGAAAATATAACACTTAATATTTTATTTACAGGCCATAGTATATTCTGATCAAATTTCACTTAGGGGAGTATCAAAAGTGTTTCAAACATGCATTTTAGTAATATAAAAGAAATACATCGACTAGCAGCAAATGACATAAGGTTAAAAATCAGCAATTGCTGTGAGATGTGATAAACCACAATTATAAACACAAAGGGCCTCATTCTATTAACGGCCGTAGGAGATGCGGGCTGCAAGGACCGGACGCAAGCTATTCGGCTATTCTATTCCCCTCCGGCCGGGGATTCCGGCAGGCTTGCGGCCGGCGCCTTGCTATCCCTTGCGGCCGCACGCGCCGGAGGAAAGCCTTCGATCTAAAACGGCTGCAAGAGTTTCGGCCGCAAGAAAAGCCCGGTTGCTATTCTATTGCTCCGGGAACCCTCTCTGCAAGGCTAAAAGCGAGCCATAGCTTACTTGCAGGAAAAAGGTCCCGCTAGCACCATTAAGCACATTATAAAGCAAAAATAAAGGCATCCTGCACTCTGAGGAGACTATAAAGTGATTGTAGGTGTTAGCAAAAATAGCACAACATTCCCCTATACTCAAATCCGTAAAATATATATTTTTTTATATATGTCAAATATCCATGTATAAAGTCCAGAGTGCTTGGAGCACCTCAGACCCGGCCACGCTGCGGCCGGAAAATAAACAGTTAATGTAAACTCGGATTTGGGCTGATGTGCAAGCTTGAGAGTGGGTTACTATTAATCCTCATGTCCCCCAATATGATCCCTAGCATTTACAGAGCTTTACAGTGCTGTCTTGAATTTATTTTTGACTTTAAAGATTTCTGAGCTTACGGCCGGTTGCAAGATATACGGCCGGCCGTAAGAGGAGATCCTTGCGGGGCCGTTTAATAGAATTGCGAGGTAACGGAACCCCCGCAAGGAATCGCAGCCTTGCGGACGTTTTACGGCCGATAATAGAATGAGGCCCAAAATGTTTGCGTAAATGATATATATTCTAATCACAAGCATTTCTTATACTCAATAGAATTACCAGATCAGTAGGACAAATTAATAGAATATTGACCAAAGTCTAATTTGTAGAAGGCAGTCAGTGTGCATATGGAAAACCCTAATTAAGTAGTCGCTGAATTCTTGTGAAAACTGTATAACAATATTTATAAGTCAGGTTTCTCTATGGTTGATTAAAAAAAGTGTGCCTATTACCAACAAAAACAAGGAATTTACTGCTTTACATTTCATTCAATAAAATTTGACAATATTTGTGATATTTTTTTTCTAAAGTAAACAAATATCTCTCTTTTTTTTTTTTTTTTTTTTAAATCATAATTTTATTTTTCACAAGTACAGTTTGGATGTTAAAATATTCCATTGACTCGCAGGTCTAATTCAATATGATTATGCTAATTCACATATATCTCAATTCCATCGACTTGCAGGTCAACTTTAATTGCACATTCACAGAGTTACTAAATTTTGACCACTCGTTAATAACAAACAACATTGAGAGTACACCCAATCCCTTTTCCTTTTTCTACTGAAATGCAGGTTTAGCCTGCAAACTTAACCTTCATTAACTGTTTGCACAAATGAATGCCAAGAGGATCGGGTTGAAGAGCAGCTATTCTACAGAAACTTAAAGGGATATCTAAGTTTCCTGGATTATGAATGCATCTGATGGAGGAGAATCAAAAGTGTATGAAAAAATATTTGCATGAACAAATACCAAAATAAACATTTAAACACTTACCTAGAAGTAAGCAAACTCTATGGTAAAAAAATTAAGTTTAATAATCGCTCCAATTTGTTTTGGCCAATCCAGTTAGAGAAAGATTTCAGACATAGCACTATGTTAGTTGCTATGGCAACACCACACAGCATAGTAAGCAGGGATGAGTCATATACCAGCAGTGACAACACTGTTCTCCTAATGGCTGTGGTGCAAAGCAGCATGGGATATGTAGGCAAAAGAGCCTGGGAAATTTAGTGTATCACTAACATGTGACAGGAAGCTGGAAGGAGAAAGCTTTAAGGAGACTGGCTGAGCAGGTAACTAGTGGGTTAATATTGCTCCCTGGGTGCTGCATGCTGAATGGGGCGGCACCAGGAAGTTGCGTAGACACCCCCTGGTGGTATCAGCATAATCATTAGAAGGATTTTTAGATATTAATACAAATAAAATATTTTATGAGATATGCTGCATACACATAGGCTGCTTTTTGCCTACAGAGTGCAGAAATGTATTAATCCAGCTTACTTAGATATCCCTTTAAAAAATACAGTAAAATATAACCAAATACCTGTACCTTCTTCATACTTGTATTCTTTCAGTAGGGCCAACAATGCCCGGAGTGCCTGTCAAATGGGTCAGATATATCATCCTGTCTCGAAGCCAGAAATGTCTTCCCCCTTGTGGGTCCTCTAATTAAGCGGTGGATATATAAGTGTTTCTATGATATTGATATAGAACTGTCTGATTTGCACCAGTCTTCCCATATCTTTAAAAATGTAGGTATTCTGCTAGTCAATGTATGTGACATTTTTTCATAAATCATAATAAAATAAAGTTTGTTTACCACCTCATAAATGTTGTTAATATGTGGAGCCGCCAGCCTGAGCATAAATAATTCTTTAGAAGGAAGTATTGTTGTTTCTAGTATCACTGATGCAAACTTAGTTATTTCGAGCCACATATTTTGTGCTATTGGACAGTCCCACCTAATACGGCAAAATGTACCATTTTCTCTACAGTTTCTCCAACTGGAAGATGATGGGTTTAGCTTGTTTAATCTATCCGGTGTGAGGTACACTCTGTGCAAAACGTAGTTGCCGTTTCAAGATAGATAAAAAAGATAGAGTCTTTAGTGAATTCTAAGTTAATTATTTCCCATTTCTGGGTGCCCCAGGATACTCCCATGTCCTGCTCCGATTGCTTAATGTACCGGGATTTCCCCTTGGCATCTCATTCGCTACTGCATAAAGTTCCCCCAGTATGCCTCTAGTTAACAGGGCTTTATTACAGATCCTGGAAAACCATGTATCCTGTGGCAACCCCCAAACCTGAATCAGGAAAGTGACAATAGGACGTATTTTATTGTAATTAAAGTATTCCCTATCTGCCAAGTAGTAATACATTGTTCTGTTGTTAATAATTTTCCATCCAGGATCCAAGCCTCTAATTTATCCAATTTACGGATTCTTCTCCCATCACTACAATTACCTGTGACATTACCTGTGCTTTTTGGACAAGGAAAAGGGGTATTTTACCTGGTTGGGGGGCACCCACGCACTTATTGCCTCTGTTTTTTCAATAAGAATTTTAAGACCTGATATGCAAGCAAATAAATCCATAAGGGCCATTAACGCCTTGATAGAATCCGCAAACAGACAACATTTAATTTGTTGTAGGCTAATTTTAACACGTTGAATAGTGTTGCTTGACCTTATTGCTTGGACTAGGGGTTCTATGGTTAGAGCAATTAATAAAGGGGAAGTTTTTATGTTCCTGACCCTCCCCTGGTAATTTGAGACTCGCAATTGAATTTTTGTAAAGTGTTGTAATAAGATTCATAAAATTACCTCTGATTCCAAATTTTTCTAGAGTAGTGGTTAAATTCTAAGGAGTTGAATGCCTATTCCAAATCAAGGGCCACTGTGCACACAGGTGTATTTGTGGATTTAGCTACATGGTAAACAATCAATGTTCTTCTTATACTATCCCTTGCTTGCCTATAGGGTACAAAGCCCACTTGATCCTTGTGGACCAGTCTGGGTAGGAATTTGGCGAGCCTGGAAGCCATTCATTTGACCAACCAAGGTTTTTACATCACCATTCAATAAAGATACGGGGCAAAAGTTGTCCAGGTTTAGGAATAAATATTAAATCAACCTGATTTAGCTCAGGAGGCATGGATTTCTCTTGCAGGATGTTATTAAATAACCTTCAAAGTTTCAGGGCTAGTTGATTAACAAAAGTTTTATAATACAAGTTTGTATAGCAGTCAGGCCCTGAAGCTTTCCCTAGCGTTAAGGTTTTAATTGTCTCAATAATTTCTTTAACAGTTATCTCTGAGTTGAGCACATTAAGCTCTAATTCCGAGATAGTCTGAAAATCATAGTTATTAAGGAATTTGAATTGTGAAATTATTGGCTTTATTCTTGGAGGAGTAAATATCCTGGAAACCGTTCTGGAATGTGTCCCTTATTTCAGATTGATTCACAGTAAGTTTTCCCTCTAAATTTTTTATTTGATAAATTTGTGTCAGAATTAAAAAAAATGTAATCTCCTCACCAGCAGATTAGAAGGTCTGTTTACTTTGGTGTAATATTTGTGCCGCATTCTCCTGATAGCTTTTTTCATTTGCTTTGCAAGGATTGCGTCTAATTCTAATCTGGTTTTATCTATTCCATTTTGAGTTTCTCTGGACTGCTTACTCTTTGTCTTTTCCAGGTCTTGCAATTTTTTAAACAGGGCATTTTCTTTTATAATTTTGCTTCTTGTGCGTGGCTGCTATCCTAATCATTGAACCTCTTATAAAGGCGTTATGTGTAACATATTCTCTGAGTCTGGTATGTCATTTTCTAATTTTTAAGAAGTTCATCTTCAATTTAGCTTTCAGACTCTGGGTTGGAGAGTAGCGCTTCGTTTAAATTCCAGCTTGTCTTAGGTATAAGGTTAAGGCCTAATTTACCCTTATTGCTATAGCGGAATGATCCGACCAGGGGCATGGAATTATTTGGGCATCTGATGCTTGATTGAATAGGGTTGTTTGCAATAGTATTGCATCTATTCTCAAATATATTCCATGAGTGGGAGAATAAAATGTGTTTATCTGTGGAGTGAAGCCCCCTCCAGGTGTCAATCAGTCCCAACCCCTTCAACAGGGTGTGTATCACCTTAAAGTTTTTTTAATTTCGGTCACTGGATATGTTACCAGATCTATCTTGATGTGGCTCAAGATTGAGGTCCCCAATAGTGATGTCGCGAACATCAAATTTTGGGTTCGTGAACAGCGAACGCGAACTTTACCAAATGTTTGCGAACGGGCGAACATCGGTGAACCGCCATAGACTTCAATGGGCAGGCGAATTTCAAAAACCACAGGGACTCTTTCTGGCCACAATAGTGATGGGAAAGTTGTTTCAAGGGGACTAACACCTGGACTGTGGCATGCCGGAGGGGGATCCATGGCAAAACTCCCACAGAAAATTACATAGTTGATGCAGAGTCTGGTTTTAAGCCATAAAGGGCATAAATCACCTAAAGTTCCTAAAATATTTGGAATAACATGCATTAAAACATCAGGTATGATGTTGTATTGATCAGGTGGTGTAAGGCTAACACCCGCTTCACAGTAACAGACGAATCTCCCCGTTTAATGCACCGCAAACAACTGCAAACAGTCCCTTTGCACAACCGCAAACTCCCCATTTGCACAAGGTTGGATACCAAGCTAGCCATGTCCCGTTCCTTGTCCTCACTGATGTCATTGAAGGTCTCTTCCTCCACCCAGCCACTAAGAGTCCCTAAAAGGTGACAACAAGCCCCCTGGGACGCCTGCTGTGTTTGGTCTTCCACCTCCTCAAAGCCACCTTCCTCCTCTGACTCCTATTCTTCAGACTCCCAGAGTCTGGGGGCTTCCACTGCCCAGCATGAAAGATTATACACAGGTCAGAGTCTGGGGGCTTCCACTGCCCAGCATGGAAGATTAAACACAGGTCAGAGTCTGGGAGCTTCCACTGCACTGCATGGAAGATTATACACAGGTCAGAGTCTGAGGGCTTCCACTGCCCAGCATGGAAGAGTATACACAGGTCAGAGTCTGGGGGCTTCCACTGCCCAGCATGGAAGATTATACACAGGTCAGAGTCTGGGGGCTTCCACTGCCCAGCATGGAAGAGTATACACAGGTCAGAGTCTGGGGGCTTCCACTGCCCAGCATGGAAGATTATACACAGGTCAGAGTCTGGGGGCTTCCACTGCACAGCATGGAAGATTATATGCGTTGCCTCTGTCTGCGTTATTATAAGGTGTGTACTGTGTGGTACTATTCCTATCGGTTTAATCCCTGTTATGTCCACTATCAGGGGACGTGCATATGGCATGGATTTTTGGAAGCGGGAGATGGAAAAAGATGCTTGGTCGGTCCTCCCACTTCAAATTTGAGCCACAAATTCCATGCTTGGCAGCCGTCACCAGGTTTACCCACTGCGCAGTGTAGGTGATATACCTGCCCTGACCATGCTTTGCAGACCAGGTATCAGTGGTCAGATGGACCCTTGCCCCAACACTGTGTGCCAGAGATGCCATTACTTCCTTTTGCACAATCGAGTACAGGTTGGGGATTGCCTTTTGTGCAAAGAAATTTCGGCCGGGTACCTTCCACTGCGGTGTCCCAATAGCTACACATTTTTTGAACGCCTCAGACTCCACCAGCTTGTATGATAAAAGCTGGCGGGCTAAGAGTTCAGACAAGCCAGCTGTCAGTTGCCGGGCAAGGGGGTGACTTTGTGACATTGGCTTCTTACGCTCAAACATGTCCTTGACAGACACCTGACTGTGGGCAGATGAGCACGGACTGCTCAGGGCGAGACACGGAGTGGCGGATGGTTGAGAGGGGGCAAGCAGGGCAGCAGTGGTTGACGTGGCTGAAGATGCTGGACCAGGAGGAGGGTGGCGGCTTTGACTTTGTGTGCTGCTTGTACTCATGTGTTGATCCCATAGGCGTTTGTGATGTGACATCATGTGCCTTCGCAAAGAAGTTGTACCTAGGTGGGTGTTGGACTTCCCACGACTCAGTTTCTTTTCGCACAGGTTGCAAAGGGCATCGCTGTTGTCACAGGCAGACACACCAAAAAATTGCCACACTGTTGAGCTCTGCAATGACGGCATTCTGGTGGTGGCAACAGCATGCGTTGACTGGCGTGCTGTCTGGCTGACCCCGGGTGCCAATGCATGCTGTCTGACTGTGCCACTAGCTACTTGCGACGACCTCCCCCTGCTTCCAACTCGTCTCCTCCTCCTCTCTTTCTCCCCATCTGAGCTTTCCTCATGTTCTTCTTCTCTTATAGCGGGCACCCACGTGACATCCACGGACGCACTCGTCATCATCAACCGCTTCACTTGTATCTGACAACTCAACAAAGGAAGCAGCACCGGGTACATCATCATCATCATCAGACCGTACGTCCATGTGTGTAATGCTGCCTGATTGGGACATATCCCTGTTATCTACATCCTCTGGCACTAATGTTTGCGCATCACTCATTTCTTCCAACGGATGTGTAAATAACTCTGCTGATGGATCAAGTGAAGCGGCTGTGGTGCTAGTGTTGGTGGTGGGGCAGGCGGGTGAATGGTAACTGGAGAGTTCCCCAAAGCTAAGCTGGAGGAGGATGGTGCGTCTAGGTTCCGAGCGGAAGCTGTAGAAGATTGGGTGTCCTGTGTTAGCCAGTCAACCATGTCCTTAGAACTTTTCAAGTTCAGGGTACGTTGCCTCTGAAAACTGGGCATTATTCTAGGGCCACAGGGAATCAGAGCACCACTACCACGACGGCCCCTGCGGGGTGGCCTGCCTCTGCCTGTCATTTTTTTTTTCGATTAGTGGTACTATGCGTGCAAGCTACTGCAACACCAGATATGAGTGTCACTGTGCACTGGCTAAAGTTGGCAGAGTAGATGCAATAGGCTTCACACACACGCCTGTAGGTAGGCAATTGCTGTTCAATCTATTACAGTCAAAAAAGTGTTGTTTTATGTCACTGAGCACAATATAAGCTGTGAGCCTGACACAGGCAGGCAACTGAAATTAGATTACAGGAAAAAAATGGTTGTTTTCAATGTATGTTACACCACCAGGTATGAGTAATGAAAATAAGCACAATATAAGCTGTTAGGTGTTAGCCTGTCACACACACACGCTGGCAGGCAGGCATAGATTACACAAAAAAAATTATTAAATAAAATAAATGATGTTCAAAGTTTTCTCAATGATAACGTATAGGGGGCGAACCGAAAAGCGCATGTGTTCGCCGTTCGCGGCGAACGCGAACATGCGAAAATCGTCGCGAATAGTTCTCAGGCGAACTGTTCAGGACATCACTAGTCCCCAACCATTATTATTTTACCTACTGTATGTCTCTCTGGGTCAAAGTGTTCAAAAGTGTAATTAATGTGCTATGGGGCGCAGTGGTGGGGGCGTATAAATTCACCAGGGATACTCTTAGGTTCAGAATTGTTCCTGTTAGTATCAGAAAATCTCCTTCTTTGTCTTTAGTAAGGTACAAGAAAGG
The DNA here is from genome assembly GCA_027410445.1 of Discoglossus pictus. Classification (NCBI taxonomy): domain Eukaryota; kingdom Metazoa; phylum Chordata; class Amphibia; order Anura; family Alytidae; genus Discoglossus; species Discoglossus pictus. The sequence continues at coordinate 236,899,497 of CM050166.1, forward strand.
AAATAAAACATCATTAAAAACAAGGTAACTGGATTTTGTGGAGCAGCACAGGGAAGGGGCAACACAGAGAGAGGCCAGAAGGTACTGTGCAGGGCTCCAGTAAAGGAAGGTAAGGTCAAAGAGTTCAGCACTGCCTGAGAGGGTTGAATCCCTGATCTTGCTATACAAATACCACCTGGTGTCTCCACTGCCTTACCCATGCCTGAACTGCCTGACATGTAATTGGGCAGGCAATAACAGTGTTTATGTTTGCCATCCTCAAAGCTGCATAAAACTGAACTATAGATCTGAATATTAAGCAACTTTAAGAATTCTCTTTACAAGAACTCCCAGTATCAGGTGTATAAGAGGGAAACTGTTGCCGCCCAGTGGACAACATTATTTTTGCCTGCTCCTCTACTGGCCTGCTTGCAACAAACATATTGTATGACGGCTTTGGGATTGCACAATATATCATAATTGTCATTCTCCTTGTTACACCTTCTCTGGACTGCTCCCTGCTACATTGCTACTGGGTTAGCAGATATGCTGGGGCAGACTGTGCATTGAGCTGGGGCCTCAACTACCTTGAAAAAAAAAACACACAAAAAAACTCCCGCATTTGTGGTCTCCAAATCTTTGTATGGTGCCTGATTGGCTGCTTCCTCAGCTTCTTTTATATTGCACATTTATCTCTATCAAGAGCATGCATCTACCAAGGCCAATGCGTAAAACAATGGGCACTTGAGACTAGTGTTGGTAAACTAATGGACCGCTCGTGTTGGTTCACCAACACGAAGTGCCATAGCAGGTAACCCAGCAAACATTGGACCACTGACTTACTAAAGATTCTGAGTGCCTGCCAGGACTCTGTACTATTAGCCGCTTTGATTCCATATCCAACTCATAGTCCAGAGTACAATGGCATACGATGGGGAGAAACAAGAGAGCCCTACCAACGAAGAGAATTATAGATTTTTACAAACTTCCAGGGGCAACAAAAGAGATGGCATCAGACCCTTTGGGAGAATCGGAGGAAGAGGGCGTTTTAGGCCCGCCTCGTTCCGAAATGAACCTCTCTAAGAGCTCAATGGCCCAGATCAAGGGATTATTCCAAGCATATATGACCAAAACAGTTGAAGACATTAAGAAGGATATTCATGACCTGGGCCAAAGGATCCACTTGCTTGATGAAATCACTGATCAGATTGTTGAGGCTCAGGAGCAGGATACGACGGAGATACATCAGAACTTCTCTCGCTTATCGGCCTTGGAAGATGAGTACAAGGACCTGGAGAATCGCTCTAGACGCCACATTGTAAGAATTAGAGGGATACACACAGCGGTACAGAATCTGAAACAATACATCTCTGAGACACTTGCCGCAATACTACCGGAGGTCCCAGACTTGCGGCTGGAAATTAAAAGAGCCCATAGAGCCCTAGGGGCAACAAGAAATTTGGAGGTACCCAAGGATGTGATCATCCGATTCCCATGGCAACAAACAAGATACTTGGTGTTAGCAGCAGCCTGAAAATCCCCAGATACCAAGGGGCCTGATAACTCCTATTACACTGGCCAAACGCAGAGGCATGAAACCGGCCTTGGAAGTGCTGATTAAACACAACATATCGTTGGGGCTTCCCCTTTGCCCTGGTATTCCAGTATAAGGGCAAAGCGTATCCTGCCCACTCGCTCGAAGAATCCTGGGCAACCCTTCAATCGCTACTCCTGATCCGTGAGGAGGGGGAAAGAAGATCTGAGATCCAACGGGAAGGGCAGAGACTCAACCCCAAGAAGCAGTGGCCTACCGTCCCTTACAAAGCTCTAAACCCAGACTGCAGCGGCTACTGCTTCAGGCCCCCCATCTTCACCTCAGAGCCGGCCTATCCAGGTGCAGAATGTGGTAGCCTCAGAGGGCCCAGGTACAGGCCGCTCAGGACAGAGCGAATGCCAAACAGGACAAGTGTGTGGCTATGATGATCTTTGCTTCCCCTTGAACCTTGAACTGTTTTTCACCAAGTTCCTGAGACAGGATCTTTAGTCCTACAAAACTATCTTTCAAACCAGTGTTTCATTCCCCTTACTGTTAACCTGGTTGCTGGTACTACTATTCTTACTAAATAATGTATTCTAGGTCCAGGGATACTCCCCCTCATATATTGATTTTCATTCCCTTCCTTGGAATTTGTCAACCCCTTTCTATTGTTTTTGTTTGGATGAGTGGCAGGCCCATTCCTCCTTCCCGTAGGAGCCAGGATAGACGACTGGTGTAGGAAGATGTGTTTGATGGATACACTGTGTTACTATGAATGTTTAGTATCTCTAACTGTAAATATTTACATAATTGTTATTACTTCTTTAATTTGTGTCCATTTTTCTCCACCCCCCTCCCGGTGTACTCTCTCCGTCTCTGCTTCAACGCGGGCCTTGCTTGGCTTTCTGGTATGGTCCCGGTTCCCTCTCGGCCGCTCCCTCCTTGTTTGGTCCTCGACAGGACGAGGTAAGATGACTGAACACTGCAGCCTAACATTATACATTAGCAATGACTAGGGTGGCTGATGTAAACTTCACCTTCCTGCCTCATAACGTTAAGGGCTTTAATTCCCAATTTAAGAGAAAGAGGGCTTTTAGGTATCATAAGGATTTTAAAACTTTGATTATATTCATGCAAGAAACACACTTTGCCCGCAATCATATACATGCTATTGCTCTACTCAACCTACCAGGAAGGCTGGAGCCTCTATACTTATTCATCGCAACTTCCCTTTTCAGGTAGAATCTAAATTTGTAGATAAGGAAGGACACTATGTAATACTCCATGGAACAGTTTTTGAGACTAAAATCTCCCTCATTTCCTTCTATGCTCCTACCACTGCACCACATAAATCACAACTATATTCTGAGGCTTCTAGCGCCTCATTCTGGTAATACGATGGTAATAGGAGGGGATTTCAATCTTACCTTTGACCAAGAAGTGGACCGCTCAAGTACTCAGGTCACAGACCGTTATTTGAGCAAACTAAGGCAAATTAAGAAGGTGCTAGGCGGTCTGGGCCTGGTGGACGCATGGAGAGGGGAACCATCCACACAGAAGGGACTATACATATTAGTCCCACACCCATGGATCCTACTTGCATATCTATACCTTCTTGATCGCTTCATCTTTATTTGACCGATCAAAAAGGGACGAAATTCGGGTTTGCCCCTGGTCGGACCATGCAGCGGTGAGCATAGACATTGATCTAGGTTTAAATATAACCACGCCGTATGCTTGGAAACTAAATGAGCTTCTACTCGCTAACCCAGAGCTATCGGAACAAATTAAAAAAGATCTCCACCTTTACTTTGAGTGTAATAAATCTGGCAACTCAATCATAGGCTGGGTGTGTATAGCCCACAAGGCCTATATCCAGGGCTCCTGCATTAAGCTGTCTTCCGCTTTTAAAAAGCAATGTAAACTTTAAAAACAAGAACTTACCACTAAGCTGAAGGACTTGGAGTTTAGGAACCAATCAGGCCTCTCTCCCAGACTTCGCCAGCTGATAGATCAGTGTAGGCTAGAGCTAGCCGCTGTACTATCCCATAAAATGGAAAAAGCCATCAGACGTATCAAACATCTATTTTATTCCAAATCCAACAAGCCTGATTCTCATTTGGCTAGGAAGCTTCGGTCTAAGATAAGATATCGGAGTCCAGGATCTTGAGGATTAAAACTGTTACAGGACTAATAACGGTGAGCCAAAAAGCTACAACCGAATGCAGATCTTCTACAGTCTTACTTAGATACCTGTGACCTTCCCAAGGTCTCTGATCAGAGCGTGGCTACACCCAATTCTGACATAACTGCCGAAGAGATACTAGAAGCAATTAAGAGCTTGAAGCCAGGGAAGGCCATGGGCCTGATGGCTTTACCAACTCTTTCTATAAGACTTTTGCGCATATCCTGTCACCATACCTTTTCCAATTGTTTAATTCCATCCTAAACATGATGCTAAAGAGGGCGGACTTAATTGTTTTCCCAAAGAAGGCAGGGACCCATTAGATCCAAAGAACTACTGGCCTATATCCCTTATGAATGGGGATCTTCAGCTGCTAGCCAAAATTATTACAGATAGGATCTCGGGGTTCCTTCCAGATCTGATCCACAAGGATCAAACTGGCTTTGTTCAACACAGGCAGACTGCTGATAACTTTAGGAGGACTCTGAATGTCATCCACCTGGCCTCTCAGAGCAAAACCCCCATTTGTGTGCTGGCACTGAATATGGAGAAGGCCTTTGACACTTTGGAGTGGCCTTATCTGTATGCAGCTGGCTAAATTTGGCTTTGACAGGAGATTTATACAACTCATCAGAACTCTGTACAACAACCTGCACGCCGGTCTCAAACTTCCTAGATCGGATAAAGTTTCTATAGGTATCCAGAGGGGGACCCTATCTCCACTGCCCCCTATCTCTACTGCTATTTGATCTGGCAATTGAGCCTCTGGCTCAAAATGTTAGATAGGTAGGTGTTCACCACTTGAAATGCTCGTTCTTTGCGGACGATCTTCTCTGCATGCTAACGGAACCGGCAACTTCGATTCCTGCTTTGCTGCCAACCCTAGGCAGATTTGGGGCCTTGTTGGGTCTACAGATTCATGTTGCAAAGACAGAAGCCTTGGGAGTTGGCATACCACATGCAGCCCTGGGGTCTTTGAAAGCGGAATATAGATTTCAATGGCCCAAACATTCAGAATCACCAGGAAGCCGTCGGATATATACAAGGCCAACTTCCCACCTTTATTTAAACAACTAACTGAAGAAATGCTACTTTGGTCGAAATACTACATTTCCTGGAAAGGGCAAATAACATCGGTAAAAACAGTTTTGCCAAGAGTACTGTACCTGTTCAGAACTCTCCCAGTCACGCTAGATATGAAGGAATGAGACACACTTCAGGCTTCTATTTTTAAATTTATCTGGTGAGGTAGGCTGCCACAAATAGCATGAAAGATTAATGCTCTATCTGAGAGCAGCACAGCTTGCGTTTATTCCACTGGCTCATTCGGGTAAACTTCAACCACTATGGACCTTTGTGAAAAATTGGCTGTTGAGACCCCATTTCTGGAATACCCTGGTCTGGGATGTGCCCCCCTCAGGCGGCGGGCAGCGAAACTCTGATCCCATAATATCTTTAACTTTAGTGGCGTGGGCTTGGTCCGGGGTGGTCGGCGGCTTGGCTCCCCTCCTATCACCCCTACGATCCTTCCCTGAATTTGAGACGGTGCTCAGCTTAACCTCTAGACAATGGTGGCTTAACAGCCCGCTGGGAAGAGTAGGAACTTGGTTCTCAGCTGACGCACTATTATCACACACCTCCCTTATCACTCAGTATCATATACCAGAGAGCCAACTCTGGAATTACAGAAAAATTTGACACTGGCTCTCTTCTTGGCCTAGGTACATGGGACCCCCAAACATTCTTGGTGGACAACTATATGTGCAAAATTGAGCTCTATGTAAGGCCTTCTTGGTTCCCTGTATTCTTTCTAAATGATTCTCTAAACAAACAGAAGCCAAAGTATATGCTCTAGTGGGAGAGAGATCTAGGCAGGGAGATAGATGATGCGACTTGGAGAGAATATTGTACAAACTTAACAAGAGGATCATTTACATATAGCCTCCTGGAGACCTCAGTCATAAGGTCTGCACAGGACCTATTATACTCCCTACTTAATGTCTAGGCTCAATACTTGCCTTAGCGAAGACTGCTTTAGAGGATGTAAAACCAGGGGAGATTTTCTACATATATGGTGAACTTGTCCATTAGTGCAGAGGGTGTGGAATGAGATGACTGACTTATTCTCGCAACTGGCAAAATCTAAGCTGAGGGTGGAAGTGGAGACCTGTTTTGGCAATACATGGCTCTCACCACCAAAAGTTGCATTGCAAAGAACTGGAAGGCCGCAACACTGATCTCTAGAGAAGTCATCTTGAAAATGAACTATATCATGGTAAACGAGAAACTGTCCCATGTCTTACAGAACACAGCCCCCCTATTCATAAATATTTGGACTCCATGGTTGACCTATGCCCATAGTATTGAGGTTTAGATCTGACCTCGACAGTGGTAGATGACGCTCTTGCCGAGAGGTGGTGGTCGCGGGGGAACCCAGACAGTCATACAAATAGACCCTCATCGGGCTCGGCGATCGATGAGTATGCCAGGTATTTCCTACCAACCCCCTTTTTTTGTGTCTTTTCCCTACCCTTTTAAGTTGAACTAGTTGATGTTTTTATTTCTCAGCTCCTTTACATTGATCTCTTGATAAGAGGTAGATAATCTTTTTTTTTTTTTATAATATGTTTGAAGGCAAAACTTAGAGAGATAGACAGGGCTCAGGATCATAGTGTAGTACTGTCTCAGTATGACTATTATGTAAATTGCATACAGTCTCTTTGTCAGGATACTGGAGAATTGTGCTTTTATATAACCCTGTTGCCCTGATATCCTCTTTTTTTCTTTTGTTGTATGCACTGTTCTGTTGTTAACTTGTCTTTAATAAAATAAAAAACAAAAACAAGGTAACTGCAAGTTTTTTCAACCCCCTAACATGAACTTGATAGTTTCATATTCTCCCTATACTACTTAAAGTATACCAACATTTAGGGTCATAAGCCTGTACCCGTACAGCCTCACATTACACCAAAGGGAGAAGGCAGCCTAATGCTGTGCTATCCAATCTACCAATTAGGGTCCTTAAGCGAGAATGGTGTATCATTCTGTATACCAAATTAAAGCCCTCATGAGAATACCTTCTAGTCTGATTTCTCAGGAAGTTTTTGCTCCATACCTTATAACAATGTTTTAAATACAGACCTTGTTGTTTATTCTTACAGACCTCCAATATTCTAAGTTAAACATATCGACCGTAAGCTGTGAATGACCCATTACTTACCCTTACAACATCTAACAACATTTAACCTGAGAACATGTAGTAGGTTGCTTAATGATCCATAAGTCCAAGTTCCAATTATCTCTGGATACAAATTTAATTGAAGGTTGATTCCTACTTAAACAAAGTCAATTTCTGAGTGTCCTTCCACCATATTGCCCAGTATTTGAATCAGGACTTTTGTAGTTAGGTCAAATCTAAGTAGTCTGTTAGCCTATGGTGACCCCCTAATTGATTACAGTCTCATAGATGAAACCCTCCTTACTCCAGAGTTCTTTAAATGTTATTTTCTTAGAAGTCTAGCCCTATTCTTGTTGTCACTCAACAGTTGTGGCCGTAATCCCCAATCTTGGTCTCAAAGCTGTGGCATTACCCATAGTGGAGATACCTGGCCTCTTTTTCCTGGCACTCTCCAGCCATATCTTTGTGAGTCTAGCTGGTGTCTCCAAATTTGGCCTCTCGTCCATTATGTCATCAGACCGTAAACTTAGTTTTAACACTTCCTAGCTGTCCTTGAAGGAATACACTTTGTGTGTGGAGCTGCCATGCTGGAAAATAAGGTAGGATGGAAAGCCCCACTTGTAAAGATTTTTGTGATGTGATACGATTCTTAGTGTAGGTTTAATTAATTTTCTTTTTAGAAGAGTTGCAGGAGCAAGGTCCATAAATATTATTTTGTGCACAAGACACTCTTTAAATTGTCCTGTAATGTTGAATTTGTAGGCCAATTATCTCTAAAGTTAGAGACTGATTAATTATCTTATCTTTATCATTTGAGTTTAATATGTTGTGTGCTCATGACTGGCATCTATTGTTAGTATGCTACATCATCTTCAGTGAGATCTCTTTGCAGCTATAAGTGCAAGATTGCATTATTCCGGCCTTATAATGACTTGTGGATGTTAATACTTTGAGAAGCCTGTCATTTTATTATAGTCCTCCAGGAGACACTGTTGCATTAGTTTGTATGCAATTACAAGCATTGATTTTTGAATGAGTATACACTGTTGAAGCTTCTTTTTATATTTGCTGTATTATGGTTGAAACTCAATTACTCACATATATATATCAATGTAGAACGCCCTACAAATTATTTAAGGTTTTTAACAAGTCCTTATGTCAGTGCAATGTATTTGTTAATAAGATTCCTTCCTCTGATAATCAAAATTGCCTGGATTTCCTTTTAAAGCTGCATTTTTATTATATCCACCTTTCTGGGGAGTTGTTGTGTGCCTGTTTCCATCCTTTGCTTGGTGCAAAATCAAGGGTAGGGAATTTTTATAACTTATTCCCTCCTGATATAAGAGCAGGAAAAAAAAAATCCAATATCTCTTGTGCTTTATCTTGTCATCCCTTATGGCTTCAGGGTTGCAGAGGTTATATATACCAAGTTCACGCTGCTATACCTTCTCAGGTCCTCAGGCCCTTGTATGACCCTGTTCCAGCTTTTTATAATCTCAAACACTAAGTACCCTTTTCAAGCCATGTTTTGTAATAAGGCTCCTTTTTCCTGGCTTAATATCTTATAAATAGTCCAGAGCCAGATATAAGCTTAATTTGGGGAATAAGAAAGACCTCTGTCAGGTTCACAGCTCTCTTATAATGCTTTGAATGAGATTTCTTCCATATTATGGCTTTTTTAGAGTGGCCCTTTTTCAAGCTTTGATTGTACACTAGCAGTGCACCTTCTATATGTTCTTAGGCTCACCTGAGTTTATGCCTTTCTGGTGGGTTGGTGATGCCTCTCCCCCAGCTGGCCCAGTCTTTTTTGTACACGTCTCCGATGTGTCTTGGAGTTCTGGAGATGTAGGCTCCCTGCTGTCTCTGTTAGATGTGCTGACAGAGAAACACACTTTAACTTGGCTTGGGAGGGACAGCAGGCCGTTCATGTCCACATTAAAAGTTGTTAAAATTAAATATTATAAGCCAAACTCTCACTTTGGCACATATCTTTGAGGAGCTATAGATATGCACATCTAGTTCAGACCCTGGATGACCACTGGTTAATTCAATCAAATGTTGTACTCTTGTCCGAACGTCCCAGCTTCTGTCTCACTTTACTTTTTACTACTGTGGTTGGTAAAACTTGGGCACTTGTTACATTCCATTCTATTATCAACCTTTTTATTTTTAGAATTATTAAATATAATCTATTACAAACAGCTGTCATGGAATTATATAATCCTGAAGAAAGGAAATAAGATATTTCATCCAAACTCCTTTTTCAAGATGGCAACATTATGGAACATATTTTTTATTTTATTTACATATTTGTCACTGCCTCCACATTCTCTCCAACTTTTTGCCAAGGTTTAACAGGACTGGACTAACAGGACTGGTTTAACAGGACCTCATCAGTAGGCTACTATACACCTCACATTAAGTTGTGTTTGGAGCCTTCTCTCTAAGTGAAGGGAGAGTGGAAGTGAGAGAGCGAAGGAAATATAGGTTGGATGATGAAGAACAAGTGCTGAGAGCTGTGTCTGTTTGGGAATTAAATAGGGTAGGAGAGATCCCGCTCCCACAACTACAGGTTAACTTTTTAACCAGTGCTTTATCACAGTAGTACCATCCACATATCTAAGGTTGATGATATTTTAATTCCTTTAGCACAACATTTTGCATGATGTATTATGCATCCAAGTTAAATATAGGTTATACTATCCAGCCTTGTTGTACTCCTTTCCAAATCTTGAACCATTCAGTTCATTTGTAATAAAGATTATATACAACCTATTATTTCCCATTTTTTTAGGACTTAAAAGGCTCTATAGAGTACAACACTACTAGACAAAGAAAATACATACATATATGAGCATTATTCAATAACAATATACTGAGCAACAATAATGTAAGGGGTATAACATTTATCTTGTATTAAACCTGGTTAAAAATAATATCCTGTTATAGTTATTCAAAAACTATGAAAAGATAATAAATCCATGAGAAGTATGTACTGGATAAAAGATGTATTTCCAAAAAAATGCTAGTAGCAGAGAAAAGTATATAGATTAGTCTATTAAATTGAAAGATTTACATTGTATCCTTTTTACCCATTTTGGTTCATGTAAGTAAAAATACAGTGGTATGGAATCTTTATAGTGAATATTTATGTCTAATTGTCACCTGCATCTATAATTGTCCTGAGCTGTATCACAGTACACTGTATAGCAATCATTCAGGGAAAAACAAAAAACAATCTCCTATATATAAATGTATAAAGACAGAGTACATACTCATTAACAGCCTTATTAAATTAAATTTAAAAGTGCTCTATTTAAGTAGATAGCATAGTTTTTTACAGAAGTTTTTAGTTAGTGAACTTTTAACCAAAAGCAAGGTCTTCACTAACTAAAAACTTCTGTAAAAAAAATATACTATGGCCCTCATTCAATTGCAATTTGGCCAATTGAATAGAGCTCTAAATAAGCACATAACATATTTATTTTTAAGAAGTTTTAAGTTAGTAAACATCTATCTGAAAGCAAGGTTTTCACTAACTAAAAACCTTTTTAAAAAAAAATATGCTATGTGCTTATTTAGAGCTTTATTCAATTGGCCAAATCGCAATTGAATGAGGCCCTATGTGCTTAAATATTGCCCCTTTTAAAATTGCTGAATCGCAATTTAATAAGCCTGTTAATGTTTAGTAGCAAAAAAAAATGTATCATTGCAAATTTACAAATCTTAGTAAATTGGTAAAATTACAATACATTTTTTTGCTTCTTAGTTGAACTTTGCAACCCAGGATGTCTAGCTCTAGATCTGTAAACAAACCATTAGGTCCTTCCTGTATGGTTCTTTCATATATTTTACCACATCTTCTTGCTATCTTCCATTTTTGTTAGATCCATGCCATTTTTGTGTTTGATAACTATTTTTGCATAGAAGTTTTCCTTGATTTCTCTATTTTTCTTGAAGAGATTTGTCATCTTTTCCATTCTAATATTTTCTTAAATTTTTTACATTGTCCATTTAAGAATTATATGTTATCTCTTCATGCCATTCTCTCGAAATCTGCATATATATACAAGGGGCCCAAAAATTATAATATGTATATATATATATATATATATATATATATATATATATATATATATATATATATACAGTGGATATAAAAAGTCTACACACCCCTGTTAAAATGTCAGGTTTCTGTGCTGTAAAAAAATTAAACAAAGATAAATCATCTCAGAACTTTTCCCCCCTTTAATGTGACCTATAAACTGTACAACTCAATTGAAAAACAAACTGAAATCTTTTAGGTAGAGGGAAGAAAAAATATAAAAATAAAATAATATGGCTGCATAAGTATGCACACCCTTAAACTAATACTTTGTTGAAGCACCTTTTGATTTTATTACAGCACTCAGTCTTTTTGGGTATGAGTCTATCAGCATGGCACATTTTGACTTGGCAAGATTTGCCCACTCTTCTTTGCAAAAACACTCCAAATCTGTCAGATTGCGAGGGCATCTCCTGTTCACAGCCCTCTTCAGATCACCCCACAGATTTTCAATCAGATTCAGGTCTGGGCTCTGGCTGGGCCATTCCAAAACTTTAATCTTCTTCCGGTGAAGCCATTCCTTTGTTGATTTGGATGTATGCTTTGGGTCATTGTCATGCTGAAAGATGAAGTTCTTCTTCATGTTCAGCTTTCTAGCAGAAGCCTAAAGGTTTTGTGCCCATATTGACTGGTATTTGGAACTGTTCATAATTCCCTCTATCTTAACTAAGGCCCCAGTTCCAGCTGTAGAAAAACAGCCCCAAAGCATGATGCTGCCACCACCATGCTTCACTGTGGGTATGGTGTTCTTTTGGTGATGTGCAGTGTTGTTTTTGCGCCAAACATACCTTTTGGAATTATGGCCAAAAGGTTCAACCTTGGTTTCATCAGACCATAACACCTTTTCCCACATGCTTTTGGAAGATTTCAGATGTGTTTTTGCAAAATGTAGCCTAGCTTGGATGTTTTTCTTGGTAAGAAAAGGCTTTTGTCTTGCCACTCTTCCCATAGCCCAGACATATGAAGAATACGGGAGATTGTTGTCACATGTACCACACAGCCAGTACTTGCCAGATATTTCTGCAGCTCCTTTAATGTTGCTGTAGGCCTCTTGGTAGCCTCCCAGACCAGTTTTCTTCTCGTCTTTTCATAAATTTTGGAGGGAGCTCCAGTTCTTGGTAATGTCACTGTTGTGCCATATTTTCTCCACTTGATGATTACTGTCTTCACTGTGTTCCATGGTATATCTAATGCCTTGGAAATTCTTTTGTACCCTTCTCCTGACTGATACCTTTTAACAATGATGCTTTGGAAGCTCTCTGTGTACCATGGCTTTTGCTGTGGGATGTGACTGAGAACATTTCAGGAAAGACCAACTAGAGCAGATGAACTTTATTTGGGGTTAATCAGAGGCACTTTAAATGATGGCAGGTGTATGCTGACTCCTATTTAAAACGATTTGGAATGTGATTGCTTAATTCTGAACACAGCTACATCCCCAGTTATAAGAGGGTGTGGAGACCTTTGCAAAAAAATTATTTTTATTTTATATTTTTCTTCCCTCCATCTAAACGATTTCAGTTTGTTTTTCAATTGAGTTGTACAGTTTATAGGTCACATTAAAGGTGGAAATTATTTATCTTTGTCTAATTTTTTTACAGCACAGAAACCTGACATTTTAACAGGGGTGTGTAGACTTTTTAATTCCACTGTGTATATATATATATACATATATATATATATATATATTATATAATGTATTATATATATATATATATATATATATATATATATATATATATATATATATATTTATTTATATATATATATACATGCCAACACATTATATAATACTAGGAAATTGCCTGTTAAAAATGAGGGGAATAAAAATGTAAGCGTGGCAATACTGTTTGCCACATAGTGTGAGCACCTTCGGCACTCATCCCCCCCTCTCCCTCCCTTGTGTCTTATTTCCCCCCTTCCTCTTGTCTCCTTTTTCCACACGTCTCCCTCCCTTGTGTCTCCTTTTTTCTCCCAACTCTCCCTCCCTTGTGTCTCCTTTTCCCCCACCTTTTCCTCCCTTGTGTCTTATTTTCCCAATCCTCTCCCTCCCTCATGTCTCCTATTCCCCCCTCCTCTCCCTCCCTTGTGTCTCCTTTTTCCACAACTCTCCCTCCCTTGTGTCTGCTTTTTCCCCCACCTCTTCCTCCTTTGTGTCCCCTTTCCCCCACCTCACCCTCCCTTCTGTCTCCTTTCCCCCCACCTTTACCTCCCTTGTGTCTTCTTTTCCCCACCTCTCCCTCCCTCGTGTCTCCTTTTTTCCCCACCTCTCCTTCCCTTGTGTCTTCTTTTCCCCATTTCCTCTCCCTCCCTTGTGTCTTCTTTTTCCCCTCTTCTACCTCCCTTGTGTCTCCTTTTTCCCCCACCTCTCCCTGCCTTGTGTCTTATTTTCCCCCTCCTCTCTCTCCCTTGTTTCTCCTTTTTCCCCACCTCTTCGTCCCTTGTGTCTCCTTTTTCCCCCTCCTCTCCATCCCTTGTGTCTTCTTTTACCCCTCTTCTACCTCCCTTGTGTCTTCCTTTCCCCCTCCTCTTCCTTGTGTCCCGTTTCTCCCTCCTCTCAATCGTGTCTCCTTTTTGCCCATCTGTCCTCATGTCTCATCCTCCTCCTCTCTTTCCACCCTTATCCTCCATCCTTCCCCCCTCTCAAAAAACTCCCCTTTTCCCTCTCTCCTCTCTTCTTACCTTCATCTCTGAGCTCCTGCTATGCTGCGGGCCGTCTTCTGTCCGGAACCGGCATATGCTAACGAGGTGACGCCTATGTGACGTCACGTAATTAGCATATGCCGGTTCTGGACCAGGCAGAAGACGCACTGCAAGAAGAGAAGAGAGAGGGGAAAGGGTAGGTTTTTGGAGAGGGGGGAAGGATGGAGGATGGGGGGGGGAAGGATGGAGGATAGGGGGGTTAAGAGGGAGGTGGAGGATTATGGCCCAAGGGGATTAGTAGTTATTGCTGCGGTTGCAGGCCTTAACGGCAGCAGAGGCAGCAGAGGGGGAGATAAGAGTCCCACAGAGGGGGAGATGAGAGTCCTGAGGGGGGTGATGCAGCCTAAGTGCCACGGGCTTGTGGTCAATGGTACGCCTCGCTTTGCGAGGCTTCGCAGATGAGCATCTTTGACGCTCATCCTGCCTTAGTCGTGCGCTTTGCGCAGCTAGCGGAGCGAATTCGCAACTATGTGACCAACTTTGCAAACTTTACAGACAGCGTTTATGGTCCACAACTATTATAGTGATATATCCCCCCTTCCCCTCTCCCCAGACACAGGGGAGGGAGGGGGAAGGGACACAGGGGAGGGAGAGGAGGGGAAGAGACACAGGGGAGGGAGAGGGGGAAAAGACACTGGGGAGGGGGGAAGAGACACAGGGGAGAGAGAGGGGGGACACAAGAAATGGGCACAGAGGGCACACAAGAAGGGGACACAGAGGGCAGCACATTTCCCACCCTCAGCTTATACTCGAGTCACTACGTTTTCCCAGTATTTTGTGGTAAAACAGGTGCCTCGGCTTATTCTCGGGTCGGCTTATACTCGAGTATATACGGTATATATATATTTTTATGATAATTAATTTATTGATTAATTAATTTACTAATAAATTAATATACATTACCTATTTGTAATTAATATATACAGCAATCAATATCCTGAAGAGCTAACAATCTGTTTTGATTTTCATGCAGCTTACAATGTACATTTGGACTGTTGCTGACCTGAGGTGTAAGTGTCACCAATGTGTCAAGTGTGCAGTGTAAATAGGCTGCGTGCGCGAGGCCAAACCGTTTGTTTAGTGGTGTAAATCGCCATTTTAGCATGGTAATGTTATTAGTTGTAAGTTAGTGTTGTAAAATGGCGGCGATTGTCTATGTGTTACGAGGGTGTGGATCATTTTCCGTCCTTCCTAATAGTGTATTTTGTATCTCGTACGTTCCTGGGTAAAAGCCTTATGTGCTTGGCGTTGTTTTGCGTGGTTAGGGGTCGTATAGCCTCGTTTTCATTTTTTTGACGCCATTCTTTTTTATGCTTAGGCGATTTTGAAGTGCCGAAAATGCTTAAATTCAACTTAAATTCACGTGCAACCTCACTCACAGACGTCCTGGCTGTCCCCCCATGCTCTGTGTGAGTTTATTTTTATGTTTTTTTCTTATTGTGCAGTTTTTTTTTTGTTGTTTTTTGATGTACGCGTTTCAGCCGTTAACATCTTATTCCCATCCCGCAGGTTTATTTTTTTTTTAAAGTCCTGCTTCTCTGGGGGGGTTTTAACCAAGAGTGAGGCGCTGCAGAGCCTCCACCTTTGAGAGTGAGGCGCCACAGAGCTTCCACCTCACTTCGGCTCATTGCAGCTAAAGTTGGAGCCGCCACCTCCGCAAATGCAGCCCTTTACATCGTGAGGTCTGCATTTGCGGCCCAAACTGTGTCCCTCGCTTTGCAAGGGACACAGTTCTGCGAGCTTGCAAAGCGTGACGACGACTCGCAGTTTGACAATTATAATTTTTGATTTCCACGGGTTCTTCTTTTTTGCCATAATCCATTAACAAAAACATAATGATATGGAATGTCAATGTATAACAATTCCCTTGCCTCCAAGTCAGTACAATTTAATTGAAACCATGCAGTTAGTGTAGTTTGTCGATGCTCTCTTTGTGCCAAAGCACTTCTTTCATTTCCAACATTAAAGTAAACTAAGTGTCTTTGGGGCAAATGTACAGCTAATCAATATGTTTTATTTTACATACATGGTGATTGTGGATAAATATCTCCACACGGTCCATGAATCAAACGATGAGTTACAATCTCATATAGTCTACCATGTATTTCTGGATCTGGTAGTTCAGTAATAATCACTGAATCCACTTTATCACCAGTATCCAATTTCTCTTGAAGGATTATACGAATATGTGCATGTAGAAGGCCATTTTTTTGACGTTCTATGGTATATACATAAGCCAGACATTTGCCAAATAACTGACTTATGGTTATGTCAAGTATTAATTCAGTTAATTTGATTTTGAAGGCTCTTGCCACTAAATCTGGTCTATCGGAAGCAGTTTGTCCAATTAGCAGATTCTGTACAATCTCTGGCCATTGTGGATTACATGTAAATGTAATAATTAAATCTGTTTTTCCAAATTTAGTTACAATAGCCATAGCATCATTGTATCATTGCGGGGAAATCCTTGGAAAGAAGAAGGTAAAATTATGGCTTTGCCAGCTGGCAGCTTTCTGTTTGTAGCTACTTCAGCAACATAATCCATCAGTCCACAATACTGTTCTATTCGTAGTTTATCTTGTTGATATTTGATGAAATTTAAGTTATTTGCCTCAACTTGCAAATATGAATCAATGATCCATTGTTGTGTTAGTTTTCCACCACATAAAATGGGATTAAATCCATCTTGAATGGCAGTTTGAGCCACTTTAAATTCAAGCATGGAAATATTATTTCTGTCTTGTACTTGAATTTGGGTAACAGTTAAATGTTAATTTGGGTTGCCAACCTGCCTCACCATTGGGATAAAAAATAGAATATCTCATTAGATCTAAATTAGTACTTAAGCTGCTTATGTTGATGTAAGGTTGCTCCTCATTTCTGGGATATATTCTAATATCCCTCTGAAATGGTGGTTCTCCCTCATCATTTTAAAAGACCATTGCAACCTAATTTGTTGTTGGTAAGTTGTAACAGCGTTTATCAGTATGGTAATCTCTTTTGAGAAACATATTGACTTTTGGGATTGGTAATTTATGTAGTTCTGCATGAATTAGTTGTTCTTGTTCTATTTCTGACATTTTTTTATAAGCTTGAGTGTAGGGGTTATTGGCCATAATTTTATCAAGCTCTATAAAAACAATGGCTAAACATTTTTTATTTTCTGGAAGCTGCATACGTTGTTCAACAGCTTCCATTGTATCTAGGACATATAGTTGAGCAAATTTCCCCTTCCTCATCTTTTAGGTGGAGGGAAGAAAAACAAACAAAAATAATGTGGTTGTATAAGTCTGCACACCATCTTTTAACTGGGGATGTAGCTGTGTTCAGAATTAAGCAATGACATTCCAAATCGTATTAAATAGGAGTCAGCATGCACCTGCCATCATTTAAAGTGCCTCTGATTAACCCCAAATAAAGTTCAGCTGCTCTAGTTGGTCCACAGAGAGCTTCCAAAGCATCAGAGGGATCTCATTGTTAAAAGGTATCAGTCAGGAGAAGGGTACAAAATAATTTCCAAGGCATTAGATAAACCATGGAACACAGTGAAGTCATCATCAAGTGGAGAAAATATGGCACAACAGTGACATTACCAAGAACTGGAGCTCCCTCCAAAATTGATGAAAATACGAGAAGAAAACTGGTCTGGGAGGCTACCAAAAGGCCTACAGCAACATTAAATGAGCTGCAGGAATATCTGGCAAGTACTGGCTGTGTGGTACATGTGACAACAATCTCCAGTATTCTTCATGTGTCTGGGCTATGGGGTAGAGTGGCAAGACGAAAGCCTTTTCTTACCAAGAAAAACATCCAAGCCAGGCTACATTTTGCAAAAACACATCTGAAGTCTCCCAAAAGCATGTGGGAAAAGGTGTTATGGTCTGATGAAACCAAGGTTGAACTTTTTGGCCATAAGTCCAAAAGATATGTTTGGCGCAAAAACAACACTGCACATCACCAAAAGAACACCATACCCACAGTGAAGCATGGTGGTGGCAGCATCATGCTTTGGGGCTGTTTTTTTCAGCTGGAACTGGGGCCTTAGTTAAGATAGCGGGAATTATGAACAGTTCCAAATACCAGTCAATATTGGCACAAAACCTTTAGGCTTCTGCTAGAAAGCTGAACATGAAGAGGAACTTCATCTTTCAGCATGACAACGACCCAAAGCATACATCCAAATCAACAAAGGAATGGCTTCACCAGAAGAAGATTAAAGTTTTGGAATGGCCATGCCAGAGCCCAGACCTGAATTCGTTTAAAAATCTGTTGGGTGATCTGAAGAGGGCTGTGCACAGGAGATGCCCTTGCAATCTGACAGATTTGAAGTGATTTTGCAAAGAGGAGTGGGCAAATCTTGCCAAGTCAAAATGTGCCATGCTGATAGACTCATACCCAAAAAGACTGAGTGCTGTAATAAAATCAAAAGGTGCTTCAATAAAGTATTATTTTATGGGTGTGCATACTTATGCAACCATATTATTTTATTTTTATATTTTTTCTTCCCTCTACCTAAAATATTTCAGTTTGTTTTTCAATTGAGTTGTACATTTTATGGGTCACATTAAAGGGGGAAAACATTCTGAAATGATTTATCTTTGTCTCATTTTTTTACAGCACAGAAACCTGACATTTTAACAGGGGTGTGTAGACTTTTTATATCCACTGTACGATGGTAAATTTGTCCTTGTACTTTGAAATAGTAAGGGCCATGTTCTGGCACATTAGCAGCCAATGTTGCACTCCTAGATACAAAGGACATGGCACTATTATACAATCTTATGTTTGTTTTGAAATTGTGATAATGGGGGAAAGTAGGCTCAGTCATAATGCTTTTTAAATTTGTTGGGAAGTGTTGTCTTTGTGGAAGTCTTACCTTGCTTTTTTGACAGCAACTAATGAACTGGCCATCTCTGGGTCTTTCCTGTTGGAAATAATAAGCCCCACAAAACTGACAGACAATATTTATAATACCTCAATTATGAACCTCTACTGTTAAATATTTAACTAAAGGACAATTCTGAGAACACATATTAATATGACTCTGTAAATCATCATTAGAATTGGTATCAGATTGTTCATCAACATTTTCTAAATGTTTTTGCTTTTTAGTTGCCTTCTTGGGCTTAGATGTTAGTTTCTCAGCCGCTAGTCTTTTGCTTGCAAGTCTCTCCCATTCTTCCTGTCGTGGAGTTTCCTTTTTTACCGGCGTCTGTTGATATGCCCATTTTTTTTTTACGTTCTCTATTTTGACGCCTTTTCTTTTCCTCTATGTTTTCAATATCTGCTATATTAATCTGTAAATAAAATTACTACATTAGTACTTTTGCTCCTTTGATTATTTATTTGTTTTAAATGAACTTTTTGTTATTTAGTTTTGTTTATTTTTCTCCTATCCTTTTTTGTGTGCACCTCTGTTTGCATTATGGGGTTAGCTTTATGAGGTTGGATTTAGCAGATTAGTTAGGTTGTAGTCTATTTTGTGAAAGGCGCACGCCCAACATGATAGGTCCTTCTATTTTGTAGATGTTAACAGCATTTCTTATGTTATCCTTTTTTGTGTGTGGTAGTGTTCTTATTATACTTTTAGTCATGTTTTTTGTGCGCTACTACTGTCATTAAGGGTTTAGGGGATGGAGTTAGGCTTAGAGAGTGGGGCACACAAAATAGTATATATCCTTCCATTTTGTATATGTTAACACCATTGTCCTTTTCTGTTTTGTGTGCACCACTGTTTGCATTAGGGTTTAGGGTACCCCTTTATTTTTGTTGCTATTCTGCTTTGCATGCATCAATGTTGTGATTAGGGGATTATGGTTATGGGGATTAGGCTCAGAGTGTTAGTTAGGTTGCAGTACATTTTCACAAAACAGGATAAGTCCTTCCATTTCATAAATGTAAACAGTAGTGATGTTGCGAACATCAAATTTTCGGTTCGCGAACCGCGGACGCGAATTTCATCAAATGTTTGCGAACTGACGAACATCGGCGAACCGCCGTAGACTTCAATGGGCAGGCGAATTTCAAAACCCACAGGGACTCTTTCTGGCCACAATAGTGATGGGAAAGTTGTTTCAAGGGGACTAACACCTGGACTGTGGCATGCCGGAGGAGGATCCATGGCAAAACTCCCACGGAAAATTACATAGTTGATGCAGAGTCTGGTTTTAAGCCATAAAGGGCATAAATCACCTAACATTCCTAAATTGTTTGGAATAACATGCTTTAAAACATCAGGTATGATGTTGTATCGATCAGGTAGTGTAAGGGTTACACCCGCATCACAGTAACAGACCAATCTCCCCGTTTAATGCACCGCAAACAACCGCAAACAGTCCCTTTGCACAACCGCAAACTCCCCATTTGCACAAGGTTGGATACCAAGCTAGCCATGTCCTGTTCCTTGTCCTCACTGATGTCATTAAAGGTCTCTTCCTCCACCCAGCCACCAAGGGTCCCTGAAAGGTGACAACAAGCCCCCTGGGATGCCTGCTGTGTTTGGTCTTCCACCTCCTCAAAGCCACCTTCCTCCTCTGACTCCTCTTCTTCAGACTCCTCTCTCTGCGTTGCCTCTGTCTGCGTTATTATAAGGTGTGTACTGTTAAGTAGTACTATTCCTATCGGTTTAATCCCTGTTACGTCCACTATTAGGGGACGTGTATATGGCATGGATTTTTGGAACAGGGAGATGGAAAAAGATGCTTGGTCGGACCTCCTACTTCGAATTTGGGGCACTGCACGTGCAATGTAATGTGCCACCAGATAGGAGTGGTGTATTAAGTTGTACTATTCATTCCTATCAATTTAATACCTGTTACGTCACCTATCAGGGGACGTGTATATGGCATGGATTTTTGGAACAGGCAGATGGAAAAAGATGCTTGGTCGGTCCTCCCACTTGAAATTTGGGGCACTGCGCGTGCAATCTAAGGTGCCACCAGATAGGAGTGGTGTATTAAGTTGTACTATTCATTCCTATCAGTTTATTACCTGTTACGTCACCTATCAGGGGACGTGTATATGGCATGGATTTTTGGAACAGGGAGATGGAAAAAGATGCTTGGTCGGTCCTCCCACTTGAAATTTGGGGCACTGCGCGTGCAATCTAAGGTTCCACCAGATAGGAGTGGTGTATTAAGTTGTACTATTTATTCCTATCAGTTTAATACCTGTTACGTCACCTATAAGGGGACGTGTATATGGCATGGATTTTTGGAACAGGGAGATGGAAAAAGATGCTTGGTCGGACCTCCTACTTCGAATTTGGGGCACTGCACGTGCAATGTAATGTGCCACCAGATAGGAGTGGTGTATTAAGTTGTACTATTCATTCCTATCAGTTTAATACCTGTTATGTCACCTATCAGGGGACGTGTATATGGCATGGATTTTTGGAACAGGGAGATGGAAAAAGATGCTTGGTCGGACCTCCTACTTCGAATTTGGGGCACTGCACGTGCAATGTAATGTGCCACCAGATAGGAGTGGTGTATTAAGTTGTACTATTTATTCCTTTCAGTTTAATACCTGTTACGTCACCTATCTTTCCTCCCAATAGCACATTCTATATGTCATCAACCGGCCTGTGTGTATTTAGAGAACCACACTTTAAGGCCCTTAACCTGGGAC
The DNA here is from genome assembly GCA_027410445.1 of Discoglossus pictus. Lineage (NCBI taxonomy): Eukaryota > Metazoa > Chordata > Amphibia > Anura > Alytidae > Discoglossus > Discoglossus pictus. The sequence continues at coordinate 236,920,813 of CM050166.1, forward strand.
AAGGTGGCTTGGCTATCAGAATTGCCTCAGAGCCTTAAAAACGCGCCAAACCCCCTAATCAGACACTCACTATCATACTGGAAATGGGCGAAGAAACACACGGGTTTGTTCCCTGGATCCACCCAAATGAACCCAATTCTTGACCACCCTCAGGCCCCGAAACACATGAGCACAACATCACAACACTGGTGGAGGTCAAGGAAACTAGATAGACTGGGAGACTGGTTAGTAAAGGGCCAGATGCTCACCTATGAGGAACTGAGGGACAAGCATGAGCTACCGCTGTCAGAACATTACAATTACTGTAGACTGAGGCATTTCACACACTCCCTGACCCAGAAACAGGGGACACCGGTCTTAAATTGGTTTTTCCAAAATTTGTAAAGATAAACCTCTATCAAGGGGGATCATTGGGTCGCTTTACAAATGTAAAACATTTGTTACTGGTTGAAGCGACACTGGGGGAAGGACTGGAGTGGGGGAGCCCTGGAGACCCTTCAGAAGCAACCGGCTGCAAAATCATCCCAGGAAAGGAGAGGCCGCTTACTGAAGCCTACCTAAGGGTAACCCAAGAGTGATTGCCCAGGTTAGATATTGTAAATAATAAGCTAATACTGCTGGAGGGATGATAGCTAATAGGACTTTGGTATTTCCTGCAGATACACTTTACTATTGTCTGTTTTACCATGTTTTCGGTATCTCTTAAATTGCAATCACAGTAAAAAATAAGAAAAATTATTAACCTAAAAAGTAAAAATAAGAAGGAATAGCCAGCTAACTTTCACAAAATGTCTTTATTGTAAATATGTATTTTTGCACAACTGTTATGCAAGACTTTTCAAAAATGCTTTATTTTTCATTACATGCTGTACGCCTTCTAAAATAAAATAATTTAAATGCACAAATTAGGTATTGTTGCAGCGACCAGAAAAATTGATGTTAGTTTGCCAGGCAGAAAGTGCCCTAAAACATTGCGTCTTGAACCCTAGTTGGTGGCGGATAAGTCACGCAAGTCATCCGTCATTCAGGGATAAAATACAGCAGCGTGTTGACCATTATTAGCTCAAGGCAGCTCATCTCTTAAGCCTTTTTTAATCGAATGTATCACCCACTGTCAGTCCCTTCGGGATCCATTCCTCATTCATCTTAATAAAGGTGAGGTAATCTAGACTTTTTTGACCTAGGCGACTTCTCTTATCAGTGACAAATCCTCCTGCTGCACTGAAGGTCCTTCCTGACAGGACACTTGAAGCGGGGCAGGACAGAAGTTCTATGGCAAATTGGGATAGCTCAGGCCACAGGGCAAGCATGCACACCCAGTAGTGAAGGGGTTCATCGCTCCTCATAGTGTTGATATCTGTAGTTGTGGCGAGGTAGTCTGTTACCTGATGGTCGAGTCGTTCTCTGAGGGTGGACCCCGAAGGGCTGTGGCGATGCATAGGACTTAAAAAGCTCTGCATGTCCTCCATCAACAACACGTCTGTAAAGCATCCTCTCCTTGCTGGCGTGGTCGTGGGAGAAGGAGGATTATGTTCACCCCTTCCACTGTTAGATTGCTGTTATGCTGTGACATCACCCTTAAACGCTGTGTAAAGCATACTTTTTAATTTATTTTGGAAGTGCTGCATCCTTTCCGACTTGTGGTAATTCGGTAACATTTCAGGGACTTTCTGCTTATACCGGGGGTCTAGTAGCGTGGACACCCAGTACAGGTCGTTCTCCTTCATCCTTTTTATACGAGGGTCCCTCAACGGGCACGACAGCATGAAAGACCCCATTTGCACAAGGTTGGATGCCGAGCCAGTCATGTCCCGTTCCTCGTCCTCAGTGATCTCACTGAAGGTATGTTCTTCCCCCCAGCCACGTCCAACACCACGGGTACCAGATAGGTGACAACGAGCACCCTGGGATGCCTGTTGTGGTTGGTCTTCCTCCTCCTCCTCAAAGCCACATTCCTCCTCTGACTCCTCTTCCTCACAATCCTCTTCCAGCGTTGCCGCAGGTCCAGCAAGCGATGCTGATAAGGCTGTTTCTGGTGGTGATGGTGACCACAACTCTTCCTCTTCACGCTCATCTATGGCCTGATCCAGCACTCTTCGCAGGGCACGCTCCAGGAAGAAAACAAATGGTATGATGTCACTGATGGTGCCCTGGGTGCGACTGACCAGGTTTTTCACCTCCTCAAAAGGACACATAAGCCTACAGGCATTGCGCATGAGCGTCCAGTAACGTCGCAAAAAAATACCCAGCTCAGCAGAGGCTGTCCTAGCACCCTGGTCATACAAATACTCATTAAAGGCCTTTTCTTGTTGGAGCAGGCGGTCGAACATTAGGAGTCTTGAATTCCAACGTGTCAGGCTTTCTAAAATCAAGCACCTCGCTGGCATGTTGTTTCGCCACTGGATATCTGTAAAGTGCGCCATGACCGTGTAGGAACTCCTGAAATGGGCACACACCTTCCTGGCCTGCTTCAGGACGTCAACTGTAAGCCTGGGTGCTTATGCACAAAGTGTTGTACAATCAGATTACACACATGTGCCATGCACGGCACATGTGTCAACTTGCCCAAATTCAATGCCGCCAACAAATTTCTTCCGTTGTCACAAACCACTTTGCCGATCTCCAGTTGGTGCGGAGTCAGCCACGGATCCACCTGTGCGTTCAGGGCGGAAAGGAGTGCTGGTCCGGTGTGGCTCTCTTCTTTCAGGGAAGTCAACCCCAAGACGACGTGACACTGCCGTATCCGGGGTGTGGAATAGTACCTGTGGAGCTGGGGGGGTGCCGTTGATGTGGAGCAAGACATAGCAGCAGCAGAAGAGGACTCAGCCGAGGAAGTTATGGAAGAGGATGGAGTAGGAGGAGTCGTGGCGGTGTCACCAACTCCTCTGCAGAGCCACGTATTCCATGCTTGGCAGCCATCACCAGGTTTACCCAGTGCGCAGTGTAGGTGATATACCTGCCCTGACCATGCTTTGCAGACCAGGTATCCGTGGTCAGATGGACCCTTGGCCCAACACTGTGTGCCAGAGATGCCATTACTTCCTTTTGCACAATCGAGTACAGGTTGGGGATTGCCTTTTGTGCAAAGAAATTTTCGGCCGGTTACCTTCCACTGCGGTGTCCCAATAGCTACAAATTTTTTGAATGCCTCAGACTCCACCAGCTTGTATGGTAAAAGCTGGCGGGCTAAGAGTTCAGACAAGCCAGCTGTCAGTTGCAGGGCAAGGGGGTGACTTTGTGACATTGGCTTCTTACGCTCAAACATGTCCTTGACAAACACCTGACTGTGGGCAGATGAGCAGGGACTGCTCAGGGTGAGACACAGAGTGGCGGATGGTTGAGAGAGGGCAAGCAGGGCAGCAGTGGTTGACGTGGCTGAAGATGCTGGACCAGGAGGAGGATGGCGGCTTTGACTTTGTGTGCTGCTTGTACTCATGTGTTGATCCCATTGGCGTTTGGGATGTGACATCATGTGCCTTCGCAAAGAAGTTGTACCTAGGTGGGTGTTGGACTTCCCACGACTCAGTTTCTTTTCACACAGGTTGCAAATGGCATCGCTGTTGTCACAGGCAGACACACGAAAAAATTGCCACACTGCTGAGCTCTGCAATGACGGCATTCTGGTGGTGGCAACAGCATGCGTTGAGTGGCGTGCTGTCTGACTGTGCCACTAGCTACTTTCGACGACCTCCCGCTGCTTCCAACTCGTATCCTCCTCCTCTCTGTTTCCCCATCTGAACTTTCCTCCTGTTCTTCTTCTCTTATAGCGGGCTCCCACGTGACATCCACGGACGCATCGTCATCATCAACCGCTTCACTTGTATCTGACAATTTAACAAAGGAAGCAGCACCGGGTACAAAATCATCATCATCATCATCAGACCGTACGTCCATGTGTGTAATGCTGCCTGACTGGGACATATCCCTGTTATCTACATCCTCTGGCACTAATGTTTGTGCATCACTCATTTCTTCCAACGGATGTGTAAATAACTCTGCTGACGGATCAAGTGAAGCGGCTGTGGTGCTAGTGTTGGTGGTGGCGGCAGGCGGGCGAGTGGTAACTGGAGAGGTGCCCGAAGCTAAGCTGGAGGAGCATGGTGCGTCTAGGTTCCGAGCGGAAGCTGTAGAAGATTGGGTGTCCTGTGTTAGCCAGTCAACCATGTCCTCAGAACTTTTCAAGTTCAGGGTACGTTGCCTCTGAAAACTCGGCATTATTCTAGGGCCAAAGGGAATAACAGCACCATGACCACTACGTCCCCTGCGGAATGGCCTGCCTCTGCCTGTCATTTTTTTTACGATTAGTGGTACTATGCGTGCAAGCTACTGTGACACCAGATATGAGTGTCACTGTGTAGGCGCTGTAGGCCTCAAACACACGCCTGTAGGCAGGCAACTGATATTCAATCGATTACAGAAAAAAAAGGGTTGTTTTATGTCACTGTACACTACGGTTGCACCAGATATGAGTGTCACTGTGCACTGGCAAAAATTGGCAGAGTAGATGCAATAGGCCTCACACACACGCCTGTAGGAAGGCAACTGATATTCAATCGATTACAGTAAAAAAAGTGTTGTTTTATGTCACTGTACACTACGGTTGCACCAGATATGACATATCACTGTGCACTGGCAAAAGTTGTCAGAGTAGATGCAATAGGCCTCACACACACGCCTGTAGGCAGGCAACTGATATTCAATCGATTACAGTCAAAAAAGTGTTGTTTTATGTCACTGTACACTACGGTTGCACCAGATATGAGTGTCACTGTGCACTGGCAAAAGTTGGCAGAGTAGATGCAATAGGCCTCACACACACGCCTGTAGGCATACAACTGATATTCAATTGATTACAGAAAAAAAAGGGTTGTTTTATGTCACTGTACACTACGGTTGCACCAGATATGACGTATTACTGTGCACTGGCAAAAGTTGTCAGAGTAGATGCAATAGGCCTCACACACACGCCTGTAGGCAGGCAACTGATATTCAATCGATTACAGTCAAAAAAGGGTTGTTTTATGTCACTGTACACTACGGTTGCACCAGATATGAGTGTCACTGTTCACTGGCAAAAGATGGCAGAGTAGATGCAATAGGCCTCACACACACGCCTGTAGGCAGGCAACTGATATTCAATTGATTACAGTCAAAAAAGTGTTGTTTTATGTCACTGTACACTACATTGCACCAGATATGAGTGTCACTGTGCACTGGCAAAAGTTGGCAGAGTAGATGCAATAGGCCTCACACACACGCCTGTAGGCATTCAACTGATATTCAATTGATTACAGAAAAAAAAGGGTTGTTTTATGTCACTGTACACTACGGTTGCACCAGATATGACGTATTACTGTGCACTGGCAAAAGTTGTCAGAGTAGATGCAATAGGCCTCACACACACGCCTGTAGGCAGGCAACTGATATTCAATCGATTACAGTCAAAAAAGTGTGGTTTTATGTCACTGTACACTACGGTTGCACCAGATATGAAGGTCACTGTGCACTGGCAAAAGTTGGCAGAGTAGATGCAATAGACCTCCCACACACGCCTGTAGGCAGGCAACTGATATTCAATCGATTACAGTCAAAAAAGGGTTGTTTTATGTCACTGTACACTACGGTTGCACCAGATATGAGTGTCACTGTTCACTGGCAAAAGATGGCAGAGTAGATGCAATAGGCTTCACACACACGCCTGTAGGCAGGCAACTGATATTCAATTGATTACAGTCAAAAAAGGGTTGTTTTATGTCACAGTACACTACGGTTGCACCAGATATGAGTGTCACTGTGCACTGGCAAAAGTTGGCAGAGTAGATGCAATAGGCCTCACACACACGCTAGCAGGCAGGCAACTGATATTCAATCGATTACAGAAAAAAAAGTTTTTTTTTATGTCACTGTTTACTACGGTTGCACCAGATATGAGTGTCACTGTGCACTGGCAAAAGTTGGCAGAGTAGATGCAATAGGCCTCACACACACGCTAGCAGGCAGGCATATGCAATTAGATTACACAGAAAAAAATAATAAAATAAAATAAATGATGTTCTAGCCCTAAAAAGGGCTTTTTGGGTTGCTATCCTTGCAGCAGATGTCAAATGAGTCCTTCAGGTGTGTAGTGAAAGCTAAATACAGATCCTGGCTATCTATTTCCCTATTAAATCAGCAGCAGGTAGAATATATGTCCTCTCTCAACAAATGTAGCTTCAGAATGATTCTAAAATGGGGGCTGTCCTTCAGATGGAAGGCCCTGGAAGGGAGTGTATGCTGCTGATTGGCTGGAATGTGTCTGCTGACTGTAAGGTGCAGGGTCAAAGTTTCCTCAATGATAAAGAATAGGGGGCGGACCAAAAAGCGCATGTGTTCGCCGTTCGTTACGAACGCGAACATGCGAAAATCGCCTTGAATAGTTCTCCGGCGAACTGTTCGGGACATCACTAGTAAACAGCAATACTTGAGTACTTGATTTTTTTTTTTTTAAACTTGTAATACTGTACCTCTTGTCTTCAATGTGCTGAAGAGATGATGAGACTCTTCAGGCAGTGTCTGTTGAGAATTACAGAGAGGGATGCAAATGTTAAAATAACTTTATGGGGGGTTATGGGGTTAGGCTTAGACAGCGGAGCATACAAAAGGGATAGATTCTTCTAGTGTATATGTCTTAACAACATTTGTTGTAGTATCCTGCTTTGTGTGCGCTACTGTTGGCATTAGAGGTTCAGGTTTTGATGTTGGCTTAGAGGTTGGGGCACACAAAAGAGGCTAGATCCTTCCATTTTATATGTGTTAACAACATTTTTTGTAGTATCCTGTTTTGTGTGCCCCAATTTTAGCAATAGAGGGTTAGGGTACCTTTTTTTTTTTGTGCTATTCTCTTTTGTGTGCGGCACTGTTGGCATTAGGGGTGTAGGTTATGGGTTTCGGCTTATGTTGCAGTGTTAGGTTGCAGTACGTTTTCATGTCAATAAATGACAGAGGAGCCTCTGCTGGCAATCTTCCTGTGACACTCTTCAGGCAGTGTCTGTAGAAAATGACAGACAGAGATGCAAATGTTGAAATAACATTTCAATCCTTTTTTTGTTTGACTAAAACCATACTATTTTTGTTAAACAAATGTATTTTTGTATGTTACCTGTTGGGTTTAATTTGTTGTCTGTAAATTTCTGCAGATTTGACAGTCTGTGTTACACCGTGTAGTGCTGCAAATTAGTCAGTGACACTGTTCAGGCCGAGTCTGTGGAAAATGAGAAAAATATGGAAATGTTGAAATCCACTGTAAATAAGAATATTTTTTTCTTTTGGTAAAAGCATAAAGTATGTTTTCAAATATGTCCTAATAAAAGCTATTTTCTGCTTTAAATGTCTCCTTTTTTATTATTTTTAAATTTCCACCATTTTACCCCACATAAACATTTATCTGTCTTTGAAATGTTACTATACATGAATAATGTCTTCTAAATGCTTCTGTACATTAATATTGTTGTTTTTGTTTAATTCTTAATTTATTAATTAATTGTAAAAATGTGTGTATCTTTCCAATATTACTATATGATATTACACGAATAATGTCTTGTAAATGCTTCTGTACATGAATAATGTTCTTATTGGCAATATTGAAAACCATATATATATATATATATATATATATATATATATATATATATATATATATATTTTAATTGTTAATTAATTAATTAATTGATTAAAAATAGCTGACCTATTTGCTGTAATTTGCAGGTTTTAAATTTCTAAAGTGCTAATCAAGTTGCTTCAGAAGTAACGCCACCAGTGAAATGTACAGTCACATTGTTCATCACCTGAGGAGAAATTAAGAAAATTCTAGAAAGTTTGCAGTATTTAGTGTTATTTGAAGTAGAAACCGTTATAACCCAATGCGCATGCGCTATTTGCGTTCCAGCCGTCAATTTGAGTTCCCGCCTCCATTTCGTGCTAGATACTTAATTCTTCTATAGAAAATGGCTTTGATTTTGTATGTGCTACGTGCCGCAGGATGTGTTGTACAATGATGCATAAAGTGTTACTGAGTTTGAGTAAGAGTTCCAAGTGCGTTGTTGATTTTTAGGTGCTTGGCCTCATTTTCGTTTTTTTTGTCCGACATTTTTTTCTTAGGGGCTCATCGCCTAAGTCGTTCGAAGTTGTAGGGATGAGCAACGTAGGCGCTCATCTCCACCAGCGCAATGCGCGCCTTCGGCACACATTGCCTGCAACTGAGGCCCTCGCTTTGCATTAGCAACAACCCTGAATGCTCACAACTACATATGTGATATATTTACTTTGTAATAGCTAGTTCAGACTTGCCATAACATCTTTTAATTTCATGGCTGCAGAGATCTTGGAGCCCAGGGAAATTCAATCTGCCACTGCCACCTCTTCTTCCACATCTAATTGCCAGGAACTGAGAATGCTGTGTGCCATGATCTTAGTCTTTTTAATGTTGAGCAGCAGGCCAGCTTTCTCTTCTTTCACCATCAACAATAGGTCCTTTAGGTCCTCCTCAATTTCAACCACTAAGTAGTATCATTCACGTATCTGAGTTGGTTGATACTTATATCACCAATCCAGCTTGATCTTACGCATGATGTATTCTGTGTATGAATCAATAAATAAGGTGACAATATACAACCTTGTTGCACTCCTTTCCCCATCTTGAACCATTCGGTTGTTCCATGTTCATTTCTGGCCATGGCTTCTTGGTTCACATACAGGTTAATCAGAAGGTGGATGAGATGTTCTGGTATCCCCATCTCTTGAAAAACTTGACAAATTTGGCTGTGATAAACAAATAATAGTGCACGAATCAGAGAATTTTTTTTTTTTCTGGAACTCTTTTATCTTCTGTATTATCCAGTGGATATTGGGAATTTGATCTCTTGTGCCTCTGTCTCTGCAGAACTCGGCTTGCACATCTGCTAGTTCCCGGTCCGTATATTATTGGAGCTTAAGCTTTACCTTGCATGTGAAATCAGTGTAATTGTTTAATAATTGGAACACTCTTTGGCACTGCCTTTTTTTAATTGAAATGTAGACTGACCTTTTCCAGTATATTGGGCACTCTTATATTTCTCAAATGTGTTGGCAAATCTTTTCCAGTCTCTACTGCTGTTTTTCTTACTTGTGTACCTAAATAAAATAAGAATTCACTAACTTTTGTGGTGTAAAGCGAAAATGATTCACAGTTTCACTATATTCATTAAAAGATTGATGTAGTCAATTAAGAACTGCACATTTTTGAAAAAAAAAATATATAAAGTATCCCATCTTGACTTATTTCAACAGATACTGAATTGAAGCCTGCAGGATATACTTATCTTTATGAGTGAAGGGAGGTGTTGGGAAGGAGGAAGGTGGATTTGCTAAATACTTCATTAAGAATTTGTCCCTTTCCCCCTTCCCTTGCACATGCCCAGATGCAAGTAACTTGCATCAATCTATGCAAGCCCTGAGCTAAAGACATGTCAACACCCTTGTCACACACATAACTACCACCAAAGCATCATGGATGCCTCAAAGGTTCATCACAGGATTCAAGTTTTATTTTATTAGGTTTTTTTTATTACAAAACTATCTTTATGACTCCCTGTTTGCCTAAGTATGGTCTTTTTTCCGACTCAAAGGTTTTAAATGTATACATTATATTATATTATAGATATAGATTATTATAATGAGGTTTGCTGTAAGGCTTTCTTTCACTTCCATTGCAGCCCCAATACATCTTAGTAACTCTTGCCCAATGAGTGCATTGTCCATTAGGGTTGTTTCAGTTGCACATCTTATTTCGTATACTTCCTTTTGTAAAAATGTATCATGTATATGTAAGCCTGTTACATTTGTTTATTTTTTTCTCCTTCTACCAGAAACAAACAATTCAGAATTTGTAACTCAAGATCGTATGTTGCTTGAAGATATGCATTCAAAGATCACGGAAACAGCTAATAATTATACTGTTAATTCAGGAAATAAATCATATTTTTTTTCGCAAGAAGGAAGCCCTGGTATGTATTTATAATCAAGTAATAAAAAACATAGGAATAAAGAAATGCGCCTTTACCCATGTATTCTTGTCTAATAACAACCTATTTAAACTGAATTGTATATACACTAAAAGTAATGAGCTTTATTGCTATTTTGAATAATGTAATATACAGTAGATCTGCCAGCTTTGTTAGTTTAATTTGGAAATTTGTCAAGGGACATGGAATTCATCAATACTAAGCTCTATCATCAGAGCAAATTAAACATTTTTTTTTTTTATTTCCAAAACTGATGTACAGTTTACTATTTTTAGTGCTTTTGTATTAACAGTTAACAGTCCTGTTGAGTTGCCTTCACTTGCAGGTTCTGCAAGTACCAATAATGAAAAGCACCCTGCAATGGACATACATTTACCTTGCTACAACTGACAAGTGTCAGTTTATTCTTTTTATTGCTTCTTTAGAAATTATAATCTCAAAGAGAAATGTTAAATGCCTTATTAAAGAAACATTTGAAAGGAGCTTGTAGTTTACGGTAATTTTTGGACCTTTTATTTATGCTCTACTTGATTTGCATTGCTTTGATACTGTAGAAATACAGGTTTATTGTACCTTAGCATGCCCACACATATATATATATATATATATATATATATATATATATATATATATAGTTAATAAATAGTACATGTGTGTTCACATTTAAATGTCTATAGCAAGTTTAAAAAAAACTGCTTCCAGACCAGAGTTTCGAGAAAAATAGTTATTACACTGCATTCTGGGAAGCTGAGCTGGGACATGCAAATGTGCCCACAAATATATTCAACTAGCGACTAGCCCGTCAAAAATCTATGGCAATGAGATGTGTATCGTTTGGAAAGTTGTTTAGTTATTAATATACGTATTTGACACTTATAAGATTTTAGTTATGATGAAATATGTAGTATTGTGATATTAAACATGTTTATTTTTGTAAAATGTTTTCTTGGTGAACAGTAACTGTTAAAGCATTTTGTATTAAAAGTATTAACATTTGAATGTAAGAACAGTTGAACTTTAAATTAATAAGTATTGTAAACTTGAGGTAATGTTTTTTTAACTCAATAATTGTTAACTTAAATATACATTGAATCCAGAGGAAGGCAAACAGTAAAAACCCTCCTTGAAACGTAGCGAATTGTATCAGAGAGGGAAACAAATTAATTCCTGTGTAACTAAGCAACTTAAAAAAACATTTTTCCAACTTGGAACATTATAAACAGTAACAGTGAAATAAGATTTTAACATCATTTTGTATTAAAAGTATTAACATTTGAATGTAAGAACTGTTGAACTTTAAATTAATCAGTATTGTAAACTTGAGATAATGTTTTTTTAACATGCAAGTTCTATCTCAAGAATTGTTAACTTAAATATATATTGAATCCAGAGGAAGGTAAACAGTAAAAACCCTCCTTGAAACGTACCTAATTGTATCAGAGAGGGGAAAAAAATTAATTCCTTCCTGACCCCATGAACTGGCGATCAGATTCTCCCTGGATTAATGTTTAACATAAAAGACAATATTTACATTCTGACTTAAAATGTGGTTGAGCTCTTAACATGAACTTTGTAATATGTTGAAGTAAAGAACTTGAAAGTATATTTTTTGAAACTTGAACTTTCTTATCTGTCTAAGTAATGAACATAAAAATATTGTTTTCAAACTTGTAACCTTAGAAACAGTAACATAGTTAATTAATTCCTTATTACTGGTTCTTGTAAGGAAATATCCACAGATTTGAACGTTAGTCCTTGTGATTTATTAATGGTCATGGCTAATGCCATAATGATGGGAGGCTACTTTCACTTGGTGCTAAATCTTTTCTTGGTATGAAAACTCTCTCTCCTTTATGGGTACCAGTTAAAATGTCAGCATCTATAAAATGGTCCTTTAATTGTTGAACAATTAATATTGTCCCATTGCATAGGCCTTTTTTGGGGTTCATATTTCGCAGTAACATGATAATTGCACCTTTCTTTAGCTGTAAAATATGTGGTGGCATTCCAGAAGGAGTTAGTGAGTTTATGAATTCAGTGGAAAAGTTAGCCTGACTTTCATTGTCATCAGCAAGTACAGAATCAGCACTGTGATAATTTTTTTGTGGTGCATTAATTTTTTTTAAGATGTCATTATTGAGGATTAATGCATCCTTATTTTTACCCGTTAGTATGACTTGGTTGGCAAGCTCTGAATATTCCTGGTTATTTATGCTACCTTCAAATATAGCTGATATAATATCTTGGTGACAAATCATATGAGGTGGGATCTGCACAGTGTCATCAGGTAAATGTGATATTTTTTCTGTTCTGCCTTCTCCAATTTTAATAAGCCAATCATTGAAATCAGTTTGGCCTTCTGATCTCATGTTTTGTTGCAGTTGAAGATGGGTAAAATGTTTCCATAGTGTGCTTAACTTTTACAGGTTTCGATAATGTCAGTTCGATTTCGATGTACAACGACAGGTAATGTTTGTCTAAAATCGCCACCTAACAACATTACCTTTCCACCAAATGGAAAAGTATTATCCATGACTTCACAAAGCAAACAGTGATTACATTGGAGGGCATAGCACGACATCATTGTGGCCTCATCTATTATAATTAATTTACTTTTTTTCAATTTCTTTGCTTGTAATGATATCATGCGAATATCTGACACAGAAGTTTCTAAAATAGGCACTGGCAGTTTAAAGTCACTATGTACAGTTCTTCCACCTTCTAACAAAAGTGCAGCAATTCCAGTAGTGGCAAACGGCAGTGCTATTTGACCTTATGCTCGTACAGAACTCATTAATGAATTATATAGATATGTTTTTCCTGATCCGCCAGGTCCATCAAGATAGAAATAACGCTCTGTCACCATGTCATCATCTGTTGCATTTTTAATGGCATTAAATGCTTGCAATTGTAACTTATTAAAAGTTGCAAGTCTTTCTTCTGTTCTTTCTACTTGTAGTTGAATGTCATAGTCTTCAAAGTTTATGTCATCTATAAGACCTGGATCAGGCAAATTAAAACCTGCACAACTTAATCCATGAGTTAAAAATACTTCTTGGATTTCCATTAACGCTTTTAAGTGTGCAATCGGTTCATTGTATTGTTGCATAAAGTCTTCAGCCATATTACTTTTAAATGTCTCCCACAAAGCTAATGCATTTGGAGCATTTGAAAAGATACAAATAAATGCAAATTGTTCTCTCATCTGCCGTGGCAATTTACATTGTGCTGCTTCTTCTAAACATCTTTCCCATTCTGTATCATCAGCTAGTAAGTTTCTATGTCTTGCAGCTAAATGGAAGGATTCATATACTATGTCATTAACAGTTCTTAAGTGTTCAAAACTTTGTGCTCCAGGAACATTTAAAAGTAATATTCGTAAGCAAAAACATTCAACATCTCTTGGACTGACTGTGTAAATTCTTGGGATTATTTTATTTCCTCTGCTTTTTCTCAGTCTCCATAATCCATTCACAAAAACATAGTGATATGGAATTTCAATATATAAGAATTGTGTTGCTTCTGAATCTGTGGAATTTAATTCAAACCATGCAGTTAGTGTAGTGTGACGAAGTTCACTTTGGGCCAATGCATTACTTTCATTTCCAGCATGGAAATACACTAAATGTCTTTGTGGCAAATGTACTGCTAATCTATATACTGCATGTGATCTTTTACAGAAGCTGCATCTTAGCATTTGTAAATATACTTGTACACATATTTAATGGATTTGATGGAAGTGCAGGCTTCTACATTAATGTAGGCGTTATACTTCATGAGTAAATGTGGATTGTAGGGTACTACATATCTATTGTCAACTTTTTTGCCACGAATAATGGCACTATCTCCTTCTCTTCTTTTATAAATTGGATAGCCATCACAATTGGCATAGGTTTTGTCACTATAATCTTTTGGAAAATCTTTGGAACATTTATTATTTTCCATACATAGTGATTGTGGATTAAGCTCACCACAGGGTCCATGAATCATGCGATGAGTAACAATCTCATATAGTCTACCATATAGTTCTGGATCTGGTAGTTCAGCAACAAAACCACTTTGTCAGAAGTATCTAATTTAACATAGTCCATTAGTCCAGAATATTGTTCTACACATAGTTTATCTTGTTGATATTTTATAAAGTTTAAATTATTGGCCTCAACTTGCAAATAGGAATCAATAATCCATTGTTGTGTTAGTTTTCCACCACATAAAATTGGATTAAATGTATTTCGAATGGCAATTTGAGCTACTTTCAATTCAATTTTGGGTAACTGGGAAGTGTTAATTTTGGTTGCCAACCTGCCTCTCCGTGTGGGAAAAAATGGGAAATGTCATTGGATCTAAATTTGGACTTAAGATACTCATATTAATGAATGGTTGCTCCTCATTTCTGGGATATATTCTAATGTCTCTTTGAAATGGTGGTTCACCTTCATCATTTTGAAACACCATTGCAACCTCATTTGATGTCGGCAAGTTATAACGACTTTTACCAGTATGTCTGTCTCTTTTAAGCACCATATTGACCTTTGGCATTGGTAATTGATGTCTTTGTGCATGAAGTTGTTGTTCATTTACTACTTCTGCCAATGTTTTATAAGCTTTAGTGTAGGGGTTATTGTCCATAATGTTATCTAGCTCTATAAAAACACTGGGTAAGCATTTTTTATTTTCTTCCAGCTGCAAAAATACGTTGGTCAACAGCTTCTATTGTATCTAGGACATATAGTTGAGCTAATTTTCTTTGCTCTCCTTCCTCTGGATGTAAATGTGAAGTACGATGATAAATTTGGCCTTGGACTTTAAAACTGTAAGGACCATGTCCTGGTACATTAGCAGCTAATGTTGCCCCCATAAATGCAAAGGATATGGCACTATTGTAGGAGCTTATGTTTGTCTTAAAATTTTTGTAATTTGGAAAAGTAGGTTCAGTCATAATGTTTTGTAAATAGATTGGAAATTCTTTTCTTTCTGGAAGTTTGAACTTGCCTTTTTGACAGCAACTAATAAATTGGCCATCTCTGGGTCTCTGCTGTTTAAAATAATACGCCTCACAAAACTGACATTGAGTATTCATGTCCCCATAACTATGAACCTCTACTGCTAAAGACTTGAGTAAAGGACAATTTGCAAAGCATATATCAGTTTGACTTTCAAATTCATCAGGTGAAATGTCATGTGATGTTTCAACAACAGGTTCTAAATGCTTTGTTTTTTTCGTGGCTTTTCTTGGTATATCTTTTATTGGTTTAGGTAAAATGTCATGTAATGTTTCAGGAACAGGTTCTAAATGCTTTGTTTTTTTGGTGGCTTTTTTTGGTATCTCTTTTATTTTTTCAGGTAAAATGTCATCTGATGTTTGAGGAACAGGTTCTAAATCCTTTGTTTGCTTAGTAGCTTTTTTTGGTGTATCTTTAATTTTTGGAGCTGATAGTCTTTTGCTTGCAATTCTTTTGCGTTCTTTTTATCGTCAAATTTCCTTCTGCTCCGGTGTCTGCTGGCTGTCTGCTCTCTGTCGTCATTCTCTAGCTTGCCGTCTTATCTTTTCTTGTTTACGCTCGTTATCAGCCATGTTAATCTGTAAAAAAAAAATAATGTATCATTAGTTTATTTTGAGATGTTAAGTTTGTTTTTACAAAAAATTCTTATCAACAGTTTGTTTCAATGTGATTCTAGTTGATTATAACTGGAACTTTCTTAGTACTGTTAAATAAGTGTTTTTATTTTTTTTGCTTTTACTTTCTGTCGTACATTCTATTTTTTGCCTTACATGCATAGCATACTCAAGGTAATTACACTATAGTTTCTTGGAGATATAGTAGGTGTATTTTTTGGGTTTGTTATTTTTTTTTGTTTGTTGTACTTTTGGCTTATAGGTGTAGTAGAGGGCAGAAATTAGTCTTTGTAATTTATCGTACAGGGGATTGTTATAATAGTATTTTTATATTTTCTTTAAAGGCTTATATGTTGGGGCTCTGAAAATGTTTCTATTGTTTTTTGGGTGTTAGTACTATTTGTAGTACTATTGTATTTTAGGTGTATGGTTACGTTTTATGCTTAATATTGTACATTAGGACTGGTAATTTAGAATGATACATTTCATTGAGTCTGTGTTTTTTTAGACTTTTCTGGACTATGCTGTTTTTTTTATGGCTTATAGGGATAGTAGAGGGCAGAAATTAGTCTTTGTAATTTATCGTACAGGGGATTATTATATTAGTATTTTTATATTTTATTTAAAGGCTTATATGTTGGGGCTCTGAAAATGTTTCTATTGTTGTTTTTTGGGTGTTAGTACTATTTGTAGTACTATTGTATTTTATGTGTGTGGTTAGGTTTTATACTTAATATTGTACATAAGGACTGGTAATTTAGAATGACAAATTTTATTGAATTTGTGTTTTGAACTTTTTGTGGACTATGCTATTTTTTTTTCGTGCTACATTGAAGTTTGGATTTACTGTTAAACATTAATGTCCATAAAATACAAATAAGAGGTAGATGAGAAATGTGTCAGTTATATTTTGGTAAAAGTTATAGTTAGTGGTTGTTATTCTTTTTTTTTTCTGTTGACATGGATGCAGAAAAAACATGTTTATTTAGTTTTCTCTTTTTTTACTTGTTATACTGTACCTTGGTTGAAGTGTGATTTCAAGCAGAATCTTTGTTGGTCCTCTGTTGAAAGTCTTCGTCCAATGGTCTTCACGCAGTGTCTGTTGTAAAAATTAAAATGTTATTTCATTTGAATGTATTTTTAATGAATAGCATATTTCATTCTCTTGGTCTATTGTATCTGTTATGGTGAATTTTTCAGCTATACTGTTTTTTGTGCAACCTTTTAAAAATAATTGTATTTGTATATTTCAGTTATCCTTTTTTTATACTGTAATTATTATTTTTTTCTTATTATTTTGGATATGATCGTAATGTTTTTAGCATTATCCTGTTTTGTGTCTACCACTTTTGGTATGCTAAATTAGGCTTCTTTGTAAGGCTAATAGCTTCTTAAACAGTAAAAAAGAATATTAATTTACTTTGCTATGTGTTTGTGTGATTTTTGGTATAATCCTATTTTGTGTCTGCAATATTTTGCACACTTTATTTGCTTAATTAGTCTTTTTGATGAGGATTAAATGTTGTTGTACATTGAAAATGAATGTTTTTCCTATTTTGGATATGATGGCAATGTTTTAGCATTATCCTGTTTTGTGTTCACCACTTTTTGGTTGCTGCATTTGGCTTGTAGGTGATGGTTGGAGGTTATTTTACAATAAAGAGGAGGAATACTTTTGTTTTATGTATGTTGCTAATGTTTCAGATGCTATCCTGTTTTGTGGCCACCTCTTTTTTTTTTTCGTTTATGTGAAACTGTCTGTTTTCCTAAATTGTATAGGTCTTTGTGAAGTGTGTTGAACTGTGTTTTGTTCCTTATTCAATTTATATGTATTTTTTATTGTATTTTACTTGAAATTGTTATATTGGCGGCCATTAAACATATATAGTTCCTTTATTTTTTCTACTTGTAATACTTTACCTTGATTGAAGTGTTGTTCTTGTTCGAATGACAGAGGGTCCCCTCCTGCCAATCTTAATCCGCCGGTCTTCTTGTAGTGTCTGTTTGAAAAAGAAAGTGAAATGGTTAATTGTATATTTCTTCTTTTTGATTTAGCAAAGCATGGTCTTTTTCAGCATGTAATGTATTTTTCTATCTTACTTCTTGTTCTTTCTTTGTGTTCTTTAAAAGGGATTCTGGTTCACAGTGCACGGTGCAAATTCTTGAGTGACGCTGTTGATGCAGAGTCTGTTTGAATAGTAAAAAAAGGAGAAAGATTTAGCTTTAGGTTACATATGTATTAGTGTCATATTATTTTTTGCTATGAGTTGCAGTAAATTCATGTCATTTAAATATACTTGTTTAATTAGTTTCAATTAACATTAGTTTGTTTTAGGGCCTACACACATAAATGTGCGTGTCACATGTCCCTATACATAAATCACATTTTCATAGTTAAAGTTTTTTTTTTTTTTTAAATGTCATTTAAATATACTTGTTTAATTAGTTTGGGTTAAGATTAGTTTGTTGTAGGGGCTATACACATAAATGTGCGTGTCACATGTCACTATACATTTTCATAGTTAAAGTTGTTTTTTTTTTTTGTCCTGTCTTGATAATAAAATGTAATATATTATAGCTTACCTCTCAGTTGTAATTTGCACAGTGTAAAGTAGGTAATTAGGAAACAATTCTCTTCTCAAGTAACAGCAGCAGTTAACTATCCAGTCACTCCGTTCATCACCTGAGTAGAAATGTAGAATTTTCTGGAAAGTAGGCAGTATTTATAAACTTTCAAGTGCCTCAGACCGTTAGAACGCAATACGCATGCGCTATTTGCGTTCCAGCTTATAATTTTATGCGTAGTAGTTTTCAAAATGGTGGTTAATATCAGTGTGGTACGTGCCGCATAGTATGTGTTTCAGTTTTGCGAGTCACTGTAGTATTGTTACGTCTGTAGCCTCGTTTTCGTTTGGTTCGGCTGCCATTTTTTCTCTTGCTTAGGTGATTTTCGGCAGTTTTTAGTTTTTTTTGGACTTAAATGGACATGTAAATTAACTTTTCGAGGTGCCGGATGCCCCCCCTTGCTGTAAGTAAGCTTTTTATGTGGTCATTGTGTTTATTTCTTGTGTTTCTGATGTTTTCATGCGCGCTGTTTTCGGCCGCTTTTTCGTGTTGGGAATGGGTTGTTTCGCAGCCGTATTTTTTTGCGAGGGACGTAGTTGTTTTTTTTCTAAGTCGTGCGTGTACGACGCAGTTGTTTTTTTTTCTAAGTCGTGCGTGTGTGTGTTAACCGCGCCTTTAAGTTTTTTTTCTAAGTCCTGCGTGTTAGCCGACGTTGGATCTTCCACCACCGCAAACACAGCTGATGTGGGATGCTCCACCACCGCAAATGCGGCCCCTCGCTTCGCGAGGGTCCGCATTTGTGGACAAACTCAGCTGACAGGGGATGCTCCACCACCGCAAATGCAAAACACAGCTGACGTGGGATGCTCCACCACCGCAAATGCGGCCCCTCGCTTCGCAAGGATCCGCATTTGCGTGCAACTGCGTCCATATGCTCACAACTATATATGTGATATCACATATAATAGTTGTCAAACTGCGAATTTGGGGGCCGCATTTGCGGAAGGTGGAAGCTCCAACGTCGGCTGCAATGAGCCGAAAGCTCATTGCAGGCCGCAAATGCGGACCCTCGCAAAGCGAGGGGCCGCATTTGCAGAGGTGGAGGCTCTACGCTGCCTCACAAGCGGTTACAAACACCCACACAAGAGGCACTTTACCAAAATAGATCTAACACGCAATCACTATATACAGACTTACACAAAAAAATACGAACCGGGGGACTTATAAACGGAAAATTTACGGACTTAGTATAAAAAAATACGAGACGCAGGACTTAGAAAAAAAAACATTACGACCTCGCAAAAATCTGACCTAACGGCCGAACCGCACGCACCTGAAAACATTAAAAACACAATAAATACACAAAAAAAAAACATAAAAAGCTTACCCACAGCAAGGGAAGGTGGGGGCACCCAGGACCTCTGTAAGTGAAGTTACACCTCAATTTAAGTCCAAATTCCCGAGTTTAGACATATGAAAATTCCCTAAGCAAGAGAAAAAATGGCCACAGAAAAAAATGAAAACGAGGCTACACGACCCTAAAGCCGCAAAACACCACCAAGCACATATGGCTTTTAAAAAAAGCTGTACGAGGTAATGATACACTATTAGTAAGGACGCTAAATCATCCACAACTGTGTACCACATACACATTCGCCGCCATTTCACAACACTAACTTACACAATGCGGAAGTACACAGCTACCCTAACGGATTTCCCCCCCGCACGCAGCCTATTTACACTACACACTGCACACATTGCTGACACTTACACTCAGCTCCACAACAGTGCAAACCTACTTTGGATGCTGCAGGAACATCAAAAGAGATTGTCAGCTCCTCAGCACAATGCTTCCTGCGTATATTACTTAGAAATAAGTAAAGTATATTAATTTATTAATTTATTCATTATTTCACTGGCATACAAAAATACATATACACAAAAAAATTTAAAAATTTAAACTAGCAATTAACACAAAAGACATTCACCGCGTGCCTCACAACAAGCGCCAACGCTGCTCATACCAAACAAAATGCACCAGGGGCCAGTCTTGCAATAAGCGCAAAAAACACATCAGCCCTGACCTTACAATGACAGCAAAAGCCCCTGTAATAACAAAAAAAAAAACATCCAACAGCCGCGCAATGATCGCCAAAGATCCTCACGGTAAAAAACTTTTTTCATTATGTCTAAAACAGCATTCCCTGGCTTACAATTTCATGCCCGTCATTTGTTGATGGGCAATTCACTATTATATATATATAAAATGAAGAGTGAAGCAGACATGATTGTCCAGTAATCTAGTAATTTAATAATTATTAATCTCTATACATAAATTAATAATGAGTATTGCAGTATATTGTGATACCTTTTGCAGTGGACAAACGCCTTATTTATATTGAAAAGCTTTCCTCTTGAATGTAAATAAGGCATTTGTCCAATAGAAAAGGTATCACAATATACTGCAAGACTAGATATTAATAATTATATATATATATATATATATATATATATATATATATATATATATATATATATATATATATATATTACAGCCTTAAATTCAATGTTTTGTTAGTCTGAATTTTATGTGATGATCAGAACACAATAGTCTAAGTTGGTGAAGTGAAATGAGAAAAATATATAGATTAAACTATTTTTTAGAAATATAAAACAGAAAATTGGCATGTATTCACCCCCTTTGTTATGAAGCCCATAATAAGCTCTGGTGCAAACAATTACCTTCAGAAGTCACATAATTAGTGAAATGATGTCCACCTGTGTGCAATCTAAGTGTCACATGATCTGTCATTACATATACACATCTTTTTTTGAAAGGCCCCAGAGGCTGCAACACCTAAGCAAGAGGCACCACTAACCAAACATGCCACAAAGACCAAGTAACTCTCCAAACAATTAAGGGACAATGTTGTTGAGAAGTACAAGTGAGGGTTAGGTTATAAAAAAATATCCAAATCTTTGATGATCCCCAAGAGCACCATCAAATCTATCATAACCAAATGGAAAGAATATTGCATAACAGCAAGCCAGCCAAGAGACGGACGGCCACTAAAACTCACGGACCGGGCAAGGAGGGCATTAATCAGAGAGGCAGCACAGTGACCTAAGGTAACCCTGGAGGAGCTGCAGAGTTCCACAGCGGAGACTGAAGTATCTGTACATAGGACGACAAAAAGGCCGTATGCTTGTGGGATACTCCGAAAATGTATGGAGGAAAGCGCTCTGGTCTGATGAGACTAAAATTGAACTTTTCAGCCATCAAAGAAAACGCTATGTCTGGCGCAAAACCAACAAACACCATCCCTACAGTGAAACATGGTGGTGGCAGCATCATGCTGTGGGGAATTTTTTCAGCAGCCTGGACTGGGAAACTGTTAGAGTTGAAGGAAAGATGGATGGTGCAAAATACAGGGATATTCTTGAGGAAAACCTGTACCACTGTGTGCGTGATTTGAGGCTAGGACGGAGGTTCACCTCCCAGCAGGATAATGACCCCAAACACACAGCTAAAGCAACAACTAAGTGGTTTAAGGGAAACATGTAAATTTGTTAGAATGGCCTAAACGGTAATCCTGAGCGTGACAAGGGATTAATTTTCACTTCGTAAATCGGTAACCCCGAGCCACGCTCAGGGTTACTGCATGGAGGATCTGGAGGAGGCCGAGTGCTGCCAAAATTGCCCGGGCCCCCTCAGCACACTATTCCTCCTCCTCCAGCCTCCTCCTCCTTCCCCCATTATCATCCTCCTCCCCCCTGATCATCTTTCTCCTCCTTCCCCCCTGATGCTCCTCCTCCTTCCCCCTAACCTCCTTTTCACTTCCCCCTCTCCAGTCCCTATCCCCATCTTCCTTACTTTTTAATTGGATCTGATGAGCTGTCTGCTTATCTCTCCCCCCGCAGCATGTCTTTGGCAGTGAACTGACCGGAATATGCTAATGACGTGACACGCTTGTGAGGGAGGCAGAGAGAGATGGAGAGAGATAGGGAGGGAGGAAAAGAGAGAGGGAGGCAGCGAGATAGAGAGGGAGGGAGAGAGAGAGGGAGAGAAAGGGAGAGAGAGAGAGAAATGAAGAGAGATAGAGAGGGAGGGAGGGAGAGAGAGAGAGAGAGAAATGAAGAGAGAGAGAGAAAGGAAGTGAGAGGGAGGGAGGGAGGGAGAGAGAGACAGAAGGGGAGAGAGGGAGCAAGAGGAAGGCAGGTAGGGAGAGAGAGAGAGACATGGATAGAGAGAGGGATGGAGGGGGAGAGAGAGAGGGAGAGAGAGAGAGAGAGAGAGAGAGAGAGAGGAAGGCAGAGAGAAAGGGAGAGAGAGAGGGAGAGAGAGGGGGGGAAGGCAAAGAGTGAGGGAGGGGAGAGAGAGGGAAGGAGAGAGAGAGAGAGAGCGGGAGATCGGAAGAAAAAGAGAGAAAGTGAGAGAGAGAAAAAGGGAGGAAGAAAGAGGGAGAGAGAGACAGGGAGAGAGAGAGAGAGAGAGAGAGAGAGAGAGATGGGCAGAGAGAGAGGGTGGAAGGGAGAGAGGGAGAATTAGAGAGAGAAAGTGAGAGAGAGAAACAGGGAGGAAGAAAGAGGGAGAGAGAGGGGGGAGGAAGAGAGAGAGGGAGGAAGAGAGGGAGAGAGAGAGAGAGGGAGAGAGAGAGAGAGGGAGAGAGAGAGAGAGAGAGAGAGAGAGGCGAGAGAGAGAGGGAGGAAGAGAGAGAGAGAGAGAGAGAGAGAGAGGGAAGGGGAAGGAGAGGGAGGGAGGGAGGCAGAGAGAGAGGTAGGGAGGCAGGGTGCGGGAGAAAGTTAGGGATCGAGAGAGGGATGAAGAGAGAGAGGGGGTGAGAGAGGGAGGGGAAAGAGGGAGGGAGGTAAAGAGAGAGATGGAGGCAGGAGGGAGGGAGAGAGAGGGGCAGGGAGATAGAGACAGAGAAAGGGAGGGAGAGGAGACAGAGAGAGAGGGGGAGGCAGAGAGGTAAGCTGGAAA
Organism: Discoglossus pictus; assembly: GCA_027410445.1. Lineage (NCBI taxonomy): Eukaryota > Metazoa > Chordata > Amphibia > Anura > Alytidae > Discoglossus > Discoglossus pictus. The sequence continues at coordinate 236,944,016 of CM050166.1, forward strand.
GTCCAAGAGCATCCCTGGAGCAAATGCAAATTGTCTGCAAGTATTTTCTGATAACATGCTGCATTCACCTTGCCATCCCTGCCTGTGAACTCGCTTTCCAAGCTCTGAAGGATGCCCTAACCTGCTCGCCTGTACTAGCCTCCCTGTATTACAGCAAACCATTTGTGATACAGAATGATGGATCTACCTATGGCATAGGAACCGTTCTGAGCCAAACTGATGACCAAGGAACAGAACAGCCTCTTGCCTACCTTAGTAGGAAGCTACTGAACCGAAAGATAGCCTATGCCACTATTGAAAAAGAATGTTTGGCTGTGGTGTGGAAGCTCAAAAAACACCAGCACTATCTTTAGACTGTTCACTGTTGTTACTGACCACAATCCACTTTCCTGCTTGTCCAGGGTGGCTGAGGAAAATGAACGCCTCCTAATATGGAGCTTGGCGTTACTCACATTTAACTTTACTGTGCAACATCGAAGGGGCAAGCTGAATCAGAATGCAGATGGGTTGTCAAGACAGGAGGATCACTAAACCTCATTGTAGTTGAGGAGTCCTCAGATCCAATGGACTCCCCAAGCGACACTGGAAAAGAAAGAGGGAAGAGTTGTCATGGCTGATGCATGCCAAGGCACCAGCTGTGCAATACCTTACAGACTGATGCCGTCAGCCTTATAAGATAGGCTTATTGTGCCAGGGGAAAGGGGCCCACTGAGATGGGTTAACATTGGGGATGTTGTGATTTATGTGTTATTCATTGTTATGCCTGTTTAATGTTGCCTGGGTGCCACTGGGCCCATACTGTGGAACCCATGTTTATAGTTTGGGTGTGCGTATGAACATGATGGGGGTGATGGGATGTATGTCTTTGTTGTGCTTTGGGGGGCTAGCACTTTGTATATGCCCAATACTTCATACTAATGGACTAGTCCCTTATTAACAAGATTAGGGAGATAATTGACCCCTAGGAGTCACATGACACCAGTATCTGTCTCTCTGTGTATCACAAGCCTCAGACTGGTGTCTCCAGACCTACTGTATATAATTGCCCCCTACAAAGAATACAGCAGTGGAAAGGGAATACAATGGGTGATTGTCTTAGACTGGAAGGCAGGGCTGATAATGTGAGCTAAAAGGATTGGGTGTAACCATGTATGCACATTTAAATTGATTGGTCTGTTGTTGCTAGAATGTGGTATAAATGTGTCTGATGGTTTCAGTAATAAAGATGTTATACAGGTTCACATAATTAAAGTGTGAATTTTGTTATTGATGCTGGGAATTCTGAGTGCTGGAGTAATTTCTTTTCAGAACTTAGAAAGATCTTTATGCAACACAAGACCACAGACACCTCTCAGTCTAGCCCAAGGGCTGAAAGTTCTTTCTGCTGTACAGAGGTAACACGAACCTGTCACACCTGTGGGGAGAGGTTTGGGCAATAGGCTCTTATCATACTCCTTTCAACATCCTTGTTGAGACAGAGCCAAACAACTAGTGATAATAAATGGCTTCATACAACCACTATCCTTCAATAAAATACATTTTTTTTGCATAATCAGTTATATTTTCAAAATAAATGCAACATTTCACAATTTCTGCCAGGGTATACAAACTTTTGAGCACAACTGTAGTCATTTGGGAATTGCTTTATTAAACCTTTAAAATAGTTCATGTTATTTTATAGACCTTTATTTGTGCTTCATTCTCCCCATTCTTAGGATAGGAATAAGGACTGTGAATCATATATTATTCTAATCACAGAATTTTTAAGCTCTTGTGCCATGAACCTACACACCTACATTCATATTTAAATGGAAGAAATAAATAAATACATTTGAATGATTAAAAAGATCTTGTGAAATATCTTAACTTTTTTGCCTGATGACCCTCATCTGTTCATTACAATTCAATATAATTTGGAAATAGCTTGTATGCAAATGCCTCAATGGATTTTCTTCCAAAAGTGAAATGTGAAAAACATTCCTAACCCTTTTAGAAGGATTTGGCTAAGGAAGTTGTCTATTACTTTATTTCTATAAACAAAACCTTGCATTTTATTAACCTAATTAATTAAGGTAGTCAACGTGTGGTGTTCCTAAAAGATGATATAGCACCTACATATGTCAACATATATCAAGAGTGATCTCCCATCTAATATATTATACACACACAAACATATATATATATGTATATATATTGTAATAAAGTGCAGCAGGAATCCCTGATGACCGGCAACACAGTACATCAGGGAAGATATATAAGCCGCAGATGGAGCAAAGCCATATACCCTGGACTGACATAGAAAAGGTTAATTCAAAATCTTCAGCCTAATCAAGCCAACACCTGACCCTGCTCATGAGCAGTTAAAAAGGTTGCTCAGTGAAGTTTGCAGTCTCTGCCTAGCAGTCTGAGGAGGAGGGTGTCACTGAGATATTTTCCTAAAGGAGAGAGCTGCCCGCTTCTGTTAAGGAGAAATCAAGCTGAGTAAGGAGCCATCCAAAAGCCCCGCATGCCTGATAAACCGGATACAACTTAGAGGATAAAAGGTTGGGGCCAAAAACATATTATTTTCATCATACCCAGAAAAAGGATTACAAATGCCCCAGGGAGAAGAGAGTATTAAGAAAGAGTAATCATCCCTCATCACAAGAGGGTGACAAGGGTCCCTGGGGTGAAGCATAAGGGAGAGAAGGGTGGGCCCTATGCTTCACCCGCTATTGACAGAGAGAGAAGAGGAAAAAGGTCCTCAAGAGGTCCAAGAAAGAAGCAGAGAGCTTACACTGTGGACTGTATAATCTTACCTGCAGGCCGAGAAGCGGTCTCAGGGCGATTCAGGGTGTTCCAGGTTATAGTAAGCCCGTTTATGTAGAATTTTATTTCGTTGCTGAGGATAAGCACTATTTTTTCTTTCTGTTTGTACTGACAAAATAAAACAGCAGTAAAACAAAGCTTCTGACAAACCTGCTGTGTTTTCCTCCGTAAATAAGTTAAAGAGCAAGGAGAACAGGACGCAACCCCCCCCCCCCGCCCCCCCGTCAGAAGGGGGCACTCTGTTACACTGGTGGCAGTGGTGAGATAACTTGTCTGAGTTCAAGAAGACAGCCCACAGTACAGTACAATGATGGAAGACATACTGAAGGCCTTGCTGCAGCAACAACAGCAACAACAGCAACTACAGCAACAACAACAACAACAACAACAACAACAACAGGAGTTTAACCAACTGTTGGCAAGCCAGCTGGCTCAGAGCCAGGCAAGTTTACAGGAGATATTACTTCGGTCCACACAGCCCTCAGCAGCGGGAACAAGAGGACCTGTTACGGGACTACCTACCAGTCAACCCCTCCAGAAACTGAGCAAGGAGGATGATATAGAGGCCTATCTGCTGTCCTTTGAGAGGGCGGCCCTACTGGAAAACTGGCCCCAGACCCAGTGGGCGGGTATACTGGCCCCGTTTCTAACTGGCATGGCACAAAGGGCCTACTACGACCTCACGGCAGAGCAGGCAGCTGATTACAAATGTCTAAAAGCAGAGATTCTAGCCCGGATAGGGGTGAATCCAGCTGTCCGGGCCCAGAGGTTTCACAACTGGAGATACCAAGGTGATCAACCACCAAGAGCCCAACTATTCGATCTACTCCACCTTACTCGCAAATGGCTGTGCCCTGAGAACAATACTCCGGAAAAAATAGTGGAGATACTAGTGATAGATTGCTACTGGAGAGGGCTACCCACGGGAATGCGAGAGTGGGTGGGAAAGTATGGATTCCAGACCCTGGACGACTTAGCTGCCCAAGTTGAACGCCATCAAGCAATAAAAGGTATGATGGATGATTCTTCTAGAGAGAATGCCAGGTCCTGGAAACGGGGCGTATCCTCAAATGGGCGGCCTACCGAAGGGGTCCCAAGAAGCCGCCATTGAGAACCTCGGGGACTCTATGGCTCCGACAGGAAAGAAAAGGAGGATAAAAAATATGCCTACTGGTATACCATGAAATGCTTCCAATGCGGAGAACTGGGGCATCTGGCAGCTCATTGCCCAAATCGAGATGAGCCCATGCAGTGTAATATGGGAGGCCCCGTTACCCACTGTGGTGTGGTTAATTTGGTAGGCATGACGGAAATGAACCATCCCTTTCTCACTGAAGTCGTAATAGACGGTAAGAAGGTGAAGGGACTAATAGATTCCGGGAGTGCAGTAACCCTATTGTCACGAAGGGTAGTCGCGCCGGACAGCGGGAGGTGCGGAAAAAGCATGGGCATCACCTGTGTACATGGCACCGTTATGAATTATAAAGAAAAAAACTTTAATTGGATACTCTAGATCCGGAAACTACGCCGTTTAAAATGTATAAAAAAGGGAATGTATGGAGATACTTAGATACATGATGTATATGAATTGTGGTATATTTTCATATTTCCTAATCATACCATGAAATATAATGCACAATCCTCATAAATCAGAATATACTGATCCTCCTGTTAATACAGGATATACTGATAATCATAGGATTGTGAACAATATATATAAAAAGTCACAAGTATCTATATACATATATATAAAAACAAATATACATTAGAAAATGATACCAAAAATGCTTTGAGTTTGACTGAAAGTATGTATAATCTCTAATGAATTGCTCTATTTGGATATCTCAAATATCTATATAAAGGAGAGATAACACTGCTGGATCAGAGCAAAACACATATATCAGTATAACAGTATTGAAACCATAATAGTAGTATACTTGCTGTTCAGTAATAAAGCTCTCCATTAAGGCTCTCCATAAGCTCTCCATTAACTCTCCATAGATAGAGCATAATAGTATATTATAGTAGAGAAAAAGAGTAAACCAATGATGTGGTACAAAAGTTACACTTAAAAAAGTGTTAAACTTAGCTTTCAGTAGTCTAAGGTTCATATAGGGTTGAAAAATGTGTTGCCAACGGGCCGTTTTGTCCCTCCACGGGGACTTCTTCTAAGGCTTTTAACTTTAACTGGCATTTCAGGCCTATTTAAGGCCTGCGAATCGCTTCCGTGATTGAATTACGTTAGGAACGCAGTGATGCGTAGAGTCATGACGTCATGACGTTCTTCAAAATTGAATTAACTTTATTTGTATCAGCAAAGGCTGAATCAGCGCCGGAACGTCAACATGGTGACGTCACAACGCTCATTCAACTCCCGCCGATCTTTATTTAAACAATTTGCGACAAGGAGTACAATTGCTTCTAAATGAGTACAAAATAACAGACAGAAGCACCAAACATGCAAAAAACATGTACAAATATTCCAGAGGTCTATGTATACCATTTAAAAAAAAAATGTTTCATTGACTTTGAAAATAGAATTGACCAAAGGAATGAGGTTATATATTTCTTATTATTTAGTATGTATTATTTTTTCTCACATAATGTGAAATCATGGCATATTAATTAGTTAGTTTATATCGAGATATAGAGAGGTGGCATTATACCCAGGTCCCACAGCTAAACATATTTCTCCATATTGGTGAAGTAAGAGGAGTGTTGATAAACGATGAAGTGAATGATGAAATGTAAATAATGTGATGGACAAAGATTGTATTGGCGTGCATAGAGCACTGGAGTAAGTGAGTGCTTGTGTGAATCTATAATAATTTTAAAAAATATATATAAAAGCTCCAACAAATCTAATGTGCTTGAATGTGTTGGCGTGAAATGCTTAAGAACGGACTATAGTATAAAAGTCTAATATTATAAAAATGTGAATAAAAGGGTAAACATATCTAGCTATTTCTGTGGAGGATCCACGCTCTAAAGAAAGGCAGAATAAGAATATCCTTCGTTTAGGCCCATGGGGTGTTTACTATTAAGTGTAAATATCCATTTGCTCTCTTTTTGGAGTAAAATTTGATCTATATTTCCTCCTCTCGGCCCTATAGATAGTTTTTCTAGGACTTGAAACTTCATTACCCCGGCCTGATTCTGATGGAAGTTATTTATATGTCTAGATACGGGAGTGTCCAGAAATTTGGTAATTGAATAGACATGTTCAAGGATTCTCCTTCGTAATTGTCGAAAAGTTTTACCCACGTAGTATTTATGACAAGGACAGGTCATTACATAAATTACTTGTGTAGTTTTGCAGTTTAGAAAAGGTTTTGATTGGATATTTATTTCCTGTATTATGGTCAATAAATTCTTTGCTCGGTTTTATGTAATTTCAGGCTTTACAATGACCACATTTGAATAGTCCTATTGTAGGAGTTAACCAATTCGATGTTCTTTGAGGAGGTTTATAGTAACTCTTAACCAATGTGTCTTTTATATTTCTGCTTCTCCTGTATGTTATAGAGAGTTCTGATGTCAGTGACTCTTTCAGAGCTTCATCCTCTTGTAAAATGTACCAATGCTTTTTTTAAATCTGCTTGATGGCTAACCAATCTTTTCCATATTGCATTATGCAACGTATTTTCGTGTCCCAGTCATTGAGTTCTTCTTTGTCTGTTTTATACAGTAAATCTTCTCGATTACTCAATAAGGCTCTTCTGTAGGCTTTTTTAAGTACACGATTTGGATAACCTCTTTGTTTGAATCTCATACGCAGGTCTTTAGCCTTTTGTTTGAAATCCATTTCATTGTCACAATTTCTCTTTAATCGCAAATATTGTCCTGTAGGTATTCCTGATTTAGGTCTCAAGGGGTGTTGGCTAGACCAATGGAGGAGTGAATTTGATGCTGTAGATTTGCGGAATACTGATGTATGAATCTTGCCTGTATTGTCTTTCATGATGGTAAGATCCAAAAATTCAACTTCTCTATTGTTGATCGTATAGGTAAATCTTAAACCTATATCATTTTGATTCAGTATATCAATGAATTCTAAGAATACTTCCTTGGGACCTGTCCAGAACAGTAATATATCATCAATGAAGCATTGCCACAGTAACACATTTTCCGTGAATTTCTGCATTATTTCATTGAAGACTTTAATTGCTTCCCAGTAGCCTAAGTAAAGATTGGCATAGCTTGGCGCGCAAGAGGTCCCCATGGCTGTTCCCTTGCTTTGATGGTACCAACGATTATCAAACAGGAAGTAATTCTTAGTGAGTGTAAACTCTAGCAGTGTAACAATAAATTCATTGAATTCAGCATTTTCACAGCTGTGGATACTTAAAAAAATATTTGACTGCTTTGATACCCTTATCATGAGGGATTGATGAATAAAGCTGTTCCATGTCAATTGTGATCAAGATTGTTTGTTCAGGTACAGTGATGTCGTTTAGCTGTTTAAGAACATCCAAGGTATCTTGGAGGTATGATGGCAGGGTTTTGACTGCTTCTTTAAGATGTTCATCCACCAATTTGCTTATTCTTTCCGTGAGGCAGTTATTTCCAGAGACTATAGGACGGCCTGGTACCGGGGAGATTTCCTTATGAATTTTCGGTAGGGCATAGAAGGTGGCTATTGTAGTATATTCAGGCAATAAAAAGTCATATGTAGTTTGATTAATTAGTTTTCTATCTTTTGCATTGCATAATATTACTTGTAGTTCATTCCGAAATTTCTGTGTTGGATTCTCCTTCAATATTGTATAAGTTGTCTTATCTCTAAGTATCTTGTTACACATTTCCAAGTAATCCGAGCCATTCATTAATACAACATTGCCTCCCTTATCTGCTGGTTTAATTATGATGTTATCTTCAGTAAGTTCTTTTAGCGCTTTTCTTTCCAGCGTATTCAAATTTTGATGCTCATCAGCCTTATATGTCTCCACATTTGTAGCATGCTTTATAAGGTCCTTTTCCACCATATCTAGAAAGAATTGTATGTTGCTGAACATTGTCAGGTCCGGAGTAAATTTACTTTTATTCTTTATTCTTCCTCTATACTTTTTATTTCCAGATGTGGATATTTCTTGTTCATCCAATAATGCCATCAATACTTTAAAGGCTTCTGCCTGTTCTTTATCCACCCCCAATTGGTTGAGTTCAGGGGCTTCCTTATTCAGGTGCCATTTCTTTAATGCCAATTTCCTGACGTCTTTTATATTGTCAAAAAAATTGGAATTGCTTGTTGGAACAAAGGATAAACCCTTTGTTAATAGTGATGTATGTGCTTCTTTTAAAGTAAAATCTGAGTGATTAACAATATTTATTTGTGAATTATCATACTTATTTATATTTTGTACTTGCTTTGATTTACCGTGTCCTTCTTTCAATATATGGCAAGATATATCCGAATTTGTCTTCAGGGCTACCTGTTGTTTTTCTTGTTTTGTTGTTTTGTTCCGTGCCAGTTTTTTCAGGTATGCTCCTTGCCTAAAAAATTATGTTCCATAGTTGTTTGGTTAGTACTGTTTGCAGATCTGGTTTGAGGACCATGTGGATTTTGTGCAATTGCTTGATATGTCTGTTGATTGTTAAATCCACCTCTTTCTTGATCCTCACTCTCCGATTGCTCACATTCTGATGAGCTTACATCTTCTGGGTTGTTTCTTTTTGAGGGTCTTAAAAATTTATAGATTCTTCCTGTTTGGAAATCCTTCGAGTCTCTCAGGAATTTTTTTTGTTTTCTCGAGATTAAATCTTTTTTAAATCTCTCAATGTTATTTATCAGTTTAGTGTTTAGATCTTCAAATTCTAGTGTGTCCTTGAATTTGTCAAACTGATTCCCTTGTTCGACTACTTTTGTATATATTGTTTCCAAATTCTTAAGTTCTTCTTCCAAAATTAGCTTCATAAGGTCTTCTGAACATTTGTTTATAACATCAGTCCAAGATTTAATAAATGTCTCACTTAAGAGATGCATTGCCGGTGCTAATTGGATTCACAAGCCACGAGGAATCATCTTGTTTTTGATGTAATTTTTTATACTAGACACCTCCCATATGGTTCTGATCGGCTTTTTCAGTATCTTTAACATTTCCTTAGATGCCAATACAGCATTATTTTTAGCGCTTATATGTTGTTCAGATACAACTTGATTACTAAACGTTCCCTCTGCCTCCAACATTAGGTTAGCCAATTTCCATCTGTCTGCTTGAGATTGTGATGCTGTCATCCTGACGCTCGAACACTGCGTTACTTAGATCAATAAATTTGGACTAAACCAATATATATAAAACTTTTATAGAAAAGATGATGATCTATATTGCTGGTATCCTAGGTGCTTAACACCCCTTGTTGTATCAAAAAAGAATATATAAAGACAAAAACTTTACTTGGATACTCTAGATCCGGAAACTACGCCGTTTAAAATGTATAAAAAAGGGACTGTATGGAGATACTTAGATACATGATGTATATGAATTGTGGAATATTTTCATATTTCCTAATCATACCATGAAATATAATGCACAATCCTCATAAATCAGAATATACTGATCCTCCTGTTAATACAGGATATACTGATAATCATAGGATTGTGAAAAATATATATAAAAAGTCACAAGTATCTATATACATATATATAAAAACAAATATACATTAGAAAAAATCTGATACCAAAAAATTCTTTGAGTTTGACTGAAAGTATGTATAATCTCTAATGAATTGCTCTATTTGGATATCTCAAATATCTATATAAAGGAGAGATAACACTGCTGGATCAGAGCAAAACACATATATCAGTATAACAGTTTTAAAACCATAATAGTAGTATACTTGCTGTTCAGTAATAAAGCTCTCCATTAAGGTTCCCCATAAGCTCTCCATTAACTCCCCATAGATAGAGCATAATAGTATAATATAGTAGAGAAAAAGAGTAAACCAATGATGTGGTACAAAAGTTACACTTAAAAAAGTGTTAAACTTAGCTTTCAGTAGTCTAAGGTTCAAATAGGGTTGAAAAATGTGTTGCCAACGGGCCGTTTTGTCCCTCCACGGGGACTTCTTCTAAGGCTTTTAACTTTAACTGGCATTTCAGGCCTATTTACGGCCTGCAAATCGCTTCCGTGATTGAATTACGTTAGGAACGCAGTGATGCGTAGCGTCATGACGTCATGACGTCATGACGTTCTTCAAAATTGAATTAACTTTAGTTTCCGGATCTAGAGTATCCAATTAAAGTTTTTTTCTTTATATATTCTTTTTTAAACAAAAAGGGGTGTTAAGCACCTAGGATACCAGCAATATAGATCATCATCTTTTCTATAACCGTTATGAATTACCCTACGAAAAACATTGGGATCGAGGTTAAGGGCTTGAAGGCCCAAATAACAGCTCCGATAGTACCTCATTTGCCTCATGCGGTAATTTTGGGAAGAAATTTCCCATACTTTGAACACCTCATACATACCGACAGCTGTGGAACAAACGCAGGGTCTATACTGGAGATCTTCCCATTTAAAGATAAGGAACTTTTTTCCAGCCGAGAAAAAGTAAGGAAGTCACGTCAAGAAAGACGTAAGGAAAAAAAAAGGGGAACAGAAATCAAAAAGGGGTTAAGCCGAGACGAGGCTCTGATAACTTCTCAGCCCACTTCTGAGGAGACAGTAACCTTAAAGGGTTCGTCTCCTAATCAGGATATAAACCCTCTGGAGCAAAGTGAGACGGCTGAAGAGCAAAATGTGCTCCCGGGAGGCGAAAACTTTGGGAGAGACCAAGCAAATAACCCTCTCCTACAGAACATCCGCCACGACGTGGTCAGTGTGAATGGGGAAATCGTAGAGGGTCGAGAAAATCCCCAGGGACCTTTTTTCGTGTTGTAAAAGGACCTCTTATATCGGGTGGTAAAATCAGAAGCGGAGGTCACCGAACAATTTCTGGTACCACAGGGTTATCGAAGAAAAGCGTTAGACATGGCACATAGTCATCTTTTCGGAGCACATCTGGGGGTGGAGAAAACCTTGAAACGAGTGTTGAAGAGATTTTACTGGCCTGGGGTGTATGAAGAAGTCCTCCAGTATTGCCTATCTTGCCCTGAGTGCCAGCTAGCAAGCCCCGTCCCCAGTTAAAAGCTCCTCTAATACCCCTTCCAATTATAGAGGAAACATTTGAGCGAATAGCAATGGACCTTGTGGGACCACTAGAACGAACAGCTAGAGAACATCAATACATTCTAGTTATAGTGGACTATGCTGCCCGCTACCCAGAGGCCCTGCCACTAAGAACCGCTAACTCCAAGAGTATTGCAAAGGAACTGATTCTTCTTTTTTCAAGAGTGGGCATACCTAAGGAGATACTGACAGACCAAGGGACACCTTTTTGTCTCGAAGTTGATGAAGGATTTGTATACCCAACTTCGAGTGAGAGCCTTGAGAACTTCAATATACCACCCACAGGCCGATGGGTTGGTAAAAAAGGTTTAATAAAACACTAAAGAGTATGATCCGGAAAGCGGTGGACAAAGACGGAAAGAACTGGGACCTACTACTGCTCTTTCTACTTTTTGCAGTCCGAGAGGTGCCACAAGCATCTACAGGTTTCTCTCCATTTCAACTCCTGTATGGGCGTCATCCACGGGGCATACTGGATTCTCTTCGTGAAACATGGGAAGACCAACAGGACCAAAGTGAAAATATCATAGAGTATGTTCAAACATTGAGAAACCGAATTTTACAAATCACCCCCCTAGTTAAAGAACATATGGAACAGGCACAACGGCACCAACAGACCTACTACAATTGAGATGCCCAGATCAGGAAATTCCGGCCAGGCGACAGGATAATGATCCTGGTTCCGACAGCTGAAAGCAAGCTCTTAGCAAAATGGCAAGGACCCTATGAGGTAATAGAGGCTGTAGGAGACGTAAACTATAAAATCAAACAGCCGGAAAAGCATAAGCCGGAACAGATTTATCATGTGAATCTTCTAAAAGCCTGGCGTGAGCAGGAAGCAGAAGTAGCCACAGAAGTAGCCATGAGGAGAATCCAACGGAAGTAGTTCACCCAGGGTACAGGTGTCAACAGAGTTGTCACCACAGCAGCAGGAGGAAGTAAGACAACTGATTCTCTGCAATACAGATGTATTCACTAAATATCATGGTCGAACAAACTTAATATACCACGACATTGTCACTAAGCCTGGGGTGGTTATCAGAAATAGACCATATCGTATTCCTGAGGCCCGGAGGGAGGAAGTAAAATTAGAAGTAAAGAAAATGCTCGACTTAGGAATCATCGAAGAGTCCAACAGTGAATGGTGTAGTCCCATCGTCTTGGTCCACAAACCCAATGGGACAATTCGTTTCTGCAGCGATTTCCGGAAGTTGAACAAAGTCTCCCAATTTGATGCTTATCCCATCCCCCGAGTAGATGAGCTAATAGACCGGCTAAGGCCAGCAAGATTTATGTCCACCTTAGACCTGACTAAAGGATATTGGCAAGTGCTCCTAACAAGGTCAGCAGGAGAGAAGACTGCGTTTTGTACCCCTTGCGGCCTGTTCCAATATAAAGTCTTGCCTTTTGGTCTTCATGGAGCCCCGGCCACATTTCAGCGGCTTATGGACAAACTCCTTAGGCCCCATTCTGAGTATGCGACGGCCTATTTGGACGACATAGTGATACATACCCCAAGCTGGGATTCCCACCTGAACAGAGTGGAGAAGATCTTGGAGACCCTGAGGAGAGCGGGCCTCACCGAAAACCCCGCGAAGTATGCACTTGGGCTGACAGAGATAAAATATCTCGGATACACGGTTGGTAGAGGACTGATTAAACCTCAACTTAACAAAGTGGACACAATACAGGGATGGCCAAGACCATTAAGAAAGAGGCAGGTGCGGGCATTTTTAGCAATAGTCGGATACTATCGAAGATTCATACCCGGATTTGCCTCCATCGCAGCTCCCTTAACGGACCTAACCCGACAGAGGGCCCCGGATATGGTACAGTGGAACCCAGAAGCAGAAAGGGCGTTTGAAGACCTGAAAGTGGCTTTATGTCATGAGCCCATACTAATGGCTCCCGACTTCCGGTGCCCCTTCATATTACAGACGGATGCCTCCGCAGTTGGGTTAGGAGCAGTGTTGTTGCAGGAAAAAGAGGGGGAGGAACATCCGGTGCTGTACCTCAGCAGGAAGCTGTTGCCTAGGGAACAACGGTATTCGGTGGTGGAGCGTGAATGCCTGGCCATAAAGTAGGCTAACGAGGCCTTGAAATATTACCTCCTGGGGAGAACTTTTAAACTTGTCAAGGACCATGCCCCGTTGCGGTGGATGCATCAGAACAGGGAGCGGAATGGTAGGGTGACCAGGTGGTTTCTTTCCCTTCAACAGTACCGATTTAGGATAGAACATCGGGCGGGGAAGAAACACGACAATGCAGATGAGCTGTCCAGGGTCCACTGCCTCTCGGCTCAGGTAGCTCAACTACGTGGTGTTGAGCTGAGAGGGAGGATATGTAATAAAGTGCAGCAGGAATCCCTGATAACCTGCAACACAGTACATCAGGGAAGATATATAAGCCACAAATGGAGCAAAGCCATATACCCTGGACTGACATAGAAAAGGTTAATCCAAAATCTTCAGCCTAATCAAGCCAACACCTGACCCTGCTCATGAGCAGTTAAAAAGGCTGCTCAGTGAAGTTTGCAGTCTCTGCCTAGCAATCTGAGGAGGAGGGTGTCACTGAGAGATTTTCCTAAAGGAGAGAGCGGCCCGCTTCTGTTAAGGAGAAATCAAGCTGAGTAAGGAGCCATCCAAAAGCCCTCCATGCCTGATAAACCAGATACAACTTAGAGGATAAAAGGTTGGTGCCAAAAACATATTATTTTCATCATACCCAGAAAAAGGATTACAAATGCCCCAGGGAGAAAAGAGTATTAAGAGTAATCATCCCTCATCACAAGAGGGTGACAAGGGTCCCTGGGGTAAAGCATAAGGGAGAGAAGGGTGGGCCCTATGCTTCACCTGCTATTGACAGAGAGGGAAGAGGAAAAAGGTCCTCAAGAGGTCCAAGAAAGAAGCAGAGAGCTTACACTGTGGACTGTATAATTTTACCTGCAGGTCTAGAAGTGGTCTCAGGGCGAGTCAGGGTGTTCCAGGTTATAGTTAGCCTGTTTATGTAGAATTTTATTTTGTTGCTGAGGATAAGCACTATTTTTTCTTTCTGTTTGTACTGACAAAATAAAACAGCAGTAAAACAAAGCTTCTGACAAACCTGCTGTGTTTTCCTCTGTAAATAAGTTAGAGCAAAGAGAACAGGACGCAACCCTCCCTGTCAGAAGGGGGCGCTCTGTTACAATATATATATATATATATATATATATATATATATATAGTAGGTACCAATGGGGTACAAAAAATGGCTCTAAAAACGCACCTGCCCCCAGATATGTAGATATAGGTTATTAATAAGCCCCCACCACAAGGCAACACAGGTGTAGAAGATGAACATATTTCCCAATACAGAAAACATTACACTGCACCTTATGTAACCAATATTAAAAAATAAGGTTGATCTAGTTGTTGTTCTAAATTACATTCTAAATGTGAATTAGAAGGGAGAGAGGCTTGCCATGAGCGCCGAAAGGGCTCATTGCTAAGCAGGAAAGTTGCTGCTTGCCAAATACGTCAATGAGCGTCGAAGGCGCTCATCTCGAGGACTGCAAAGAACACAGGCGGAGAGGATCGAAATGAGCGACGAAGGTGCTTATTGCGAGCTATGCAATGAGCGCCAGAGGCGCTTTGCGCGGACCTCGCTATGAGCGCCAAAGGTGCTCAGAGGGGCCAAAACCTTGCATTGTGTGGCAAACAGCACTGCCTGGCTTAAAACTTTATTGACGTCATTTTTTGATGGGCAAGTCGCTAGTCTTATATAAGATGGAATTTAAAGTTATTACAGTTACTGCAAGAATATATGCCAATTGTAGATTACTGCAATGTTATCAGGGTACCACTGTTTTGATGTCACTTTTCAATAAACCAACTGGTATCTAAGCTGGACATGGAAAATATTTTACTGCCTTCTAGACAATTAATTATACAAAATACTATTATTCTGTATTTATTATTATCCTGCATCAAGGAAAACACATGTAAACAATTAAATGTCTTGAAGTCATTCATTTTAAAAAAGAATGAATGATTTTGATATAATTTCCTCTTTTAGTTGTAATATTTACACTCTTGAATACAAAGAGATTGACACTGGTATGTGCATCTGACAATACTGTAAGTAAAGAAGCAGTTAAAGAAAGGTACACGTGGACAGTTCCTGTTGGAATAAGTAAAGGTACTGTACTTGGTGTTATTTAAGAACTGCATAAACTACACATGGGACATTTATATTTTATAAATAGTTTCAAGAAGCAGGAAAACATATCGTCAGTTTAAATTCAACTCTCACATCCTTTCCTGCCTCAGTGCAATCTAGTCCTGGATAACATCCATTGTCTTCATTATCAACTCCTCTAAAACAGAATTTCAAAAATCATTTTTCTTATCTTAAGGTTTGCAGATCATTTCGGAACTGATGTTCAGATACATTTCTAAAATCCTTCTGAGCTGATATACCTATATTTTATAATTTAAAGAAAAGTGTCTGTCCCATGACATCATCGAGGGGGTGGGGCTGTGACATCATAGACACACACAGGAAGTCTCTCACACTCACCAAGAGACACTTATATTTCCCTTTTTCAATTAATAAATTAAGATACATATCTACATTACACATTAGATTCAATCATACTGTAATTCAAGGCTGACAATTTTCTAGTCTCTCTCACTCACTCGCTCACTCTCTCTCTCTCTCGCTCACTCTCTCTCTCTCTCTCTTTCACTCTTTTTCACTCTCTCTCACTCTCTCTCACTCTCTCTCACTCTCTCTCACTCTCTCTCTCTCTTTCACTCTCTCACTCATTGAGACTAATTTGCACTAATAGAGATGTGGTTAAGGAGCAATCAGTGTTTTCTAAATACCTTACTGGGTGTCACTGTCACACATAGAACATTTCAGCCCTATGACCTTATTAGACCACTGTCATACATGTGGGATTGTGGGGGTTGTTATTGTGCCTGTAGATGCTATAACATGAATTTACCTCTCAGTATAAAGAAGAGAGAGGTTGTTGTGATTATCAGCACAACTCAGACAGTCAAAGAGGAGCATTTTTATTCCCACCTCAAGGCATGGCAGTTCTTGCATGATGTAATGTGTAAACTACATTGTCTTTTCTATGTCTGTTTTAACATGTTTCCCCTGCTGACAGTGGCGCCTAAGCGTCTGGCTTCTTTGTATAATGGTAAATCATCCCCCCTACATGTCACATGTTTTTACAATCCTTTTACTTTTGTTTATATCGCTTTATTAATCTGGACATAACCAACTTTTTTTTTTTTCTCTAATAGGGAATAACAGTTTTATGATAGAAGACAACATTGGTTTGGTACTTTATAGAATCAATACTGGTCATTCTGGAGATTATACCTGTACCTGTACCTGTGGCTATAATAAATATAAAACAAAACAATTTCATTTTAGTATAATTGGTAAGTATATTTCCTTAACAATTTTTTTTTTATTAATATGATTGTCTGCAAAATTTTACATAGTTACACAGTAATTGAAAATAGACGTTTAGTCCATCAAGTTTTTTAGATCTCCTCTGATCTGCAATAGGCAGATTAATTGTTAATTAGTCCAGAGGAATATTGCCAATTTTCTCAAAAGGGAAAAACAAATCCTTCCTGTCCCAAGATACTGGCGATCTGATTCCTCCTTGGATCAATACTCCCTCTCTAATTAACTAGGATAACCCTGAATCCCTGTTTTACTTAAAAATATATCCAATCCCTTTTTTAAAGTTATCTATGGTTATCCACAGGTACTCCCAAATTCCTTTCAATAGCTGATACCCCCAGATTTGCTCCATTAAGATTATAAATTGCATGGCAATTTTTCTTTCCCAAATTCATAAGTTTACATTTATTCATATTAAACCTCATCTGCATTTAGTTACCATTTCTCTAATTTATGCAAATCGCTTTAGAGGGAATGTACTTTGTTTTCTGATTTTATTATGTTGAACAACTTAGTGTCATCAGCAAAAATGGAGACAATACTTTCTAGTCCTACTTCTAGAATACTATTAATTACAACTGTAAGTCACAATGTAGTTTTATTGTTTGTTCACGGGATCATACACCTTGTGTAATAAATATGCAAACAAATTCTACATCACAAAGGTGCAAGTAATCAATAAAATATGGCAAGTCATTCTCCAACATAAATGAAAATGTACATGTATGGGAGGAAACAATATAGTCCAATACAGCTATTACACGATTATATGGTGGATTATATTAGGCAGGGCAATGGTTCCACTGATGGAACATGGAGTGTGACTGAGAAAAAAATTATCATATGAGTAATATATGAGAAGGACTATGTTTACATGGTATGAACAACCTAATTATTATTAATTAGGGGTCAACTCGCTGTAAGAAATCTTTATAGAGCAAGAATGGCTTTAGAGTCAAATATTACATGAAAAACAGGTACTTAGTTTACTTGTAAATTATTCAATGCATAGCAAATAGGTGAGTACAGCAAAATAAAAGAAAACAGCATTTTCTTCTGAAAATGGGACATCATATTGGTGTAGAAAAATATATGACAATATAGAGTAAATACAATCTGTTTTCAAAGTTATTAGAAATTCTAAAGTGTCTGGAGAAATATAATCACATATATAGTTGTGAGCATGCGAGTTGTCGCGATGGGCCGCATTTGCGGTGGTGGAGCATCCCAACATCCCCGCAAATGCGGATCCTCGCGAAGCGAGGGTCCGCATTTGTGGAGGTGGAGGCTCCAACATCGGCTGTGTTGACACACACACACACACGACTTTTTAACAAAAAAACCCCAACCTCCCCGCCAAAAAAAAACAACGTCCCCGCAAATGCGGATCCTCGCGAAGCGAGGGTCCACATTTGTGGAGGTGGAGGCTCCAACGTTGGCTCTGTTAACACACACACACGACTTAAAAAAAAAAAAAATCTCAATGGCGCCTCACACCCGGTTACACAAACACACACAGCGGCCGAGGGCCTCAGTTGCTGGCATGGAGCGCCGAAGGCGAAGCGAGGGGCCGCATTTGCAATGCGGGTCCTCGCAATGCACTTAGGGAATGAGGCAACCTTAACGTAACAGACACCCACACGCACTAAGAATCCCACTATAACGGCCGACCCGCGAGCAACTAAAACCAGTGAAAACACACCAAATACTCACAAAACCAACATAAAAAGCTGTTACACCTCCATTTAAGTACAGATTCCCGAGTTCACACACACGAAAATCCCCTAAGCGAGAGAAAAAATGGCCGCCCAAAAAAATGAAAACGAGGCTCAAAGACCCAGGATTGCTCAGCCACCTACAACTTACCCAAGAAGGGATCCGAGATATGCTCGGAAACCCAGATTAACCGCAGTGGATCAGAGATAAGCTCCGAGCCCTGCATTAACCCCACATTAACCATCGCAGTGGGGGTCCCGATTGCACGCGATCGCGCACCCTCGCTGCAATCAAAATTCAAAATTCCCGCGTTACAGGTCCTTAAAGGACCGTAAAGGTCCTTAAAGGACCCGTTGTAAAAGAAAAGAAAATTAACACTGTCACCCTGTCAATCATGGGGGTCAATACGGACCCCCATAAAACCCTCATTAACCCTATCACTCATGGGGGTCATTAGAGACCCACATAAGCCCTTCATTAATCCTGTCACTCATGGGGGTCAATACAGCCCCCCATAAGCCCTTCATTAACCCTGTCACTCATGGGGGTCAATACAGACTCCCATAAGCCTCTATTTAACCCCATCAGTCCCATACGGGTATACTAACACCATTATGGGCCTGTTACAACACTACATTAACCACATAAGTGCCATAGATAGCATGTATTGTGTTTAAATTTGTCATATCTCGTGTCCCTTTTCCAGAATTTAAGATTTTTTTTACAGATTTATGATTTATTATTTAAACTAGCGACTTTCCCGTCAAAAAATGACAGTCAATAAAAGAAAGTGTTGAAATGCTGTTTGTCACACAATGTGAGTGTACTGTGTGCCTCAAGTAACTAAATTCCTCAAAAAGCAGAAATCTACATTACATAAAATAAGAAAAACTAAAATCCCCAAAAATAAAAAATGTACATTATAGAACAAAAAAAAAAACCTGTCACCAAAAAACAAACAAAATACATTACAACCCCCCTCACTACAATTTTTTTAAAAAAAATCACACACCTGAAAATGAAATACATATAATACATACATATAATACAATACACAATTAAATAAAATAGAATACAATACAATATAATTAAATAAAATAGAATACAATACAATTAAATAAAATACAATACAATACACCCCTATCTAATATACATGCCACTATCT
The DNA here is from genome assembly GCA_027410445.1 of Discoglossus pictus. Classification (NCBI taxonomy): domain Eukaryota; kingdom Metazoa; phylum Chordata; class Amphibia; order Anura; family Alytidae; genus Discoglossus; species Discoglossus pictus. The sequence goes on from CM050166.1 coordinate 236,963,342, forward strand.
AATATACATGCCACTATGTAATATACATGCCACTATATAATGTAATATACATCCCACTATCTAATATACAATACTATCTAATAATACATCCCCCTATCTATCTAATATACAGTACATGCTATCTATATATATATATATATATATATATATATATATATATATATAGCTACCCTAATTGTAAGCTACAATAAAATAATTAACACCACTTACCTTTGAGATGTTTCTTCAGATCAGCAACCTACGGTAAAAAAGATTCAAAAAATTAATACAACACGTTTACATGAAATACCTAAACATTCTAAACATTCTAAAGATTCTAAATATTATACTCACCTTTCCAGCATGTCACGTCCCAGCATGTCACGTCCTCCATGTTCCGTCGTCCATGTTCCGTCGTCCATCTTTGCGTCTTGTCCGGCGATACTCCTGTAAAAAAAAACATTACATTAGTAAACATAAAGCAAAGTTAAATAAACACAATCTACATTATACTTACCTTTCCGCGATGTCTCCTGCCTCCTCGTCTTTTCCGGAAGCATCTGCGCATAAAAAAAAAAAGCGACACACATCCGCCCTGGCGGATGTCTCCGACGCTAATGACCTTCCTATGGAGTGTTCCAGAATAAAATTGGCAATGACGGCTTCTGATTGGCTGAAAAGGCTGTCTATCAAATTCAGCCAATGAGAAGACCCCATTTGTGAACCAATGAAAAAAGTATACAACCCAAAATACAACGATGATTGGATAACACACCTGTCAATCTTTATTTGAACCAATCCTAAGGCTTTATTGCCATCAGCCAATCACAATGGAATATACCCCCACATACTGATTGGTGAAGACATATGCGCCTTCCCATTGGCTGTAATATTGATTGATATTAACAGTAGCCAATGAGAATGCGCAAATCCTTCACCAATCAGTACGTGAGGGTGTATTCCATTGTGATTGGCTATTGTCAGTGCAACCAATCAAAATGCGCAGAGGCTCCAACCAATCACCCTGTGGGGGTGTATTTCATTGTGATTGGCTGAAGGCATCTGCGCCTTGTGATTGGTTTAAATAAAGATTGACAGGTGCATTATCCAATCAGAGTAGGATTTTAGGGTGTATCCCTTTCTGATTGACTCACACATTGGCGCCTCCTGATTGGGTGAATTTGATAGACAGCGTTTTCAACCAATCAGAAGGCGCCAGGGAGTGCGGATGTAAGTATATATTTTTTACAGGGCGTGGCAGAAGAGGATCCGGAGGAGGCCGGAGACATCGTGGGGAGTTAAGTATAATGTAGATTATGTTTATTTTATTTTGATGTATGTATATTAATGTTGTGTTTTTTTTTAACAGGTGCCGCGCAGGAGAAGGATTAAAAGAATGCCGGACGGGACATGCCGGAAAGGTGAGTAGAATATTTAGAATGTATAGAATGTATAGAATGTTTTTTTTATAACTGTAAACATGTTGCACTAATTATTTTTTTTTCCGTAGGTGGCTGATCCCAATGGACATCTGCAAAGGTAAGTGGTCTTAATTTTTTTATTTTACCTTAGACTTAGATTAGTTAATATATAGATAGCATTTATTGTATGTTAGCTAGGGGTATGCGTTTTATATAGATAGCATAGGATGTATTGTATATTAAATTGTGTTATTTATTTAGATAGATTGGGAATGTATTATTATATAGATAGGATGTATATTAGATTATGCTAATTATTTAGATAGATTGGGGATGTATTATTATATAGATAGCATGTATATTAGATTATGCTTTTTATTTAGATAGATTGTGTGATGCATATTAGATAGTGGTGTATTGTATTGTAATATTTTTCTGTAGTGAGGGGGGGGTTGTAATTATTTTTTTTTCTGTAATGTTCCTTTTTTTATTTTTTGTGACTTAGGTTTTTTTATTTTGTGTAATGTAGTTTATTTTTTTTGTGAGTTAGGTTTTTTATTTCATGTAATGTAGTTTTTTTTTTCTGTGACTTTAGGCTTTTTTATTTTCTGTAATTAGAGTGGTGGGGGTTAATAGGGGATAGGTAGTATAGATGTTAATAGGTTAGTGTAGAGGGTGTTTAGTTGATCTTTAATGTTTTATTGGGGGTGGTATAGTGCAGTATAGTGTTTATACTTAGTGTCATGATGGTCCTTGAGGACCATCATGGCACTTATGTGGTTAATGTAGTGTTGTAACAGGCCCATAATGGTGTTAATATACCCTTATGGGACTGATGGGGTTAAATAGAGGCTTATGGGGGTCTGTATTGACCCCCATGAGTGACATGCTTAATGAAGGGCTTATGGGGCTCTCTATTGACCCCCATGAGTGACAGGGTTAATGATGGGTTTATGGGGGTCTGTATTGACCCCCATGAGTGACAGGGTTAATGAAGGGCTTATGGGGGTCTATATTGACCCACATGAGTGACAGGGTTAATGAGGGTTTTATGGGGGTCTGTATTGACTTTTGAATTTTGATTTCAGCGGGTGTCCCCGATCGCGTGCAATCGGGACCCCCACTGCGATGGTTAATGCAGGGCTCCAAGCTTATCTCGGATCCCCTGAGGTTAATGCGGGTTTCCGAGCTTATCTCGGATCCCTTCTTGGCTAATTTGTACGTGGCTGGGCTGTGAGCCTCGTTTTCGTTTTTTTCAGCGGCCATTATTTCTCTCGCTTAGCGGATTTTCGTGTGTCTGAATTCGGGAATTTGAACTTAAATGGAGGTGTAACTTCACTTTCAGAGGTCCTGGGTGCCCCCCTTGCTATGGGTAAGCTTTTTATGTAGTTTGTGTGAGTATTTGGTGTGTTTTCACTGTTTTTAGTTGCGCGCGGGTCGGCCGTTATAGTCGCATTCTTAGTGCGTGTTTGTTACGTTATAGTCGGATTCTTAGTGCGTGTGGGTGTTTGTTACGTTAATGTTGGTTCCGACGTGTTTTTTTTTCCTAAGTCGTTCGTGTGACGTGTTTAACGGCTCGCCCCGCCAGCAATGAGCGCCTGCGGCGCTCATTGCCTCATTGCCTAAGTGCTATGAGTTAACGGCTCGCCTCGCTACGCGTGCTATGGTTTAACGGCTTGCTTTGCTGCGGCGCTCATCGCTAAGTCGTACGCACCACGCAACACAGCGTGACGACAAATCGTAGTTGGACAATTATAATATGTGATGCCAAGAAAACCCCAACAGGGTCGGATGGGATTTCATGGAAATGACATTACTAAAATTTGGCTTGGGAGAATTTGCCACTAAGGCGGTAAAAGCCTTATATTATTCCCTAGGCCTAGGCTTTAATTCTGACAGTTTTCCTATAAAAAAACAGAACCAGACAAGGTTGCCCCCTATAATTTTTGCTCTCCTGATCAAGCCATTAGCGGAGATTATAAGATCAACAGATGAAATAAAAGGAATAAAAATCATCACAGAGGAACAGAAGATCACTCTCTTTGTGGATGATGTTGTGTTAACATTAACAGATTTAATGAGTTCAATAGATTGTTTACAGAAAGTAATTGGAAAATATATTGCAGTTTACTAATATAAGCTAAATATCTCCAAAACTGACATTATGCTTAACAATCTTACTCAACAACAGAGGGAAAAGTTGAAAGTAAGATTTCAGTTTAACTGGGAAGGAAATAAAGTACCCATTTGGGTATTGTATTCAATAATAATTTAGATCAAATTATCCCAGCAAATTCTAAAAAAATATATAATAAACATAGAGATTTTTTTTATCTTGGAAGAAACATATTCTCTCTCTCTTGGGTAGGATAGCTGCTGTCAGGATGACTATACTTCCAAAATGTAATTATTTAGCACAATGTATACCTGTACCTCTCTCTAAATGTTAGATTAAACAATTACAAGAGCAAAATTCTCAATTATCTCTAGAAGGTTTAGCAAGGGGGGGGGGGGGGGCTAGCTTACCCTAACATTAAGCTTTATTGTGATGCAACAATGATGTCCCATGCCATTAAATGGAACAAGTATAATAGGACATCTGGCTGGAATCAGATAGAAAATTATAATGTAGTAAAAGGTAATCTTGGAGATTTGATGTGGCAATGTGGCATAATAAAATCCCCAAGGGTAAAATTATGGAAGGTGCTAGAAAAGTAGAAAAAATATGGAAATATTGGTTTAAACTTAATTGTTAATGGGAACTAGCACCATTCCCCAGTCCTCTCATGCCTTTGTCTATTTTAGTTGAAAACTCTAATTATTCTAATGTAATACTTTGATCTAAGTGGAACATTAATCAGCTAGGAGATTTATAGAATAGATCCCTTGCGTCGGTCAAGGAATTACAGGAGAAATTTGATCTGCAGTTTTATTTTTGGTTGGGCTATCACAGACTGAAATCTATGCTCGCAGCATTTGAATATAATGTAATTCAAGATAGAAATGATACATTTGAAAAACTATGCCTTGAAAAAAATGAAACAGTATTTAATATCTAAATGCTTTAACATACTTAAGAATAAGATTGAGATCGATAAAACATGCAAAATGTACATATAGGAAAATTTGGACAACTGGATTTTGCCTTAAAGCAATGTAATTTTTGGATAGGTTTATAAAACACCCACCCACAAGGGAAGTTTTAAGGGGATGAATAGAAAGTAGAAAGGGGAGCATTCGGCCTGCCAGTCTCTCAGAAATATTCCAACCTCCAGGGATCCTTAGACAGTCTTTTGAGATACTCTGTCCAATTCACAGTTATACTGCTGCCTTCTCCCTGGGATTACTTTACAGAGACTCTTGTAAGGAAAATATAATCCTTTACTCACATCCTCTGGAACACAGCTTCCTCTGTGAGCAATATCTGAAAAAACAGTCTTCTGACTGCAGACAGCTTTCTCTGCGAGCAATCTCTTTTCTGCTAATGGCAGCTCACCAAAAGGAGCAGATTCCACACACTGCTCACACTGCTCACACTGCTCACACTGCTCACACTGCTTAGGCCCAAACCTAAGTGAGAGAGACTCCACCCATCTATCTGTTGTTGTCTTAAAGGCAATCCACAGCTGGGCTTCAATTAGCCTCTGATCACTGCCGGAGTTAACTCTTTCTTTCTCCAGAGAAATCTTCCAGCCTCTTTAATTAAACCCACCGCATTGTGTGTTTTGCCTGTTTAGGGTCCTGTAGCCTTGTTTTCGTTTTTTTTGGCAGCCATTTTTTCTGTCACTTAGGGGATTTTCGTGTGTGTAAACTCTTGAATTTGTAGTTAAATTGAGGTGTAACTTCACTTGCAGAGGTCCTAGGTGGCCCACTTTTTATGTGTTTGTTGTGTGTATTTATTGTGTTTTTTATGTATTCATGTGCGCTGGGTTCAAGCGTTAAGGTCGTATTTTTGCGAGGTCGTAATGTTTTTTTTCCAAAGTCCCACGGCTCGTATTTGTGGATGCTAAGTCCGTAAATTTGCAGCCGACGTGGGAGCCTCCACCTCCGCAAATGCGGCCCCGTAGGGGGTCGTAGGGATGAGCGCCTACAGCACTCATCACCAGCACAAGGAGCGCCTTTGAGGCTCCTTGCCATCAACTGCAGCCGCTACGCGAGCCTGCAGCGTTAGCAACAACCCACTTGCTCACAACTATATATGTGATTGTGTACATTTTTTCATGTAAATGTGTCACCCAGGCATGTTTGGTTTTGAAATGCTGCTTTTTCCCCAGATAGATTAATAAAGTTTATTACCAGGATCACCAGTTACGAGGTGCTTGGTTTTAGGGGATCCAGTACAGCCGCGGGGCTGACTGACACCAGGGGACAGTGGATACTTAGTTGTGAATGGGGAAGCATGCTGGACATATGGAGGATCAAGTACAGTACATCAGAGACTGAGTGTCTTCACTCTTTACCTGATCAGATCCCTTCCTGTAAAGCCTGGATCAATGGGCCAATTAGGCTGGGTATTAAACTAGGCCTCAGGATACAAGGGGGTGAGCAGGTGGGTGACATCACAGATGGACAGGCCTCCCCACATGGTTGGGGAAGGGCTGGTGGAGTTTTGTTGGACTGGGTCGTGCATAAGTATTGGACCACTTCAATAGAGGCTGTTGTCAGTTTAAACATACATTATTGAAGTGTGTGTTTCATTCTAAGGAATAATAGTCCTTATTACTGGGATTATTGCTATGGAACCTACATTGGACTCTTTTACAGTCAGTAACATTTGCTGGTTGGCTACTGATTCATGTAGCTTGTTGGGCACTTTGGTGACTGTAACCTGTTTGGTTCTGTTCCTGCTATCAGGGACATACAAAGAACCAGATTGTCCGCCATGGTAGTTTTGAACTAGGTTCCTATCAAGCCCAACAGAAGCCAGAGGTCATCACAGTTTAGTTATAGATATTCTTCTTTCTTCCATTTAAGGTGTGTTTGGAGCACATATCTCTCTCTGATCCAATTTGTAATTCAATAATGGGATCATGTGCAGTTTGTCAAAAGTGCATAACGAGCCAGCAAATATTTATTATACTGACATAAATAGGATTCCAGCAAGATATTTAGGTATAGTGCTCAATGTTGTGATAAATGTTGATGAAAAACACTTTCCAAAAGGCAACATCAGTTTTCACTACAGATATTATTGTTTATCATACACAATATAATTAGATTTCTGTATACAATTATTTTTTTCTGTTGACTGACAAATAAAATAAAAAAATCCACTCTATACTGGACAGAGTCCCTGTGATTTAATTAGAATATGTAACATTATGACTCCTCTGGATTAAAGACTATATCAATTACGATAGATCTACCAGTGGATAAGTGATGGATTTGTGGATTTTTTATATATAATAGAAATATGCCACTTTGGGGTGAGTCTTATTAAGAAAAGGATATCAGGGTCTATATAGGATTTTGCAATAAACTGCTTAATCTAGCAACAGATGTAATACAGATTCCTGAAACAACTCATTAGAAACAAAATCAAGATTCACATAAGAGTTTAAATCAGACAGGATCCTATTGGTCTCTATATTTTAATCTTTGGTAATACAATTCACAATTCTACCTCCTTTGTCTTCCATCTTAGCTATTGGTTCTGGATTAAATGATAGCTCAAACAGGGATTTATTTTCCCCTTTAGTTAAGTTAGATTTAATGATTTTAAAAGAATAACACAGTGACTTTGAATCCTATTGTACCAGTTTATAGAAATTCTCCACAAATGATCCTCTACATTTAATATGACTATATATACATTTGGATTTGAATGTGGCACGTATCACTGATTGTTCATCATTATTTATAATACCACTAGTGTCTATTTCATCCACAGAAGATATTAACATTTGTAAGATAGGGTGGTCATAGGCAATAAGATGTACCTCTTCCATATATGAACTGATAGAAATGTCAGTAGAATATATGCACAGAAAGAAGAGGGCAGGTGGTGTAGTATTTGAAGATGAGAGCAGATGGTGAGTTGAGGAATCTGTCAGTTGTGAAAGGCCGGGGAAAGAGGTGAGTGAATGTAGTTTAGCGGCTCCGTGGAGGGTGGGAGTGTCAGTGGCAATGTTGAAGTCGCCAAGTACAAGTGAGGGAATGTTGAAGCAGAGAATGTGAGAGAGCCAGGTGGAAAAGTGATCCAGGAATTGAGAGGGTGGTACAGGCGGGTGATAGATCACAGCAACAAGTAGAGAAATGGGAGAGAAGAGGCGAAGCGTGTGAACTTCAAAATATGAGAACGGGAGGATAGGACAGGGGGTATGGTGTGAAATGGTGTGAAATGTACAGCGGGTGGAAAGTAATATGCCCACACCCCACTTTTTTGTTCCCAGGTCTAGGTGTGTGACTGAGGTAAAAGCCACCATGAGAGAGTGCTGCAGGGGTGGCAGTGTCTGAAGAGGGGAGACAGGTTTCAGTAAGAGACAGGAGATTGAGGGAGTTGGAAATAAACAGGTCGTGAGGGAAAGTAAGTTTGTTGCAGAGGGCACAGGAGAAAGGCAAACTAGAATGTTTGTGACAAGTGATGGGTATCAAATTCTGGGTGTTTCCATTTTTTGGTGCCTTTGGGGCAGAGCGTGGCTGACAGCAGGTAGAAATGAGTGAGGGGCCTGGGTTAGTTGATATATCTCCAGCGGCCAGGAGAAGAAGGAAGGAGAGCAAGAGGAGGTGCGAATGAGACTTGCAGTAGTGTTTCTGCTTCTGAGCGATAGGGAAGGGATTACATTGAGAATGGAGGAGGGAGAGGAGCTCATGGGAGCATAGCAGAGTAGAGGAGAGCAAGGAAGGTGAGATGGTTATATTATTGGAGACAGGATGTTGGGAGACTACATAGGAAAATCTAAGAAAGAGGCAGGAGGTTGTAAGAAAAAAAAAAAAAGAGTGAGACAGCATTGTGCCACAGTGTGTAACTCCATGAAGTAAGTTAGGGGAAGATAGGGTAATATGATTTGATAGTTGGAGTAATACAGTTGCAAGTGTAGGGGAACATGAGATATCACAGATATCACAGATAACACAGATATCAATAATCAGCCAAATTAAAAACAATCGCAACTCATCAGATTTTATGAAACATAAATCACCATAGCATTTCACCAAGCATGTAAAAACTACAGAATCTATGTATCTAATAAATGACCAGTAATAATAATATCAATCCTAATGATATTGCACATTGAAAATGGAATAACCAGTACAATATATCTGATAAAATTACCACTTATCACACTTACAGTAAAAAACATATAGCAATCAGGGAAATACAATACAAGCCAATAATAAAAAACACCAATATCAAAATAATGAGATTATAATGCTAAAACGTATTTATAAATTATAATATGCAATTTTTAAGATGTATCTATGAAAATGCATTTAATCATGGTAGGGTACTTTGTGATAAAAGTGATAGAAATTGACTAAACAAAAGTAATTTATCTGCTTTAGCCAAAAAGATTAAAAAAATCAATTTAGTATTGAAACTCATATCTGGATTATGATTCTTAATGACTATGTAATTTTTATATCCCTTTGATGAGGAATAAACACACAAATGATATCATATAATTTTCAATTACATCACAAAATATGTAACAATTAAATCTATACTTTATAGGTTTCAATATCCTTAATGTCTCAGTCTTTCTCTTAAAATGTGTAATGTTTCAAAGTAATGGAGAAACAACTCTTTCTTTGTCTAAAATAATTCTGGCTTCTTGGAATGTGTGAATTTGGATGTGTATCTCTATCTGCGAGTGTGTTCCTTTGGGGGTGTCATTTATGTGTCTTGTGTGTCCCAGAAAATGCCTGAATGAGATTTCCTAAGATTGTAAAATGATCTTCCACAGTGTAAAACCCTCAAAGTGTAAAAATGCAGGGAGTGTCTGTGCATTGTTAGTTTTTCAATTAGTGGAAAGTTTTCCAATTTCTTTATATGTGTTCCTCATGTCTAAGATATTCCTAGAAATTTGATACACTTCCCTTCTTATAGTAAACTCTGATTTTCCTATCAAACTTTCAATCTAACCACATGATTCTAATAGCCAATGAGAGACAATGTGATGTTACAAATGCCCCAATGAATCATGGGAAAAAATGTACAGATAATTAACATAAAAATATCAAAATAATTCTTTATGACACTAGATGGTGCTCCTGTTCCATCAGCTTTCATTACCAAAACATAACATAACAGAATACCTGAAAGATAACATCATGTCTTTCACGGAACAAAAGACTATTAGAGTCTAAAATATAAGAGATATTCCAAAATACATATATCTGTAAATGAATATAAAAGATGTAGAAAACATAATATCAAATTATAATAATACAATAAAATATGATTTAAATAAAATAAATATCTAGACACTACTACTAAATTCCACAGCTGGTCTTTTGCTATCTACAGTGCCTTGCAAAAGTATTCACCCCCCTAGACTTTTTACCTATTGTGTTACATTACATCCTTAAGTTTAATGTTTTGTTAATCTGAATTTTATGTGATGGATCAGAACACAGTAGTCAAAGTTGGTGAAGTGAAATGAGAAAAATATATACATAAAACTATTTTTTAGAAGTAGAAAACAGAAAATTGGCACTTGCATATGTATTCACCCCCTTTATTATGAAGCCCATAAAAAGCTCTGGTGCAACCAATTACCTTCAGAAGTCACATAATTAGTGAAATGATTTCCACCTGTGTGCAATCTAAGTGTCACATGATCTGTCATTGCATATACGCACCTTTTTTGAAAGGCCCCAGAGGCTGCAACACCTAAGCAAGAGGCACCACTAACCAAACACTGTCATGAAGACCAAGGAACTCTCCAAACAAGTAAGGGACAATGTTGTTGAGAAGTACATGTCAGGGTTAGGTTATGAAAAAAAAAATTCAAATCTTTGATGATCCCCAGGAGCACCATCAAATCTATCATAATCGAATGGAAAGAACATGGCACAACAGCAAACCTGCTAAGAGACCGCTGCCCACCAAAACTCACGGACCGGGCAAGGAGGGCATTAATCCGAGAGCCAGCACAGAGACCTAAGGTAATCCTGGAAAAGCTGCAGAGTTCCACAGCAGAGACTGGAGTATCTGTACATAGGATGACAATAAGCAGCACGCTCCACAGTGTTGGGCTTTATGGCAGAGCGGCCAGAAGAAAGCCATTACTTTCAACAAAAAACAAAATGGCATGTTTTGAGTTTGCGAAAAGGCATGTGGGAGACTCCCAAAATGTATGGAGGAAGGTGCTATGGTCTAATGAGATTAAAATTAAACTTTTCAGCCATCAAAGAAAACGCTATGTCTGGCGCAAACTTAACACATCACATTACCCAAAGAACACCATCCCCACAGTGAAACATGGTGGTGGCAGAATCATGCTGTGGGGAGGTTTTTCAGCAGCCGGGACTGGGAAACTGGTCAGAGTTGAGGGAAAGTTGGATGGGGCTAAAAACAGGGATATTATTGAGCAAAACCTGTACCACTATGTGTGTGATTTGAGGCTAGGACGGAGGTTCTCCTTCCAGCAGGACAATGACCCCAAACACACTGGTAAAGCAACACTTGAGTTGTTTAAGGGGAACATGTAAATGTGTTGGAATGGCCTAGTCAAAGCCCAGACCTCAATTCAATACAAAATTTGTGGTCAGACTTCAAGATTGCTGTTCACAAGCGCAAACCATCCAACTTGAAGGAGCTGTTTTGCAAGGAGGAATGTGCAAACATCCCAGTGGTAAGATGTGGCAAGCTCATAGAGACTTATCCAAAGCGACTTGGAGCTGTGATTGCCGCAAAAGGTGGCTCTACAAAGTATTGACTTTAGGGGGGTGAATAGTTATGCACATTGACTTTTTCTGTTATTTTGTCCTATTTGTTGTATGCTTCACAATAAAAAAAAAATCTTCAAAGTTGTGTGCATGTTCTGTAAATTAAATGATGCAAATCCTCAAACAATCCATGTTAATTCCAGGCTGTGAGGCAACAAAACACGAAAAATGCCTTTTACCAAGTGTGTCTTTTGTTGCCAAACTTCTTTGTATGATTCGATAGATTATAAACTTGCTATTCACCTAATTACCACTATAAATGAATTCGATCTTTGGCCTTTTGGGTGGATGAGTTATAATTTGTATTTTATACCACTTTTAGATAAATGGGTATTATAGTTTTTATTTTGTGCCCAGATGTTAAACCTCAGGCAAGTTTTTGAGTTTATGTAGTTTCCAGAGCACTAATTACTTAGGTCCTCATTTAATTGGAATTTTTTAATTGAATATGGCTCTATATAAGCACATAACATATTTTTTTGACAGAAGTTTTTAGTTAGTGAAAACCTTGCTTTTGGATAGAAGTTCAGTAACTAAAAATTTCTGTCAAAAATGTTTCTATGTACTTATATAGAGCCCTATTCAATTGGGCAACTCGGAATTGAATGAGGCTCTAAGTGTTCAATATTTGATTAATCTTGCTTTAGAATTTAATGTCACAAGTCTGAGAGCTAAGCATAAGGAAAAATTGTATTGGTGTTTTGCAGAAGTTACAAATATTTTATTTTTTTACTTACAGTGTACCATTTGTCAGGTAGAAGCATCCAGTTTCTTTCTACATTTGTAGTCAATGAGTGTGAAACTAATGCAAATTTCATTTTTATAAACAATTTCTTAAATACAATTGAGAATTTAGTTGCTGATCTGCAGTGCCAGATAAAATTGCACAGCACTCATTGCCTTTTGCTGTTAGAAGACTCAAGTCATCAGTTTGTGTCTGCATTAACTATGCAAGTTGATGGTAAGCAGGACACATCTATTTATTATATTATTGTTCATATTTCCCTCTCTGTTTCTAATGAGGATTTTTTTTGTTACTCATGATAAAGATGTTTCTTTTTGCCAATCATAGACATGCCTAGGCCTTAGCCTCATAGACTAATTTTGCTTGTGACAAACTTTGCCAACCCAACCTTCTTTAATGCAACTCCCTCCTTCCTTCTCCTCTTTCTCCCTCTCTAACTCTTCCTCTCTCAATCCCTGCACCAACTACCCTTTTTGCCTTACAATACCTTGAACAGACGAGATGCCAAGGGAGGCTGCTGTAAGATCCAGGTGCTCTAGTCTATGTCAAGTGAAATCATTTATCTTGGATCTGGTGCATACAGCAGGTTGATGTAAGCCTCCCTCAGCACCTTGTTTATTCAAGTTATTTAAAGGCTAATAAGTGTTGTTGAAGGGCAGGGGGACACATTATGTGTATTATGTATGTATGTATGTATGTATGTAAAAGATAAAGTTAGTAGCTGAAAAACGACTCGGCCTACTTAAAAGCCAATAATATTGAAGTTATGTTGTGTAAAGCTTCTCTAAATTCTGCATTGTAAGCTGATGATATTGTAGCTGATGTGCCAGAAACTACTTGACCCCTTAGCCTTAGTGGGCCATGGAGAGTTATGAAGTTGTAATTTAGGGTGAGGAGGGTGGGTTGATTCAACATGAGTGTACATGATTGCCAGGTGAGTCTGGTTTAAGTAGGGGAGAAGGCACCTCCCACAACTCCAGGTTTACACCTGTACATTTGTGGCCGTCACCTTCTCTTAAGAATTGAATACTGATGGTATTAAAGATAGTCACTGATAGTGTGGTAACAACTACTTGATCCTTAGAATGTTTATAATCCGATATTAATGGCTAGTTTTTAGAGAATGAAGTGTGGGTATGCAGTAGTCATTTGATTAGATGATGTCTTGTTTAGAGATGTAATGGGGCGGTTTTGTTAATTAGAAAAAACAGTAGAAAGCCAGTTGTGATAGTGTAGGAGGATTCAGCACTTGAATGTGTTATTGATATTAATAAGTATTTTGAATACATCGCTGTATATATCTAGATGTTGTGGTTTAGATGATGGTGTTCTGGTCACTAAATCATGTAGAAAATACTTTTTAGAGTGAGATTTGAGTGCAGATTTGTCTGATCAAATGGAATTGTACCTGTCAGGTAGATCTCTGTAGCCCTTTAATATTGATTCCCATATACCATTAGATGTATCTGTGATGATCAATGCAAACAAGCTGCAATCACTGAATTTAATAAAATATAAATATAAAATGTATAGGCCATTATCTATTAAAGGCAACTGTTATGTTTAGATCGTCGTTATTTTATGTTCATAAGTTATTCTAAGACATCAGGTTAGTGACGTTAAGGTCCAATACAGTTGGGAAAAAAAGACACTTGTTTGTTAAGTATTTTCCAAACTAACAATATTAGCATTTGTGTAAACCATGGGCATAAAGCATTTTTTATGAAAATCTGAATTTTGAAGACTCAGAATCCATTTTGTGTTTGTTACATAACTTCCTAAGATCTGAATCATGATTGTGCGTGTTTTAGCGATAGGTAGGGAATGAGGCAACAGAATGAAATTGTAAAGATAATTGCATACGATTGAAATAGACACAATGCCTAGAAGCAGACCCATTGCATCATTCACTGCAACAATAGCTATCTACAAAGAACACACAGCTTTCACCAATATAGAATGGATGTCTCCAGGGTCCTGCAGAGTAATCAAGATGTATTTTATTTTTAAATAAAACCTAGATGTATGACTCTTTTCCTCCTGAATTATCCTCTGTGTCGGATTTAAAGTTTTCAAGCAAATATCTGTATTTTTTTTCCTTGTGCAGTGATCCTTTAATTTGTAACTACTGCACTTATTATATTCAGGTTTTTTCAGAGCATTGTGCATGTAAAAATATTTGATTTCTGTAATGGCCATATGTACTAAACAATGCTTTGTTGGAGAACTATTGGAGATGTCAAATCATAGTATATAAGTCTGCATGATATCATAGAAAAGGATATCTTTTACACAATTTCTTCACTACCTCACCATGTGTGCAGCTTTACTGATTACTGATTTCTATAATCATTGCTTATCATACAGAGTTATATTGTAGTTGGTGAAAGTTATTAGAAGTCTATCTTTGAATACTCTTTCTTCTCTTTTCTTATTTTACATTATCAGTTTTATTTACTTTATATAAATATTTTAAAAGCATCCCAGCACCCATATATGTTAATAGGGTTATTATATATTTTCAGTTATATTAAAATATTAAACAAAAATGAACAACATGATTAGATTCAAACTCACAGTTCAGTCACTTATACATTTGTTTAAGTGTCTATATGCCTTTCAAATTATGAAGAATGCCCCTGGAGACAGAATAGGGGGAGGGGGCAGTTGACCAAGCTTTGTGCAGGTTAGGAATTGGTTAGTGAATAGGTCTGGGGTGGAGTTTAGTGGCAAGAGTAAGGAGGTAGCTACTGCCTTTTATCAGTTAACGCCTGGGAAGTCCAAGAGTCAAGATCTCCCACCCATCCTCCCCTCTTTTTTCTTGGTTTGTTGATGGATGTCACAGCTATTGGCGGGGGTGCTGCATCAACTTAGGTTGGAGCTCAATTACCGTAAGATATCCGGTATGGTTCCAGATGTCTCATGGGCACAGGGTTCCAATGGGCCTCTGGAAGGGGGTGGAGCTCCTTAATCCAGGTGATGCAGCTACTTCTGATCGTTTATGTTAATTTGTTTACAAATAAAGCTGTGGCCTGTTTATACCCAAGTTGGAGTTTTGAGTCATTACTTATTTTGGAGGGGGGGTGGTCCTTACCGTACTGAGTCACGAATGCTTAGGTTAAATGAAATATACCTTTTAAAGTCTGTACAATATAAGTATCATAGAGATATTGTTGTAAATGTAACCGTTCCTTCTACAGTCTGCACCCATGATTTTAAAAGAATATGGAAGGTTCCCTGTTTTTAATATTAAAATAAACTAAGTGTTTGCTTGCATATCTAAACATCATTTTAATAACACGTGTTTAAGAGCTCTGTTTTTACTCACTGCAACCATACAAATAGTCCCTAAAGGTCTGCCCTCAGCAGCTCATGTACACAGTGTTGACCTAAGCATAAGTGACACTGATTCGATTAAGCATAACCACAACCCTTTACCCCAAGAATGACACAGGAAACCAGTATGGGGATAAACCAGGCCACAGCTTTATTAATAACATACATGTTAACCAGAGGTAGGTGCACACCCCTATGCAGAAGGAGCTCACCACCCGGCCAGAGGACCAAAGGAACCCTGTGCCCAAGGGCCCTCTGGCAACAATTACTCACCGGAACCTAAACCAGCTAATTAGCTGCCCCCTAGGGTGATGCAGCACCCCCGCCAAGCCGCGACAATACACACAATAACACAACCTTACCAAAATAACAGGGAGGAAGGGAGGGAACTGTCTTCCCCTGCAGCCTAACACATGGCCCACCGGCGGGAAACCCTTCTACTTAACACCTCCCCTACAACTCCACCCATTAAGCCTAACCTCTAGCCAGCACTCAGCCCGGTCAACCAGCCCATTTCCTTAGTGCCTTCCCCAGGGGCTCCCTTTCTATTTGTACTAGTACTAGCCAAAAACAGCAGCACTTAATAAAATTATGTTTACATATTCAAGGACATAGTTACAGTAGTTTATTTTAATATTAAAAACAGGGAAAGTTCAATATCCCTGTAATTAGCACCTCCAGCCAATGAATCTCAATATGTATTCTGAAATTTAAAGGCAGGTCCTATAACATATATGTTCTACACATCAGTTTTTTTCCCACATGCTTTTCCACCCTCTTGTGGTGTAGAACACAAATGCCCACTTCAGTGTCCCTTTATGGTTATCTGGCACTGTGTGCTTTTGAAGACGTTGAAGACAAATTTAGCAAATAATTTAAAACTGATAATAAATTGCAAATTTTTGTATTTTGCAGTTCTTCCATTTGCTTTGGGTTTTTGCACATCCCCAAGTTGTGACAAGTATACTAAAAACATTAAAGAGGTAAGAATCATTAAATGCACACTAGCCGTTAGCATAACCACTTTGATTAGTTTATGGTGCTAAATCTTTAGAATGAATACTCCATCTACAATATCTCCAGAAAATCCAAGGAATTGTGTTCTTTTTTATTTGGCTAAAATATACGTTTTGGGGCTTGATCACTTCAATCATTATGGATCGGGATACATTCCATCTAGTGCTCAGTGCCTTATTTTGATATCAGTAAGAGAGTTAAAGAGAAAAGTAAACCTTAAAGGAAGTACACTGGTATGATAATTCTGTATGTATCTAAATGTTAATATTACACAATATAGTTCAATTATTACCAGATGATTGCTAAGAAAGTGTAAAATATTAATTAATTGAGGAAAGAAAAAAAGGGACACCCTTATTTCTCAGCAATATCCTTCCTACAGACATGCAGCCTTAGTAAATTGCGATTCGGCAAATTTAAAAGGGCTCTATTTGAGCACACAGCATATTTTTTTTACAGAAGTTTTTAGTTCGTGAACTTCTATTCAAAAGCAAGGTCTTCACGAACTAAAAACTTCTGTAAAAAAAATATGCTGTGTGCTTAAATAGAGACCTTTTAAATTTGCTGAATCGCAATTTAATAAGGCTGATAATGTTGTATAAACGGCCAAACCAATTAATTAAAATTCTAATTTAATTAATAACTTAATTATTAATTTAAAAAATTGTAACAGAAAAAACAAAAAATACTTTAAAAAAATATATAAAACCTTCATCATTATCCGGTTTAGACTGATAATGATTGTGAATGTCAGTTTGCAATTCCACTAACTAATTTAATTATGGGGGAGGGGGGAAGAGACACAGGGAGGAAGTACAAGGGGGGAAAGGTCAGTAAGGTGGTGTGGGGGGGGATCGCTTTAAGTGCCAAAGGCGCTCTTTGCGAGGCCTCCGATGAGCGCCAAAGGCACTCATTGCGAGGCAGGCAGGTTAGAGGGTGGGTGGGACTTACACATGTGCAGGAACACATATATAGCTTCTGGAGAAATCAGATGTAATGTCACGTGATGTTTTTTAGTTTTTTTTTCATATGCATTTGTTGAAATACAGCATTCATTAATTAAAGGGGTATTTTATTAGATTCCATGCAGCAAAAAATTAAAACTTCCTACATGCCTGTTTGTGACAGGAACATATCTGAAAGCAAACCTTACTGTCAATGACTGCCAAATAGACCTGAATTACAAATTGCTAATCACTCTGGCAGTTAACGGATTAAAATCCAAACATTCCCATCATTTTCTTTCTTTAGACGTTCATGCTCAAAAGAAACATACCGTAGATGCTTTGCATTAAGAACCTCATTTTCAATCAGTGTGCACAATATAAATAATTATATTAAAGATGTTACAAGAGTTGGGAAACAAAATGCAGCACAGAGCGGTTCAGAATCATTTGGCAATGAAAAACCATCTAACTAGACAGTGAATGAATATTATCATATACGCCCTGCTTGGGGGATGAACTATACTGCCTGTAATAAATGCTGATGTGCAGCTGCTGAATATGAAAATAAAACCACATAATAATAATAATACATTAGTTATTGTTGATAATACACTATTTTGTTTATCAAAATGCAATTAAAATATGTATTATGATTAATAATACAATATTTAATGAAATGCATGATGCTAAATTAATGACAAGAGCTTTGTGTATGAAGTAAATACTATTGATTAAAACTGACTTTTATTGTCTAGGCGTATGAAAGGATCAAACAATTCTTTGCTGCTCGCACAATTAGTTTACATTATGCTCCAGAAGTAAATTATACTTTGAAATCATTTTCTGCAGTCAAGATAGAACACTGCAATCCTGGCTTTGGAAAAATAAGGGTAAATGGTGACGCTTGTCAAAGATGTTGCAGTAAGTAGAACATTGTGAAATTATCTTCTTGATGAAGTTAATTAGATAAAAGGAAGGTTTCAAATGTGGTGCAAAATTGTATGTACTAAAAAGTATTATGGACACTCTCCACCATGCATCTTTGTGGAGAATGCATAACTCTTCTCACTTTTTTTGCATAATAATATTTCTTATTATTTTGTTTATTAATTAATAAAAGTTATGAAGTCAGTGTTATAGGACCCTATAATGTGTATTATATAATATTTACTACGATTAATGTGTTTAAAAATAAATAAATCATCTCATACATACCCATATTGATGTTCACAGTAAATAATTTCATATAATGATTCAAGTGCATCTTCACATATACACATTCAATATAATATTTTTAAGAAAGGAAAAAACTAAACACTAAAATGTATGATGTTTGGAAAATCTGCACACAATAGATAAATCAAGAACTGTACAGGTAAAGATCATACCTCCTCTTACTCCACATGTAGCCTCAAAGCAGAGGGCAGACCTGACTTGAGGTTTCAGTTCCAGATACTATTCCTGTCATCTTGCTTCACATGTAGTCTCAGCGGTTAAGGAAGGAGAGGACAAATATATGCCAAAGACCCTCATAATATTTCTAACTACTGTATAACCATGCAGGATCCTGTAGACTCCCATTGCACCTAAATGTAACCCCTTTACCATGATTGACCACATCGGACCCCCTGTGGCATCTATACACATGTGCCAGAAAGGTTCTTAAAGGTATTTTTAAATGGCATGGAGGTCCTATAAGAACCTGGTTCGTAAAGGATCTCCATGCCATCTAAAATTACCCACTATTTAATGGATCCCTGTGACATCTAAAATGAATTATTCTGCAGCATTGCTATGGTGTCTGCTGTGCTTCAGATTCATATTATCCTGTGAGGAGGATGTGTGCACAAGTTAGGGCTAGCGAGAACTGAGGGGATTTTTTGGGAGAGGAGCCATATGATGGCTCCATAGCTAGTGAAAAAGAAGCTCCTACCGGTACGAAGGAACCTTTTCTCACAGCTATGTGCCCAAATGGAATGGAGCCCTATGTCTTCTATTAGTGATCCTGAACATTTTATTAATCTTCAGTGCTTATAACCCTGCTTAGTCTGCTTCCACCTTCCATATGCCGTTGAAATCTGTCTAAAATATATATTCCTCTTCAGTTTAAATTCAAAATTGCCTCTGAATATTGTGGATGTTTTTCAAGGTAAAGTTATCTGTATCTTTAAAATAAAAAGGAAAATATTCAGGTTAGTGTTAATTATGGAAGCTAAAACAAAGTCAGGCTGTCAAAACTGCTCAGCTTTCGAGAGATTCTCAGATTAAGGATCAAAGATTGATGGAACGATTAACAGAAGAAAAATTAGGTTACTTTAGGAATCCTACTCCAACAAGGCCCAGACCTATGGAATGAAAACTCCAAGAGAAACATGTAACGTAATATAATTATCCAAGGGATATGGCCTTTCTTTTATGATTATGGAAGTCTTTCTGAAGCTGCATTATTCCAGTATCTAGCTGAATAGGCAACACTTGGAATCTTGAATGCCCTGTAATATTCTTTCATAAGGATTATTATAAAATAGAGTCTTCTTAAGTTCCTCTTTCAAACTTTTTCAGATCTCAAAATCATGCATGCTATTGAGTATGTCTTTGCTAATTAAAATCGGTCAGCTATGATGCAGGCTGCCACGTGTTGCTTTGCAGATATCTCTTGTCAGCATTGTGAAATGTGGAAAGAGAAACCTCTGTGCAAAATTAATCATGACAGCCTGCATCTTACCTTCAAATAGTCAGGTTGATTTGTTTATAAAAATTGAGGAATGGTGGAATGGTGAAGTATATGGGATCTAAAATTAATGCTGATAAAAGCAAAAATATGATCTAAGGAAACAGAGAGCCATATGCAGAATTTTTTAGAATAAATGGTCAGTGTACACACTTTTCATGTTAAACCTGCTTATTAGCTCAACATTAATTATCATTAAAAATACAAGTGCAAACAGAAAATATAATTTAAAAACAGACCTCCATGTAAACCGTGCAGTGGAATTTGCGACAGTGCCGTAACTCAGCTGCAGGAGTTTTTCCCTATGTTACACGTAGATGCTAAACTTTCACACCCCAAAATTACATTCCTCAAATGACATCCGTAAACCGATCACAATCAGAATTAACGGCCGTGGAGCAGCCATAGGAACTAATGGGAAACACCAAAAGGCTTTTTAACTGCCAGGAAAAGGCCTTAAAAGCCTTGTGCAAAGGCTCACAATTTGACTGTGTTGAAGTTGAGCAAGTAATCACAAATGTGTCAATGGTTTGGAGGGTTTTTTGAGTGAGAGAGAGAGAGAGACAAGGAGCTTTTTGGTGTTTTTCCTATTGTTTGCATTATATCAAGTTAATATTATATCCCACTTAAATTCTTTAGCACATAACACTGATAACATATCATTTACACACACATAGCATAATAATACACATATATGCATATATATATATATATATATATATATATATATATATATAAATATATATATAGCCATGCCACAGCACCCATACAACTCACCCCCATACCATTACAGGTAATATCGAACACATAATACACACATTTTATTTTACCTCACAAACACAAACATAAATACATTTTATTGATTTATCCTTACATTTATTTTGTTATAGCTTGAGGAGAAGGAGTGTGAGGGTGACATAATATCAGAGCAGAATAAATGGAGGGAGAGGATAGGCAGGGGAGAGGGAGAGTTGGTAGGGTGAGCTTGCAGGAGACAGGAAGTGGAGGTAGGGGGAGCTTGCAGAAGAGATGGAGTGGAGATCTAGTAGAGGGAGAGACAAAGGTTGAGGGAGGGAGGTTCCCCAAGTAATAGGCCCACTAGTGTGGGGGCAGAGGGTGTGGGCACGATCCTGGGGGTGGTAACTGCGGGGAAGGACAGGCCTTAGGGAGCGATAAAGGAGGCTAGGAACCCCAGGCACAGTTAGGAGGGCAAGAGGCTTTGGCCAGACACAGGGTCCCTAACTACTCCCATGATAATATGATTTCTCTCCTTGAGGAGATCCTTGCCAACTGCCATATCATCAGTGGTGGTAGGGACATGAGACCGGGGGATAAGTGCATGGCTTGGAGAAGCATGGCAGCAATAGAGATGTCAAGTCAGTGAGGCATAGGTATGATGATAGCCGGTGAAGAAGATGGTGGAGGAGGCCAGGGCATCCTCTCCCACTGATTGCAACATACAATGCAATCAGTGGGAGAGGATGCTAAAGCACTGCATCTTCCCTGCTGTCATCGTGGGACTACAGGGTTTATTGAATTCTTAGGATTAAAGCACCCAATAAAACATCATACCATATCATACACAATATTGTACAAATATGAAAGGCATCTGTAAACTCCCTAGGAATATATGTTAAATATATATGTTATAGGAATATATGTTAAATGTATCTATATTGCAATCCAGTAAGCTCAACTATCACTCTCACAAGTGGCCAGATACAAATGCATTTCAAAGTATTGTAGATTAAAATGAACACTGATTATTAATACAAAGATAATTTTTAAATAATAAAAAAAACAAATCCAGACCATGTATGGGTCTGTCCACTGTAGCATATGCAGATGCTGACTAAGTAGGGCTGCATGTGCACTGTAATGTACTAGCCTATCAGCAACAAAGACTCAGCAGCATGTTAACAACTGTTGCTGAGAGATGTTCACTGAATGGTAAGTCTCACACACTGCACAGCAAGTTCAACTGGGCTTATTGTGCTTATTGTGGTGTAACGTCCACATGTGACTCTAGTAGATGCTATGCATCATTGTTATTATTTCATTTTTTTACTTTCCATTTTCCGCTCTGTCAAAAGGCCTCTTGCCCTCCTGGTAGTTGTGACAAATACAAATGTTACTAATGCACAGTTGTTTGTATATGTGACTGAGATATGTGAATATAATAAATTTTGTTATACCTTAAACTATATATCTGTATTCATAAGTTTTACTGATTTGGGACATCAACATGTCACCAAATCACATATTGGTGCACACAACACTAAATATATGCTTACATTTAGCCTTATTTTTGTGATAGTCTTGCCTACCCCCTGACATTAGGAGACTAATGTTAAATGTTCAGGCAGTGACAGTGTTAATCAGTTTTTTTTAAATATAACTTTAAATAATTTATTAAAATTATGTTAATGTTAAAACACATATCAACTTCTACCTAAGAACACATTTTAAAACAAATATCTTGAATCAATAAACAAAAAACAAACATCATGTCTTAACATGGTATATTTATTTTTGATAGGTCAATATAATGTAATCAGCATGACCTATGAACACAAAACTGTAATATATCATATCCCCCCAAAATCATATACATATATTTGACATAAGCAATAATGCAGAAATACCATGCATTAACTCATTAGCACAGGTTTGCAATGTATCATAGTATAAGCAGATAAGGAAGATGGTATGGTTACACAGAGAAAAAGGCATATAGAAACACTATGCTAGCAGTAGGGATGAGATTGAGATGGATGTACATATATGGGGCGGGGGACATGAGGAAACTTTATGTATATAATATCAGTACATATCTATGCACAAAACTGGAGGTGATTATGCAGAGTTCCTTAAGGATGGACATCCTAAATCAACGGATCATGTCCATTGCTTTTAGCATAATTCAAGTTATTAATTCAACAATAACATGCATGAAACAAAAGCACAATAATATCAAAACACTAAATATACATATGGGGAGGACAATAACAGAGGCTTGTGAGTCCACAACAGACTCCTATGCAACAACCAAGGAACAGGTTCCTGAATCAGTACAAAAATATACCTTGATAGGTTTGCTCAATTGGCATGATTATCCAGTGTGAGATCAGCTGTTTCACCCATCACAGGTATAAATATAATATATAATATCAATATGGTTTCACTCAATGGTTTGATCCAGCCCATACATAACATGCAAATCAAATGTTGGTCCTATCCTGTTTTTTGTGCGCCACTGTTCAAGCGCCGCCATGTGCACACGCTCACGCTGTTGAGTTACGCCACCTCAGAGGAGAGAATAGTTATTTACATATACCATCCCATGGATGTATGTTTGCAAGTCCCTTTTCATGTATGTTTCAGAGATTAAAAAAAAACATATTTGATCTAAAACAATGTTAAGGTAAGCCTCTTATAATGCAGTTAATTTGACAATTTTTTCATAATACATGCATAAGGTACAGATTTCATATATTAATATGTTTCCAGTTCACAATAACATTGTGGTATGTCTAATCCTGGCCTTATTTCTATCAAAGTGGATGCGGCTTTGAATATTACTTACTCATGATGGCCTTTGAGACTGTGGCCTTACTTACCATTGTCTGATAGCAGAACATGCTCTAGTTTATCCAGTGTATCATATCATGAATCTCTCCTCTGCTGTGGCCTTATATTCTGTATAATGATAAGAAAACAGATTATAGATTAAGGACTCATGCATAATCAAGATCCATTAATTTGAGTTGTATTTAGTTTTGCACTTACATGTGGAGTACTCACGAATGATCTTTGCACATTTTGTGACCCCCCACATGATCCAGAGCAGGTGGTAGTACATACTCTTCATCATGTTCTTCAGGAGCCTTCTGAATGTCCCCCAGACAGTTAGCCTGTACTACGATGTTGTGTAGACAACAGCAGGTATTGATGATTTGACAAACCTTGTCTGGGCTGTACTGTAGGGCCTCAACACATGAATTTAAGCATCGGAAATGCATCTTGAGCACATGTTTTTTCTGCCTCATTGTACCTCTCCTCTGCTCACAGGGGTAAACAAGCACGGCAGAGACGCATATCCTGCATCACCTAACATGACACAAATGGGATATGTATCTATTAGGAAAATGTTGTGAGGCTTCTTCAACTTATAGAAGATTGTATGTGACTAGTGTGTTGTATTATGTCTGATGATTCAGGTACTTATTACTTTTGTAGCATATGCCTCAAAGCTCCATGTATTTCACTAGAACTATCGAAAAGCCTGTTTGTGATTGCTGTCAATTGTTCTTGTATTGTTTTAGCAGGCACAGTAACATAAAGGCTATTTCATCCCCAGTGCTCCAAAAAACTATCATACAAGGCTATTACTTGCAGTGAACATGATCATAAAACATAACATGGCATTGTAAAACTTTTTGATGAGACATTTTGCATAATAATATTAGTTGGGATATGGTTACAGGATTCAATGGGGGTTTGTGTTAACATGGTTAATCATGTTTACTGATATTGCCAGGTATTTGTTGTTGCATTTATACACCTCATTTATTCAAGATCTCTAGTTTTTACAGTGATGGATGACATGACGATAGTTTGGGGTTCTTAGGAAAATGTAAGCGTACCAGTAGCCAACCGAATGGTAGCTCACCGGCCTGGAACATCTGATAGATGGCCGATTGACGCAGGATATGTAAATAGTGAGTACTTGCAGAGAAGTCTGCAACTACACTTTGTATGCACATTTTTGCATCACAAACAACTTAAACATTGATAGAATGATACTGTTTGCGATTTCTGAACAGTGCGTCATGAACTTTAGGAGGTGTTAGGGCCACATGTTTGCAGTCTATAGCACCTAATACATTTAGGACACCTCCTAACTCGTGGATTGCAGGTTTAATGTTAAATATCTCTTCCCTGCTGTTGGAGGAATTGATGTATGTGGAAGACCTCCATGCCATAGCATGGGTTTTCTCAGACACCTTGAGAAGGTAAACTGAGAATTTCCTCCCACTATGCTTGCTGATGTTTGGAAACTCCAAGATGTTAGGAAGTGTATGGTGGATAACATCCATGTCAGTCCCGGTATAGCCCTATTTGCTCTTGAACAAGGCTGAAAGTCATCCTTGACAACCTTATATACTGTAGCTCTAGGAGACTGGCACGGGTCAGCCTAAAATGCTCATACACTTCCCCAAAACGTAACCCCTCTAATGTGACTCTCACCCTGTAGATCCTTGATGTCCGTACCTAAGCCTGCTGCCCTTCCTCCTGAATTTCAATTACCCCTTGCTGGTCTGGTGGATTGGCTCCTGGAGATCTACAAATACATCATCTGACTGTTCTAACTACCCTTGCATTCCGCCCTCAGGATGTACACACACATCATCACCCTCATGACTGTCAGCCTGTGCCCCCATATACCACCTGTCCCATTGCCAATGTAGCTATGTCCTTTCCCTGATTCCCCACCATGTTCCTGGGCATAACCTGTGACATTTGGTTTGCCTGTTTGAGGTCAGGACCAATATGGATGATATTATCACCAACCACTCCCATCTGCTCACCTCTGGCACACCTTACCCATTCCTCCATCTGATTCCTCACACCAATGTCCATGTCCGCCACAATTTGATCAAATTTGATGACCTTCTGAAGGACCTCCTTCCCAGATACTCTCTAAACAATCTAATACTTTTTTCATCCATGCTGGGCTTGACTGTTTCCTTTCTTGTATTTGTGGTTTATATAACTGTGATTACAGCACATCTTGTTGGCCATGATTCTGATAACCTCATGTGTCCTAGTAACATTTTATAGCATTACAGCTAATATATATTATGTTCACGTGTATAAGTTCCAAAGACTAGTGCTGCAGGTGTGTCAAGCATGAAATGTTCCTGTTCAAATATCATATTTCTGTGGTATTTTGCATATTAATATGTTATTGCAGGCCTCTTCATTCACACTTCAAGTTCACACTTGTGTCATGATACATACATTTAATTTCAAACTATGGTTTCCATTACTGTGCTATTTTTCTGGGGATCTTAGGTATTTTATGTACTGCTGATGAAAGTTTTTTCCATGCATTTCTTATATTGTACTGTCTCTTTAAGGGTTCATCCAGCTCTGAGCAGATATTTCATGTTTTCCTATGTCTATTACTTCACAAATGATAATATTTGTTTGGAATTGATCACATGTGCCATTAGCAATATTAATTTTGGATGAATTTGCATGCTTTTCTATTGATTTTTATTGTTGTCCTGTCCCACTAAGAGGTGCTGCGGCAGACCACCATGGTTTTAAAAGCCACTGTGAGTGGTCTTTGGTATTCATAAGCATTGTTGTTTGTTTTTTTGCTGTTAAGGCACTGCTTTAGGTTAAGGTGTCAAAGTCTCCCGGAGTAACTCATAATCTATAGTCAGTGTCAAAAACTCAGTGGAAAAGCATGCCACAATGTCCAACTCTGGCTTGCTGTAGTAGCAGATCTCTGCAATATTTTATGGATTGGTGATTAATATAGCTGGGTAGAAATCTCTATGCTACTATGAGACTCGTAATTGCTTTTGCCGGGATTAGCAGAGGGACCAAAGTTCCTCTAATTAATGGCCACTGCTATACCTCCCTATTGTCCTAAGAACTACTGAGAGGATGTGGAAGATTTCTACTGTATTAGCATTGATTAGTCTTTCTTCGTAAGGCTTGAAAAATGTTATCATAGCTGAAATTATGATAGAGCTTAGGACAATGAGAGAGGTGGGGAGGGAGTGACCATTAATGAGGAAAACTGCTTTTAAAATTATATTTTCTGGCTAAATAATTAGTTTGCAGTTTTTTTCACAAATATTTTTAATGTTAATTAATGTTGAACTAAAATAGGTTTAACATGAAAAATGTAGGACAGCACAGGGGCCTGACAGGTGAGGGTCCTTGTACACTGTATCATCTGGCAGGTGGAAGCTCTGCCCCTAAATAGGCAGTTTTAAAGGTTTATAAGTAAATATTTCAAATCTAACTTTGGGTTGAGGGAGGACATTTAACAAACTATGTTGCAGCCTGATTTAGCAGAATCTGTGAAGTATATGTATACAGTGACTTTTTTTGCACAAAAAAGATGTTAATTGCTTAGCCACATTATACAAAGAAATTATTATTTTTGCTAGTATTTAAATCAACATATATACATATCCTTATTAATGTGATGGTTTCTTGTCACACACATGTATTCTCTTTTTGTATTCAGATTCTACTCAGAGATGAAGTTCTTTATTCTAAAAATAATGCTTAGTTCACTGCGATGACCAGAAAACAAGGCAACATCTACTACTAGTAGAACAAAATATCTAATTCAAAATGTGAATAATCTTAGAGCATAAATCTTCATTTAACAAAAATCTTCATTTTATGAACAGTTGCATGTCCACCAGGAAGATTCAGCGCCAGTCTGGACACAGTGTGCAGTACATGTGCAACAGGATCCTATAATCCAGAACATGGCCAAGTAGCCTGCATAAAGTGTCCAGGAAATGAATTCAGTGTTCGTCAGGGATCTGTCAGTGTAAACGAATGTCACAGTAAGTCATTTTGAATCACATAATGTGGTGATTATTATTAGTGAGTATAAAAAAGAGAATGCTTTACAGGGTAAAAACATAAGGTAGTTCTTTAAAACTTATTTTTTTAATAAGTTATATCAGTAGACTATTTTATATTTAAATAAAGGGGCTGCATCTCTGGAGAGTGGGGGCAAAAACTAAACATTCAAGGCATGTTTGTAAATTAATAAATAATTAGGGAACTAAGAGCACAACACATCTATATTTATGTTGGGTATATGATTCCAGTTTTGTTATAGAGGAGCATTAAACAACACTCTTGATGCTGTGAGAAGTCTCCTCATTGTACCTGTGTTTCAAGGACTTTGATGGAATACAAGAGTGTGTATATAATTTCCAAGTAATAAACATTTGTTTAATAATAGACACTCTAGTTAGCGGTGAGTTTGTATCCATCCTTTGAGAGTCAATGTATCTCTCTCTCTTTTTCTCCTTTTTCCTTTTTCTACCATATATTCCCTCTCAAAATGTAAACCCAGTAAAGAAAAACATAGTAGGTTTAAAGTTACTATTTACAAAGAATTAGTAAAACATTAGGGTGGAAAGGGGGGTAATAAGAAGGAAATAGTAGAGGCTTCCATCTTCGGTCCTTTATCTGAGCTATGCAGCAAAAAGGAAGACACTCAAACATTGGCTCTGGGGGGAATGTTTAGGAAATAATTGAAACTTCATATGTGCTCATGTCCAACATGATAATGAGTGTTTGATTATTGGATTTGGGATTTTCCACACCAAGGCCATAGATTTCGGTAGCCAAAAATGTTGTCCCAGGAGTGAAGATGCATTAACTAGTTTTCAATAAAAACCTAGACTGGTTAGTGCAGGGTAGAGTGGGAAATACATAGGAAGGATAGTCCAGCTGCTTTAAAATAGAGTTTCAGATTTGGGCATGAAAGGTCACCCCTAGATTTGTGTCCATACATTAGCAATTTATCTATTTTTAGAGATTATTCTGCCAAATTAATTTAAACATTTGTCTCTGCAGCCTTAATAGGTAGTGTTCAAAACAAATAAAGCATCTTAGGCAAAAAATTATTTTAACTGCATTATTTTGCCGGATCCATGATCTTTGTCACTTGGAACATGAACAGAGGTCGGCCGTTAAAGATCTAATTATATTATATTGATCTACTAGTTTATCTGGTATATTTATTTTCAAGATATTTAATGTGTGACTAAGGCCAGGAGAAGTTATATTCACAGCAGAAGAAGTCAATTTCCAGGGGGGTGGGGGTTGAAGAGCTAAGGCTTCACTTTTCCCTAGATTCAAGCCTGATATCTGGCTACAGGTTCCTTGAGTTTGCATTAAGGCAGGGACAGAGCAAATGGGATCTGTAAGAGTGCAGAGTAAGTCATCTGCGAACAGACAGTGTTTAAAATGATGGAGCCTCACTGCTACTCCTCAGATGTCTGAGACAGATCTAATGGGCGCTCATTGCAGTGGTGATGAGCGCCACAGACGCTCATCCCGAGACACGCGGGGCGCTGAATTTAGCGATGGGTGCAAAATTAAAGGCCCATAGGACTTTGGACCAGAAGCACGTAGATGGACTGCGGGGCTCGCAAAATTATGACCCACCGAACTGAAAGACTTGCAAAAACACATGAATATGCCTCCATTTAACTTCTAGACTCACACAGAGCACAGGGGGAGAGCAGGGAACCTGTCAGTGAGGTTGCATATTAATTTGAGGCATATTTGCAGTTTTTTCACGATCGAAAATCGCTTAAGCAAGAGAAAAAATGGCTGCAGAAAAAATGTAAACACAATGAAAACAACGCATCAGGACGTAAATACGAGCCCTAAGCAGTAAGACTTAACGGAAACCAGTAACACTTAATACAAACCAGTAACATTTAACCCAAGGCAGTAACACTTAACCCAAGGCAGTAACACTCATAGGGAGGCCCCTAAACTACTAAGGGGGCAGGCTTGCAAAACAAATGGTTGGGAGTCCTAAAACTATTTGTCTTATAACACTGCGTTAATGCTGTAGGCTGTACCCACTGTAATATATCATGTAGCCCTAACATAGGGAACTTCAGGGCACCTTACCGCAATATCCAGTTAAGACAAGAGAAAATTGGACCCTCTCACCCACTTCCTAATTGCCATTTCACAGAAACCCAAAACATTGGCTTCCTCATGTGTGAATGACTCTGGTGTCTACAATACACAGTTTCACCAATTGTGCATCACTGCACCAATTGTTATTGGTTAAAATATGTCACATGATAATGAAAAGTGGGAGGGCCTCCTACTGTGATGAAATGCAACTGTTGGCTAAGGTGTGTCATGTGATATTAGTAGATGGAAAGGCTAAACAACGTAGAAGTATTACCTGCTGGAAAACTCCTCTGCTGTACTTCAGCAAACATAAGAGGGCAGCAGGTATGACAATCCTTCAGTACAAAAGTTTAACTAGGGTATTAATCAATTGGATAATATGTGTTGCTATTGGATGACTAAAATACCAAAAATAAATAATAACAGTGTGCTTTGTAATGAGTATAAACTAAAAGAATAAAAAATTTAAAATAAAGTGAAAATAATTACTATTATAGAATGTGATGTACTGACATGAGAGAAAGATGTGCCAGCATCTGGAGTGTAGAAAGTGTGCATATTGTAAAAACATATCTAAATGAGGATGTCCTATGTATAAAGAATAGTGTATAGAAATATAAAGTAGTTGTGTGTCGAGTGATAGAGAGAATGGAAGATGCTAAACAATGATATGTTAGGACAAAATGCTAGTATGTAATGTGAGTGTAAAAAAAGGGGAAAGTAGTGTGTAATTATGCAATATAAATGCCGGAATGGAATAACCCACTTGTTCTTCATGAATTGGCCTAGGTAAACAAAGGGATATCCTATCAGCTATTATTTTTGCCAGAAGTTTAATGTCCCTATTAAGCAGTGAGATTGGACTGTCATTTTTCACTTCAATTGGGAAAACACAATTACATCCTGGCAAAGTTCTGGAGGAATCGGTTGGCCTAAATAAAACTGTTAAATGTTAGGCAAGGAAAACAGTACATTTTTGATAATATAGATTGGTGCAGCCATCACGCCCAGGAGATTTACCCAGCGTTGATTTCTTGATAGCTTCCTTAACATCTTCTATAGTAACTTTAGAACTGAGTTCTAACTCACCTTCAGTCATGGAGGGTAGATCTCAGAGTTCAAGAAAAGAGTGTTTATTGGTCACATTACTATCCGGACGAGGAATATAAATTCTGGTAAAAAATTAGAAAACATTTTTGGATTGTATTTGGACTAGTGGAGACCAGGCCCGTTTATGTTTTTATTTGAAATATTTTAGTTTGTGAGAACTTAAACCTTAGTTTTTTAGCTAAGAGGGAGTCTGGCTTAGGGGCTTTCGTAAAGAACTTATGATTAGTCGATCTTAAAGCCTTCTACTTTTGGTCAGACAAGACCAGGTCTAGTTCCAATCTTATCTTTTACATTTTTGACCAAACTGTGCAGGAGGGGCGTCTTTGGTTCATCTTCTCTAACTCACTAAGTTACTTATTTAATTCTATCTCTCTTAGCCTTTGCCTTTTTTTAATAATTTGCGGCTAGCTTAATACAGGAACCCCTGGTGTAAGCTTTAAGGGATGTCCATACCGACCCAATCTCGGTATCTTGGCTCAGATTAGTTCTGAAAAATAAATTTAGATCCTGAGCTTGGAAGGAATCTATTCTAGAATAGGTACCATGGGTGGGTGAAGTCCCCTCCAAGTATCCACTAGGTGTTAATTTGTTTTAATTTATTAGAGAAGCAAATTATCCAGATTTGGATTTAAGGTAAGATTGAGGTCTCCGCCTAAGATTACCATGCCCAAGTCTTGCTGTTCTAAATATGTTATCGGCTTAATCAAGTATTTATGGAGATCAGTCATTGGAGAGTATAATGAGAAAATTGAGATCCTGGTTTCCAGGAGGCTACTCATAATGGTAATATATTTACAGCTAGGATCTACCTTCTTATTTTCCAGAGTGACAGTGAAATCCCTGTGTCTGAGTATAGCAGTCCCTGTTCTTTTAGATGTCTGGTAGCATAGAAGGTAGGATAGCTATTGCTCTGAACCACATACCCAACTGGGAGAAGCAGAGAGTGAGAATTCCAGAAAAGGCCCAGAACCCCAGAGTCGGATCATTGGTGAGGGAGGAGAGTCACCAAATTAGGAAAGGACTGCTACATTGGTAGAAAAAGGGTGATAAAATTAGTAACAACCAAGCAGAAACATAACAATAAACAAGCATATAATTGCTACAAATCCTCTTACTTAAACTTAGAGCACTTAAGTGTATAGGTTGCAGGAAGGAGACCATTATCAATTAGCTTTCCCCATTAAGAGGAAAGCACTAGCTTTCAAGTACTCCAGAGATAAACTAAAAGTTTGGGTTGTTCCTTTGCCATGTTATATCCATGTTATATACGTCCAATTAGCTCTTATACTTAATTAAGGCTACAATTTTTTTTTTTCGTAAAGCTTCCACCTCCTATAGAAAGCAGAGATAAAGTTCATCTTTTTTTTTAAATTCAAGTATGTTAACGAATAGTGGTCCAAGGTACTCAAGTGCATCCTCACATTTGATAAGTTAATATAACCACAATGGACACACTATTAATATGAACATTAAACTGTGTGTCCCAACAAGTAGCGGCTACTCCTCAGACCAGGCTGGGGGAATTGTTTAAGTCTTGTGAGGTAGAGGCAGCATCCTCAGGAATAGGTGAGGTTCTACCCTTAATGTTAGACAACCACTTCTGCCATTTACTCTTTGGAGCTTCCGTACATTGCTGAGAGGGTCTCAACTCTTGGTTCGGCTCTTGTTGAGTACAGAGTTCCCCTTCAGGGATGACATTTAGGTGGTGCAAGTGATTACTGCATTCTTCCAAGTTGTGTGCTGAGTAAGAAGTTCCATCTACTTGGAAAAGCAGCACACATGGGAAGCCCCATCTGTATTGTATTTTATGTTTCACTAAAATAGGGCGGGTTTCATTTGTCTGCATTTTGCTTAGGTGGTTGAGACCAGATCCACGAAAAACTGCAGAGAGGAGCCGTCAGGGACAATGATAGAGGTTAATCTCCTAGTGGCAGAAAGGACCATATCCCTGGTTCTATGCCTGAGGAAGCATACAATGACCTCTTTTGGGTCTATGGGCTCTCTTGATTTCTCAATAATTTTCAGCAAGTTCAGTTAGGATGGTGAACACGCTTCAAGTAGGGGAGAAGATCAGTAACAGTACTGGATAGCCCACAGATTTGCAAATTGTGTCTGTGAGATCTATTCTCAAGGTCCTCCAGCTTATCTTCGAAAGCTACTATTACTGAGGTATTTGAGTTATCTCTTCCCTGTCCTTTGCTTGAGTGTCTATTATTTGGTCCATTGTACTTTTTAGTATTTGAGTCCGCCGGCCCAAATCATGAAGCTCTTTCTTGAGTTCGTCAACATCTAGAGATTTTCAAACAATTTTCAAATCTGCCCATTGATTTATCAAATACGCTATATGATTTGTACGCTATATGATCAGTTATATGACTTGTATCACAAGGGTCACCTTCATTGGCAGAGCCTGCAGAGAGACCAGAGACTTAAGTGTTTTGTGGATACTTTTTGTCCAGTGATGAAAAGAGCCATCACAAATTGGAAAATTGCTTTTAGAGGTGAAAGAGAGAGTTTAGATTGCTCCTGGTTACATAACTATAAATCTTTGAAGTTATGGAGAAGAAGGATGCTACCCAGACATTATTCCAAGAGATGCAGAGGACCCTTTTAAGTATAAGTCATTATTCCATTATTGCTGATCCAAAAATGTCTTTGGAATCCTTTTGAGAGAAAGTCAATCTCTAGGGATCAGATATTGACCAAAAGCTTCTGCAAATAAAAAGATAGGAAGACTAGTCTTTCTTTTGATCAGATTGTGACTTTAGGTTTTTCTGTTTCAACAAAGATTTACTCCATTAGTACTTATTTATGCTGATAGCTGCATATAGAAATGTCAGTGTGATAGCAAAGTTGCCTCCTAGTCAGTTGTCAGCTGGCTCTATTATGGCACTGAGGAGGTGAAAAAAAGTGTAAAGTTCATGTGGCTAGGTAAGGATCTGGAAGCAAAAAAAAAAAGTAATCCTGAACAAGCTGGTATGTTAACTTCCTAGTTGCCACCACACAGTGGTGGTAAAGCACAATAATTCAAAACAGCACTGGATTGATAAAAAATAAGGGCTTCATTCAATTGCAAGCCCGCAGATTATGTTATACAGGCCATATGTCTGTCAGTTTGAAATTTGCTACAATTACAGAGCGATTCAATTGAACAAGCCTGCAATTTACAGGCTAAAAGCCGAAACCGTAAACCATGCAATCGTAAGTAGCATTTCAAAGTGTGATCATGATCAATTAAGCAAGGCCGTAACTACTGATTTAGAAACAGACAACAGTAAATGAGACCATCATCATGACGTCAGTAAAACATGGAAGATAAACGTCAATCAATTAGAGTTTAGAGGTCCGATATGAGATCAAACTCGCAATGTACAAAATAATAAAAATGAATGGCAATACTGTTTTAGTCAATGTGGGTGTCCTGATATGTATTAACTCATTGATTCCCGAGATTGTTATGACACCAAAATGAAACAGATTTGCGAGCTTGAGACTGTTGTGCAATTAAACAATGAAGAAAAAAGGGGGCCCTTTTTGTAGTGCACACCTATGAATCTCAACTTTGGAAGAAACCACAATGATTAAAACTTAGCTTTTAATAATTTAATTAAAATTATGCTAGAAAG
Organism: Discoglossus pictus; assembly: GCA_027410445.1. Lineage (NCBI taxonomy): Eukaryota > Metazoa > Chordata > Amphibia > Anura > Alytidae > Discoglossus > Discoglossus pictus. The sequence continues at coordinate 236,997,862 of CM050166.1, forward strand.
CTAAAAACTGAAACGCTGCAATGTAGAACAAGGAGTGAGAAAAGGTATAAGGATATAAATTGGCTGGAATTATAATAACGGGAGTTAGTACTCCTTTAACTGGTGTCTCTAAAGTGCTATAATAAGGTGCTTTCATAAGGTGCTATAATGTGCTTACAAAACGTGCCAGCGTTATACACTGTTATATAAAGAATTAATATAAAGTGTTAGTACAAGACCATATTGTATGTCTTATACTAAATAGAATTAATAAAGTTGGTAAAGTGCTAAGTTTCGGGTATACTAAAACTGCCTCATATTTCTTTTGATATATCCCTTATAATATTCCTTGTTTATTCTCTCTTTGTTATATTAACTCCTGTTGGGAGTAGCTAGGTGAATATAGGGCAATTATAATTCTTGTAGCATGTTTAGGTACAATTGCTGTGTCCCTGAAACCCTATGCCTCTCCTTTAGCGTGGAGATCGCGGTTAGGACGCCTCGCGATGACGTCACTAACACGCGCCCCACAATTAATTCTAATCTCTTTCATGGCTTTCCCTGTCTTTTTCAAAGTGCAGTATTGATTTTTTATTTGCATTTACAGTGCTACAAAAAGGTTTTTAACCCCCTTGCGAGTCCTTTCTAGTACCCGTAGGATTTTCTTCTACACTTGCCATTTATGGGTGTGAGAACATTTGCGGGCTTAAGGATTTGTAGCAATTGAAATAGTGATTTGCGATTTTAGCGATTTTAACTTTAGCGGGCTTGAAAGATCAAAAGCTTAGATGGGTTGTAAGTTACGATTTTGGCATCCGCAGAGATTTTCAGCCTGCAACCCGTAGATCCTTTGTGGCTTGATAAAATATGCCAATTGAATCTCAGATTAGTTTACAGGCTACATTACAGGCTCCAGTAACCAACAATTTCTCAATTGAATAGGGACCTAAGTTTTTATTTCGTTTGGCCACTACGTGTTAGTATAGTTCACAGGATTATAGTTGAGTATGCTGTTAATTTTAACTGTGTATGTTCTCAGGCTTCAGAGGCAGGGTGGTTTTACCACAAGGTTCACATATAATTAGAGACCATTACTAGGTGGCAGCAGAGAGCATAAAAAAATTGCGTCCTCCAAATGGAAAAAGATAGCAGCATCTGGGTCTCCCTGTGTTCCTCCTTCAAAAGTGTCTACAGTGTAGGACAGATAGCCCTTTCCAGCTCCAAGCAGGGCCCAGACAGTCGGTCTCTCCCCTGCTATGTATAGTTAGGTTGGTGTAACAACATTTTTGCACCAGATTTCACAGCAAGCCTGCCACAGTAGGCCTCAGTGAGCTCTGCAACTATCCTTGGGGTAAGGGGCTCCAAAAGTCACTGATGGATTCAGGGAGAGCCTCCCCCTGGTTCCTCTGTTTGGTTTTTAAAAGTTTAAGTTGATCACCTGCGTGGAGCTCAGGCTGCCTGCATCTAGTCGCCTCGAGTGTTGACCAACAATTTTCTTGACTTTACCATTAGTATACAGAAAAGAGATGGCGACCAATAGCATTTTACATTATAAGAGCTCACACCTACCGTCTACAAAATTAGCAATTCCTGTGGATGAATATTCAAGGTTAAGGAGAAACTGCTCTGATATTAACACCTTCAAAATATGAGAACTTGAACTGAGAAATAGACTGAGAGAAAGAGGATATAGCACAGACTACCAGAAAAGCCTTTCATAGGGCCTTACAAACAAATTGAGTTGATCTCTTAGTCCCCAAAATCAAACAATCTTTTAAGACCAATGACCAGATTGGGTACATTGGCACCTTTAACCAACAATGGAGAAAAATAAACACATGAATGTGTTGAAGACTGATGACTAGTGATGTCGCGAACAGTTCGCCCGCAGACTATTTGCGGCGATTTTGGCATGTTCGCGCTCTCAGCGAACGGCGAACATATGTGCTTTTCGGTTCGCCCCCTCTTCTTTATCATTGAGGAAACTTTGACCCTGCACCTCACAGTCAGCAGACACATTCCAGCCAATCAGCAGCATACACTCCCTTCCAGAGCCTTCCATCTGAAGGACAGCAACCCAAAAAGCCCTTTTTAGGGCTAGAACATCATTTATTTTATTTTATATTTTTCTGTGTAATCTAATTGCATATGCCTGCCTGCCAGCGTGTGTGTGTGACAGGCTAACACCTAACAGCTTATATTGTGCTCAGTGAAATAAAACAACACTTTTTTGACCGTAATAGATTGAATATCAGTTGCCTGCACACAGGCGTGTGTGTGAAGCCTATTGCATCTACTCTGCCAACTTTTGCCAGTGCACAGTGATACGTCATATCTGGTGCAACCGTAGTGTACAGTGACATAAAACAACACTTTTTTGACTGTAATAGATTGAATAGCAATTGCCTGCCTACAGGCGTGTGTGTGAGGCCTATTGCATCTACTCTGCTAACTTTTGCCAGTGCACAGTGATACGTCATATCTGGTGCAACCGTAGTGTACAGTGACATAAAACAACACTTTTTTTACTGTAATAGATTGAATAGCAATTGCCTGCCTACAGGCATGTGTGTGAAGCCTATTGCATCTACTCTGCCAACTTTTGCCAGTGCACAGTGACACTCATATCTGGTGGCACCTTAGATTGCACACGCAGTGCCCCAAATTTGAAGTGGGAGGGCCGACCAAGCATCTTTTTCCTTCTCCCGCTTCCAAAAATCCATGCCATATACACGTCCCCTGATAGTGGACGTAACAAGGATTAAACCGAACCGATCGATACAACATCATACAACAAACAATTTAGGAATGTTAGGTGATTTATGCCCTTTATGGCTTAAAACCAGACTCTGCATCAACGATGTAATTTTCCGTGGGAATTTTGCCATGGATCCCCCTCTGGCATGCCGCAGTCCAGGTGTTAGTCCCCTTGAAACAACTTTCCCATCACTATTGTGGCCAGAAAGAGTCCCTGTGGGTTTTGAAATTCGCCTGCCCATTGAAGTCTATGGCGGTTTGCCAATGTTCACCTGTTCGCGAACCCAAAATTTGATGTTCGCGACAGCCAGCTGGCGTAGATCACTGACGCTTAGGTCAGAAGTGATTTTAAGGACTACCTCAAAACTCGCAATCACAGGAAATGATAACAGGTGGCCATGGTAAATGCTGCCCCGTTATTAAAAATGTTGCATACTTTAAGTGGTGTTATCTGCTGCCCGGAATGTTCCTGTGAGAAGAGATATAAGGGCATGATAAGCCGAAAGCTATGTCACAGCACCTCAGTAACTTCAAAAATGAAAAGAAGGGAATGACTAAAGGAAAAACTTTGACCACAGTAGTGAAGCATTTTCTAATTTATCATGATTAAAAATCTAAATATTTAAAATGCGGTTTTACCCAAACATATTGTTGGGCATAAGAGGTGGTGACATGGAGGAGGCTTTTCTGAGGGCTGAAAGTAGCTAGATTTGCCTACTTAATGCAGTGGCACCTTATAGTCTTAATAATAATATCAATTATTCAGTCTTAATTTAAATCTAATGGACTCTTTGAACAATAATTTTATAAAATCAAGTAGATCTGATAGATAAAACCATTACTTCAAATACTATTAAAATTATGGATTTCTATAGGAAGATAGATATAATTGTTTAATTCCTATTACTTATGAAATAGACTATCTCTGGATGTCATACTGGACATTTTGAAGTACACTGTTATGGTGTACTCAATGTGTTGAGATGACAACAATTTGTTAAAAATTCTTGGTTTATGGGGAATGTAGTGAGGGTTCTCACTGTCACTTCATATCATACAGTCTCATTAACTTGACATATGCATAACGATAAACGATAACGTCTTTATGTTTCACATATTGATCAGTTACTATTTTTTTCACAGTCACTTGGATTATGTAATTGTAAAGTCCCATTTCTAAGATTTCATAGACCTGTGTATTGTGGAATTATTTCCCTATGTACTTAATATGATTCAGTTAATTAGAATACTGGGCATTGTTTGTTTATTTTTTTTCACTTATTATGTGTGAGGACATACATTTTAGATGGAATCTATCTATCTATCATCTGTCATAATTTTAAGCTGCCATAATGAAGATATAAATTATAAATATGCAGTGGCACTAATGAGGGTATGTGGTTGATAACCAATACCAAGTGTGAAGAGATAAATCTCAGTGTAACATAAAACAAATATGCAAAATCTCAACAAGTCCTCTGTAAATCAAACAGTCTCTTATGGTACCTTATTTCAAGATTTTATAAACACCTGATGTATATATAAGTATTATCAAGAATGCATCAAAGTGAAGATTACAATTAGGTGGTTCAATTGTATAATATCTTCCCATGTGTCCTTTGGTTTTCCTTTATCAGGGAGGTAGAATCATGCCATCTAGATATAAGTGAGATTCTATCAAAATGTTCACCCCACTTAACAGACAAATACACTATCAACGTGTTTGTACAACAAAGATATTGGAGATTGTTGAAGCAGGTTGTTACAACATGGCCTAGAATCTGGGCTGGTGAAACTGATAAAATCTAATTTTGATGTAATTGGAAAGCTGCACATTACAGGCATGCAAATATTCTGTTAGATATAAATATGTAGTCTTGAGTGGAGTCAGAGGTAAGAGAGCTAGAGCCATGCACAGAAAATCAGTAGCTACGAAAACACAACTGATATGTAACGTGAGCAGGCTTTGCATAGGTGAATGATGTGACACTGAGTATGCACATTTCTGTAAATAATAATGTTATTTAAATAACTTATTTTACATTTTTGTTTCAGGCTCTCCTCTAATCTGGATAATTGTCTTATTATTATGTGTCTTTTTTTGCCTTATAATGGTACTACTATGGCTGTAAGTGCTTCTGTTATTTTTACTTTTAGTTCAATAAGAACATATTTGTTATACATGAATTACATTACCACAAAAGATGAGGATGGATGTTTCAAGAACCAGTTATTCTATTTTTAAGTTTCTCAGCTTGGTATGGGAGATCATGACCATGTTACCAAAATAACCTACACTAGATCACCATAACAAAATGGTCAATAAGATACTCAAAAAAACAAGTATTGGTGCTACTCCTAGTACAAATTTGAAAACCACTTCACAGAAAAAAAAAAATACTAGGATTAATGTGCATGCATTGGCTTCATTATGTAAAGTGTTACAAATATAGTTGCCACCCAATATAAATTGATAAAGGACTTTAAAATATTACTTTTAATGATAGCAATTACAATTTCCACTTAGTAAGATAAAACATAAGACAGGAACAAACAAAATTAATCTTGGTAGTATAAGGGCAGCCTAATATACAATCAATTATGTGTGTTCCCTGGTCCAGAGGTTTGGACTCAGTGCTTCCACTGCTGTCACCTGGGTTCAATTCCAGTCAGGGAACCAAGTGGTGAGTATTCCTTTAATATCATCTGGTTCTTTTTTACTTTTTGAACATATACAGCCTTATTAAATTGCGATTCGGTAAATGTAAAAGGGCTCTATTTAAGCACACAGCATATTTTTTTACAGAAGTTTTTAGTTAGTGAGCTTCTATCCAAAAGCAAGGTCTTCGCTAACTAAAAACATCTGTAAATAAAATATGCTGTGTGCTTAAATAGAGCCCTTTTACATTTACCGAATCGCAATTTAATAAGGCTGAAAGTGCTACTATGTCACAAATGGTTGGACAGCTACCAGTTTATTAGTGGGCTGTAATAAATACATATTTTTAATCACTATTGTTATCCTTAGCTCTTAGCTTTGAGCTACTGTGAAACACTAAATACACCACATCAAAGATAAATAAATACATTTCCAGGTGGGTATAGGAACACTGTAATAAAATTGCTGTGATCACCAACAATTACATTCATACTAAATCGTTTTTTTCATAAATTCTTTCTGTGTTGGGTAGCAAAGATAGTGTTTTACCTAATACAAGCTAATAGGGATGATGCGTTACAAGTTTATATCTGGAATATCCCTGTCCTTTAACAAAATTATTACCAGTACACAAATTTATTACATTGACCCAGTACACTGTTACTTTATTACATTTAGATGATACTTTCATGATAGTTACAATTATATTTTAGGCTCCCCCTATACTACATTACCATAAGAAAACCAAGTACTCATTAAAATGTCCTAATGATAACTTTATTGAAAATGGATAACTCACCTTGTAAAAAAACTGTCCAAAATAAACTGGGTATATAACATCTCTCCAACCCCATCAATTCAAAGCACATAAAATGGAAAAAGATCTTGAATCTCTAATAGATTCCTGTTGTGGGATGAATATGTGTATTTCCAAGTAATGTGTAAGGCTTATGATCCTCAAGGGGATGCATCCTTCCCGTGAGGCTCCACTGTGAGGTAGCCCCAAAACTTACTATGACTCTAATATAGAGAGGACAGCCTAGTGCCGGAATGTATTAGAAAGTTCCAAAAAAGATCACAAGTATAGTAAAGTAGTGTATATCTAAGTAGTGTATAAGGCCTATGATCCTCGAGGAGATACCTCCTATTCTGGAGGTCTCCACTTAATGGTAGTCCCAAACCTAGCTAATGAGCCCTAATATAAAGAGCGCACCCTATTTTCCAGAAATCTGATACTATTTAATTGTGGCCACATAATAAGGAAATATATAACGTTGCAGATATCATTCCACACAAGTAATCATTTAACAAGTGCACCATAGAGTTTAAGCAAGAACTTAAATGCTAAAACACTGGTAACACTATATCCATGTGTGACAGATAATTATAATGCATAAATGCCATCTAACATTGAAATACGTCTAAATATACAAATAAAGCACACTATTGTTCAAACACTGGTTACCCGTATGGGAAATTTGCAGTGTGAAGTCATCATAAAAAGATCAGCAATATATTTTCATGTTACCTGATCAAGATGAGACTGTCACCTGGATATACCCGTTACCCAAAGGTTAGAGGAGATCGCCTGATGGCTGTTTTGCCCCCCAAAACTTGGCTTTTTCAAAGGCTCCTCTCAGGTGACTATCGCATTGATGGACAGTTATTTAAAAAGCCTGAGAAATGACGTATAGCAAATCTATTGGTCAGATCGTTTTAGAGGTCATATCTAAATGAACACACATATTTATAACTAGCGAATTGCCCATCAAAAAATTACGGCAATAGAATTGTAAGTCAAGGAATGGTGTTTGGCACACAAATTAAGTGTTTTGGTTGTGTGAGTACTTTTTGCGCTGATTACGAGCCTCGTGGTGAGCGCCTTCGCCATTGATTGCGATTGTGTATTATGGTGTTTTTTTAAGTGTTGTATATGTGTATGTTTTAATAATAATTAATTACTAAATAAATGAAATGATAAATGAATATACATTACCTATTTGTAATTAATATATGCACAAGCAATGGTCTGAAGAGTTAGCAATCTGTTTTGATATTCCTGCAGTGTGTAGTAGATTTGCAATGTAGATTTGCAGTGTTGTTGAGCTGAGGTCAGTGTCAGCAATGTGTGCAGTGTGTAGTGTAAATAGGCTGCATGCGCGAGGGGAAACTACTTCCGCATTCTGTAAGTTAGTGTTGTAAAATGGCAGTGAATGTGTATGTGGTACGCGGGATTGGATGATTTAGCGTCCTTGCTAATGGTGTATGTTTTGGTGTATGTTGTAGGTCGTATGGATTTTAGTAAAAGTTGTATGTGCCTGGCGGTGTTTTGCGGCTTTAGGGGTCGTGTAGCCTCGTTTTCGTTTTTTTTCCGTTTTCGTGTCTAAACTTTTTAAATTTTACTGAAATTGATGTGTAACCTGTCTTGCAGACGTCCTGGGTGTCCCCCCTTGCTGTGGGTATTTGTTGTTGTTGTTATTTGTGTGTATTTAGTGTATTTGTAATGTTTTCGGCTGTGTGCGGGTTGTCCGTTAAGGTCGTATTTTTGCGAGTCCGTAATGTATTCTTTCTAAGTCCCGCGGGTCATATTTATTTTTCTGTAAGTCCGCAATTTTTTTTTTTTGTAAGTCTCGCAGCTCATATTTTTTGTGTAAGTATTTAGTCTTTGGGTGTTTTGTCGGCATTTGCGGTGTGCAATGAGTCTTGGCCTCATTGCAGCCGACTTGGGAGCCTCCACCTCCGCAAATGCGGCCCCTCGCGATTTCCGGTCCGAAAGTGGTACGGGGTCGTAGGGAGGAGTGCCTATGGCGCTCATCTCCACCAGTGCAAGGAGCGCCTTCGGCACGCCTGGCCTGGCCGCTTCGCGAGGGCCGCAGCATTAGCAACAGGTTTTGCCAAGCCCGCCTGGTGACAACTATATATGTGATTGACCATCCCTGAATGGTAAGTCTGATCGATCAGAAAACATTAGAGGAGCACGAACATACCATCAATAATTATCCTATTCCTGGCAACCACACAATGACTGCATAGCATGAAGCAAAGCGGCCAAAAAAGGTCAGAAAACCTCTAATGAAAATATAGTGTGGTATGACCGCATTTGTCCACTAGTGCAGTCTGTAATTCCAAAGTGTCATTGAAAGGCCGCTACATTCAGTGCATAATAAATAATGCCCTCTGGTATTATATTTGTAGTATAAAAATGTCCATTATAGGTCAATTAACCACATGTACATATCTCATGGTATTAGAATAGGTGTCAAGCTTTCAGATATAAGACCTATAGTGTAACAATCAAATAGGATCAAGCTTTCAGATATAAACCTATAGTGTTGCAAATAGTACATGCAACAGCACATTTGTTTGTCACAATCTTGAGTCTATACAGGCAATATGCTCATTTGCCATGTAATGTTAAGCCTAAGGGCCTCCTTCAATTGCAAGTCCGCAACTCACGGTATACAGGCGTATGTCTGTGTGCTTGCTGCAGGCTTGAACTCTGCTACAATTACGGAGCGATTCAATTGAACAAGGCTGCAAGTCATGGTCCGAAAGCCGAAACAGTAAACCATGCAATTGTATTTAGCATTTCAGAGCGTGAACATGAATTCAATTAAGCAAGGCCATAAATACCCATTTAGGAACAGCCAATAGAAAATGAGACCGTTATCATTACGGCAGTATAAGATGGATATTACATGTCAATCAATTAGCGTTTAGAGGTCCCACATTCGATCGGACTCGCAAACCCGTAAAATACAAAATATTAAAAATGAATGCCAATACTGTTCTAGGCCTGATATGTATTAATTCATTGATTCTTGAGATCTATATAACCCCGAAATAAAACATAAAAGTAAATATTTTTTTATTGCCAATTTGCGAGCTTGAGACTGTTGTGCAATTAATTATAATGTCTTACATCGCTTTCCCCGTCTTTTAAAGTGCAGTATTTAATTTTTATTTGCATTTACAGTGCTACAATAAGGTTTTTAACCCCCTTGTGGGTCCTATCTGGTACCTGTAGGATTTTCTTCTACAATTGCCATTTACAGGTGTAAAAACATTTGCCGAATTGTAGCAATATTAAATAGTGATTTGCGATTGTATCGAACGTAACTCTTGCAGACGTGAAAGATCAAAGGCTTAGATGAGGTGTAAGTTGCGGTTTTTCAGCCCAAAACCTGTAGATCATTTGCGGCTCTCTAAAAGACGCCAATTGAATAGCAAATGAGTTTACGGGCTACATTACGTGCTCTTGTAAGCAAACATTTCTCAATTGAATGATGCCCTAAGGATACAAAAAAAAAGAGGGTAGATTCCCTTAGAAAATTGTGTATCATAACCGTACATCTATAAGTTTATATATGTTCTATCATACTCTGGTACTAGGTAGTCCTCTGTATATTAGGGTCTCACTAATATACCCTGGATTTAGGCTGTTCTCTCTATATTAGGGTCATAGCACATTTTGGGGCTACCCAATAGTGGAGCCTCCCAGGAAGAAGACATACCCTTGAGGATCATAGGCCTTATACATTACTGGGAAAAACACATATGCATCGAACAACTGGAATTTATTGGAGATTTATTTGCCTTGAATTGATGGAGTTGGAGAGGTGTTATACACCCAACTTATTTTGGACTGTTTTTTAAAACATGAGTTATCCATTTTCAATAAAGTTGTTGTTATGACATTTTAATGGGTACTTGGTTTCCTTATCGTAATTTGAAATGAATTCAGTGTTAAGCACTAAAAAACTGTATTGCTTTTGAGTCTCTCTATACTACCAAGGTTCATTTTGTTTGTTCCGGTCTTTTGTTTTATCTTATTAAGTTGGATTTTTAATTTTATCAATAAAAGTTTTTTGAGAGTCCTTTTTCAATATATATTGGGTAGCAACTATATTTATAACAATTTATATAATGAAGCCAATGCATGCACATTATCCTACTATTTTTTTCCCTTTTTGCTGTGAGAGGTAGACCATGTTGTCAACGGTACATTTGGTACTTTTGGTCTTGGTTTGTTCTCAAATGGGGAGATGCAACCCTCTGCATCAGAAATATGTAGTATCTGGGCCATCAATTGTGTCATCACCTTGTCTATTCTGTCCATACAATTGGCTGGTTTATAGTCTAGTTAGAGAAAGTATGTCATGTCTTGGAATTGCTCTTAGTTGCTTTGTATATTATTATTATTACTCTATTTATAAAGTGACAACTTATTCTGTACCACTACTTTACATTTATCTGGCCAGCTGTAGCAATATATTAACCTTCACATGCCTTGCTCATGACAACTTCACATGGTTTTAAACAGGTTGATAAATTGAGGGCAAGTAGCTCAAGATGTAGGTCCTCATTAAATTAGCCCTTGTATTTCCCTCGATCCTCGCAAAAGGCAGTTTTTGCTGTTTGCGAGGACCGATACCCCAATACGTCCCTCGCAGCCTGCTTTGCGAGATGACTCCGAAAAATGGCCGGGAATAAGCTCCAAGAGAGCTAAGGAGTAACACGCAGCCTTAAATCTATGAGGTGAATCTCGCACCTAGGAAGAATCCCTACGGGCACAGAAAAGTTCTAGCAAGGGATCCTAAACCACATATGTTCTGCCTCGGAGTAGCAAGAGACAGCAGTGTGATGCTCCCCCCTGCTCCCTAAACACATCACCATGCTGCAGGGGTCCCTACCTAAAGTTTTAAATGCATCAAGGGCCTGATCTATGCCCCCGCTGCACTTAAAACGTTTAAATTCCCAGCCATGGCTCCTTAAAGGGCCCGCGGCAAACTATTAGCCAATCCTGGCCGCAGCACCTAAAATATACCCCCCCCTCTATGCTGGGAGTCCCCATCGGGACCCCCGAAGTGTCCTTACATTAACCCCTTGCTGCAGGGGTCCATAGGAACCCCGGCTGCTCCCCCACATTAACCCCTTGCAGCGGGGGTCCCCAATTAGAACAGACCGTGATCCCTCTGCATTTTAAATTTTCCATCTCGCTAAAAAATATTAATCCCAGGCAACTAAAATTAACCCCATAACTCATGGGGCTCTAAACAGACCCCCATAAGCCCTTAATTAACCCTATAACTCATGGGGGTCAATGCAGACCCCCATGAGCCTTAATTAACCCTGTCACTCATGGGGGTCAATACAGACCCCCATAAACCTTAATTAACCCTATAACTCATGGGGGTCAATACAGACCCCCATAAGCCTTAATTAATTCTGTCACTCATGGGGGTCAATACAGACCCCCATAAGCCCTTAATTAACGCTAGAACTCATGGGGGTCAATACAGACCATCATAAGCCTTAATTAACCCTTTCACTCATGGGGGTCAATACAGACCCCCATAAGCCTTAATTAACCCTATAACTCATGGGGGTCAATACAGACCCCCATAAGCCTTAATTAACCCTTCAACTCATGGGGGTCAATACAGACCCCCATAAGCCCTTAATTAACCCTATAACTCATAGGGGTCAATACAGGCCCCATAAGCCTTAATTAACCCTGTCACTCATGGAGGTCAATACAGATCCCCATAAGCCCTTAATTAACCCTATAACTCATGGGGGTCAATACAGACACCCATAAGCCTTATTTAATCCTGTCACTCATGGGGGTCAATACAGACCCCCATAAACCCTTAATTAACCCTATAACTCATGGGGGTCAATACAGGCCCCATAAGCCTTAATTAACCCTGTCACTTATGGGGGTCAATACAGACTCCTATAAGCCCTTAATTAAGACTATAACTCATGGGGGTCAATACAGACACCCATAAGCCTTATTTAATCCTGTCACTCATGGGGTCAATACAGACCCCCATAAACCCTTAATTAACCCTATAACTCATGGGGGTCAATACAGGCCCCATAAGCCTTAATTAACCCTGTCACTCATGGGGGTCAATACAGATGCCCATAAGCCCTTAATTAACCCTATAACTCATGGGGGTCAATACAGACACCCATAAGCCTTATTTAATCCTGTCACTCATGGGGGTCAATACAGACCCCCATAAGCCCTTAATTAACCCTATAACTCATTGGGGTCAATACAGGCCCCATAAGCCTTAATTAACCCTGTCACTTATGGGGGTCAATACAGACTCCTATAAGCCCTTAATTAAGACTATAACTCATGGGGGTCAATACAGACCCCCATAAGCCTTTAATTAACCCTATAACACATGGGGGTCAATATAGACCCCCATAAGCCTTAATTAACCCTGTCACTCATGGGGGTCAATACTGACCCCCATAAGCCTTAATTACTCTGTCAGTCATGGGGGTCAATACAGAACCCCATAAGCCTCTAGTTACCCCAATCAGTCCCATAAGGCCCTCATAGGACAAGTAGAAAACTAATATTAACCACATAAGCACCATGAGGGTCCTCCAGGACCCTCATGACACTAAGTACAAGCACTACACTACACTTCCCCCCAATAAACCACTAAATCTAAACTAACCCCCCTCAACCCTAACCCATTAACCACTACCTACCTAACCCCCTATTAAACCCCCCACCCTACTAATTACATAAAATAAAAAAACCTAAGGTACATAAAAAAAATAAACATCACACCCCCCCCCCCCACTATATAAAATAAAAAAACCTAAGGTACATAAAATAAAAAAAAATCACAACCCACCCGACACTACATGAAATAAAAAAAAGAATTACACACCTGCAAAGGAAAAGGCATACACAAATACAAATAACAGTCATGAATACATTATAAATATACACATAACTACAATACAATACCCCCTATCTATACCTAACCCCCAAACTAACCCCCCCATCTATACCTAACCCCCAATCTAATCCCCCGTCTATACCTAACCCCCAATCTAAATACCCCCCTGTCTATACCTAACTCCCAATCTAAACACACCCCTATCTATACCTAATCCCCTAAGTCTAAGCTAAAAAAGAATAAATAAAACCACTTACCTTTGCAGAAGTTCCTTCTGATTGCACCCCCTAGGAAAAAAAGAAACATCAGATTATTCCAACAATAAGCATTACATATAATAAATAGATATTACAAATACGTATTAAACTTACCTTTCTAGCATGTCCCACGTCCATCTTCATCTGTTCTCCTGGAAAAAAAGATACATACCATTAGTATAAAACATACACAACATCAAACACAAAAGAAAATAAATATTATCATTATTATCACATTGAAAACTTACCTGTCCCCGATGTCCCCGGCCTTCTTCTCTTCTGCCCCGGCTGGGCCCTTGCTAAATCTGCGTTCTATTTAAAATAAATAATGAGCCTAAAATGAATAATGAGCTAATGAGCCTTCTAGAGCCTTTTCCGGAAGAAAATAGGCAATGGTGCCTTCCGATTGGCTGAAAACGCTGTGTATCAAATTTCAGCCAATCAGAAGGTGCCAATGGCTGTGCCAATGAAAATGAGATACACCCCTATCTCCCATTCTGATTGGCTGAAGGAGCTATCAATCTTTTTTAAACCAATCAGAAGTCACTATTGCTTTGAGCCAACCACGGGGTGGTTGGCTGAAGGCATCTGCACCTTGTGATTGGCTGTTGGGACATGCTGGAAAGGTAAGTTTAATACTGCATTTGTAATATCTATTTATTATATGTAATGTTTATTGTTGGAATAATCTGATGTTTCTTTTTTTCCTAGGGGTTGCAATCAGAAGGGACATCGGCAAAGGTAAGTGGTTTTATTTATTCTATTTTAGCATCGATTTAGAGGGTTAGGTAAAGATAGGGGGGTGTTTAGATTGGCGGTTAGGTATAGACAGGGGTGTGTGTTTAGATTGGGGGTTAGGTATAGACAGGGGGGGTGTTTAGATTGGGGGTTAGGTATAGACGGGGGTGTTTAGATTGGGGGTTAGGTATAGATAGGGGAAAATGTATTGTAGTTATGTGTATATTTATAATGTATTCATAACTGTTATGTGTATTTGCCTTTTATGTAGTGTGGGGGGGCGATTTTTATTTTATTTTATGTACCTTAGGTTTTTTTATTTTATGTAGTGGGGGGGGTTGTGATGTTTTATTTTGTTATGTACCTTAGGTTTTTTTATTTTATGTAATTAGTAGGGTGGTGGGTTTAATAGGGGGTTAGGTAGGTCGTGTTAGGTAGGTAGGGGTTAATAGGTTAGGGTTGAGGTGGGGTAGATTAGATTTAGTGGTTTATTGGTGGGTGAAGTGTTGGGTAGTGTTTGTACTTAGTGTTGTGAGGGTCCTGGAGGACCCTTATGGCGCTTATGGGGTTAATAATAGGCTTCTAATTGTCCTATGATGGTCTTCATAGACCCTTATGGGACTGATTGGGGTAACTAGAGGCTTATGGGGGTCTGTATTGACCCCCATGAGTGACAGGGTTAATTAAGGCTTATGGGGGTCTGTATTGACCCCCATGAGTTATAAGGTTAAATAAGGGCTTAGGGAGGTCTGTATTGACCCCCATGAGTTATAGGGTTAATTAAGGGCTTATGGGGGTCTGTATTGACCCCCATGGGTTTTAGGGTTAATTAAGGGCTTATGGGGGTCTGTATTGGCCCCCATGAGTGACAGGGTTAATTAAGGCTTATGTGGGTCTGTATTGACCTCCATGAGTTATAGGGTTAATTAAGGGCTTATGGGGGTCTGTTTAGAGCCCCATGAGTTATGGAATTAATTTTAGTTGCCTGGGGTTAATATTTTTTATTGTGAGTCCTTTCAGGACCTTTACTGTACTTTAAGGACAGGCAAGGCGGGGAAATTTAAAATTTTAAATGCAGCTGGGTCACGATCGGTGTCGATCGGGGACCCCCGCTGCAAGGGGTTAATGTGGGGTGGCTGCGGGGGTATCTATGGACTCCTGCAGCATGGGGTTAATGTAAGGACACTTTGGGGGTCCCGATGGGGACCCGCAGCATAGAGGGAGGTTAATTTTAGGTGCCTCGGCCGGGATTGGCTAATAGTGGGTGCTTTAAGGAGCCGCGGCGTGGAATTTAAAAGTTTTAAATGCAGCTGAGTAACGATCTGTGCCGAATATTAATGTGGGGACAGTTCAGGGGTCCCGATGGGGACCCCCAGCATAGAGGGGGGTTCATTTTAGGTGCCAGGGGTTAGGTGGAGTACCCCCCAAGGCAGAGCTTATGTGTGGGACTGCCGCAGAGGTCCCCTTCAGGACACCCGCAGCAATTGATGTGGTGTGGGAGCCTGCGAGATCCTCTCGCAGGCTGTCACTTCTCATGTACATTTTTTCCGTGTTGATACGGACGTCCCAGCTGTGTAGCTCACATGTTGCTCACAGCAGGGCTAATTTAATAGCGTTGTAACTTTTATAAATTTGCAGCACGTAGGGTTTAAGTACAAACCTTGTATATACAAGGCTGGAATTTAATAGGGCTAATAATTAATTCTGAAAGATAAAATGCAAGTTTTCCTGACCTTCAGATAACTTGTTTTTCATGCCATTCCCATTCTTTAATAATGATTACGATATGTTGTCTATATAAAATGTGGGTCCTCATTGTCTTTTAAACTCATTTTAGTTTGTACTGACATGGTAGAACAAAGCCTTCATGTCTGTCAGTTTCAAACATTGCTTTTCAAATTTGCCTTTTAAAGTTACATTATTGTAATGCGATACCTAATTTATTTACCTTTTTACTAAATTGGAAGCCAATTTGAGTAAAACCTTTCCCAAGTTGTTATTACTGTACCTTAATTTCTTTTTATCTTTTTTTTCCAGTGTGCTGAATACATTTTGTAAACAAACAACACCAAATAAATATGTGGTAGAAGAAAAAACAGTAAAAAATGAAGCCAAAGACTTGTTGAAAAAAAGAGCAATTATTGCAAACGAAGAAGAAATTCAAAAACAAATCAGAAATCTTACTAGCCCAGTAGTGAAACGACAAAATCCAAATAAGCATCAAGTGAGGTCAACACCTGTACGTTCAGCTTTACTTACAAGTAGTGAAGAACTGACAGGTGATACAGATTTAGATACCTCCCTTTCACCTGAGCCTTCATTTCCACTGGAGCTAAAAAAAAATATCACTGTTACTAAATAAAGATGTGCATCTAGTATAGAAATATTCACTGCTTTTTGTTCAAAATTTCTCTATCTCTTTTCTTATTCTGTCCAGTATACATATTAGAAGCAGTGTATTACACATTAGTAAGATTAAAATAACCTAAAAAAACAAATTATTTTTGGAGACAATATTATAGCATAGAAGAACTGTATGCTATAAAATAAATATAGGGCAAATACATTAAATTGTGAATGCTACAACAGACTTGAGAGCAATTGAATGCCATGCACTCCAAAAATTAGAATTGTAAAATTGTTGATATGTTGAAGTTATATATAAAAGCATACACATCATTAACTGCTAATAAAATCACACCCCTGTATAAGTACCAATAGATCCCCAAAATCAGTGGAAATTAATATTATTTGGTTAAGTTGGTCTTCAGTTAATACACACACCCTTTAAATATGTTGTATCTGTTTTGATCAATCAGTTATTATTTTTCATCTGCAAGCCTAGAAGGGAAGAGGTGATAGATACTCGTCCGCTAGGAGAGCAACCTGTCATCAGCTGGCCACTGTGCCAATTATGCATTTAGATCCTGTGAGCTTGCCACAATTTTGAGTAGAATCTAAAGGACAAGATATTTTAAACATTGTTGCTTGGGGGAGTGACCGGAAATGGTGTTCTAAGCCGCGAAGGTCGGCTGTGAGCTGGTGGAGATGGCGTTTGCAAACTAACTCAAGTGAGAGACGCCGAGCCGTGGTAATTGTGTAGCGCAGCGCCTGAGGCCCGCACGGGTAACCCAGTGAGGGAGAGGAAACATCAGAGAACGAGGGAAGCGGACTTGTTGCTGAAGGTACGAAGTGCAAAACATAAGGGGAAAGAGGACGGGATTATCGGGCCATAACTATCATATACTACAATATACTTCCAGGAGTATTGAGGCCGGAGACACAGGCGCAGGAGAGCGAGCGCACAGATCGAGTGGTCGGCGTTGCACCAGCATAAAGACTGTGGGATGCAAAAAGCAAGTCTCCAGAGAGCTAAGTAAAACTTTACTTCCTATGTTTCCTAATAAAATGAACCTAACTCTGCAGTAGTAAATCTACCCTTACTATAAGTAAAATAATGGTTTATAAACTCCACAAGGACAGTAAATAATACAATATCTGCAGGGGAATTCAGAAGGTTACATTGTAACACTCTTTATCATTACAATATAAGAAAAGTGAATAAGTCTAAGGACAGTTCATACTGATAATAAAATCCCCTGTACTGAATAACAAGTGGAAGGTGGAAGGCAGGATGACAGAAAGTTGTTAAGTGCCTTTGGTTTATCAGGAGGACATGTGTCCATCGTTTGCAGGGAAGGGTTTGGTTGGAACTCTATTGCAGACATTTTGAGAAACATATAAAGGGGGATATTTACATACGAAAGGTCCAACAGACAGAAACCAATTACAACTCTAAACACAGGAATATAAAACTAAATTTCAAATTATATAAAGGAAGGAAGAAAAAGGAGAAAATAAGAGAAAGTAAGTGAAATAAATACACCCCATAATTAAAACAAAATGGCTACGAAAAACAAAGCGAAAGGGCGGAAAAGCCCTATCTTAGAGCCATCCTCTTTTTTTCCCCCTAAAAATTCCACAAATCTGACTCAAAAACAAAACCCCAAAAGAAGTGTTGGACCAAAGTATAGTTCTCCCCTCTGGAAATGCAACAAATAGAGAATCCGAGAACCAGTAGGAGAACCTCCTTACCACAGGGAAAATGAAAGAGATCCTGAAGAACTTCCAAGCAGAATTTTTAGCAGAGATTAAGGTTCAAATTATGGAAAACTCCAAATCAATAATGGAAGTAAACAAAAGATCTATAGACCTAGAAATCAAATTTGATAAATTAATTCTGGATCATAACATGCTACTGGAGCAATCATCCAAAATGTCTACACAAATTACAATTTTGAACGATCAAATAAATAAGATGGAAGATAAATCACGGAAAAATAACCTCTGTATAAGAGGAATTCCGGAAACTATAAAGAAAGAAGAACTACCCACATATCTTAAGGAATTATTTTCCAATATTATGCCCTCCTATTTACAATTGGACCAGAAATTTGATACAGTTCATCGAATACCTTTACCAGCACATCTACAAAATAAAAGTCCCAGAGATGTTATTGTTAGAATTCATCATTTACCTACAAAGGAAGCAATCTCTAAAGCGAGCTATATAAAGAAGACATTTGAATCGCCATATGAAAGCATACAATTTTTTTCAGATTTCTCAAAAGGGACAATCAGCAGAAGAAAGGAATTTAACTCTATAACGCAAGCATTAAGGAAATGTAATCTTATTTACAAATGGATTTTTCCAGTAGGTTTACTAGTTCTACAAGGATCCTCATGGCATAAGATCAACTCCACGGCAGAGGAAGAAACCTTTCTGAACAATCTAAAACTGAATACACAAGAATTAAATGCGTCTTCGACGAAGCTGCAAGTACCAATGCCAGATTGGCAGAAGAAGAGATGAACTCCGTTGCTAAGACAGACATAGTTGGACACTATTTTATTTGTTTACTTGTGCTGATCAAAGTATAGTTTGTTTCGAAAAACCAGAATGGGATAAGATTTAGAACTGATAACATCAAAATAGATCAGTCCAAGTTAAGGTCTTACTGTTCATTTTCAGAGGAGAGGAAAGGGATAAGAAAAGAAGGAAAGGAGGCAGTATGGGAGGGAAGAAGGAAAGAGGGGAAGGAGATACAAAAAAAAGAGTATATAGATAAGGGGCATAGAGGAAATTAGTAAAGAGGAGTTAAACACATTAAGTAATACATAATGTGTAATAATATAAAAGATTCACAATAAACCACACGCCTTCTCCTCCCCTTCCCTCCCCTAGCTTCATGACAAACAAACAACGAACAGTAAGGTAAAATAAAAAAAATAAAAAGTTACAAATATGTCTAGTACAGACAGCTTTAGTAAACATTCAATATATGAACAGATTTTCATAATATTTGAAAACATCAAATTATAAGGAAAGAAATTATTTAACAAATCTAGATGGTTAAACAATTGTTTAAAATAGGTAAAGGTTATAGCCATCTCCACATTGTACCGCTAACCATTTCTGAACAATGGCTGAATCCCTGCGGAACAGAAAGGGTGAAAGGCTGTAATACAGCCCCATCTGTTCTAACAGTATGAATGTACGTATGAATGCATGGATGAATGTTAGTAAATAAGTTTTTGACCCAAGATAAAAAAACAGATGGTAAAGGAAACAATGTCAGCCAATTGTTTGGCAAAGAATAGTATTATTAAAGGATTCTCCCAAGGTAAATGGGTTTAAAATTTTTAAGTTGGAACGTTAGGGGATTAAATTCACCAAGCAAAAGGAAAACAGTGTATAGACATTGCAAAAAAGAGAACGCAGATTTGATATTTCTCCAGGAAACACATTGGGGGAAAGTTAATATACCGGGCTTTGCAATGGGATGTTTTGATTACAGAATACACTCAACAAGTGGGAAGAAAAAGAGAGGAGTACAGTGGCGGCTGGTGACTTTTCAAGTTGGAGGGGCGACAGGGCGAAACATAGCCACTCCCCCCTTTTCAAACCACACCCATTTTTATAACCCCCCCCCTGACGTCATAATGACCTTTATAAGCCCCGCCCAATGACCTTATGCTTGTAAAGCCCATTGAAATACATGATCTGCAATGCAGAAATGTCAAGAAGTAAAGTAACAATGTGTTAAATTCATTGGTATACAATATAGATTGAAAAAACTCATGTGACAAGACTACAGCAATATCATAATTGCACCTATACGTATTAACAGAAAAATTAAAGGAGTGACACCTACCATTAGTCGGCTCTTCTTCTCAGGGTATTCACGTTCATTAAGTTGACCAATGAGTAGAAACAAATCTGCAGCCACATAGGGTTTGCACCTGGGGTTGAAAGAAAACAAGCAAATCAATACACCATTCAAGAACAAAACCATACTTAAAAAACATTAAACGACCAAGTGGAATCATATAGGCCCCAAACATGCCTTAGAAGACCAAGTGTGACCATATAGGCCTCAAACATACCTTAGAAAACCAAGTGTGACCATATAGGCCTCCAACCGCACCTTAAAAACCTTAAAAGTCCAAGTGTGACCATATACTCACCAACAGTTGACTCTCCTTCTCGGGGTATTCACGTCCAGTAAGTCAACCAACGAGTCCAAACAAATCTGATTCCACAGATAGTTTGCACCTGGGAAGTGATAGAAAAAAAAAAAAAACATTAGAACGTTTAAGACCCAAATCGTAACTTTTAAAACCTTAAAAGAGCAAGTGTGACCATATAGGCCCCAACCGCACCTTTAAAACCCTAAATAACAAATTGGGACCATATAGGCCCCAACCGCACCTTAAAAACCTTAAATAACAAATTGGGACCATATAGGCCCCAACCGCACCTTAAAAACCTTAAATAACAAATTGGGACCATATAGGCCCCAACCGCACCTTAAAAACCTTAAATAACAAATTGGGACCATATAGGCCCCAACCGCACCTTAAAAACCTTAAATAACAAATTGGGACCATATAGGCCCCAACCGCACCTTAAAAACCTTAAATAACCAATTTTGACCATATAGGCCCCAACCGCACATTAAAAACCCTAAATAACAAATTGGGACCATATAGGCCCCAACCGCGCCTTAAAAACCTTAAATAACAAATTGGGACCATATAGGCCCCAACCGCACCTTAAAAACCTTAAATAACCAATTTTGACCATATAGGCCCCAACCGCACCTTAAAAACCCTAAGTAACAAATTGGGACCATATAGGCCCAAATTGTAAAAAAATAATAAAAAAAATAATATATAAATATATATATATATATATATATATATATATATATATATATTGATTGATAGATATATTGATTGATATAAAAAAAATAATATATAAATATTGATCGATATATATATATATTTATATATATATTTATATATATATATATATATATATATATATATAAAAATTGATATCAATATATCACAATAAATATATATATATATATATATATATATATATCAAATTGATATATATATATATATATATATTTATTTATTGTGATATATTGATATCTATTTATATATATATATATATATATATATATATATATATATACAAATATATATATATATACGCATAAAAAATACACATAAATATACATAAACATATACATACAACAATATATATTAATTGATATTTATTATTTGATTAATTGATGTTCTTTATTACTTGTTATATTATATTGTTCATGCATTTCTATTACACATTATTTTTTATACATATTACAGTGCTATTTTTTGGCTATACATGTTACAGGATATTATCCTGTAACATGTATATCACATAAAATAGCCCTGTAATATGTATAATACATACAGGGTCAAACAAGTTCACACTAACCTTTTTTACCCTTACAGGCTTCCATACCTGCTTGCTGATTTGCTAATTTTTTAAAGACTCTCATTGGTTGAAATCGATGTCAATCAAAAATTTCAGCCTTCTAGTTTGTTGGGGTTTTTTTTAGAGCGTCGTTTTTTTTTGTGGAGGCCTCTTTCAATGGGCCAGAATGGATGGATGGACAATGGCTTCAATCAACATTGGATTATTTGACCAGTGGCTTCAATCAACATTGGATTATTTGACCATTGGCTTCAATCAACATTGGATTATTTTGACCATTGGCTTCAATCAACATTGGATTATTTTATTTTGACCATTGGCTTCAATCAACATTGGATTATTTTATTTGACCATTGGCTTCAATCAACATTGGATTATTTGACATGGGCTTCAATCAACATTGGATTATTTATTTTTCATGACTATATCCAGAGGACAGAAGGCTAACGCTGGAGGGGTCAATTTGACAGGTAAGTATGTGCTGTTGTTTATTTTATTTTTTATTAATGTTTGTTTAAAGCTGTTTATTTTTGTATAATAATGTGTTGTGTTACATACTGTACTGTTAATGTGTTTGTAATGTGTTTGTTTACTGTATTTTTTTTCCCTTCCCTTATTTTTATTTTATCTTTAAAAGTGACAGGCACATATACATGCCTGTTACTTCTAAAAATGGAATAAAAATAGGGGGGGGGTAGGTAGTTGGTTCATCCAGGGTGGGGTCGGTCACGCTCAGGCGCCCATCGGACCGCGTAGGCCACGATCAGGGGTGGCACAGGCCTCATGGGGGTGAACATCCACCCCCATGTGGCCTGGTCAACCCCGCTCACCGCCCGAATACCCCGATCACCGTGATCGGGGTAATCGGGCGGTGCTAGCATAGGCCGCATCGGGGTGGTGGTGATCGGGCCTCGGGGGTGGCATAGGGCGGCGACATGGAGGTCATCAGGGGTGGCACAGGCCTCATCAAGGGGGTGATCCGATCACCCCCATGTGGGCCTGTGCCACCCCGCTCACCACCCGACTACCCCGATCCCGTGATCGGGGTAATCCGGCGGTGGCATGATGGCATAGCTAGCGTAGGGCAGGCCTGATCGGGGGTGGCACAGGCCACATGGGGGTGATGGCTGGGGGTGGCACTGGCACCAGGCATTGTAGGCCTAGGGTCGTCGGTGGTAGTTGGTGGGTGGCTGGGTAGGTGGCACTGGCAGGCCAGGCAGGCATAGTGGGGGACTGGGGGTAACTGGTCACCCCTAACTTTTATTAGGGACTACTAGGGGTTTTGGTTTGGCCAGGGGCAGGGCAGGTGCCAGGCAGGTAGACTTACTGTGTTAGGCAGGCAGAGCAGATGTGAGTAGATTCAGCCAGGGAGGTCTCTCAGTCTCAGCGTGACCAGGGTCAGGAAACAGAAAGGGGGAAGGGACAGGCAACTGGTGGTTTTATTGACTGTATCAGTCAATCAAAATGATAACTCGAGGCCCTATTTGCTGGCGGGCGCTCAGGGCTAACGGTCTGGGTGGGTTTAGATTGATCACTAAGTAACTGGACAGCCTTCCATCATTGATTGGTCAATGATGGAAGACTGTCAGTTATTAATTGATACATTTATGACCGCCCATGCATATCGTCACTGTGATGGTGGGCGGCATGCATTAACGGTCAGGGGGCCAGGCAAGGACTCATTGAAGAGAGAGAAGAGTCTAAAGGTTAGTGTACACAGTATAACTAGTGTAATTTGATCACACAGGGTGCAGGCAGGGGGCTATATAGATACACAGCATTAGTTAATGTAGCGCAAGGGTTATTTTAAAGTGACAGTGTCCCTTTACTAACTTTACTTCATTTTTAATACTATTGAGACTTGAAATGATGATGTACACCTTATATTTATTTGTTTTTGGGTTATACTAATACATTGTTGTGTTTTTTTTATTGCAGGGTGAAGAAAATATTTGGGGGGGCGTTTGCCCTGACGCCCCAATGGACGGGCCGCCCCTGGAGGAGTATCAATGTTTTTTTCTAACGAGCTAGAAATAGTTGAAGTCATTTCAATTATAGATCCGGATGGACGTTACATTTTATGGAACGGCCAGATTAACAATCAGAAAATCACATTGATTAATATTTATGCTCCTAATGAGAAGCAAGGGAAATTCTTAAAACAAATAGGCAATCTAATAAATATGTACAGGGCCCGCTTATTATGGCAGGGGATTTCAATATGGTTTCTAATACAAATCTAGATAGGTCTAAAAAATTGGTGGACAAAAATTTAAAAAGAGTTAGCAATGTCGCTCAAGCATTTACGGAATGGATTATTAAAAACAATTTATTCGACACTTGGCGAGTTCAACACCCAAATCAAAAAGAATTTTCTTTTTATTCAAACCCACATAATATTTATTCACAAGTCGATTTAATTTTAGTAAATTCCTGAATAATTGATAACATTTTTCACACGGAAATAGGCAAGATTGTTATATCTGACCACGCCTATACCACAGTAATAGTTGAAATTAATAAAGTAAAATTAGATAGACCACAATGGAGATTAGATGACACTATATTAAAAATGGAAAAAAACTAAGAATTTCTAAGTAAAAAATATCACAATTTTTTGATATCAATAGTCACACTGTCCCATCTTATTGCACGATTTGGAACACACAAAAAGCTTTCACAAGAGGTTTGATTATCAAACTTAAATCTCAGTTGATAAAACAGAGAGGAGCACCATTAAAAAAATTATATATAGAGTTAAATAAATTAGAATCTAAATTTTTTATGGATGCACAACAACACACTATGGCAGAGATTAAATTAACATGAAATAGAATAAATATGATCAACCAGCAAAGGTCAGACAGCGCAATATGGCGCTATAAACAGATTTATCACCATCAAAACAATAGAAACAGCAAACTATTGGCCACTCAAGCAACAAAAAAAAAGAAGGAAATAAAAAGAATAGCAGTCCTAAAAGATAAAGGAAGATATATCTCCTCACCCAAAGAAATTGGCCAAGCTTTTTTTAAATATTATCAAGACCTGTACAATTTGGAAAAAGATACCAG
The DNA here is from genome assembly GCA_027410445.1 of Discoglossus pictus. Taxonomy (NCBI): domain Eukaryota; kingdom Metazoa; phylum Chordata; class Amphibia; order Anura; family Alytidae; genus Discoglossus; species Discoglossus pictus. The sequence continues at coordinate 237,022,872 of CM050166.1, forward strand.
TTTCTGTAAACCATTAACAGAAGAAATACAATCATTCCTGGATGGTATTCAACTACCTAAATTAACAGAAGGTGATCGAGAAGAACTGAATGATCCAATTACTATCCAGAAAGTTCTTCAAGTAATTAAACAATTGAAACCCTATACCACGCCAGGACCAGATGGAAACACTAACCTCTTTTATAAAACATTTGGTCAAATCTTGAGTCCTCACTTAACAGAAACTTTGAATGAAATTAAGAACACAGGAATAATACCAAGGGAAATGATAAAAGTTGCATTGATAATGATCCCTAAGCCCAATCTAGACCCTCAGTCTTGCGCTAATTACAGACCCATCTCACTATTAAATGCAGATATTAAACTATACGCGAAGATTCTGGTTCTTAGAATTCAGAAGTTTATAGAGAAATTAATAGCAATAGATCAAATGGGATTTGTGTCTGGCAGACAAGGTTCTGAGAACATTAGAAAGATTATGAATCTAAGTGAAGTTGCGGGGGCTAAAGGTACCCCCACCCTATTCTTGTCTTTAGAAGCCGAAAAAGCGTTTGACAGAGTAGTGTGGGAGTACATGCGATTAACGCTATCTAAATTTGGGTTCGGGGAATTTGGAGCCAAAGCGGTCGGGGCCTTGTATGGATCCCCCTCAGCAGAAGTAACAGGTCTAGGATGTAGGACAAATTCCTTTGGAATATCAAATGGTACTAGACAGGGCTGCCCCCTCTCTCCCACCTTATTTACGCTGATGATAGAACCATTGGCAGAAGCTATTAGATCATGCCCACAAATTTATGGGATTAGGGTGGGAGAGAAGGTGTACAAAATCAGTCTATACGCAGACGATGTTGTCTTGTCACTCACCCGCCCTGGAGAATCACTTTATCATTTATCAAATGTAATTGAAATGTATAGTAAAGTTTCTTATTACAAGTTGAATTATAAGAAATCAGAAACCCTTTTTTTCAATTTCTCAGCAGGTTTGTTGTACCAGCTAAAGGCTATATATTCCTATGACTGGAATTTAGAATCATTCAAACATCTTGGAATAGTATTTTTGAGAAACCTACAGGAAATGGTGGATAGGAATTATAAGGATTTATACTTCAAGTTCCAAAATATTATAGGAAACTGGAGGAAAGATAGATTTTCCTTTTCTGGTAGAATTGCAGTTGTAAAAATGATGCTTCTCACAAGAGTCAATTATATTTTGAGATGTATTCCATTTAAGATTCGTAGAGGTTGGCTAAAGAAACTTCAAAGTACAATCGACTTTTATATACATCATTCGAAATACATAAGGCTGAAAAAAACAACCATGGGAAGAACTTTTCTAAAGGGAGGAATTTCCTACCCTTTATTACAACCTTATCAAGTAGCCAATTGTATAGTACAGGCGTTAAAATGGCTGGAAACAGCAGATAAACTCCCATGGATGCAAACAGAACAAGCATTAATTCCAAACTGTCATCCATCAGCGTTGGTTTTTGGGGAAAAACCTTCTCACAAGGATCTGGTGACTGGATCATTTGTGGTAAAAGAAATAAAAAAAAACTGGAGACAGATCAATAAGAAAAATAAGCTGATCCCTTGGGGCAGCTTAATGACTCCAGTGAAAGCTCTGTTACATACAAATATGGCAGGTACTATAAACGACTGGAATAGTAAGGGGCTGGTAAGGGTTAAAGATACTTTAAGCAAAGGATCAATTGCATCCTTTGATCAAATACAAAATAAGTTTAACATTGCAGCAGAAGGATGGCTAACGTACGAAGCTTATAGAGCCAGCTGCTGCCAACTTAACATATTCCCACAAATTGGTAAAGAGTTAAACTCTTTGGAAAAAATTATCTTTAAATCGGAAAAAAAAACATCTAATATCCAAATGTTTCAATATCACTAGATCCTTTGGAGAGCAGCCTAAAACCAAGAGTATGAGTCAATGGTAGCGGAACCTAAATTTAGCACTAGAAGTAAAAGACTGGGATACAACTCTAAAATTAACAAATAGATTTATTAAACAAACAACATATAGAGAAACGTTTTTTAAAATAATCAACAATTGGTATATCACACCTGTTAAAATTGCGCAGATTTCCCATTCCCCTTCAGAAAGAATGTGCTGGAGGAATTGCGGTAACGCCGCTCATTTATTGCATATCCTATGAGAATGCCCGAAATTAATTTTTTTTTGGAAAAGCTGTTATGAATTTTTGTCAGGCATTGTGGGAAATCAATTTCCGTTTACGGGAGAATGCAGCTTGTTGCATATCTTTCCAAGCGATATCGTCATGGAGAAAAAAGCTTTTGCTATTTTGATTTTCTCAATAGCAAAAAACATAATAATTACTAATTGGAAAGAGGAAACTGCTCCAATCTTTGCTGATATCGTTTGGAAAATAAAACATATCCGGGAACTGGAGAAAAATTGTGAACAAAAAGGTTTAATTAATGTTGATCCATTAAAATGGAAAGCATGGGACCATAAACAGGGAACACCTGTTAATATTTAAACTCTAAAAGGGTTGAATGAGGAATGAAAGAGGAAGAATGGTAATGTATTTAATGTATATTTTGTTGTTGTAAAAGATTTATTAATGATAATTCAGTATGTTAAAATAATTTTTTTTGCAAATATAATAAAAAAATTAAAAAAAAGATATTTTAAACATTTTAGAGCCCTATTCAATTCCCTACTTCGTAAAGTTACATCACATATTCATTTCACAATTTTTCTCATGTCTGCAAGTAAACCACACGAAATGCTATAGAACATCCCATGCTTGTTATATTTTGTGATGCTTTTAAAACGATTTTTGCTCAAAGTCTATACAATTCTTATTTTGCTCACAAAATACTTATGACTCGCAACACTTTTTGAGAATTTTTAGAAAAAATATTTATGTGTACTGAAGAGCACCTGTAAAAGCTTTTAAAAGCCTTGCTGAGAACTGAAAAAGTGCATTAGAAATGAATACCTAACAGTCACATGTGCACAAATGCAAAATTAAAAAATATATTATTTAATATATATGTGTGCATCAGTAAAGATCTTGGATCATGAACTATTGGCCATAATGTATTTCCATATCAACCTCAAGGGTAACCTAGACCCCAGTACTCAAGAGGTTAATACAAATCAGGAAACCTAAGTGGCTCACAACAGGTTCTCTTATGCATTGAATATTAAAGTATATTAGCTTTTGAGTAAGACCAGAAATAGCATAAGGAGGTTGCGGAGAAGCAGAAGGCGTCCAATGATACGTGCCTCCATCAGAGGGGATCTTGGGTACACTGTGTCCCATGCCATTGCTGTTGTGCATGTGAAAATGTAAATATATCAAACTCTAAACTCGAACTCTACTAAAAAAATCAGTATTGCAGTTTTTCACCTATTTTTAGAATTTTGTGATAATAACATTTAAAATAGTTTGTGAAGATCCCTAAAAGGGGGTCAATTTGGCTACAGACAATCCCTGCCTTTGATCACAGGAATTCCCAGAAGGAATGGGCTGCTTGATATCCGGCTAACGGATCAGGAACATGTACATGTGATTTAGTTCAAGAAACTAATACTTCCCGTTAAATGAAACACTCCATCCTATATGCGTTCCAAGTAACAACAACCATCTTTATTTCTTACAGTAATCTCTATATCACATTTTTCATGTGGGTTGGAGGACCTTTTCAAAATCCCCTGCCCAATCAGGGTCATCCAGTAAGGGAATGGCAGCTAGGGGGGTATGGTGGTATGGGCAGACTTGGGTGAATAGAGTCAATCAAGGGCTGATGGATATGGGGCCTTGGCTTGGGGGGGGGACCACTGAGCCACACCAACAGAGAATCAGAGCGGCAAACCGAACAAAGGGCCTGTAATTACCCCAACATCCTGCAGTGACATCTTGTGGGCAAAAATTGGAATTACATATCATTTTACTACAACTATCCTTTAAAACATGATATATATGTATATGTATATTAGTTAAGGGCAAACCGATCACATATATAGTTCTCAGCAGCGCTCCTTGCGCTGGTGGAGATGTGCGCCGTAGGCGCTCACCCTACAACCCGCGGGACTACAGAACATCAGAAGACTCAAATACAAAATTCACAGTGCGAGACCCATAGCACTTTGAAAAAATTGGCTGAAAAATTTACGGCCCGTAACACTTTGAAAAGAAAACCGCCACTTGGAGAAAATAAAATACAACAAATGCAACAAAAAAACCTAACAAAAACATCACACACAGCACGGGGGTAAAGCCAGGAAGGTTGCACGCAAATTTAAGTCGAGTTTGCATAGTTTCGCCACACGAAAATTGCCTAAGCGAGAGAAAAACTGGCCGCCGAAAAAAACAAAAACGAGGCTACATGAACCCTAAACATGCAAAACACCGCCAGGCACATACAACTTTTAAGAATGTACACGGTACAAAATACACTATTATGAAGGACAGAAAATGCTTTAGACCCGCGTAACACATACACACTCGCCACCATTTTACAACACTAACTTGCAACTAATAACATTACCATTCTAAAATATCGCATTACACAAATAAACGGTTTAGCCTCGCACACGCATCCAATTTACACTACACACTTGCCACATTGCTGACACTTTCTCCTCAGATCACCAACAGTCCAAATGTACATTGTATGCTGCAGCAAAAACAACAGCGATTGTTAGCTCATCAACATATTGATTCCTGGATATATTCATTAAAAATAGGTAAAGTATATTAATTTATTATGTAATTAATTAATTATTTATAATTAAAAATATATTTATATAAAAAAAAAACAGAGCAGAGGAGAGACTCACTATAAACGCCCAGGGTGCTCAGAGGAGCAAAAGTACACGAGGGAAGAGGCTCGCAATGAGCGCTGAAGGTGCTCAGACGACCAAAAGTACATCAGGGGAGAGGCTCGCAATGAGTGCCGAAAGTACTCAGAGGACTAAAAGCCTTACATTGTGTGGCAAACAGCATTACCTGCCTTACAATTTTATTGCTGTCATTTTTTGACGGGCAAGTCGCTAGTCTTCACATAGTGCTTGAACACACTTTGGCAATATTAATTCATGAGACCATTTGTAAACCATGTCTGTGTCAATGTAGTGGGCTGCATTGTTCACATTACAATGTTTCTGATAGACACTAATATGTGAATTGATGTTAAATAATGATGATACTAACATCAGATTAAACATGGAAAGTGTAAACACTTGGTCAACAATATCATATCACATTTTAATTAGCATGATATTATTTACGTGAAAACATAGGAGGGAAATAATCATATGCATGAAGTCATAGTTGTCGAGACAAGTAGCATCATCAACAATAATGATATTGGAATAGATAAAGCTGTTATCCGTACGTTATTAATCCTTACATGTAGATGAAATGATCAATTATACACATCTATCATACATATGAGTATACAGAAAGATGAGCTATATACAAAATTCGAATTGATAAGTAAATATAATGTATGTTGATGTCCAAAATCAGTAAACATTACAAACAAATTGATAAAGATATAATAATAATATAGTTTATTATACCCTGTTTACTAACAGTTTTCCCTCTCTCAGAACTCACTCCTGCCCTGCTCTGATCTATCTGAACTGCACAACAACCCCATTTCTAAAGTATATTGAAGACCATTGAAGGGGCTAAATTTACTTCAGCCATCTGTACCATCTACACTTTTATTAATATTATTTTGCATCTATCTGTTATTATTTTTGGGGACATTGACATTTTAGACCAATTTCATCCTATAGTTTTTCTCTATAAACCCTGCCCCTCCTCTCTTTGTTCAAACCTACCCTCAACCCTTCCCTATCATACTCTAATAACATCCCATTTCTCTTTGAATAACAGTTTTCCCTCTCTCAGTAGACCTCACTCCTGCCCTGCTCTGATCTATCTGTACTGCACAACAATCTCCTCCCTCTCTGCCCCTCGCTCACCCGCCCCTGTTTGCTCACACAAATTTCTTTCAGCTGATCAATTAAGAACACCTGCTAACTATACCTAATTACATCTTTACAGTTTTCTCCTGCATTCTCCTTCCTCTTAACCCCCTGCCTTTTCCTCATCTTCTTCCTCTCAAGTTTTCCACATAGTGTCTGCAACATAACCAGTTTCATGCCCTCCTTTCCTCTTTTATACTCCCTCTTCTAAAGCTTATAAGCAGAAATACTTCTGCAACTCCTATTCCCATCTCCCTTCTCTCTCTCTCCTTCTGTCTTTCCTCTAGCAGGTTACATTATCTGACAACTAGGGACACACACTATTACACTCTAGAGCCATTCACCTCACAATGTGAGATCCCTTCCTACCTAAGCAAACTTTAACTTTCCTCCTCACTCTTGCCATTCTCTATCTGCTCTTCCCCAGGTTTCTATCTCTTCCATTCCCTTTAAATTGTAAGTAGCAAGTTTCCAATCCTGCCTTGAAAAAAAAACACTTTCTACAAAGACTCTAAGCTCAAAACAGGGCCCTCCACTTTACTGCCTGGTTCAGCCCAGCCATATTGCTCTCCATTTGTAGATTGTGTCTCTCCATCTCCCCATGAAGCCTCATATTGGTGTAGCCAAGTCCCATGATGATAGCTTGTGCTATCCACTCCCACTCATTATACTGGATGCTGACTGGAGTCACAGCCTCTGCAGCTCTGGCTGCTCGTGCCTCCTCTAACATCTTCTTGACCTTTGCCAGGCCATCATCTCCTCTGGGGTATATTTAGGGGACCTTGGCTTCTGTAAAGCTTCTTGTATGCCTAACTGGTGCTGGGGAACCTGTCCTCTCTAATCTCTCCCTGAGGCCTATCCCTCTACACCACTAAGCCCCTCTGGGAAAACCCCCATGCACTTTGTGTGCCTTGCTCTTGGGGCATATTCCTCTCTCCCCAGTGGTGGAGCTAGTGCATGGGGTGCAAGAAAATTTGCCTCCCCCCCACACACTTCCCGAACCATCTACAACATCAACTCACACAGTACATATATAAAATATAAACAATGCAAAATATATAGGGGCAGCGGGTAGCCACAGGGGGCTAAGGGAGGTCACAGTGGTGCATGGGGGCCTCAAGGGCCCGCAAGGACAGAGGGGGGCCACAGAAGGCCTAGGGAGGCCACAGGGGGCTGTGGGACTGAGATGGGCTGCAGTTGGCCATGAGGGTTGAGTGGGCCACAAGGGATCCACAGAAGACTCGTGGGGGCTACAGGAAGGCCGCAGGGGCCACAGTAGCCACAGAGTACATGTAGAGGCAACAGGAGCCAGCAGGGGCCACAGAGGACCCACAGGGTCCACATGAGGCCAAAGGATACCCTTGCCATACATGAGGCCAAAGGGCCCCTATGCCATACAGGGGTTGCAGGGGCCACTAAGGAACCGTATGAGCCACAAGAGACCGACAGGGGCCACTGGAGACCCACAGGAGGTTCGCAGTGAGGTCTGCAGGGCACAGGGGGCCCCCTCAGAGGCCAGGGCCTCAGTGCCTTGCACCGGCTGTAGTTCTACCTGTGTCTCTCCCTCAACTTCACCTTCTGCCCTCCCACTCCCAGAATTCCCACTACTGCCATTCTTGGCCCTCCCTCCTCCTCTCCTCACTGATCCCTCTCTCCCCTCCTTTCCCTCCTCTACCTCACTCCCCTTTCACTACTCCTGTTCCTCTCTCCCCTCCTCTCCCTCTATCCACTTCTCTCCCTCTCTCGAGTCCTCTTCCCATGGCACCTTCATGCTCCTCCTCTCCCCTCCTTTCTCCTCCCTCCATCATAAAACTCAAAAATAAAATAAGGATAAATCAAAATAATATGTATATGATGATAGATAAAAATGTATGTATTATGTGTTTTTTTAATGTAAGGATATAGGTGTATGGGTGATGTGGCCTACTATATATAGGTTGGGTATTAATCTGTATGTGTGTAAGTTATGTGTAATCAGTGATCTATGTGTTCAGTAAATGTAAGCGTAAAGTTATTATTTAAATAGTACAAATATATTTATGAGTTACAAGTGTGAAACTGAATAGGGCCCATAATCTGAAAACATCCATTACATTTAAGATATAAAGTTACCTGAAAAATTTAAGTATCCATATACTGTATATTGATTGTAACGGTTGCCTTTCCAGGGCCTGAAATTGGGCCCAGTGAGCCATAGATAACAGACTTCCCCATTGGAAAATGAGTAGGGGAATTATATTTACACCATGCTTCATGTTTCTCATGACATATGCCCCTGCCTCATCCTGTATGTAATTCCCAATGTAATAGTACTGTGTACACATTGATATCATGTTTAAAATGAATTAATGTGTGAATATAGTTACTGTCATGTGATAGTCTGATATATTTGGTTCAGAGGTGGAATTCCCAGATGTTCCCTACCCCCCAGCCATCTTAGTCCCTCACGCACGATCACAGGAGCAGCCATAAAGTTTCAAACTAGTTTTTATTGCCCTTTGGGGGTTATAAAAGGAACAAGGGAAAAAAAAACCTCCCCCCCCACCCCCCCATTGCCCTTTGGGGGTTATAAAAGGAACAAGGGAAAAAAAAACCTCCCCCCCCACCCCCTGATGACAACCGATATGTGCTGAATCAATGAGACCAGAGGAGTAGGAGGGAATGTGGGTTGTGCTTTGATTCTGTGTTTTGTGTCAGTAGTTTTTTAGTTTGTTGGTGTTTCGAAGCGAATAAACACAGTTTACTTCTGGAGGCATATTTAAATCATGTGTCTCTTACTTTGCTACTGGTGACTGTAATGCTGATCCTATCTTTACCCTGCAAGGCCCCTGTCCTGGTCACTGCCACAGGGTTACTGGGACTTCTGGAAGTGCTGATTCCTGATGGAGAGATCCTGACGGGTACAGAAGCCAAATATCAGGTTGCTGGTGCCAAGATTTTCAAGAATCCAAATGGTCCTTGTGGGTAGTTAACCTGTAGTCTATAGCAAGTGGCCCTGGGTTTGTATAGACCCTATCACTCAAAAAAAATAATCACATTGATATAATATTCTTAGAAGAATCAGAAACTTAATTGGATTGGTTTTCCCTAACCTATAGGCTGTATACATTTGGAAGTCACTGTATCTTGCGCTCCTCAGATACTTAAGTAGAGAGACTCTTACTTTCAGACATTTATTTTCAGCAATTTGATCGATGTGCTCTTAGTTCTTGTGTTTGATTTTCCTCAAGTAGTGGGCATCTTGAAGAGCCATCAGTTCATTTTAGTTTACGAATATGCAGACTTATTAAATTGCGATTTGGCCAATTGAATAGGGCTCTATGTAAGCACAGAGCATATTTTCTTTACAGAAGTTTTTAGTTAGTGAAAAGGTCGTCACTAACTAAAAACTTTTGTAAAAAAAAATATGCTCTGTGCTTATATAGAGCCCTATTCAATTGGCTGAATCACAATTTAATAAGGCTAATGGATTGTATTTTTTTTATTTATTGCTTGAGCAAATTGATATAGTACAGGTTCATTGGTAATATGTGGCTATATCATAAGGCCATTCATTTCGGGAGAAGGTTGCTGTGTTGGTGCATTATATCTGGAATGGGTCCGATCGTAACTTGCAATTGAAGCCAGTAAGACCGTAATATGACTGATCATGCAAACATTTTTATTTTATTGAAGGATAGTGATCATATAAAGCCATTTATTATCACATACATAATTGGCTCCTTTTCAAATTATAATGATAACGGAAATCACCCAAATGGGCCTGATCAAACGTTTACATACCCTTGAATGTTTGGCCTTGTTACAGACAATCCAAAGAAGTACTTATAGGAAATAATCTTTCCCAATAGTGCATAACACTGAATTGTGATCATACCAAAATCATATTAGGGACAAAAAAATAAAGAAATGTTATTTACAATATAAACAACGGTGCATGGAAAGATAAAAAAAAATATGAAAAAACATAAAAATATATGGCCCTTTGTTATTTTGAGAAAAGAGATATCAAGTTATAACTTGACAGTAAAGTTCTCTTTCTGTTTACTTGTGCAGTGTAAGGGTTTCCCCTATAGTTATTTACGGGAGCTATCTTGTACTGTTTAGAGACAGGTGAGATATCTTTTGACTGGATCTCCAATTTTCAATAATTTTTATATGGCATAATTAGCCTATACTTGTACTTGGATGTGTGATTACAGTCTTTTTATCTTTTTATTTCACTTCTCGACTGGCGTTAGGAGATGTATTGGTGCTATTCAGCAATTGTGTGTTGCTATAATAAAGACAAAATAGATTCCTCTTCTACTAGGATTTTTAAACCCATCAATTGTTGATTGACACAATTCACAGGTGTAATCCAGTCTTGTAACTCACTTTTACATTGTCATTAGGAGTCAATGTATCTAGTACTGTGACGGACAACAATAATATATCTTACTAGCGACTTGCCCGTCAAAAAATGACGGCAATGAGATGTGTATGTTTGGAAAGTTGTTTAGTTATTAATATATATATGTGACAGTTGTATTGTGATATTAAAACATGTTTAGTTTTGTAAAATGTTTTCTTGGTGAACAATAATTCTTAAAGCATTTTGTATTAACATTTGAATGTAAGAATAGTGGAACTTGAAATTAATCATTATTGTAAACTTTAGGCAATGGTTTCTTAACATGCAATTTGTATGTGAAGAATTGTTACCTTCAATATACAGGAAATCCTGAGGAAAGCAAACAGTAAAAACCCTTGTTGAAACGTACACAATTTTAACCTGAACTTTGTAATATATGTAAGTAAGAAACTTGAAAGTATATTTTTTGAAACTTTAACTTTATTATTTGTGTAACTTTGGAACTTGACAAAACATTTATATAACTTTGAACATTATAAACAGTAACATAGTGAATACATGTTTAACATAATTTTGTATTAAAAGTATTAACATTTGAATGTAAAAACAGTTTAACTTTAAACTAATCAGTATTGTAAACTTGAGGTAATGGTTTTTTAACATGCAATTTGTATCTGAAAAATTATTAACTTCAATATTTTACATTTAATCCCAATGAAAACAAACAGTAAAAACCCAGCTTGAAACGTACCCAATTTTAACATGAACTTTGTAATATATTTAAGTAAGAAACTTGACATAATATATTTTTAAAGTTCAAGTTTCTTATATGTGTACATTTTCAACTGTAAAAAACATTTTTACAACTTGAAACAGTATAAACAGTAACATAGTGAATAAATATTTTAACATAATTTTGTATTGAAAGTATTAACATTTGAATGTAAAAACAGTTTAACTTTAAAGTAATAAATATTTTAAACTTGAGCCAATGGTTTTTTAACATGCAATTTCTATCCGAATAATTGTTAACTTCAATATACATTGAATGCAGAGGAAGGCAAACAGTAAAAACTCTCTTTAAAATGTACCCAATGAAATAAATTCCTTCCTGACCACATGAACTGTCGATAAACCTTAATACAGGGAGTAATCTTAACATAACAGACAATATTTACATTGTGTATTAAAACGTGGTTGAGCTGTTAACATGAACTTTGTAATATGTTGAAGTAAAGACCGTTAAAATATTGTTTTCCAACTTGTAACATTAAAAACAGTAACATAGTTAATGAACATTTTAATATAATTATCACATATATAGTTGCAAGGCAAGTGTTTTGTGAGGCGAATCATCCATAAAGAGTCTTTCCATAAATTATGACTGAAATTGTTTCTTGTTTAGTATTTTTGAATGTTTTTTTAATTTGTTTTCCTTGTGTTTTCTTTCTTTACTGAAAAGTTATAGTACTTCATAGTAGACAATGTTTTTAGTAAAAATACGTCCATCTTCTAATAAATCACCTTGACTTTCATTCTTTTCAATGTAAACTTTAATAGCCTGTGGATTTTTGCACCGTGACAATGCAACGTACAATTGACCATGTGCAAATACTGTTTCTTCCAGGAAAATACCCACAGATTTGAAAGTTTGACCTTGTGATTTATTGATGGTCATGGCAAATGCCATAATAATGGGAAATTGTCTTCTTTGAAGTATAAAAGGGAGACTACTTTCACTTGGTGCTAAATCTATTCTTGGTATGAAAACTCTCTCTCCTTTATGGGTCCCAGTTAAAATTTCAGCATCTATAAAATGGTCCTTTAATTGTTGAACAATTAATCTTGTGCCATTGCATAGGCCTTTTTGGGGGTTCATATTTCGCAGTAACATAATAATTGCACCTTTCTTTAGCTGCAAAATATGTGGTGGCATTCCAGAAGTAGTTAGTGAGTTTATGAATTCAGTCGAAAAGTTGGCCTGAATTTCATTGTCATCAGCAAGTACAGAATCAGCACTGTGATAATTTCTTTGTGGTGCATTAATTTTTTTAAAGATTTCATTATTGAGGATAAATGCATCCTTATTTTTACACGTTAGTATGACTTGGTTGGCAAGCTCGGAATATTCCTGGTTATTTATGCTCCCTTCAAATATAGCCGATATAATATCTTGTTGACAAATCATATGAGGTGGGATCTCTACAGTGTCGTCAGGTAAATGTGGTATTTTTTCTGTTCTGCCTTCTCCAATTTTAATAAGCCAATCATTGAAATCAGTTTGGCCTTCTGATCTCATATTTTGTTTCAGTTGAAGATGGGTAAAATGTTTCCATAGTGTGCTTGACTTTATACATGTTTCAATAATGTCAGTTCGATTTCCATGTACAACGACAGGTAATGTTTGTCTAAAATCGCCACCTAACAACATTACCTTTCCACCACATGGAAAAGTATTATCCATGACTTCACGAAGCAAACGGTCAATACATTGGAGGGCATAGCATGACATCATTGTGGCCTCATCTATTATAATTAATTTACATTTGTTCAATTTCTTTGCTTGTAATGATGTCATGCGAATATCTGACACAGAAGTTTCTAAAATAGGCACTGGCAGTTTAAATCCACTATGAACAGTTCTTCCACCTTCTAACAAAAGTGCAGCAATTCCAGTAGTGGCAAACGTCATTGCTATGTACTGAACCTTGTGCTTGTACTGAACTCATTAATAAATTATACAGATAGGTTTTTCCTGATCCGCCAGGTCCATCAAGATAGAAATAACGCTCTGTCACCATGTCATCATCTATTGCATTTTTAATGGCATTAAATGCTTGCAATTGTAATGTATTTAAAGTTGCATGTCTTTCTTCTGTTCTTTCTGCTTGTAGTTGAATATCATAGTCTTCAAAGTTTATGTCATCTATAAGACCTGGATAAGGCAAATTAAAACTTGCACAACTTAATCCATGAATTAAAAATACTTCTTGGATTTCCATTAACGCTTTTAAGTGTGCAATGGGTTCATTGTATCGTCGCATAAAGTCTTCAGCCATATTACTTTTAAAAGTCTCCCACAAAGCTAATGCATTTGGAGCATTTGAGAAGATACAAATAAAAGCAAATTGTTCTCTCATCTGTCGTGGCATTTGACATTGTGCTGCTTCTAAACATCTTTCCCATTCTGTATCATCAGATAGTAAGTTTCTATGTCTTGCAGCTAAATGGAAGGATTCATATACAATGTCATTAACAGTTCTTAAGTGTTCAAAACTTTGTGCTCCAGGAACATTTAAAAGTAATATCCGTAAGCAGAAACGTTCAACATCTCTTGGACTGACTGTGTAAATTCTTGGAATTATTTTATTGCCTCTGCTTTTTCTTGGTCTCCATAATCCATTCACAAAAACATAGTGATATGGAATTTCAATATATAAGTATTGTGTTGCTTCTGAATCAGTGGAATTTAATTCAAACCATGCAGTTAGTGTAGTGTGACGATCTTCCCTTTTGGCCAATGCATTCATTTCATTTCCAGCATGGAAATACACTAAATGTCGTTGTGGCAAATGTACTGCTAACCTATATACTGCATGTGATCTATCATGCATTTAAAATTTTAAAAGCCGCCACATAGCTTCTGGCGCACTGACATAGCGAGCATCTACATGAGATGCAAGTTCATCATGTACTAACTCACTACATTCAGGGTTGTCTGCACTTTTGACGACTACAGTAGCTGCATCGTAGCCTTTGTAAATATATTTGTAGACATATTTAATGGATTTGATGAAAGTGCAGGCTTCTACGTTGATGTGGGCGTTGTACTTCATGAGTAAATGTGGATTGTAGGGTACTACATATCTATTGTCCACTTTTTTTCCACGAATAATGGCACTATCTCCTTCTCTTCTTTTATAAAGTGGATATCCATCACAATTGGCATACGTTTTGTCTCTATAATCTTTTGGAAATTCTTTGGAACATTTATTATTTTCATACATGGTGATTGTGGATTAAGGTCACCACAGGGTCCATGAATCATGCGATGAGTAACAATCTCATATAGTCTACCATATAGTTCTGGTAGTTCAGCAACAATGACTGCATCCACTTTGTCCGAAGTATCTAATTTATCTTTTTCTTGAAGTATTATTAGAAGATGTGCATGTGGAAGGCCTCTTTTTTGAAATTCAATGGTATATACATAAGCAAGACATTTGCCAAATAACCGATTTATAGTGAAGTCATGTATTAATTCATTTAATTTAATCTTAAAAACTCTGGCTACTAAATCTGGTCGATCTGAAGCACTTTGTCCAAGAAGTAGATTTTGTGTAATTTCTGGCCATTGTGGATTACATGAAAATGTCAGAAATAAATCGGGTTTGCCAAATTTGGTGACAATAGCCATAGCATCATTGTATCTTTCTCTCATATTTCGAGGAGATCCTTGAAAGGAAGATGGGAAAATGATGGCTTTGCCAGCTGTCATGTCTCTGCTTGTAGCCACGTCAGCAACATAGTCCATTAGTCCATAATATTGTTCTACACGGAGTTTATCTTGTTGATATTTGATAAAGTTTAAATTATTTGCCTCAACTTGCAAATAAGAATCAATACTCCATTGTTGGGTTAGTTTTCCACCACATAAAATTGGATTAAATGTATTTCGAATTGCAATTTGAGCTACTTTAAATTCAAGCATAGAAACATTATTTTGGATTCTGGGTTTAGCATTTGGGTAACTGGGAAGTGTTAATTTTGGTTGCCAACCTGCTTCTCCGTGTGGGAAAAAGATGGGATATGTCATTGGATCTAAATTTGGACTTAAGATACTCATATTAATGAATGGTTGCTCCTCATTTCTGGGATATATTCTAATGTCTCTTTGAAATGGTGGTTCTCCTTCATCATTCTGAAACACCATTGCAACCTCATTTGATGTTGGCAAGTTATAACAACGTTTATCAGTATGTCTGTCTCTTTTAAGCACCATATTAACCTTCGGCATTAGTAATTGATGTCTTTGTGCATGAAGTAGTTGTTCATTTTCTACTTCTCCCAATTTTTTATAAGCTTTACTGTAGGGATTGTTGTCCATAATGTTATTTAGCTCTATAAAAACACTGTGTAAGCATTTTTTATTTTCTTCCATCTGCATACGTTGGTCAACAGCTTCCATTGTATCTAGGACATATAGTTGAGCGAATTTTCTTTGATCTCCTTCCTCTGGATGTAAATGGGAAGTGCGGTGATAAATTTGTCCTTGGACTTTAAAACAGTAAGGATCATGTCCTGGTACATTAGCAGCTAATGTTGCCCCCATAGATGCAAAGGATATGGCACTATTGTAGGATCTTATGTTTGTTTTAAAATTTTTGTAGTTTGGAAAAGTAGGTTCAGTCATAATGTTTTGTAAATAGATAGGAAATTCTTTCCTTTCTGGAAGTTTGAACTTGCCTTTTTGACAGCAACTAATAAATTGTCCATCTCTGGGTCTCTCCTGTTTAACATAATAAGCCTCACCAAACTGACATTGAGTAGTCATGTTCCCACAACTATGAACCTCTACTGCTAAAGACTTTTGGACAATTTGCAAAGCATATAGGATTTTGACTTTCATATTCATCAGGTGAAATGTCATATAATGTTTCAACAACAGGTTCTAAATGCTTTTTTTTTTCGTGGCTTTTCTTGGTATATGTTGTATTGTTTGAGGTAAAATGTCATGTAATGTTTCATGAACCGGTTCTAAATGCTTTGTTTTTTTCGTTGCTTTTTTTGGTATGTCTTGTATTTTTTCAGGTAAAATGTCATCTGATGTTTCAGCAACAGGCTGTAAATGCTTTATTTGCTTGGTCGCTTTTTTGGGCATATCTTTAATTTCTGCAGGTGACAGTCTTTGGCTTGCAATTCTTTTGCATTCTTTTTCTCGTCAAATTTCCTTCTTCTCTGGTGTCTGCTGGCTGTCTGCTCTCTGTTGTCATTCTCTAGCTTGGCGTCTTTTATTTTCTTGTTTACTCTCGTTATCAGCCATGTTAATCTGTAAAAATAAAATAATGTATCATTAGTTTGTTTTGAGATGTTAAGTTTGTTTTCAGCAAAAATTGTTATCAACAGTGTGGTTACGTTTTATACTTAATCAATTTCAATTTGTTCAATTGAATAGAGGTCTAAATAAGGCCATCAGATAATTTTTTAAAGAAGTTTTTATTTAGTAAACATGTATCCAAAATCAAGTATTTCACTAACTAGTTATTTTTAAAAATATGTTATGTGCTTTTTTACAGCACTATTCAATTTGTCAAATAGCAATTCAATGAGGGTCTAGGGCCCTCATTCAATTGGGATTTGGCCAATTGAATAGGGCTCTAAATAAGCACATAGCATATTTTTTTACAAGAAGTTTTTAGTTAGTGAAAACCTTGCTTTTAGATAGATGTTTACTAACTAAAAACTTCTTTAAAAAATATATGTTATGTGCTTATTTAGAGCCCTATTCAATTGGCCAAATCGCAATTGAATGAGGGCCTAGGACTGGAAATGTCCATTGGCAAATTGTATAGGGCCTCATTCAAATGCGATTTAGCCAATTGAATAGGACCCTAAATAAGCACATAACATATATTTTTTAAAGAAGTTTTTAGTTAGTAAACATCTATTCAAAAGCAAGTTTTTCACTACCTAAAAACTTATTAAAAAAAAATATGCTATGTGCTTATTTAGATCCCTATCCAATTGGCCAAATCACAATTGTATGAGGCCCATAGAGTCTGGCCCTCATTCAATTGCGATTTGGCCAATTAAATAGGGGTGTAAATAAGCACATAACATATTTTTTTAAAGAAGATTTTAGTTAGTAAACATCTATCCAAAAGCAAGGTTTTCACTAACTAAAAACATCTTTAAAAAAATATGCTATGTGCTTATTTAGAGCCCTATTCAATTGGCCAAATCGCAATTGAATGAGGCCCTCTGTGTTTTGAGCCTTTTTTGGACTATGCAATTTGTTTTTTCTGGCTCCCTTGAAGTTTGTATTTACTGTTAAAGATTATTGGCCCTAAAAGACAAAGAAGAGATAGATGAAAAATTTGTTAGTTATATTTTTTTTAAAGTTATAGTTACTGGTGTTTTTTTTTAAATTTTATTTTCTGTTGACATCGATGCAAAGCTAAGATATTTATTTATTTTTCTCTTTTTTTACTTGTTATACTGTACCTTGGTTGAAGTTTGATTTCAAGCAGAATCTTTGTTGGTCCTGTGTTGAAAGCCTTCGTCTGATGGTCTGGTCCTGTGTTGAAAGTCAATGTCCAATCGTCTGGTCCTCTGTTGAAAGTCCTCGTCCGATGGTGTATTCTAATGTTGAAAGTCCTCGTCCAATGGTCTGGTCCTCTGTTGAAAGTCCTCGTCCGATGGTGTAGTCCTCTGTTGAAACTCCTCGTCAGCTGGTCTGGTCCTCAGTTGAAACTCCTGGTCCGATGGTCTTGACGCAGTATCTGTTGTAAAATAAAAATGAAAATGTTATTTGATTTGAATGTATTTGTATTAACTAAAAAATGACATTATTTCTGTGTACTGTATGTGTTATGGTGAATTTTTCTGCTATTTATTTTTTTGTGCAACCTTTTCAAAATACTTTAAATGTATTTTTATATTCCATACATTATTTTTTTATACTGTAATTATTTTTTTGTCAATTATTTTGTATATGATTGCACTGGTTTTAGCATTATCCTATTTTCTGTCCAGCACTTTTGGTATACTTATTAGGCTTCTTTGTAAGGCTTATAGGTAGTTAAAGATTCTTAAATATTAAAAAAGAATATTAATTTAGTTTGCTATGTGTTTGTGTGAGTTTTTCTACAATCCTGTTTGGTGCGCACCACTTTTGGTATGCTTATTTAGGCTTCTTTGTAAGGCTTATACATTCTTAAACATTAAATAAGAATATTAATTTAGTTTGCTATGTGTTTGTCTGAGTTTTTCTACAATCCTCTTTGGTGCACACCACTTTTGGTATGCTTATTTAGGCTTCTTTCTAAGGCTTATAGGTTGTTAAATATGAAATAAGAATATTAATTTAGTTTGCTATGTGTTTGTGTGAGTTTTTCTACAATCCTATTTGGTGCGCACCACTTTTGGTATGCTTATTTAGGATTTTTTCTAAGGCTTATAGGTAGTTAAACATTAAATAAGAATATTAATTTAGTTTGCTATGTGTTTGTGTGAGTTTTTCTACAATCCTATTTGGTGCGCACCACTTTTGGGTATGCTTATTTAGGCTTTTTTCTAAGGCTTATAGGTAGTTAAACATTAAATAAGAATATTAATTTAGTTTGCTATGTGTTTGTGTGAGTTTTTGTACAATCCTTTTTGGTGCGCACCACTTTTGGTATGCTTATTTAGGCTTCTTTGTAAGGCTTATAGGTTGTTAAACATTGAATAAGAATATTAATTTAGTTTGCTATGTGTTTGTGTGAGTTTGTTACAATCCAGTTTTGTGTGTACCACTTTGTGTGTACCATATGTTGCATACTTTGGGCCTCATTCAATTGCGATTAGGCCAATTGAATAGGGCTCTAAATAAGCACATAGCATATTTTTTTTAAAGAAGTTTTTAGTTAGTGAAAGCCTTGCTTTTGGATAGATGCTTACTAACTAAAAACTTCTTTAAAAAATGTATGTTATGTGCTTATTTAGGGCCCTATTCAATTGGCTAAATTGCAACTGAATGAGGGCCTTTGGGCCTCATTCAATTGCAGTTTGGCCAATCCAATAGGGCTCTAAATGTGCTTATTTAGAGCCCTATTCAATTGGCCAAAATAGCAATTGAATGAGGGTCTTTGGTTGCTGCATTTGTTATATTGTCGGGGCCTCATTCAATTGAATTTTGGGCAATCGAATAGGGCTCAATATGAGCACAGAGCATCTTTTTTTACAGAAGATTTTAGTTAGTGAACTTGTATACAAAAGCAAGGTCTTCACTAACTAAAAACTTATGTAAAAAAATATGCTCTGTGCTTATATAGAGCCCTATTGAAATGGCCAAATCACATTTGAATGAGGCCATCGGCCATTAAACATATATAGGTCCTCATTCAATTGCAATTTTGCCAATTTAATAGGGCTCTATATAAGCACATAACATATTTTTTGACAGAAGTTTTTAGTTAGTGAAGACCTTGATTTTGGATAGAAGTTCAGTAACTAAAAAGTTCTGTATAAAAAATATGTTATGTGCTTATATAGATTCCTATTCAATTGGCCAACTCGCAACTGAATGAGGCTCATAGTTCGTTTCTTATTTTATACTTAATACTTTACCTTGATTGAAGTGTCGAATGACAGAGGGTCCCCTCCTGGCAATCTTAATCCGCCGGTCTTCTTGTAGTGTCTGTTTGAAAAAGAAAGTGAAATGGTTAATTGTATATTTCTTCTTTTTGATTTAGCAAAGCATGGTCTTTTTCAGCATGTAATGTGTTTTTCTTTCTTACCTGTTCTTCTTTGTTGGTGTTCTTTAAAAGGGATTGTGGTTCACAATGCACGGTGCAAATTCTTGAGTGACGCTGTTGATGCAGAGTCTGTTTGAATATTAAAAAAGTAGAAAGATTGAGCTTTAGGTAATATATTGAATTGCAATAAATTAATGTCATTTAAATATACTTCTGTAATTATTTTCAATTAACATTATTTTTTGGGGGGGCTACACACATAAATGTAACACATATGAAGCACATTTTCAGAGTTCAATGTCATTTTTTGTGTGCGTGTGACATATCACTATACATGAATCATATTTTAATTGTTAAATGAACCTTAATTTTTGTTTTGGCGTACACACATAAATGTGTGTGTGACATGTCACTATACATGATACACATATATGTGCGTGTCACATATTAGTATACATGACTCATATTTTAATATTACAATTTCTTTTTTTTTCTAATGTCATTTAAATGTAGTTGTTTAATTAGTTTGTTTTAAGATCATTTTGTTGCAGGGCCTATACACATAAATGTGCGTGTCACATGTCACTATACATGATACACATATATGTGTGTGTCACATGTCACTATACATAAATCCCTTTTTTATATTGAATTTTTTTGTTTTTTTTTGTTAAATGAACCTTATTTTTTTTGTGGGCCTACACACATAAATGTGTGTGTGACATGTGACTATACATGATAGACATAAATGTGCGTGTGACATGTCACTACATGAATCACATTTTCATAGTTCATTATTATTTTTTTTGTGCTGTCTTGATAATAAAATGTAATATATTATAGCTTACCTCCCAGTTGTAATTTGCACAGTGTAAATTAGGAAATTAGGAAAATAATTCTCTTCTCATGTAACAGCAGCAGTTACCTATCCAGTCACTCCGTTCATCACCTGAATAGAAATGTAGAAATTTCTGGAAAGTAGGCAGTATTTATAACCTTGTAGAAATTTCTGGAAAGTAGGCAGTATTTTTTTAAACTTTCAAGTGCCTCAGAACGTTAGAACGCAATACGCATGAGCTATTGGCGTTCCAGCTTACAATTTGCGTTCCATCCGCCATTTTGTGCGTAGTAGTGTTCAAAATGGTGTTTAACTGTGACTGTGGTACGTTCCGCATAGTATGTGTTTCATTCTTCCGAGTTACTGCAGTGTAGTTACGTCTGAAGCCTCGTTTTCGATTTGTTCGGCGGCCATTTTTTCTCTCGCTTAGGCCATTTTCGGCAGTTTAAACTCTTTTTTTTGGACTTAAATGGATGTGTAAATTAACTTTTGGAGGTGCCGGATGCCCCCCCTTGCTGTAAGTAAGCTTTTTATGTGTTCGTTGTGTTTATTTCTTGTGTTTGTGATGTTTTAATGCGCGGCGTTTGGAATGGGTCGTTTCGCGGGCGTTTTTTTTTTCGATGCGGCCATACTTTGTTGCGATGCTGCCGTATTTTTTTGCGATAGACGCAGGTAGCTTTTACGTGTACGACGCAGTGTCTTTGTTTCTAAGTCGTGCGTATGTGTGTTAAGAGCGTGTGAAGGGCCCTTTTTTGCTGTTTTTTTTAAAAGTCTTGCGTGTGTGTGTGTCTGGGTGTAAGCGGGTGTGAGGGGCCTTTGAGGTTTTTTTTGTTAAAAAGTCGTGTGTGTGTATGTGTGTGTTAACACAGCCGACGTTGGGATGCTCCCACCACCGCGAATGCGGACCCTCGCTTCGCGAGGATCCGCATTTGCGGGGACGTTGTTGGTTTTTTGTTGGCTGGGAGGTTGGGTTTATTTTGTTAAAAAGTTGTGTGTGTGTATGTGTGTGTTAACACATCCGACGTTGAGCCTCCACCACCGCAAATGCGGACCCTCGCTTCGCGAGGATCCGCATTTGCGGGGACGTTGGGATGCTCCCACCACCGCAAATGCGGGCCCTAGCTTCGCGAGGACCCGCATTTGCGGGGAACTGTGTCCATCGCTTTGCGAGGGACACAGTTCTTGCGGGCTCGCTACGCGAGCCCGCAAGCTTGAGCAACGGCCTGTACGCTCACAACTATATATGTGATAGCTGACTCTCAGATCCTATTTTGTTAATTTAGTACAATTTGTCCAAAATACCTGATTTTGTATAGCTTCTGAAACAGTATTTAACCAATCCTGTTGATAGCTTAAGAATTACCAATAAATAGTATAAGGTACAGGTAGTTATTCTCCTGATGTGTAAGTTAGTTACTTTGTCTAAAGCAACATAATCTTTTGAGCTACACTGAGCTCTATCTCCTATTGTACAGACATGATTAACATTGTCTTCTATTAAACTCTTTCTCTATACAATGTATCTCCTTAAACATACATCAGGGAGTTCTGAAGCGTCCTCTCAGACGCAGAACGCTAATTTACCCATCATACACTGCGGGAGCATGTGACGTCAGTATGCTCTCCTACT
Source organism: Discoglossus pictus (assembly GCA_027410445.1). NCBI lineage: Eukaryota > Metazoa > Chordata > Amphibia > Anura > Alytidae > Discoglossus > Discoglossus pictus. Next base: position 237,045,135 of record CM050166.1, read on the forward strand.
ACCCATAACACGTGTTTCTACGCTGCCTGCGTCTTTGTCAATGGGGAAGAACCTGAACGCCGTGTTTCAAGCCTGTTTATAGTTCTGGGTTGCTATGGTGATGCTGACCAACATGTTCACCCCTTCTTTTCCTAGGTTTATCCAAGGAAAAGCTTTTCTGTTGTAACAATGCCAAGTTATATAGATGTATTGAACAAGGACAATGCAATGGGTAATGAAGATATAACCATACGTATATACAGAATTTGTCTTGAGCATATTTATGTTTCAAAACAAAAATGTATATATTAATGCAGATACTAGATCCAAGTCATTCAATTGTTGATATGTAAGCTAATACATTTGTCTTGAGCCATAAAACAATTATACACTAATTCCCATAGAGAAAAGTAGTTGTTAAGGGATCATATATAGAAGGTAAGTATCCCTTATAAAGTATAAAGCCTATAACTGTGACTACAATATGCTGTATATTCTATCCACCATGTTATAATGCCAGGACTAAGGGTTCTTCAATACAATCTGTTTCAAATGGAAACATAACTATTATGTGAAAATGATTTGTATAATAAAAAAAAGTGACATATGAATAAACATGACTACTTGTTTGTGCTTTGTTTAATTGAATTATAATATTCTATAAATAAATGGATACAAACGAAATGAGTGAATTTTGTACACTAACATATATGATACTAGTTAAATACAATGATGTAATAATAAGTTTATTCTACTAATATATGATGAATATCTATACCAGTGTATTCAATGAATATTGAAGACGGAGTGACTGGTGACTTTTTGATGAGGGAGTAATTTCTAAAATAAAATTTGTTGTGTGACGTGTTTTAATGTGCTTAAAATATATAAAAAAGGATTTTAACCATTATTATGAGACATGTATACTACTTATGACTGCTATATGATATAGTGATTAATATTATGTCCAGGTTTAGTGAAGAAACGTATTCAATGATTTATCATAAAATGGATTTGTTGATTCTTAAATTATTATAGCACATATATATACAACTTGTGACTGGTATATGATAACGAATAATACCACGTCCAGGTTTAGTAAAAAAAAAAAATTATTCGATGATGTACCATATAATGGATTTATTAATTCTTAAATAAATCCATATGCATTTGAAAAATATACCTTAACTCCTATTCAAATGGTGTATATGAATAGGTGGTTAATACCCATATGTAAACCTAGTAAGAAGACTTATCAGATGGTCCCTTATATAATGGATTTGTTGATATTAAATAAATCTATATACATATGAAAGATATACCTTAACTCCCTCTTATTCATGAGGTGTATACAAATAGATGCTTAATTCCTATATGTATATAGTTATTTTGTTTCCTAGAAAGGGATTCAAGTATGGCTTAGACTCTATAAAGACAAATTACTAAGTTTGATTCTAGAGAAAGGCACCGAAGGAAAACCCTTCATTTAAGCCCTCTGGAGTTTGAGCATGTAGCCTATATATCGACTTACATTCTTTTCTAAGTAGAATACGATCTATTGCTCCCAAAGTTGCCCCATCAATGGCAAAAAACTTTAGACAGTTCTCATCTTTATTATGATAACATTTATTTTTTTATTTTTTTATAAACATATTTATAATTACACCATACAAGAGAGAGTAATAGGCAATACACGGATATACACATATCCTCTTAACATCTTTGATATCTCTCAAGTTTGAAATTTTGCAATCAGCAGAAAACAGAGGGGGGGAAAAAGGGAGGAGAAAAAAAAAAAAAAAAAGAGAGAAAAAAAAAAGAAAAAAAAGAAGAAATTTCACTCTCTCTCTCCTTACCTCTCCCTTAGTGTTCGTCGCGGGAGCATTATCAATAGATATCTCATCGCCCCCATTTTTCTAGCTTGATGTTAGATATTGGTCCCAGAGCTGCCATTTTATTATACGAGTGGCCTTGGGGATATTATCTCGGGAATTAACCAGCGGTTCTAGTTTCATCATTTCTCTATTTTTTTAGATAGTGTTCTCTAATTCTTTCCAGGAGGGTACTTGTGGTTGTTTCCAATATTTCAATAATAACCATTTAGCAACTAGACATATGTGTGATATTAATAATCTTTCCCCTAATGGGAAGATTTCCATTTGCGAGTGTAAAATAAGTATTAACGGAGTACAAGGAATTTGTTTACCAATGAGAGCCGAAAGTTCTTTACTTACTTTCGTCCAGAATATTTTAATTTTTTTGCTATCCCACCACATATGAATAGTTGTGCCTGGTAGACCGCATTGTTTCCAACATAGGCCATCTAGGTTATTATATATTGTTTTTAGTCTATAAGGGACGTAGTACCATCTATGGATTAACTTGACCATCATTTCATTGTATGAAGAGTTAATTGATGATTTCTTAACAATACTAAAAAATTTAGTCCAGTCTTCCTCCAATGTTATGATTTTCAAGTCATCTTCCCAGGCTAATATACCCAAACTCTTTTCAAAGGGAGTGTTTTCATCAATTATATTACTAAATTTAGAAATGATGTGTGACGATTCATCTTTGATTAAATATTCTTCCATTTTCCAGATTTTGTTCATATTAATATTTTTGTATCCTAGGAGAGTAAGGTGTCTTTGTAGACCTTCATAGTCTAACCAAGTAATTTTATCTACATTAAATTTCTCTTTGAGTCTTTTCAATTCCATTAAGTTTCCTTTTTCAAATACATCTCCCACCTTTCTAATATTATGTAGTTTTAGTGAAGACAGAAATAGTCCATTCGAATTATTTTTAAGAGAATCTATTGGTGCTGCCAAAGATGGGGACTGCACTATTGATAATTTTGTTTTATTTTTATGCCATATGTTGATAATATATTTAATATTAGGCGGCAATTCTAAATTCCCTTTCTGTTTATACTCGGAAATCCATAATATATTATCTATTGGGATTCTACCCGATAGGGAATCCTCTAATGTTAACCATCTTGGACTATTTAGCTTATAGTTATATCCGGCTGCTTGTGTGAGTATAATTTTTTTATTTAACTCTTTAATAGAGGGAGCATTTAGTCCCCCTTTCTCCAATTTCTTGCATATTGTAGATTTTTTAATTCTTGGTTTTTCCCCCAGATAAATATAGTCATCTAATGTGTCTTGAATGTTCTTTATGCAATAAACCGGTAATTTACCTGGGAGACATCTCATTATATATGTAATTTTAGGAATTAAACTCATGTTAACTGCATTTATTCTAGATAACCATGGTAACTGTATAGATCTCCAATCATTCACCTGTTTTCTTATTTGTTTCAATATATCATTATAATTATCTTTAAAAATATTTTTTATATAGTCTGGGAATTTTACCCCCAGGTGTACTATATGGGAGGACTTCCAGCAGTAGGAATATAAATTCATTAACCTATTTTTTTCTTCTAACGGTATGTTATGGGTCAGGACTTCGGTTTTCTGTTGGTTAATTTTAAAATAGGAAAATTTACCAAATTCCTCCAAACTGGTCTGTAGTGCTCTACAGGAGTATTCAGGATTTGTTATTGTTATGATAATATCGTCCGCATATGCCATTATTTTATATTCCTCTTGTCCTATTTCAATCCCTCTGATTTCTGCCGAGTCTCTAATTTTAATCAGTAAAGGTTCGAGGAATAAGACAAAGAGCAATGGTGACAGTGGACAACCCTGATGAGTACCGTTTGATATTAAAAATTTACCCGAGCTAAATTGTGAAGATGAAATATGTGCTATAGTATTTAAATAGAGGGGTTTTATTGCTGTTGAAGCAAAACTTTTCAAGCCAAAACTCTCCAGAACACTCTCTAGGAAGTTCCACCTGACCCTGTCAAAGGCTTTCTCTGCATCTAATGACAGGGTCAGGGAGGAGATCCTCTTTTTTTTTATATAGTACAGGATGTCTAACAAACGCCTAGTATTATCCGACGCTTGTCTATTCGAGATAAATCCTGTTTGGTCTAGATGAATTAGGGAGGGTATAATCTTGCTTAGTCTATTGGCCAAGATTTTAGAATAGATTTTAATATCAACGTTAATTAAGGAGATTGGGCGATAGTTTTTATAATCTTCAGGATTTTTTCCTTGTTTTAGTATATTAATTATTCTTATTTCCGTTAATTCTGATGGAATCATTTCTTCTTGTTTTATCTCGTTAAAGAGGTTACATAAAGTACTATTTAATTCTTTACTTAGATATCGATAAAATAAGTTATTAAATCCATCTACCCCAGGAGTTTTATTTTTTTTATTTTTGGACACAATTTCAGATATCTCAATACTTTCTATTGTGATAACATTTTAAGTAGTGAGCTATAGGAGTATCAAGATCATTTTTAATGGCATAGATGTGTTATCCAATTATCCGTCTGAATGGCCTGTAAGTTTCCCCCACATATAATTTATCACAAAAACATTGTGCTACATAAATGAGTCCTGTTGTGCCACAATTGTAAAAATTCTTTATTGAAAATACTTCTTTTGTTTTTGGTTGTGTGAAACTCTTAGATGGTCTGATAAATGTATAAAATTTACACTTGCTGCATTTGAAACAGCCTCTCAACAGCTGCAGCCAAGTTTTTTTGTTTCTGTGTTCTCATTTCTGTGAAATGTTTTTGGACCAATCTATCTCTTAAATGTGGGCCTCTATGGTAAGTGAGATTTACATGTGGTGTCAAGATACCTTTCAAATCATTATCAGAGATTAATAAATTCCAGTGTCTTTCAAAAACTATTTTGATCTCTTCAGAGTTTTGGACAAAGGTTAAAATACAGCATATTGTGTCTAGATTGTCTTGTGATTTTATCTGTTTTTGTACACTTCATTTAGTGATTCAGTTCTATTACTTCGCAAAGATGCTTTATAGGGCTTTTTTTTACACCTATTAGGATAACATCTACCTTTAAATCTCATCCTTAGTTTTTTTGCCTCTATGTTGAATTCCTCTTCTGTGCTGCAGTTTCTTTTATTTCACAAATACTGGCCCTTTGGAATATCTTTCTTTTGAGGTCCAAAGTGCTGACTTGACCATTGAAGAAAGCTGTTTGTTGCAGTTTCTTTTCTGTGTGTTGTTGTACTTATTGTTCCCTGGCGGTCTTTTTTACTGCTAAATCTAGGAAGATCATTTCTTCCTGATTTGCTTCAAATGTAAACCTAAGTCCTAGTTTTTTTTTTTTTATCAAACCTTGAGCTTTGCCACACTACTATGATGTCATCAATGTAGCGACTCTAGAAGAGGATATTTTTTGTATGTTCCTTCATTTTTTCACTGAAAACTATTTTTTCTTCCCACAGCCTAGGACTAGTTTAGCGTAATTAGGCGCACATGGGGTCCCCATTGCAATGCCCCTAACCTGGTGTAGCAATTTACCCCCAAATAGGAAAAAGTTTTTAGTTCATACAAAATCCAATAATATCACCAGAAAGTCATTAAATTGTTTGACATCTTTTCCTAAAGTATTAAGGAAATATTGTACTGCAGCTAAACCTTCTTTGTGAGGAATACTACTATAGAGGGCTTCTACATCAATACTTACTAGCCATGAGTCATGAGGTATAGAAAGATTGTCCAAGGCCCTTAGCACTTCACTTGTGTCTTTCACATATGATGGAAGACTGGTTACCAAGCTTTTGAGAAAATAATCAAGAAAGAGACTACAATTTTGGGTAATATGTTCATTCCCTGATATTATAGGCCTGCCTGGAAATTGACTGACATGTTTATGCACTTTTGGGAGTGCATAAAAGGTTGGTATTGTGGGCTTTTTTGGCAATAAGTATTCATGTGTAGATTTATCAATTATTTTAGAATTTAAGGCTTTGTCAAGTATATTCCTTAGAAGTTTTAATCAGATGATTTTGTTCCATAATTTTGTAGTTGCATCTTTTAGAATGTTTTGACACATTTCCTTGTATTCCTTGTTATTCATTACTATACTGCCGCCCGTATCTACAGATTTTATCTAAATTGAGTCACACATTTCCAATTCTTTTGAGGCATCTGGCACAGGTTTACTTAAATTGTACGTTTTTGCCTTTATTGTTTTGCATAGTTTTTCCAAGTTGTTGGTTACTTGTTGAGCAAATACACTGATGTTGGCATAATCTTTCAAGAGTGAATTTACTTTTGTTTTTAAATACTTTCTTATTGTATAGAACAAAATTGTCTGAAATGCTGTTTCCATTTTCTTCCAATAAAGATTTAAGGGTCCGAAAACTCTCTATGTCCTCTTTTCCTACCCCTAGATTTAAATATCCCGTCTCTTTTTTGTTCCTAAAATATTTGTGGAGTGACGCTTTTCTAAGGAATAAATTTATATCTTGAATACAAAATTGGAGAGATTTATGATTTATAGACTTCCATTTTTATCTATATTTTCCTTTAGAATAATTGATTTCTTCTCTGTGTTGCATTTTTTATTCTCTTTCTTGCAAACCAGTCCTCAATTAAAAAATCCTCATGTTGAAATCTTCTCTGAAAGGATCTAGTTTTAGGTCCTAATCTTGTGAAATGTCTTACTGCATTTGTCACATCAGCACTAGCAGTATTACCCTCAGATATATTGACTTGTTCATCCAAGTTAGATTGTTTCTTACATTTGCGAATAATCGCACCATCTGTTGTCACCTTCTCACCAAGCTGCTTGGCGATGGTCGGGTAGCCCATTCCAGCCTTGTGTAGGTCTACAATCTTGTCCCTGACATCCTTGGACAGCTCTTTGGTCTTGGCCATGGTGGAGAGTTTGGAATCTGATTGATTGCTTTTGTGGATAGGTGTCTTTTATACAGGTAATGAGCTGAGATTAGGAGCACTCTCTTTAAGAGAGTGCTCCTAATATCAGCTCGTTACCTGTATACAAGACACCCGGGAGCCAGAAATCTTGCTGATTGATAGGTGATCAAATACTTATTTCCCTCACTGACCTGCAAATCGATTTATAATTTTTTTGACATGCATTTTTCTTGTTTTTTTTTTTGTTATTCTGTCTTTCACTGTTAAAATTCAACTACGCTTAAAATGATAGACTGATCATTTCTCTGTCAGTGGAGAAACATTTAAAATTAGCAGGGGATCAGATACTTTCCCCCCCCACTGTATATCCGTAGTGATTTGTGTTTTTTGAGGTGCAGTACATTTCCTATAGACTCTACCCGATTTGTAATCATTTTAATCTCTAAAAAACGTTTTCTGTTTTCTTTCCTTTATTTCTCTTTTAATTCCCTAAGCACCCTAAGCACAAGGGCAAGTTGACACTCCAGTGGTTACAGCAGGTAAAGGTTGTGTAGTGGCCATCACAGTCTCCTGACCTTAATATTGTGAAGATCCCAGATAAGGGTGCCATTCAGTTTCAAACCTGTCTTTGTTCTACAGGAATCCTCCTCTTAAAGCTGGCAATCTTCTCAGAAAGAATAGGCCTCTCTGCAGTCATATCAGGATACATAGAATATTTAGAACACAGGCTCAGCATAGCAAAGGGGTTTCTAGCATAGCAAAATAATAAATGCCTTACCTCTTATTCCAGAAAGCATGGTTTAATATGGACTGTCTCACAGTATTTGAAAAACAGCAACTACACAATAGGATTTCTCTTCAGTTACATTAGGGTGGGCCGAACACACTCAAATCCCCCGCCCAGATTAGCATCACCCAATAATAGCCGTGCCTCCTGGGGTATGAGGCCGGCGAAGAGTGGGTCAATCTCCTCGGATTGCCCCTGATGAGCTGGCTGCTCAGTTCATGTGTAAGTCCTTGTCGATTGTTGGAAAACAAAAGTCTGCAAGAGTCCATAGTCCAGGGTGTAAAATGCTTCTAGGTTGAGTAGCTCGAATAGGATCCTAAGCGATACCTAGCCCACACAGTTCCCAGGCCTGGAATTTTATCACAGGTATCCAGGCGTTGCATGGAACAACTTACTCTTAGGTCCCTATTTGTAATCCAAAAGGGGACTGGGAGCAGCACCAGTGGTGACCACAGAGCATCAACTTCCCTGAGGCAAAGGCAATGAAACAGTGTGTCCCTCTGAAGCCGGAACACAGCAAATAAACAGCAGATACAGATTCTCAGGGCCTTGGCCCTCCTCTGACCATGGCTCAGCCTCTGTGGTTGCAGGAAGGCTCTTCGATATAAAAGGCCCAGTGGAATCCATGCTCGATAGCTGCTTCTGGGGTGACCACGGAGGATCAGTCACCTGCTCAATATCCAAAGGTAAGGGCAGTTGAACAATGCTGGTGCAGGAGCCTATTTATACTCCTGTGGGGCAACAGAACCCAAGGTCAGTAAGGACCCAACAAATTTGACCTCCTGTCCGGTATCATGAACTGGCACAGTCTCTGGTAGGCTTGCAACTCACATCAATGGTGCATCCCTCAGGTTGCCGATGCCCTCCCCTGACTATTGCACATACCCAGTCGTGCTAGGCAGGTTCTGCTCAACTTCTCCGGTGACGCCAAAGAATAAACTAGTTGTATAGTCCCCAAAGGCAGGGGCAATGAAACAGACCGTCCTGCTATATCCAGAGCAAAGTTGTAATCCATTGGGGAAAAAGTAGAAAATTGTCCCTGGTGCTCAGGGCCTTGACCCTCCCCTGATCTTGGATCCATCTCTGGTTCTACAACCATCTACATTGGCTGGCATTTCTCCAGCTGCTTGCTGTCTATCCAAAGTGATTTGCTTTTGCAGTGGACTTCTTGGCTTCCACTGTCGCTAGCTTACAAGTGGCTACCAGAAAAACCTCTCCTCTTTCCTTGGGTGTAGTGATCAGGTCTCCTGGCACTTCTTTGTCCAACTCTTCTGCTCGGCAAGGGCTAAGCCGGTGGTTTATAGCAACATCGCAGCCCAATTTTGTGCTCTGTGAACATGGACAATAAACCAACAAGCTGTAGGCTTCAAGCGCCTCGCGTTGCCAGGCTGTGTCTTCCTCATCTGATTGGTGGGGCTCTTCAAAGTACTTGAGACAGGTCACACCTGGGCCCACATCCTTACTGTTTGCTCCAAGCCTGCAGAAGCTCTCTGCCTCCACTGGGGATAGAAGCTCTACGTCCACAGGAACTGAGGTATAGCAGTTGTGTACCCCCCTCCAACTCAAATAATTATTTTCAGCAGGGACACCAACTTATTCCTGGTTATATAAGAAGAAATCTTAGCCCTCCACTTCTGGAAACTCCAGTACACCTCATCCTCCTCAGCTGTGGATAACCTAGGACCAGGGACTAGGGCTGAGATGACCTCACCTCTGCAGTGCTCATTTTCTGCTCTTAGCTCCTCCTTTGGTAGCCATCCTTACTGCCGCCTGGATGTAGGGGCTACATATGTTTTCTGCCTTCTCAACAGCACACCTCCAATCTCTTGGTCCAAATGTTAACTTAATCTAGCCTGGCTACAGAGTCTTGGATCTTGGACTATGTGATGGTGATATTTTGTACACAGATGGCTACCTCACATCACATGGTCCATGATCCTCTAATCTGCGGACACATAGGGTTCTGTGTAACATTACACCAACTGTTGGTCACTAAGGAATGCTGTTGAGAAGAGATGCTGCAGTCCCTACATTTGTTAGGGCCTTACTTTGCAGGTGTTATGTTTTTATTTTGTTTTAGGTACAATTAAGGTTCATAAAGGCATCTTCTGCATCTGCAAGCATAGTGAAGGAAATGCACGAAGTGTAAGGTTTTCACAGTGCCTCTCAGGTACACATTCCTTCAATGACAGCCCCTTGTTAACATGTAACTCCCACAATATTAAAGCTATCATATAGCCAGATATCTAAGACATGAATGTTGTTAGCTTAAATGTAGACTAATACCGCTATGGTGGTGGTCTTGCAAAGTCTCACAATGGCATGTTAATAACAGCCAGCATTAATATATGCACGAGGGAATCATGTGATCCTGACCTCTATATCAGTCTGAAAACAGATCTTTGGGTCTGGTTTATGTAACACTGAATCTGGCTTCTGACCTTTGTGTCCTCTCCATATTAATGGGTATTTCCCCATACTGCTGCATGAGTATCCTTTAACATGTGCTAACACCTGTATAGCTGATGGATGTGATATCAATGTTGATGAACAATATCATATTGCAAAAGTGATAGTATACCTTGACCACTGATGCTGGTCACAGCTAAGCATTTAATGTGAGATGACACATCCTCAATGGTCATAGCCAGTGAGTTAGCCTGAGAACTAGCTAATATTTAGTAATGCTTGCAGGGAATCAGGCAAGTTGGTATATTGTTACAGTTACAGTATTTAGCACTGTATTTAGAACAAATTTGTTTTGTAAACACACTGTATGAGTGAAACTGGATTGGATTACACAGTCCAGAGGTTTAATCATCTGTTTCATTGAGTAGATATAGACAAGTTGTAATTTATATGCACATTAATGGCTTCTTCAATTAAATGGAGTGATTTCATCAGATTCCATTTGCAGTGGTGTAGTGACCACATGTGACCTTGGTAGGTGCTTTGCATCATGCTTATACTAGACAATTACATTACCCCCTTTAGGCATTACCTTTTTATCAAAAACAAGCCTGTTGCCCTCTCGGGATCCACCCACACCACACACATGAAATGAATGCACAGTCTTGTCCATTTCTGAATGTGCTCTAAAATAAAGCTTTGTTATACCATTCTCACCAAGTCAGTGTGTTTTCAATGGTTGGGGTTTTGGGACATCCACAGACATCACATTTGTGTTACATTCCTATATCTGTAAACTAATGGGCCCTAGTTACTATGCAATAGATTAATACATATAATAACAATAATAATAATATCATAAGATATCATATTATAATATATCATATATCATAATAAAAGGTTAATACACTGCAACGTTTAATTTGTGATACTGTGGAGTATCAACATTCCGCTGAAGGCCTGATAATAATATGACAGGTGATAATGTGAATTTATTGATAGCAAAACACTTAATGGAATGTCACCAAGTGATAATGGGTATACATCTTGGCACTTGGCCTCCATCAATGGCGTGGGACTTTCAAGGATGGGCGTAGCGGAGATTATCCCTGATGGAGGTGAGTTGGCTGTACCTCTGTGTTCCTCTGCACAGCCTCCATGTGATTTTGTGTCCCTTCCTGATGGGTTAGAGTAGATTAGTGTGGTGTATGTTCCCCTGGTCCCCTTCTGGATTGCTAACTGGTGGTGGTTAAGGGGCTTGTGTATCTCAATGAAGCTGTGAACTATACCATGTAGGGCCACTGTAGGTGGGCAAGTCATAGCAGAGAGGTTCGACAAATCACAGTCCACTAGAGAAGGAACTGGCAACCTGCTCCAGTATCTTTGGCATGCAAACCTTGTGGAAAAGCACATGCAGAGACATAGCTAAATGTGCTACAGTTCATAGGGCCAAATGTTCCCCTGGTTCTTTATATGTGCCACTATTTGTTTCTCTTAATGTAGATGTGACAAGTGAGATGTATATAAGATGATCTTTGTATTTTTAGGGTCCACACTAGATTCTCAGTGAGTGAGACAGAGTTAATATGGCAGCGAGTTTCATGTATTTGTGTCGCAATTTAATGAGGTAGTGTGTCTTTAATAGCTTTCAGCATATTGCAGCATGACTTTTCATATTGGCATATGCATGACCATTACAACATAAGAGATAAAAAAATGTTTTTTTAAACTATTTGATAATTGGGATTTGTTGTGCAAGTAATTCTAATGCCTTCTATTGCTTTGGCCATATTTTAAAGTCCATTCTGTGTTTTATTGTGTCTTGCAGTGTTGCAAACTAGTATGTAAACCCTTTGTGGGTCCTATTTTGAACCCATAAGATTTGGGCTGTCATTTACCGTTTGCAGTCTTGACTGCGTTTGCGGTCTTGAGGAATTGTAGCAAATAAATAGCGATTTGCGATTTTAGTGATTGTAACTCTTGTGGACGTGAAAGATCACAGTCTTTGATGGCCTGTAAGTTCTGGTTTTAACAACCACGAGGATTGAATTGAATAGCAAATGAACTTACAGCCTCCCTTACGGGCTACTGTAACTTACAATTGCTCAATTAAATGGGACTCTGTAAAAGGTAATTTTGGGCATGTAAATGTATCTCAAGATTATAAAAAAAATTCAACATGAAACACACACAGTTTACTGTTTGCCGACAGTTTGAGTGCTCTGTACTGTCCAGGTCAATATGTGTGAATATCAAAGGTAAAGGTGAAGCAGGTTTGTGAGAGTTGTACTGTGCTGTAATACACTGTATAATGATGTGCTAATGTCTCTTCAACAACCCCCACCAACACAGTACACCCTTTCCTTACACCCCTACAGACTTTATTATATAACAGTTATTAATTCAATACCCAAATAAATATGTGGGAGACTTACCACCAGTTTGGTCTTCAGGGTGCAATGACACACACATGAATAAAACATATAACTACACCTTCTATACCAAGCAAACACCCCGCCCCCAATCTCTTAGCACATAACACAATAACTGTTTAATTGGAAAGACTTCAAAGAATTGTTTAAGGAAGGAGATAAATCAGTATCTTACAAGAGTGAGGATGAACAGTCTGGTACCTCCTACTGTTATCAATAATGTTAACCCTATGCAGGAGTATCATAGGTAATTAGCAGCACAATGTATAAAAGTTAGATGAGATGTGATCACCACCTCCATCTCCGTTTGACATACAGGGCTTCCCCGCTGACGTGGAGATGCTGCTTTTGATCATTTATTGATTTGTAGTTAGCATCTAAACAGAAGCTCAAGATTACTCTAATAATGCTGATGACTGATGGGAATAATAGTAACTCCTGAGTCTTTACTAGACATAACCTTTCAAATGTTCACAGTTCTGCTCAAAATTGGAGCTGTGAGCAGTAAGGAACTGTACCCTTCTTTGTTGGAAACTAATGATGTTGCATACCGACTTTATAACTGGGAGACTTTTTCTGTCTGGTATAATGTTCATTGTATTGCTGTGTTTAATTACAGTATGTTTAGGTGAAAGGGCACTGGGAAGTTAGGAGCTAGTCCTAAGATAGCTGTAATGGCACCCTGGGTAGGAACCAGATGCTGGTAGGGTGTTGCAATCAAGCTTCTTAAGTACTCATGTCCCGTATACACAGAGATTGGAGAGCAATTGTCTAACAGCTCTATTTGTCTGCTTAAAGTCACAATGTGCAGAAAGCCGGTGTGGAATGGGGTTTCTGCAAATGTTGTATAAGCAGGAAAGTATGTTGAGTTGTTCATGATCAGTTAAAGGTAACACAAGAGTACTCAAGTATAAGCAGTACACCAAAAACATCCGCACCGACCCAACATATGAGCAGTTGATTTTTTGCTGTGATTGCAGATTATACATCTGCTATTGAGGCACTAAAACAAACTAATGCACTGCCTATGATCATTAACCATATAAATCATGGTACCTCTAATGAGTAAATCAACCCTAGTAACTTTAATATAGTAAATGCAAAGGATATCTAGAGTGCCGTCTGTGGTGGTATTTGCACTGATGGATAACATCAGGAATGCCTTGGCCTGCTCCTTCCATAATTTAGCAGATTTAATTCAAAACAACCCTTGGAAAGATACAGATGAGGCTGTGGCTTGTTTTAGAATGCTGGCTGCTGAAAACAGGTTAAGGGCTAGAAATGCTGACATCTGGATATGATTCCCTTTACTGAGGCCATGAGAGCCAAGCTGGCTTCTACTGCCCCATGACAAGTGCAGGAATTATATAAATTCTGGTCAGGTTCACTAGCGGGAGCAAGGTTCATGTCACAGATGAGCTTATGAGCCAGCTATATGATATTGAAGTCATGAAAATGTGACTGGTCACAGAGGAACAAAAGGAATTAGACGAAAAAGAATGATTTAAAAAAAGAATTATCTAAAGAGAAGGAGCAGATTAAAGTTAAGACTATCTCAAACAAATGTGGAATGATTTGTTAAAAGCAAACATTTTAAATTATTACATTTATGGGTTGGCTCATGCAGAGTTATTACAAAGGCTGAGAAAACTCCTATTTAAAGACAATTCAGTGTTTACAATCAAAACAGTCAGTTATGAAGCCAGGAAAAGTGCCCCAAAAGATGGCTGTAGACAGACCAAAATGGGATGGTAACAATTATCCTTGTGGGGTATTGCAGGAGACAGGACACAAGGTGGGCACAGGATTTGATACACCCCAGCCTCTCATCTAAAATGAAGGCAGATCCTCAGATACAGCATAAATATCCCCTCCCATATATCCTGATTACTGTACTCACATTGGTACACACCGGGGAAAGTTAACCGTCCTACATGAGGACAGCCTCCAAACCATAGGTGAGAACACACACCACCAACTGTGCACAAGTCTGCAGAACAGAACATTATTTCTGAGTCCTGGTATTTCTGGCTTTCTATGGTACTTTATAATCAGTGTTACCTCTGACTTGACAAAGAGTGGCGAGGCCCAAAGTTATGGGTTTGACAGGCGCTCATTGTGGGCCTTGCAGGCGCTCAAGGCAAGACCTGTAAGACTTTGAAAAAGACTGGCAATGAGCACCCAAAGTGCTCATTGCCAGGCCCATGATGAGTGCCAAAGGTCATAGGCCTTTGGTGCTCAGCGCGTGGCATGCAAGACTTTAAAAAAATAACGCTTTAACAGCCAAATTATTTTTCAGCCGTCACAAGACTCGTAAAAGATGCCAATTAATAAACAAAAATGTACTTACAACCTCACACACAGCACGGGGGGGGCGTGGGTGTCTGTAAGTTAGGCTGCAAGCTAATTTGATGTTTAATTGGCTTTTGTGGGAGGTCTGAAATCGGCAAAGCGAGGAAAAAAATGGAGGACATAAAAACTAAATTATTTTTAAAAGGGCTCACAACGAGGCTGAAGCCCGTAGGGCTTAGGCGCTCATTGTGAGGCCCACAAGACTTTGAAAAAGGTGTGTACGTCGCTCATCCCAAAGCACGCAAGACTTCAAGATGGAGAGGGAGAAGACACAGGGGAGGGAGAGGGGGAGAGAGTGCAAAGAAACACAGGGGTGAGAGAGGGCAGGGACAGTGGACAAAGAGAAAGGGGGAAACAGACACAGGGGTCAGAGAGTGGGGAGAGGGTCAGAGAGTGGGGAGAGGCACGCCAAAGGCACTCAGTGACCGCGCGATGAGCGCCCAAGGCATTCAACACTGGGCTTGCAATGAGCGCCAAAGGAGCACAGCGTGAGGCACGAAAGTGGCGGGTTGTACGACACCTCCATGGCATATAAATTGATAAGACTTCCATGGCATAGGGCACAGTATTAATGCCAGTTCTCATGAATCAGCTTTAGAGGCATTTTTTCTGCCACTGTGGATGGTCATCAGTTTGGGAAGGAGAGAAAAAGGGGCTTTATTACAATACAGTGAAAATATATATTGATCTTAAGTGCTTAAAAGATTGTTCTAGTTCACGAAAGACATCTCAGTTCTGATGAATATGTAACAAACTAACAACATTAGCCGATGTCCAGGCAGTGAGAGGAACTTTTTTTGAAACTCTTAATTTTAAAGGACTATTTTGAACATGACTGTACTTCTGGCTTAAAGCATTCGGGGGATACAGAGCAAAGCAGAAAATCAGTACTAAGTATTGTTTCTAATTATTTTTATGGATGATTATAATTTTCTCAAAGCTGCTCTGAATCATTCCCACTCCTGAATAAATAAGATATAACATAGATATCTCCGACACTCTGAGAAGTAGCTTTTTAAGTTCTTTAATATTCTGGCCCAGAACGGGTAGTTGAAATTAGTTTCTGTGGAATTTATGAAGGGTATTACATGAATACCACCTAATTATGTGAATTTGGTGAATTTGGTCTTTTTGACCCTCCGGAAAGTCGCTGTTCCGGGTCATTTTGCGAAATATTGTTTTTGGCCCGGAACAGGTACTTGAAATTAAATTTTGCGGAATTTATGAAGGTTATTACAAGAATCGCACCTAGTTATGTGTATTTGGTGAATTTGGTATTACTGACCCACTAAAAAGTAGCCGTTCCCGGTCATTTTGGGAAATATAGTATTTTGGCCCCGAACAGGTACTTTAAATGGGTTTGTGTGGAATTTATGAAGGTTATTACATGAATCCCACCTAGTTATGTGTATTTGGTGAATTTGGTATTACTGACCCACTAAAAAGTCACCGTTCTGGGTCATTTTGGGAAATATTGTATTTTGGACCGGAACGAGTACTTTAAATTAGTTTCTGTAGAATTTATGAAGGTTATTACATGAATCCCACCTAATTATGTGTATTTGCTGAATTTGGTGTTTTTGACCCTCGGGAAAGTCTCTGTTCCGGGTCACTTTGCGAGATATTGTATTTTGGCCCGGAACGGGTACTTGAAATTAATTTTTGTGGAATTTATGAAGGTTATTACATGAATCCAACCTAGTTATATGTTTTTGGTGAATTTGGTAATACTGACCCTCTAAAACTTCACCGTTCCGGGTCATATTGCGAGATATAGTATTCTGCCCGGAACGGGTACTTGAAATTAGTTTTTGTGGAATTTATGTAAGTTTTTACATGAATTCTCCCTAGTTATGTGTATTTGGTGAATTTGGCAATACTGACCCTCTAAAAAGTCTCTGTTCCGTGTCATTTTGCAAAATATTGTATTTTGGACCGAAACGGGTACTTGAAATTAATTTCTGTGGAATTTATGAAGGTTATTACATGAATCCCTCCCAGTTATGTGTTTTTGGTGAATTTGGTATTTTTGACCCTCTGAAAAGGCGCCGTTCCAGGTCATTTTTGCTAAAAAGTCACTGTTCTGGGTCATTATGCGAAATGTTGTATTCTGCCCAGAATGGGTACTTGAAATTAGTCTCTGTGGATTTTATGAAGGTTTTTACACGAATCCCACCTAGTTATGTGTATTTGGTTAATTTGGTATTACTGCCCCTCTAAAAAGTTACCGCTCCGGGTCATTTTGCAAAATATTGTATTCTGGTGGGGAACTGGGACTTGAAATTAGTTTCTGTGTAATTTATGAAGGTTATTACATGAATCGCAGCTAGTTATGTGTATTTGGTGAATTTGGTATTACTGACCCTCTAAAAAGTCACCGTTCTGGGTCATTTTGAGAAATATTGTATTTTGGACCGGAACGAGTACTTTAAATTAGTTTCTGTGGAATTTATGAATGTTATTACATGAATCCCTCCCAGTTATGAGTATTTGGTGAATTTGGTATTTTTGACCGTCTGAAAAGGCGCCGTTCCAGGTCATTTTTTTTAAATATTGTGTTCTGGGCCGAATCGGGTACTTGAAATTATTTTTTTATGGAATTTATAAAGGTTATTACATGAATCCCAACTAGTTATGTGTATTTGGTGAATTTGGTAATACCGACCCTCTAAAAAGTCACCGTTCCAGGTCATTATGGGAAATATTGTATTTTGCCCAGAACGGGTACTTGAAATTAATTTATGTGAACTTTATGAAGGTTATTACATGAATCCCACCTAGTTATGTGTATTTGGTGAATTTGGTATTTTTGACCCTCTAAATAGTATTCTGCCCGGAACGGGTATTTGAAATTAGGTTCTGAGGAATTTATGAAGGTTATTATATGAATCCCACCTAGTTATGTTATTTGGTTAATTTGGTATTTTTGACCCTCTGGAAAATCACTGTTCCGAGTCATTTTTTCTAAATATTGTATTCTGGCATGTTAAAGGATTAATTAAGCTTACTTTCAGATGGGGTTTGGCTCTTAAATATATTTCTAATTATATTTAACACATCCCAATGATTTTAGCATGAATTCCCCATATAAAGTGTGCGTTCCCTACTGTTTTTGCCTGTTCCGTTTGATATTTTGTTTTTTAAAGGGTTAATAAAGTATTATATCAAATAGGTTTTGGTTCTTATATATTGTTCTCAATTATTATCTAACACATCCCAGTGATATTGTCATTGATTTCTTGTATAAATGGCCTGTTCTGGCCCGTTCCCTTCCATTCCGGCTTTTACACCGTCCCCCTTAGGGAGAACTACCTCAATAGCCTAAATGTTGGAATTGGATGCCGTAACTGCCATTATCTCAGGATTGAAAGTGTAAGTACAAACCCGTGATACTATTCCACTATGGAACACAATTGATCTTGTTGCACCAGAGGAAGTGCATATTATGCTGGGGATTCCAATAAAGGTGCAGACATGTGTGACTGGTCAAAAAGCATTAAGTGATCAGGCATCATTCCCTTTGGACCCCGCACTGAATGATGAAGGGTAACGGGTCATTTTGGAATGGAGGCAGAGGGGAACATGAGTACATAACCCTCATAAATGTGACTGACAGTACATCTACATGCCTCAGCTAATACTGTATGTCAGGTAGTGTTAACATCCATGAATATCATTCAACAAGTACTTGATAAATATCGGGCGGGACTAAATGTGTATGTGTTTTGAGAAGAGGGGATAACCTGGATTGAAAAGTTGGGGAAATTATAGCCAGCAGACCAGGGTCTAATTATGCAGCTCAGGTAAAGGGAGATTCTAAATCTGTCTACTTTCCTTCCAACAGATTGGTGGTAGCCTGTCTGACTTGGGATGGCATGAAAATACCTATATGCAGATGATATTGGTGTGGGAACAACATATGAACACTACAAACTGCATGGTTTGCAGTCAGACTGTTATATATGTTATGTGTGGATATACAATGCTGGGCATAGACTGGTATCAGACTAAACTTCTGCAATATGTGCAGGCAAGAATGAATGCCACCATAAGAGACAATGAGACATTAATTGCTCAAAACAAAATAGCATAAATTATGTTAAAGAACAACTACAGTGGTATATTTTGTGTAAGGAGGAGCAGTGGGAGGTTAGGGCCCATAGAGGGCTTATCCCAATGTTCCTTGCACACACTAGCTTTAATGCTTATACACAATTGAACATACAACACCTAGTCTACAATGAGGGGGAAATCAATGACACTGACAGGGAATGCTTTAAATTTATGAGAGATTCCTACCAAGTAGATCAGACAGAATTGAAACCCGGATAGATTGGGAAGCAGTAGCTTATTGTTACCCAGGATACTCTTAATATCTTTGTGGATAGAGGGTATATATATGATTGTCCTTGTGGTGGATGGGGTCTTGCTATTTGATCAATTGCATAATAGCTGTAATAAGTCACTTACCCAAGGTAGACTGAGGACTAAACAAGTCAGTTTTGCTTGGGTTGCCAAAACATATAATATTCTTGGTCCTGGCACTGGTACTGGTCTACCCCATTTACATATGTTGAGAACTTTTGTACTTGTAAATAAGTTAGCAAGAATAATGGATGGTGCTTTAAATCAAACAGGGAGTGCACTTGATTAATGAAATCAGGAACAATTCATCTTTGAATGGTAACTTTACAGCTTTAATACCTTGAAGCCAAGGCATGGGTATGTGCCATCACTGGCAAAGAATGCTGCACTTTTGTGCAAGATAATCATAAGACCATTCAAATGATTCAGAAATACAAGAAAGACTTAAACTGTGACCCCCCCCCCCCCCGCCTGTTTACTTGGTTGGGGGAATCAGGACAGAAACTGTAAATTGGGTTTCTGATCCGTGTGGGTTTTTGTATACTGTTGTGTATCACATTTACTTGTATCACTCATCCAACACTGCCTTATTGTAGATATGGCATGTCTGTGAACTTTTCTCCCCAAGTGTATACCATGCAAATGCTCCCAAAACATTTCTGTAAACAGATGTAAGTACTCTAAATGAACATATCATGGATTTATATGTCAGGGTGAAGGACCATACATGCCCCATAAAAGCTGCAACTACTAAAATGGAGGAGGGAGTAAATATGTACAATATTCAAGATTACAATAAGAGGGTGTTATACCTCCATCTAGCCAATTGGCTTAATGTCATAAATGTATTCTCCCAAACTGAACAAAATGATTGCACTACAAAATAAATACGCATAATCCACAAAGACATTTATTTACATAGCCAGCCCACACAGCAAGCAAAAAAAAGAGATAAATTCAAAGCATAACCCACAAAGTACCCACAAAGGTAACCCCCCCAAAATACAATAGCTCAAAGGCCCCTCTAAACTATGGGGCATAGTTGGTGCCAGTCCAAAAAGCCAAAGAATTTCTCACAGTTTTACAATCAATACTAACATAGATCCAGACTAGACAATTAGTGGTAACCCTGCAACATCTTCTGGCTTAAGCAATCCATTAGATGCCACAGAGTCAGACATTTATCAATGTTATGGTTGGATATCCAATGCTGGACATAGACTGATATTAATTATTTTTTATTGTCCAACCTTTACAATGGCATACAGAACTTTTCCAGACCTCTGCATTATTATAACAGATACTAGCGACTTGCCCGTCAAAAAATGACGGTCAATAAAATGTAAATGTTGTGAAATTTATTTGCAACACAAAATGAGTCTACTACATTTGTCCCTTTTTTGTTTCTAAAAAGAAATACACATTTCTTTTTTTAACTTTTTATTTTTTGTAACTTTCAACTTATATTTCATAATCCTTTTTTTTTTTTTAAAAACAATATAATAATATCTTACTTTTAATGCATACATATTGTACTTTTTAATGCATACATATTGTAAAGTGTAACATGAAATTTTGTAACAGGCAACTTGTATATTATACAATCTTTCAACCTTCTTTTAACAATACTAACACTTTTAAATAGATATTTATCACTTAGTAACTGCAGACTATATTAACTTAGAGTAAGTACATTTTTTTACAAATATTTTTTTTTTTTTTATTTGTAACATTTTTGTTAAACTCTCGTTAAACTAAATTAGCATTGAATTCAGAGGAAGGCAAACAATAAAAACCCCCATTCAAACTTTTGCAATTGTATCTTAGAGGGAAAAAAATTAATTCCTTCCTGACCCCATTAACTGGCGATCGGATTACTCCCTGAATCAATACTTTTCCAAATCTTATGAAATGATTCAACTACATAGTAACAATACATGTTTGCCTATAACATATCTCTTTAACAAACAGTTTTTAAACTTTTTTTTTGTGGGACCAATCATATGAACATGAAACTTGTAACCCATTTCAATATGTTTAAGGATGTTTAAGTTTTTTTTTTATTTTCTGTTTGTCTTTTATGCAAATATCACATAGCGTTTCCAAAGTGAAATAGTGGTCCCCTATTTAAAGAGTCCCAGAGTACTTACATTTTGTACTGGAAGTCAAACCACTGTTCTCTATGGATTTTTTTGTCCATTGTATATAGTTTGTTCTTGAAATGTTTTTTTTGTGCAATAATATTGAGTACCTTAAAATGTTGTCATAGAAATGAAACTACTCTACTCTATGTTTACAACACCTCATAGTACACAATGTTTTTTGTGTAAACGCATCCATCGTCTAATAAATGACCCTGACTTTCATTTTCGTCAACAGTCACTTTAATTTCGTTTGGATTGGTGCACCTTGAAAAAGCAACATAGAGTTGTCCATGTGCAAAAACTGGTTCCTTTAAAAAAATCCCAACAGACTTAAAAGTTTGGCCTTGTGATTTATTGATGGTCATGGCAAATGCCATGATAACTGGAAACTGTCTCCTTTGAAGGACAAAAGGCAAACCACTCTCGCTTGGAGCTAAATCAATTCTTGGTATAAAAACTCGGTCACCTCTATGGGTCCCAGTTATAATTTCTGCATGTATAAAATGATCTTTTAACTCATGCACAATTAATCTGGTGCCATTACAAAGTCCTTTTTTTGGATTCATATTTCGCAATAACATGACAATTGCACCTTTTTTCAATTGTAAAATATGTGGTGGCATTCCAGATGGTGTTAAGGAATTAATAAATTCGATACTAAAATTCGATTCACTCTCTTTATCATCAGCCAGAACTGAATCTGCACTGTAATAATTCTTCTGTGGTGCATTGATGTATTTTAAAATTTCATTATTTACATTCAAGGCATCGATATTTTTTGATGTTAATATCACTTTGTTTGCAATGTCTGAGTAATCCTCGTTATTAAGAGTGTTTAGAAATATGGCTGATATCAGTGATTCGTTGCAAACCATTTCTGATGGAATTTCAATAGTATCATTTGGTAAATGCTGTATTTCTGGATGTTTTCCTTCTCCGATTTTAATAAGCCAATCATTGAATTCATTTTGGCCTTCAGATCTCATATTTAATTCTAATTTGAGATGTGTAAATATTTGCCACAGTTTACTGGTCTTGATACATGTTTCAATGATCTCTGTTCTATTTCCGTGTGGCACAACAGGTAATGTTTGCCGAAAATCTCCTCCTAACAGCATCACCTTTCCACCAAATGGCAACTTATTATCCATCACTTCTTTTAAGAATCTGTCAATACATTGCAGTGCGTGACATGACATCATTGTTGCCTCATCTATGATAATTAGTTTCGTTAGTTTAAATTTTTTTGCTTGTATAGAATTGAGTCGAATATCTGACACTGATGTTTCCAAAATGGGAACTGGCAGCTTAAATCCACTATGAACAGTTCTACCACCATCTAACAAAAGTGCAGCAATTCCAGTTGTTGCAAATGGCATAGCTATCTGACTGTGTGATCGAATATAACTCATCAAACAATTGTAAAGATAAGTTTTTCCAGATCCACCTGGGCCGTCTAGATAGAAATACCGGTCTTTGACCATTTCATCATCTGTAGCATTTGTGATGGCCTGAAATGCTTCTAACTGTTTAGTATTTAATGTTGCCAGTTTTTCTTGTGTTTTTTGTTTTTGTAGCTCAGTGTCATAATCATCAAAATTAATGTCATCTATAAGTCCTGGATCCGGTAAATTAAAACTTGAACAATTTAATCCATGAGCAAACAATATTTCTTGAATTTCCAACAATGTTTTTAACAGAGCGATTGGTTCTCTGTAACGTTTCAAGAAGTCTTCTGACATGTTTAATTTAAATGTTTCCCACAAAGTGAAAGCATCAGGTACATTGCAAAATATGCATATGAATGCAAATTGTTGTCTCATTTGCTTTGGCATTTGACATAGCGCTGCTTCTTCCAGACACCTCTCCCATTCTGTATCATCAGCTATGAAATTTTGCTGTCTTGCAGCTAATAGGAATGTATCATAAACGATGTCATTGACTGTACGTAAATGCTCAAAACTCTGTGCACCGGGAACATGTAGCAGAAGTAATCTTAAGCTGAAACGTTCAATATCCCTTGGACTGACGGTATAAATGCGTGGTATAATTTTTTGTGCATCTCTTCTTCGTTCTTTCCATTGACCATTTACAAATACATAGTAATATGGTATCTCTATGTATAAAAATTGTCTGGCCTGCGAATCCTGACAGTTTAATTTAAACCATGCTATAAGTGTGGTATCTCTGTCTTCACTTTGACATAATGCAAGTCTTTCATTTCCTTGAGTAAAGCAAACCATCTGACTTTGAGGCAAATGTACAGCTAAGCGATAGATAGCATGTGACCGATCATGCATCTCAAATTTCAAAAGGCGCCACATTGCTTCAGGAGCACTAACATAGCGAGCATCTAAATAATTTGATAGTTCATCGTGTACAATTGGATTTTCGTTTTCATTTACAGTACCTTGTACAACAACAGTAGCTGCGTCATATCCTTTGTAGATATATTTATACACATACTTAATTGATTTAATCGAAGTGCAAGCTTCTACATTGATGTGTGCATTGTACTTGATGAGCAAATGTGGATTGTATGGAACAACAAATCTATTATCAACCTTTTGGCCCCGGATAATAGCTGTTTCATCTTGTGTTCTTTTATACAAAGGATATCCATCACAATTAGCATAAGTTTGCATTTGAAATTGTTTTGGGAATTCTTTTGTACATTTTTTATTTTCCATACATGGTGAATTAGGATTCATCTCTCCACATGGGCCATGAATCATTCTATGTGTAACAATCTCCCAAAGTTTTGTATATTTTTCTTGGTCTGGCAATTCGGCAGAAATGACTGAATCCACTCTCTCTGCAGTTTTCAACTTATCTTTTTCCTGCAGTATTAAAAGTATGTGAGCATGTGGCAGTCCTCTCTTTTGAAATTCAATAGTGTAAACAAATGCCATACATTGTCCAAATAATTTTGCTTTAGTGATATCATGTATTAATGAATTCAGTTTGATTTTAAATACTCTTGCCACTAAATCTGGTCGGTCAGATGTAGTTTGTCCCAAATACAAATTTTCCTTGATCTCTGGCCATTGGGGATTACATGTGAATGTAATAAATAAATCTGGTTTTCCAAATTTTGTGACAATAGCCATGGCATCATTATACCTTTCTCGCATATTGCGAGGAGATCCTTGGAAAGTTGATGGCAAAATAATTGCTCTTATAGCTGGAATGTCTCTGTTTGCAGCTATTTCAGCCACATAATCCATTAATCCACAATACTGTTCAACTCGTAATTTTTTTTGTTGAAATTTAATGAAATTTAAATTATTGGCTTCAACTTGTAGATATGAATCAATAATCCATTGTTGAGTGAGTTTGCCTCCATGTAAAATTGGATTAAAGCAGTCACGGATAGCAGTTTGTGCAACTTTATATTCCAGCATTGAAACATTAGATCTAATTCGAAGTTTAGTATTGGGATAAGTTTCTAATTTTAATTTTGGTTCCCATCCAGGTTCACCATTTGGAAAGAAAATGGGATATGTCATTGGATCTAAATTACAACTTAATATATTGATGTTGATAAATGGTTGTTCTTCATTGCGTGGATATATTCTAATATCACGCTGAAAAGGTGGTTCACCATCCTCATTTTTAAACACCATAGCAACCTCATTTACTGTCGGTAAATTATATCTTCTTTGATCAGTGTTGCGATCTCTTTTTAACACCATATTTACTCTTGGTATAGGCAATAGATGTCTTTCAGCATGTTCCTGTTGTTCTTTTTCCAGCTGTGCTAATTGTTTGTATGCTTTACTATATGGGTTGTTTTGCATAATTTTATCCAGCTGTTCAAAGACTATGCGCAAACACTGTCTATTTTCTGGTAGTGTCATTCTTTGTTCCACAGCTTCCATCGTATCCAAGACATACAACTGTGCAAATTTCCTTGGCTCTCCTTCTTGTGGGTGTAAATGTGAAGTTCGGTGGTATATTTGACCTTGAATTTTGAAACAATAAGGACCATGTCCTGGTACATTTTCTGCTAAAGTTGCACCCATTGAAGCAAATGAAATTGCACTGTTATAAGACCTGATGTTTTGTTTGAAATTATTATAATTTTGAAATGTTGGATCACTCATAATACATTCTAAATAATATGGAAATGGATGTCTTAGTGGAAGTTTCACCTTTCCTTTCTGACAGCAACTAATGAAATTTCCATCAGTAGGTCTTTCCTTTATGAAATGATAGGCCCCACAAAACTGACAAAGCACATTAAGTAACCCACAATAATGAGTATCTACATGTACTGCAGTATTGAACACATTGTCATGCATTTTTTCCACATATATATCAAACCCACTTTCTATATGTACATTGTTGTCATGTGTGTCTACATTTAAGTCATTCTGCACAATAGAATCATTAGACACTGGTTCACATAGATGTTTTTTTTTACTTTTACTTTTTTTGCAAGGCCCAACAGACTCACTTTTGGCTTTCTTAGCAATCTTTCTTTTATTTAAAAGTCTCTGTTGATCTTCTTCTCTCAAGCGTTGTGAAGTTTCTGGTGTATGAGCATCTCTCCACCTTTGCTTCCTTTCCCTTGCCAATCTTCTTTTGCGTTCCATTTTGTCTTCTCCATTATCTTCCATTTTTTAATCTGTAATAGTCAATATAAATATTAATTAGTCTTTCTTCTTATTTTTGTGTACATATGTCTTTTTACTTTTTGGACTGTTACATTAAAGTTGATGAATAAACGTTATCCTTGTTTCCAATGAAATAAATGAAACCATTTTTCAAATTATTTTATTGACATATATTAAATTGGTAATAACTGGACATATATATTTATTATATCAATTATTCATCTTTCAATTCATTTTAAATCCTTCTCGATTCACTTCACTGCATACATTTTTTTTTTTTTTTGGCAAGTGCTTCTTCGTTTTGTTAAATGTTTGTATTGCTTCGTATTGTCTATTCAACTTTCCATAATTTTTTTTAACATATGCTGTTTTGATGTGTCAGGACCAAATTAAATATTTACCTGCAAAGACGGTCTTGATGTTGTTCAAAGGCTGCAAACGTCACACTGTGTGTTTATTCACTTTCCTTGATCAATAATCTGTAATTTAAATTTTAGAATCTTTGTATTATTTCACTTCACCCATATCATGAAATAAACATCAATCAAGAGACATATATTTTTATTCCTTAAAAACCTGAAAGCAAATTCTTTAATATGTTCCTATAGTAATCTAATACAAAACTGTTTTTGATATTACTCATTATTAATAATTAATTCATTAAATAAAGTGCATTATGAATGTTATTTTTAATTCTTTCACACAGGTAAGCACAATATCTAACAAATTAATTACTAATGTAATATACATTATTAATTAATAATTATATTTAATGTACATTATTAATTAATGCAGAATATATAAGCAATTATTAATTTAATGTACATTATTAATTAAATTTAAACTGAAAACATAAACATGAGTCTATCTGAGAATTAAATTATTAAAATCATGTACATTCTTAATTAATGAATCAATGTGTTTGTTTTCTGCACATTCTTAAACGCTAACATTTTTGATATTACTGTTTAGTAATAATTAATTAATTGTAGAAAGTACATTATAAACGTTATTTACAATTCTTTTACACAGGTAATTACAATATCCAATTAATTAGTAATGTAATCTACAATTAATTAATGTTCAATATATAACCAATTAATTTGTAATAGAATGTACATTATTAATTAATAATTAAATTGAATGTACATTATTTATTAATTCATGAATAAATGTGTTTCTTTTTTATGGACATTCTTAAACGCAAACTCACTTTTATATTAATGCTTAATTCATTAATTATTTAATGTACATTATCAATAGTATTGTCAATTGTTTCACACAGTTAAGCTCAATATTATATTTCTGTTAATGAAATAATGTACATTAATTTAATAGTTAATTGGTTATATTTTATTGATTATTAATTCTTAATTAAATAAAATACATTATGAATATTATTTACAATGTTTCACACATTTAAGCACAATATATAATCAATTAATTATTAATTTAATGTACATTATTAATTAATAATTCAATGTAATGTACATTAATAATTAATGCACAATACATAACCAATTATTAATTTAATGTACATAATTGTCCTTATTAAGTAACTAATAATATAGTAATTAATTAATGATACTTCTTAAAATGTACCTTTTGTAATTCAATGTTCCTGAATCAGTATCCTGAAGAGCTATCAATCTCTTTCGATTTTCCAGCATCCGAAAATGTCCAGTCACACTGTCATCACCTCAGGAAAAGGTGTCAGTAATGTGTCAATTGTGCCCTATATATAGGTTTTTGCGCGAGCCAAATGCATTTTTTTCGGCGGGAAATACGGGTGCGCGAGCGAAATGCATTGTTTTCGGCGGGAAATACGCTGTTGCTCGAGACCAATGTGTTGTTTTCGGCGGGAAATCGTAGTCGGCGCGAGGCAAAGGCGGGAAATCGTAGTCAGCGCGAGGCAAAGGCGGGAAATCGGAGTCTACGCGAGACAAAGGCGGGAACTCCGTGTTAATCCGGAAATGTGTGGTGTGCGTCTTATCGGATTTTCCGTAAGTGTTTTCCGTGGCTATAGTGCTGTAGCCTCGTTTTCGTTTTGTTCGGCCGCCATTTTTTCTCTCGCTTATTTTTTTTAAAGTGTCTAAACTCTTTTATTTTGCTTTAAATGAAGGCGATAGTTTTTGTTTTGAGGTCCAGGATGCTTCCTCTTGCTGTCGGTAACTTTTTTATTTATGTGTTCTGTGTATTTAGTGTGTTTTACCTTTTTTCTTGTCCGCGGGTTGCGTCCGATTTTTGCGATGTCGTAATGTGTCTTATACGCCGTCACGGATTATCCGTAATGTGTCTACGCCTTCAGGGATTAACCGTAAGTCTTTTTCGTGCTCAGAGTGCTGTAGCCTCGTTTTCATTTTTTTCGTCCGCCATTTTTTCTGTCGCTTATTTTTTTTTTTGTGTTTACATTTTTGTATTTTAAGGTAAATCAATGTGTAACTCGCTTTCTGCAGGTCGTGGATGCTCCCTCTTGCTATCGGTTAGGTTTTTATGTATGTGGTGTGTGTAGTTATTGTTAATTTTAATTTTTATGATAGGCGGTTTGCGGCCGTATTTTTTTACTACGTTTTAACGGCTCGCCTCGCTACGCGAGGCTCGCCTGCAATGAGCGCCTGCGGCGCTCATTGCCAAAGTGCAACGGTTTAACGGCTCGCCTCGCTTCGCGAGGCTCGCCGGGCGATGAGCGCCTGCGGCGCTCATCGCTAAGCCCGCTATTCGTACGGACCACGCAAACAGCGTGACGACGACTCGTAGCAGGACAATTATAATATGTGATAGCTTAATGGTCTTGACATTTTCTAGCACACTCCCACAAAGAACTAGCAGTGCACCCCTAGCTCCCTCCTAGACTAACTCATGTAACTACTGAATAAAGCCCTTATTACATTATCGCATAGGATGTTGTTTATTTGTAAAAGAATTGGTATGATTCTAAATGTCTCCCATATTTTGTTATCTCTAAACAATTTACACTCCTATACTTGTGTATCTCTATAGACCCATGTACCAAAGCCTGTAGCATTTTCCTGAGATATGAGGGTATTCTACTATGCCACTGTTTGAATAATTGTACCAAAAATGCTTGTTAAACCCTTACTTTTTTCATTAAAGTTTTATGTGTATCATTAAATAGGGTAGCCAGAAGGGCCTGGGTCCTACATCTGATGATGTTAGTACGGACAAATTGTGTGAATCGGATACCTATAGATTTTTCTGTTTTAGTGTGGCCATGAACAGTGTGTTAAATGCATTTTCCTCTTTCCATATAGAGATATCTAGTGACTGTGCAGCCTTGTCATTCAGTTTGCTATCATAAACAAGAGGGTCTATAGCACTATCTGTCTTCACTTTAATTTTTTATTTTACAATGTTGTGATTTTACCAAAGAAGCAATCCATAGGTTCTTGTGAAGTGTTGTATTCCTATTATTTGCTATCCGATTACTATTTTCCAAAAATGTAAGAAAAATATTTTAACCTCTGTGCATAAACGTTGAATCTGTGATGACGAATTGTAGAAGGAAAATTGTTTCCATTGTGCTGAAGGTTGCCTTTTAAACTAGTTTTAGAGGTGTCAACAAAGAGTCGCCATTTTGTTGTCTTATGCTCATGACTAATGGCATCCAATACAGAACAAATATTGTTACAGTAAACTTAATTATATTCTTGCAAATAAAAGGTATTAACCTCATCTTGGTGGTTTAAAAAAACACACACTTTAGTGTCTAGCTGAAGTCTGGACCCCAAAAGTTTGGCCTGTTTCTTGGACAAATTAAAATCCTGAACAAGGTCATTTAAATTGCCTTGAGTTAGTTGAAAGAGCACAGAAGAAGATGTAGTTGCTTTAAAAGTAGGGCTATGTTGCTCCTCATGCTGAACTGGGCTATCATCATAATTTTCCAAGTCTTAATCGGATAAAGAAAAAATGTTTTAAAGGTTGTGGTATTGGTGAGAAACTAGCCACCTAGGAGACGGCAAATTTGGGTATTTCCTGTGATGTTTGTAAGGCAAAAATAACAGTCTGATGACTGATCTATGAGTTCTCTCCAAACCATGGGAACTGCAAAGAGCATATGGAGGGAAACATTAACCCATCCTTTCAGAAGCCTAACACAAGTGACACAGCAAATATAGGAGGCCCAGTTCTTATCTTGGTCACCTACATAACAACCAAAATAAAGTTCATAACATTTTCAATGTTGAAATTTTGACATTGAGTTTTATATTTCAATTCCCCACACAGATAATAGAAGGTGGAGTTTTTAAACATGTCCTTGGCATAATGGCATAATATTATCACAACACAGTTGCACAGTGATCTAAGTACTAGACAAAAGAGAAAACAGTGAATGTCAGCTTACTAATGGCATAGTGCTGTGTGCTGCACGTCTGTCTGGTTGCCACCTGCCTGCACATGGCTGCCAGTCTGTCTACCAACTGTCTGCAGATATGTAAAATCATGATTTCCAAAAAAGTTATATAACTAATTGTGACAAAATATGTTTTATCTTTGAGCTCTATATTTATTAATAAAAATTATCATTACAAAAAAATACTGTGAGTGATAGGACAATTCCAATTGCATTTTTGAATTCAACGTGAAAAGTTGTTGAAGAAACACCTTTATTTTTCCATGTCACAAAAAAAATGTTTATCAGTGTATTTTTACATGAAAAACACAATTGGTAATGTTTAAATCACACTCTTTAAAATGCATGAAAAAAAGAGTTATGCTTCATGCCAACTTAATGTTGGTCTTTAAAAAATACAAAAGCTTGATCATTACAGTTGCCCCTTTCTCAAAGGATTATTAATTTAGCATAGATATCACTAGTAAGGGTTATAATTAGAGAATTAACATTTGTATTTGGAAATCATAAAACTTGATACATTTCAAATACTAAAATTACACATATCGAAAATAAATGAATAAGGAATGCATGTATCATGTAATACAAATCTACATATTTTTCTCAATGAGAAACTACTTGGATAAGCATATTTTCAGTACTGCTATATTAATTAAGAAAAGAATGGTTCATCTTTTTGCATGACCTGCAACATGGAAAACAATATATTAGGACAATAAGTCCTCCATGTACACTAACTGCTAATTGTTCACAGAGATTTGTTTAACTAATGTAAATGTGTATATTTTGTTTTAACTAAAAAACAATAAGTGTATTCATGTACTCATAAACAAAGTTTTAAAAAATGTAGATAATGTTAAAATGTTCAGTTTATATTATTATTGTTATATTGTTAGTTAATTTGTACGTTACATAGAAGTGTCTTTTTGATTTCATATGGAAGCTGCACTTATAACCTATTAGCTTCTTGAACTTCTTTAGTTGGTTTTAGATTCTGATTATGACAATCCAACAATGTTATTTAAAGCAGTGTTAAATTAGCATTTTGACTCTTCATATTCATCTTCTTTCTTCTTCTTGTCTTTGTCATTACCTTCAAAGACGAAATTACAAAAGATAATTAGTTTTTAAAAATCTTACCTTATTGTAGGTCATAAGTACAGTGTATTCTCTTTGAACTCTTTTGTAAGTTTAAACTCTTTCTTTGTAGTTGTATAAATTATAGAAATAATTGCTTAATTTATATGTATGTGCATCTGATTTTATTATTTTCATTCCTACTTGTCCAGCAAAGGACTACTGTGCTGCGTTTAGACATAAGGCTCATTTTGTTTTTGTTTGCTGGGCATGCAGCCCTATTCAATTCCCTCAGACCTTAATGCCATAGAAAATCTGTGTGTAGGGAGCTGAAGGTTTTAGTTGCCACACATCAGCCTCGAAACCTTAATGATTTGAAGAGGATCTACAAAGAGGAGTGGGACAAAATCCCTCCTGAGATGTGTGCAAACCTGCAGGCTTATTAAATTGTGATTCAGTAAATTTAAAAGGGCTCTATTTAAGCACACAGTATATTTTTTTTTACAGAAGTTTTTAGTAAGTGAACTTCTATCCAAACTCAAGGTATTCACTAACTAAAAACTTCTGTAAATAAAATATGCTGTGTGCTTAAATAGAGCCCTTTTAAATTTACTGAATCACAATTTAATAAGGCTGCTGGTGGCCAACTACAAGAAATGTCTGACTTCTGCGATTGCTAGTCGAAGGGGTCAAATATTTTTTTCCCTCATTGACCTGCAGATCAATTTATAACTTCTTGGACATGCATTGTTCTTGTTTTTGTTTTGGTTATTCTGTCTCTCACTGTTAAAATACACCTACCATTAAAATTATAGACTGATCATTTCTTTGTCAGTGGACAAATGTTCAAAATCAGCAGGGGATCAAATACTCCCCCCCCCCCCCCCACTGTATATATATATATATACCGTATTTTTCTTTGTATAAGACGATAATTTTTAAACAAATTTTTAAGTTTTAATCAGGAGGTCGTCTTATACACGAAATATGCTGCAAAAGTGGCCACTACATGGTGCTGTTGCTGTTTTGCAGGCGCTGCCCTGGGGAACATAACCAGATGTCTAGCACACAAAGTCCCTCCTGGCTCTGGATGGGGGCTGCTGGGGGCTCCTGGCTCTGGATGGGGGACTACTCAGGGTGTGTGTCTGCTGGGGGCTCCTGGCTCTGGATGGGGGGCTGCATGGGGTGAGGGTCTGCTGGGGGCTCCTAGCTCTGGATCAGGGGCTGCACTAGGTGAGGGTCCTTTAGAGGCTCCTGGCTCTGGATGGGGGGCTGCATGGGGTGAGGGTCTGCTGGGGGCTCCTGGCTCTGAATAGGGGGCTGCACAGGGTGAGGGTCTGCTGGGGGCTCCTGGCTCTGGGTGGGGGGCTGCACGGGGTGAGGGTCTGCTGGGGGCTCCTGGCTCTAGATGGGGGGCTGCACAGGGTGATGGTACTTAGTGGGGTCTGGAAGAATACTCAGGGTGAGGGGTCCCCACATTTTATCTTAATTTTGGGCTAAAAAAAAAGGGGTCGTCTTATACACGAAAAATACGGTATATATATATATTTTTATTTTTTTTTTGTATATATTTATATCTTATTCCTAACAAATTCAATGATGCACTGCAGTAATGTGTGATGAAAGCACTCTACACAAGTTTTGTGTCTTGATACAAGGATCATTTACATTTTGATGCCTCATTAACTTTTGAGACAAGAAATTAACAAGATTAACAAGAAATGTCAACACATTTTTAATTCTGTGCAAAATACATTTGCTGTAACATAATGATTTCTGGCTAACAATCACAGTGTGACAGGGGTCTCTATCAGATAAGGTGTTTCATCCTTTAGGAACTGACTGCAAGTGCAAGCTTTTTTTAGAAGAAGGGATGTATTTCCCCAGAGGAAAAAGTGCATAGTAAATCATGGAGGTAACATGAGATGCTCTTGAGAAGCTTAGTAAATTACCCTTATTTGTTGTAAAACTGCATCTGCACATAAATTGTTTTACCTTTGCTCCACTTGTTTTCATGAAAAAAAAAAGTTTGTTTAAATCCTGGTATTTTAAAAGCATGAAATAATGCTTGTGGTTTCCACGTCAGTTTGATAAAATATTCATGTTCAATTTGGTCCTGCTGACAAATTACTTGGAAAATGCCCTAAGACACTTCAATAATACTTGGAGCATTCTTGGTTTGAATGACATACAGTATGTGCAGAAAGATCTCAAAACCATGAAATATATCTGAGTATGGTCTCTTTAGTCTTAACAGCTTGTTCTCAGAACAACTTAACTATTTATATAATTGTTCTTTACAGGGTGGTATAAATGTTTTTTTTTTATTATTAAAGCAATTGAATTTTTATGTAGAAATCAATTGTAATTTTGGAAATGAAAGAGTATATACTGTATGGGGCTATTTTTTTTTAACTACAGTATTAATACATATATCACGTAGGATAACACATGATTGCAGAAGTTCCCAAAGAGCTGTTTTCACTTGAGTGATGGCATTAAAGGACCAGGGTATTCTTGTTTGTAAGGGCACTTCTATGTAGGGAGTATGCCAAAGAATGAGAATTGAGCATTTTATAAAAATACATTTTTTTTACTTATTTAAAAAAAAAAATGTTTTTATTCCATGTGACTCAATTTACACTCATGATCATGCCCTCCTCTGTGGCTGTATCACACGTGGAGGATTCTATGTAAACTATGGAGTGTGTTGATGCACACTGTCAGCCTCATTAAATTGCAATTCGGCCAATTGAATAGGGCTCTATATGAGCACATGGCAATTTTTTTTTTACAGAAGCTTTCAGTTAGTGAAGACCTTGCTTTTGGATAGAAGTTCACTAACTAAGAACTTCTGCAAAAAAATGTTAGGAGCCCTATTCAATTGACCGAATCTCAATTCAATAAGGCTCTTTATCTCCAGGCTCTGTGAGTGAATCCAGAAGCAGTTCTGTGTTGAGCTGTGCACCCCCCCCCCCCCCCGCACGCACACATCATTTACATAAAAGCTTCATAGAGTAAAAGAGGGCAGAAGGATAATATGTACTGATCAGTGCTGCAAATGGAATAAAAATAAAAAATTACAAAAATAAGTAGTTTATATATAATAAGTTTAATTCTCATCTTTTAAATAAAATAAGAAAGAAAAAAAACAATCACACAGTGGTTCTTTAATGGTGATAGAATAATCTTTTTTATATATAATCTTTTATTAATTATTAATACATTATTAAGTGGTGTGTGTTCCTTGGTGGTTAGGATTTGGTGCTTTCACCAATGTGACCTGGGTTCATTTGGAGTGAGGGAACCAAGAGGTCATACTACCCTGAAGCCAAGCAGAGTTGGTCCTGGCCAGTACTTGGATGGGAGACCAGCTAAGAATACCAGGAGCAGTATGCTGTGGCCCACTGGCGAAGGAACTGGCAAACCATTCCAGTATCTCTGCCATGAAAACAAAGTGGATCTGCATGAACATAAAGATGTGCCTGGTGTGTTACGATCCATGAGGTCACGGAGAGTCAGACATGACTGAACAACGCAACAACAAATTTTAAGAGGTGTACTTATAAAGTGTAGAAAATAGAGTAAATGATTTCCTTAATTGAAACTTATTTTACTTCTAATACAGTGAATACAAACAACCTATCTAAGATCTCATCTGCAAAATTAGATGCAATAGATTTATTTTACCGTTTGATGTTTTTTTCCCAAATCCTGGATCCTCATTAATTCTGCAATGTTTGTTAGACCAGTTTTCTGAGAAAACTTCATTTGTCCTGAAGCAAAGAATACAAAATGAGAGAATTCTCTATATGTGTTAGTTTACAGTATGTATGTTAGAGACAACAGGCTGTATATCACACTATGTACAGTATATCATACTATAATGTAGCAAAAAGTATAAAAAGTGTGTTTTTTAAGATCAGATTCCTGCTAAACATATGATGGTACATTTCTTAAGTTAAATAAATAGTACATGTTCCCATGTTTTAGCATGGGAACATATTGTACTTTTACGTGACTTTGAATATACAGTATAAAGCAGGTATTCTCTGTGTATGACTCTAGAGCCAAATGTAGTCTTGTATCAATCACCTATGGCTCTTTGCCAATTTCAAACAATAATGCCTGACTATGCCAATGCAAAGGCTATGGAAGCATGTAGCCTAAACAACCAATGACTTGCATCCGAAAGAAGAGTCCATTTACTGTCGTACTGTTTTTTGAGACATCCTGCATGTAGCTATGAATTAATTTATGTTAAAATTTTCTTAAAAATCACTGAGTTTACTTTTTCATATAAGGTGAATGCTTAAAAAATGATAATTGCAAATAAACAAAGTACTGTATATCTGCTGTTTACTCCAAAGGGTTATTTGTTTCGGTAAAACACTGCTGAGGTAAGACCATGGATGTGGTTAAATAGATCAGAAAAGCAGTGTAAAGGTAAGGGAAAGCATTGGATGCCATCAAAATTATGATTGACAGCAGGGATTGTGAAATGTACACACTCATTTCTAATATACAATTTTACCTATGTATCATAGATTCATCCAGGATCCAACAGTCATCAAAAAAATAAATGTTGTAAGGTCCTGGCAGCTGTATTGGAGGATCATCCTCAAACCTAAATTCTTTTTCTTTTTACTCTTTCTCATCTCTGAAATTTGTAGACGCTGGGAACTCTCTCCAATATCTCGGACTACTGAGTGCTTCTTCTTCTATCATCCTTAGATAGATTGAACCTATAGACTATATCTTTCTATTTAACTCTAGGTCTTTCTAATTAATAATAATATTGGAATGGGTCACCAATAACCAGTCCCTTTCTATTTTGACAATAGTATGACCTTTCCTTTCTAGTTAACAGTTCAGGTAATATGGCATGACGACTCCTTATTACTGAGTCTTGATTATTTACTTTTATTTTTTAAGGTTAAAGTAATTTTTGTTTGCCCTTTACCCTAGTTCTACTTGTATATCATAAAAATTTAATATGATGTTCATCTTAATCTAATTCTACATAGCTTGTTTTTCTTATTTATGTTTAGGTTTTTCAGTCCTATTTTCCAGACACAATCTTCATGCCTGGCTACCTTGCCTCGACCAAGACCTGTCTGAACTGTGGTGCTAGATTATCTCCTTTCCCCAGGTATGAACCTCAACACTCCTTCCACTCAACAATATCATGATGTTTATGGCAACCTACACATTCCTTATGCGTAATGTAAAATGTTTCAACTCTCCCTTGAGGAAGTGGAAAGCTATATATTTTTTTTTACAAATCTCACCATCCACCAGCGTTATTCCTAAAAAAAACAATTTTGCTAAACATATGGTTCATATGTAAAACATATCCAACTTTGTATACTGCAGGAAAGATCATTAAATGAGGGGAGGCTACATTGAGACTTTACATTTACTGTAGACCAAAAATACATTGACTCAGAGTAAAAATGTCTTATTCTGACTGGCCATCTCTTAGACATCAAGCTCTCACTTACATGTTTATTCTTTCCTAAAAGTTTGCCCCATGACATACTCTTATGCCAATTACAACTTTTGGAGATTATGGATTTAGGCAAAATAATAGTTGGAGGGGGCCTACACCTAGTTCTGAATCCTAAACTAGATTGTTCTTCATTCTACTCAGAAAAACTTTACACACAAAAACCTAACCAGATTACAACACATCTAGCCAATATACACCTTGTAGATATTTGGAGGGCTCTCCTTCCAATAGAAATAAAGTACACTTGTAATCCCCCACCCCCCCATCACACTTCTCCAGATGAAACACAATCTTTCTTGACTCCTCTCTTTTAGATTCTACAACCCTCTCCAATTTCTTTGCTATCAAGATTTCTCTTGACTGCCCAATCTTACCTAGGTCTGAGGATTTAACAAATCTTTACTAACTGCCCTACTAATCCGGGACATGCTAACACAGGAATTAGAGCTTTACTTTAATATTAATAACACATCTAACTGTAACATGGGGTGGATCTCAGCAGCACACAACACCTATATCAGGGGCTCTTGTATCAAATTAACATCTAACCATAAGAAACAACAATACATAGATAGGGATTTACGATCATAGCTCATACATGTATAAAAATCAAAACAATTCAAATTTGATCTCTTGTGCCTCGTCCTCTGTGGAACATCTGGTAGTTTCCGTTCCATATATTTTTGGTGTTGAGCTTGTATGATCTTAAGCATTACCTTGTTGGCATTTGAAATTAGTGCAATAATTGAAGAACTTCAGGTAGGATCGATAACTTGTTGTGGTGAAGGGGCTTGGATACTGAAAAGAAGCTGTGAGCTATACCATGTAGGATAACCCAAGATGGGAATGTCATAGCAGAGACATCAGACAAATCACTGTCCAAGGAAGAAGGAACTAGCAACCCAGTCCAGTAACTTTGCTAAGATAACTTTATGGATCTAATATTGTGATCAAGAATCCTGCAGAAGAAATTGAGTAACCCTCATAGTCAATCAGAGTGGCCAAAGCTGTGCTTGTACACAACTCAATAAATTACAGAATGATTTTAATTTGAATTCAAGGCAAGCCGTTTAACATTACAGTGATCCAAGTCTATGCTTCAAACATGGATGCTGAACAAGCTGAAGTAGTCCAGTTCTATGAAAATATTCAACATGTCATAGATATAACACCAAGAAAAGAAAAAAAAGATGTTACTATCATCATAGGAGATTGGAATGCTAAAATAGGGAATCAAAAGATACCTAGAATAACTGGTTTGGTCTTGGAGAACAAAATGAAGCAGAGATTGGTAGAACTCTGTCAAGCTAATTCTCTAGTTATAGCAAACACCCTCTTCCAACAGCACCCAAGATGACCCTACACATGGACATTATCAGATGGACAGTATAGAAATAAGATTGACTATACATTATGCAGCCAAAGATGGGGGAGCTCTATACAATCATCAAAAACAAGACCTGGAGCTGACTGCGGCTCAGACCATGAGCTTCTTATTGCAAAGTTCAGAATTAAACTGAAGAAAAGAGGGAAAATCATCAGACCAAGCAGATGTGAAATAAATAATATCCCTTGTGAAAAAGCTGTGGAAATAAAGAATAGATTTAAGGGCCTAGACATGGAAGATAGAATGCCTGAGGACCTTTGGACTAAAGTTTTCAACATTATCCAGAAAACAGCAAGAACGAATATCTCCAAAATAAAGAAATCTAAGAAGGTAAACCTGCTATCTGGGGTCAGGAAGGATTTTTTCCCCCTTCCAGATGACTGGCTAAGTCTTACTTTTTTTTTTCTTTCTGTTTGCCTTCCTTTGGATTAATAATAAAAAAATAAAAAAATAATTAAATTGATTAATAATAAATTAAGAACTAAGGTCCTCATTCAATTGCGCTTTGGACAATTGAATAGGGCTCTATATAAGCACATAGCATATTTTTTTTACAGTAAAAAAAATATGCTCTGTGCTTATATAGAGCCCTATTCAATTGGCCAAATCGCAATTGAATGAGGCCCTAAATAATTAATATTTAATCTGCATATTAAAAGGTTGAACTTGATGGACTGAAAGTCTTTTTTCAACCTTAATTACTATGGGCCTCATTCTATTATCGGACGTAAAATGGCCGCAAGGCTGCGATTCCTTGCGGGGGTTCCGTTACCTTGCAATTCAATTATACGGCCCCGCAAGGATCTCCTCTTACGGCCGGCCGTATATCTTACAACCGGCCGTAAGCTCAGAAATCTTTAAAGTCAAAAATAAATTCAAGACAGCACTGTAAAGCTCTGTAAATGCTAGGGATTATATTGGGGGACATGAGGATTAATAGCAACCCCCTCTCAAGCTTGCACATCAGCCCAAATCCGAGTTTACATTAACTGTTTATTTTCCGGCCGCAGCGTGGGCAGGTCTGAGGTGCTCCAAGCACTCTGGACTTTTTACATGGATATTTGACATATATAAAAAAACATTTTTTTTACGGATTTGAGTATAGGGGAATGTTGTGCTATTTTTGCTAACACCTACAATCGCTTTGTAGTCTCCTCAGATGCAGGATGGCTTTATTTGTGCTATATTATGTGCTTAATTGGTGCTAGCGGGACCTTTTTTCTGCAAGTAAGCTGCGGCTCGGTTTTAGCGTTGCAGAGAGGTTTCCCGGAGCAATTGAATAGCAAACAGGATTTTCTTGCGGCCGAAACTCTTGCGGACGTTTTAGATCAAAGGCTTTCCTCCGGCGTGTGCGGCCGCAAGGGATAGCAAGGCACCGGCCGCAAGCCTGCTGGAATCCCCGACCGGAGGGGAATAGAATAGCCGAATAGCTTGCGGCCGGTCCTTGCAGCCCCGCATCTCTTACGGCCAATAATAGAATGAGGCCCTATGTAACTATGTAACTATCTGTGTTCACATTTGAATGTCTAAAACAAGTAAAAAAACCTGCTTTCAGCTCAGAATTTAAAAAAAAAACAGTTATTACACTGCATTCTGGGAAGCTGAGCTGGGACGTGCAAATGTGCCCACAAATGCCTCACTCTTCAATCCATAGCCATTATTAAACATGGCTTCCTTTAAGCTTATGTATGCTGTATTACACAGCTTTAATGCAAAGCCAAGGTTGGATTTTACCCAAGCCAAGAATCCTATCCATGTACAGCTGTTTAAGCTTACTGGCTATCATCAGCATGGAGCGGGATCTCACCTTGGGCCTCATTCAATTGCGATTTGGCCAGGTGAATAGGGCTCTAAATAATCACATAGCATATTTTTTTTAAAGAAGTATTTAGTTAGTAAAAACCTTGCTTTTGGATAGATGTTTACTAACTAAAAACGTCTTTAAAAATATATGTTATGTGCTTATTTAGACCCTTATTCAATTGGCCAAATAGCAATTGAATGAGGGCCCTTGTGTTGTGGACTTTATGAGTAGGTAATTCACCACAATAATCATTTATAATATGGTGGGCAAAAGAGAGATAAAAGTCCTCCACCGTACAGTAGTACAGTAAATAAAAAGTACATCTGTGTTCACATTTGAATGTCTAAAACAAGTTTAAAAAAAACCTGCTTCCAGCTCAGAATTCCGAGAAAAACAGTTATTACACTGCATTCTGGGATATATGTATATATATATATATATATATATATATATATCACATATATAGTTGTGAGCGTACGGGTCGTTGCTCACGCTTGCGGGCTCGCGTAGCGAGCCCGCGGCCCTCGCGAAGCGAGCCGCGGCCCTCGCGTAGCGAGGTCACTGGGCAAGGGTCTCAGTTGCTGGCATGGAGCGCCGAAGGCACTCCATGCCAGCAACTGAGGCCCCTCGCGAAGCGAGGGCCTCAGTTGCTGGCGAGGTCACTGGGCAAGGGCCTCAGTTGCTGGCATGGAGCGCCGAAGGCGCTCCATGCCAGCAACTGAGGCCCCTCGCGAAGCGAGGGCCTCAGTTGCTGGCGAGGTCACTGGGCAAGGGCCTCAAACCCTTGCAAACTTCACGTCGCTACTCAAAAAACACCACACACAAATTACGACACTCGCTAAATTTTACGAGCAACGCAAACAACCTACGAAACACGTTACCACACATTACGACCTCGCAAACATCGGACGCAACACGCCGACATACAAACATTTAAAACACAATACATACACACAGCACATACATAAAAACCTTACCTACACCAAGAGGGAGCACCCAGGACCTCAAAAATGCAACTTAGACCTCGATTTTACTCGAAATAAAAGAGTTTTGAGACAAAAAAAAAAATCTAAGCGACAGAAAAAATGGCCGCCGAACAAAACGAAAACGAGGCTACAGCACTCTAAACTCGCAAAACACCACAAGAAACTCGCAAAACACCACAAGAAACTCGCAAAACGCCACAAACCCCCTACGGATATTCATACCACACAGTGCACACATTCAGCATGCTTACACAGCAGCTCCACACCACTAATGCTGCAGCAACATCAACACAGATTGCCAGCTCTTCATCACAATGCTTCAAAATAGGTACAGTATATTCATTTAGTAATGTATTACATATTTCATTATTATACACCAAACAGCATTAGCTACCTTATAATTTCATTGCCGTCATTTTTTGACGGGCAATTCGCTAGTATATATATATATACTAGCGACTTGCCCGTCAAAAATGATGGCATAAAAGTGTGAAGACTCGCAATGCTGTTGTTTGCTACAGAATGTGAGGCTCGTAATGTGCGACTACGCAGCACATTGCGAGCCTCGCCATACGCAGCAAAGCCGGGCAATGCTAAACTCGCTATGCACAGCTTCTCTCTCTCTCCTTCCCTTCTTCTGTATCCTCTCCATCCCTCTTCTCCCCTTCTCTCTCCTCTCTGGGAGCCTTGCAGTGAGCGCCTTCAGCAACCATTACAGGCCTCCAGTCATAAATGACGGGATGATATTTAATCCCCCCCCTGTGTCCCTTCTGCCACTCCCTCACCTTTGTCTCTTCCCCCCTCCCTCCCCTATGTCTCTTTCCTCCTCTCTCCCTCCCCTGTGTATGCTTAACCCCTCTCCCTCCTGTGTCTCTTTGCCCCCTCTCCCTGCCCTGTTCCCCCCCATCTCCCTCCCCTGTATCTCTTCCTCCCCTCTTTCTCCCCTTTGTCTCTTCCCCCTCTCTCCCTTCCCTGTGTCTCTTTACCCCTCTCCCTCCCCTGTCTTTTTTGCCCCCTCCCCCTCCATTTGCCATTTAAGGGTTTGCAAACATTTGCGGGCTTGGCGGCGGTAAAATCCGTAACTTTTTTCAAGCCTGCATGGCTTAAATCGTAAATCGCTATTGCTCAAGCCTTGTGGGCTTGAAAAAAAAGTTATGGGTTTAACCGCCGATGTTTTTTACAAGCCCGTAACTCGGAAGCTGTTGGGAGGCTGCCAAAATATGCCAATTAAATAGCAAATTAGCTTGCAACCTATTTTTTTTCAAGCCTGCAAGGTTTAAATCGTAAATCGCTATTGCTCAAAGCCTTGCGGGCCTGAATTTTTTTTTTACGGGTTTAACCGCCGACGTTTTTTTTAAGCCCGTAACTCGTAAGCCGTTCGGAGCCACTCCCTCCCTCTACATTGCGGGCCTCCCTCCCTCTACATTGAGCGCCTTTGGTACTTATTGTGAGCCTCCCCCCCCCTACTTTAAGGGCCTCCTGATGAGCGCTGAGAAAGGCTGCAGCATGTGCTGCGCGCATGTGCAAGCCTGTAACTTTGCGAGCGTTACACACAAACTCGCAATTTTAACAACTACTGTATATATATTTGATATATATATATATATATATATATATATATATATATATATATATATATTGAGATTATATATATAAAAAGTTATATCTATTTTTTTATTGTACATTGGTTCCTTAAACTTCAGTATCATGTTTTATAATTAATACATCTGTTTGTGTGTTTTGTCCAATATCTACCTTAAGAACATTTTGTCTCTTCCACCAGGTATTCTAGCTTCTTTCCCGG
Organism: Discoglossus pictus; assembly: GCA_027410445.1. Taxonomy (NCBI): domain Eukaryota; kingdom Metazoa; phylum Chordata; class Amphibia; order Anura; family Alytidae; genus Discoglossus; species Discoglossus pictus. The sequence continues at coordinate 237,087,942 of CM050166.1, forward strand.
TAAATATACTTTTATGTTCAAGCTTCTTTCTCCATGTCTGAGGCAAGATTTTTTCAAGGTCTAATATTGCCATAGCCCTCTAGAAATATAAAATATTGTTTATGCAAATATATTTTTAGTGATTTTGATCAATAATTCAATAATGAAGCATGCACATAACAATAAACATAATTGCTATCACTTATAATTAAAAGGTGGAATGCTAAGTGGAAGTGCCTTAAAATTGGTATAGATTTTATTTTATGTAAAACATTCATTAGAAGGTACACCCTTTGTAACAATGATAATAGTAACCGAGATACTGAAAGGACCTCTGTAGTTAAAAACAAATTACACTTGTTTGTCATGTATGTACTACACAAACAACACCAGCAGCTGTGTAAGCCATGGACATAAAACATTTTTGGCATATGCTAAATATTTGAACATCTGTTTATGAGTACAGGCAGTGGGGGAACTACTGCTGAAGCAGGATAGGGGCCTTCTGTTTCGGCCAGTAATAGAAAATTTGAATATATTAGAAGAGGATGGCAAATTATTACTATAGGGGTGATCTGATTATTAACATATATTTGTCTTTTCTATTGACCCAAAAGAATGAAAGAGAAGTTGCACAGGTCCACTATTCACTAGTTAATCCACTGAGTACAAGAATACAGCGTTAAGACACATCCACTATTTGATTACAACAAATTACAATTACCCTTTATATTTATTTTCGTGTACTTTTCATTTCTATAATTTCAATATCTGGTTCTATTCTCTTTTCTGAGCTGTTGCTTCTCATAGTTGATCATTTCTTTTTATGTATATGTTAGATACTGATATGTGGATGTGCACATCCCTAGGAAGCTTACATAAAGTGTACCCTGCAAGGTACAGTGTGTGACTTCTAAAATAAATTATTACTGGAGTCACAGCTGAAATTGCCCATAAGGAGACTGGCAGAGAGAAAAAAAAAACAGACTGCAATGGCCAGATTGTGATCTAAATGTTTCAGTCTTTACTTCCTCCTGATTGGCCAAAAGAATTTTTCCAGTTGTATACCAGTTTAGCCTGGGTTTGGAGGGTGTTAACCCAAAGTTTCAACTGACAGAAATTAAAAGGAATTTTGCTAACTTCAAGGTAAGTGTTTAAATGCTTGTTTTGGTATTTTTTCATGCATAGAAATGTTTTCATACACTACTAATTTTCCTATATCCGATGCACTCATAATACAACTCACTTACATATCCCTTTAACTATTATTGTGTGGTGACTAGAGGGAACGTTTATTTTTTAAGTGTTATTTTGCTTAAATACATTTGTGGGGTTGAGGATCAAAGAGTTTTTAGGGGTTTTAGTGTTAGATATTTGAGCGTACATATTGTTCATCTGATTGTGAGTCATTTTAAGCAGGTATAGTGTGTAGTATGTCTGTTGGGAGTAAGGAGAATTGTGGGGAATTACGGTCGTTTATTTTAGGAGTTACTTGGAAGGGGGAGAACTTATCACTAGACTGGAATGAAATCAGTGTATGATCGACTGCTGAAAAACACAAATAAGTGAACCATCAAGTAAAAGTAGAGAATCAATAGTGAAAAATAAATGGTAGTCCTAAAAAAGTAGATATAAAAAGAAGTAAAAAGAAACAGCTGGAGCAACAAGCATAATAAGTGAACAGTGTTACTATAATGCATATAAGTGGGTTGAGGTGGAGCATTGGGTTGGAAGATTAGAAAGAATGAGCAGTAGGGGTCTTCCAACCTTCAACATATCGTTTTTAGCTTTTTTATTGAACTCTTCAGGGTGCATAAAACAGTTGCAAGGAAGGGGAATTATTTTTTGCACTAGGGTTATCTGCCACTTTAGACTGTAAGTTTGCCAGTTTTCAATCTTGCATGGAGCTTTGGGAAAGCATTTTGACACTTAGCTCAAATACAGGGCCCTCCATCCAATGTTGTTTTTGCCTTGATGGTAAACCATGTATAGCACTACAGAATATGTTGGTGTATTACAAATAATAGTAATAATAATAATAATAATAATAATAATATTATCTACCTACAATATTTTATCTGTTTTTAATTACTTTATTTCCATCAATATCCCATAATTAGGATTCTAATTCCTGTGTCATACCAACCTGAATTTTCCAAATTCTTTCAGTCTCTTGAGAAACTAAGCCAACAGTCTCTCCCATTAGAGCGATCAACATGTTTAAGAGCAGTACAAAAGTGAGAATCACATAAAGGATTAAAATTATCAGGAAAAATGTAGGGTGATTTGATTGTTCATGCACGGCCAAATCTCCCAGTCCTAATGTTAGTTTAAAAAGTTCCAGAGTTGCAGAGAGTATATTAGAGTATGGACTGCAGTCTCCATCCTGAGAACAGTCACCAGTTAGAGATGAAAGAGCTGTAACATAAACATAACATTTGTAGTTTGACTGAAATGTAAGTAATTTATTTAATCAAATTTAAATGGCCACTTTACAGATAAGAAAAGTCATGGCCCTTTAATAGTATGTTACACCCAGAAATATACAAAAAAACACACATAATAAAAGCACAATTAACTCAATGACATACTTATACGTACTATGGGCTTCATTCAATTGTGATTTGGCCAATTGAATAGGGCTCTATACAAGCACATAGCATATTTTTTTACAGAAGTTTTTAGTTAGTGAAGGCCTTGCTTTTGGATACAAGTTCACTAACTAAAAACTTCTGTAAAAAGATATGCTCTGTGGTTATATAGAGCCCTATTCAATTGGTCAAATTTGCAATTGAATGAGACCCCATATATTTTACTAAATTATGGAATTTACCTCTCCTCTCTTCTAGATGTTGGCAAGTACTAAAAGTTTGTCACAGGCAAAGGTAATATATAGGGAAATTCCATATTGCAGTTTCTAATGTACTGTAGAAGCTAGCAAAGCTGTGCCTCTTCACTATTACATGTGGGCTAAGGGCGAGACACTTGTCATGATGGACACTAGCAGTATTTCACAGTTCATTGCTTTTATTGCCATTTATACACTGAGCTACTCTGAGGGGTATAGAAATAGGAGAAAGTAAGGAGGCCGACATTTAAACCTCCAAGAGGTGATATGGGGTAATTTTAAAAATGTGTTTAAGTATATTTAACCAAATGTGTTTCATCTTCCTCTCTAACAGCTAAAAATGCAATAGCTGGATGTGTGGCTTTATTTTATGTGATCCATCTAATTCTATCCAAAAATATCAATCAATATATTCATAGAAATTAGCACATAATATGTTAATACATGGAAATATTCTAATATATAATATAAAAAATATATGTTTACGAGGTACTAACAAATAAATAAAAAAAATTGTAATATATAGCAAAAGTATTGGGATGAGAATAAAATATGATAAATTAAAAAATGGCATATATAAAATTTGTGATGGAATGAACCTGAGATACAGTGCCTTGCACTCACCTCCTTGGCATTTTTCGTGTTTTGTTGCCTCACAACCTGGAATTAACATGGATTGTTTGAGGATTTGCATCATTTAATTTACAGAACATGCCCACAACTTTGAAGATGTTTTTTTTTTATTGTGAAGCAAACAACAAATAGGACAAAATAACAGAAAAAGTCAATGTGCATAACTATTCACCCCCCTAAAGTCAATACTTTGTTTGAGTCACCTTTTGCGACAATCACAGCTCCAAGTCGCTTTGGATAAGTCTCCATGAGCTTGCCACATCTTACCACTGGGATTTTTGCCATTTCTGCTTGCAAAACTGCTCCAGCTCCTTCAAGTTGGATGGTTTGCGCTTGTGAACAGCAATCTTTAGGTCTGACCACAGATTTTCTATTGGATTGAGGTCTGGACTTTGACTAGGCCATTCCAACACATTTACATGTTTCCCCTTAAACCACTCAAGTGTTGCCTTAGTATTGTCTTTGGGGTCATTGTCCTGCTGGAAGATGAACTTCTGTCCTAGCCTCAAATCACGCACAGAGTGGTTCAGGTTTTGCTCAAGAATATTCCTGTATTTAGCACCATCCATCTTTCCCTCAACTCTGACCAGTTTCCCAGTCCCGACTGCTGAGAAACATCCCCACAGCATGGTGCTGCCACCACCATGTTTCACTGTGGGGATGGTGTTCTTTGAGTGATGTGATGTGTTGGGTTTGCGCCAGGCATAGAGTTTTCTTTGATGGCCGAAAAGTTACATTTTACTCTCATCAGACCAGAGCACCTTCCTCCATACATTTTGTGAATCTCCTACATGCCTTTTCGCAAACTCAAAACGTGCCATTTTATTTTTTGCTGAAAGTAATGGCTTTTTTCTGGCCACTCTGCCATAAAGCCCAACTCTACGGAGCGTACGGCTTATTGTCATCATATGTACAGATACTCCAGTATCTGTTGTGGAACTCTGCAGCTCCTCCAAGGTTACCATAGATCACTGTGCTGTTGTGCCATGTTCTTTCCATTTGGTTATGATAGATTTGATGGTGCTCCTGGGCATCATCAAAGATTTGGATATTTTTTTTATAACCTAACCCTGACTTGAAATTCTCAACAACATTGTCGCTTACTTGTTTGGAGAGTTCCTTGGTCTTGATGGCAGTGTTTGGTTAGTGGTGCATCTTGCTTAGGTGTTGCAGTCTCTGGGGCCTTTCAAAAAAGGTGTGCATATGTAATGACAGATCATGTGACACTTAGATTGCTCAGAGGTGGACATCATTTTACTAATTATGTGACTGAAGGTAATTGGTTGCACCAGAGCTTTTTATGGACTTCATAACAAAAGGGGTGAATATATACGCACATGACAATTTTCTTTTTTCTATTTCTAAAAAATAGTTTTATATACGGTATATTTTTTTCTCATTTCACTTCACCAACCATAAGATTCAGATTAACAAAACATTGAACTTAAGGCTGTACTGTAACTAAATAGGTAAAAAGTCAAGGGGGTGAATACTTTTGCAAGGCACTGTATAAAAAGAATGATAGCAATATATAATATTAGTAACAAAATCAGTCTAAGATATATTTAGATAAATAGAAAAAAATATATTTAATAATATTAAAGTGATATATAATAATATGAATGTCCGTTTCAGTAGGTCAAGCAGCAGATATATATCACAAATATACATGTAATTAAAAAGTAATACATTGCAAGGTTTATTATATATAGGATCTAAAAACTATCTTATATATTACCTGTGCCAAAACCAAGAAGGAAAACAATGTATATGAAAATGAAGCTGGAAACGTCTCTTATAATCATCTATAGAATGAAAATATGAGAATGAAAGTGAGAAGATCTGTAACTTGACAGCAAGAAACTTCATGTCTATACCGCATGTAAGTGACATACCCTGAATCAACAAAATGTACATTCCCAAGCTCTTATGATTTAATGAACTTTATGAAATGTGCTAAAACTCATCATTATACAAGGTTAATGTTCATGTTAATAGATGTGGACATTTTTGTTTCTATACAGTGTTCTGAATACAAAAGTTTTTATAATTTACTTTAGAAAGTAAAAATTAATAAATACAACCTTTTGTATGCACCCATCCATTTTCTTTACTAAGCTTGTTTATTTCAGCTTCTGTCTCAGCAGGGCGTGTCCTTGTAGACTAATAAACGTTTCCTTGGAGCTAATTAGAACGCTAGTGAAAGGCAATTGAATATGCCACACCCCCATGTAAAGATACAAACTTCATGTGTATTTAAAGTCTTCTCCCACCTTAGGAAATAGATCACTGGAAACTGCAATGGTATATTAGAGTCTGTATTATATTTTACATTCTAAAAATTACACAGCACTGCCCCACTCAGAGGATGGACCTGGTGCTTTGTACCACCTGAACCACTGGTAGCTCTGCTCCTGTTTGTATAACATTTTTGGTTAACAGCTTGCTACAGTGATTATATTAATGCTAATATGCCTGAATGTATTTGTATATGTTGTTTTGTGGTAATTTAAGCTATACTGCGTGACCTGGTTTATAGAGATGTAAAGAAATTACTGGTTGCAAAGACAGATTTAAGAGAGCCTTTGTGGAACTGACACAATGCTTCAAATGGGTCAGTTTATCATTGAAGGCCTCCTGTAGGGAAATGCAAACAACCAGCTTACTAACCAGTCACATATCATGCAACAACTCTGAAGGCCTCATTCAATTAATTGCCATAAAAAGGCCCCAAAGCTGCGATTCCTTCCGAGGGTGCTGCGCCCCTCGTAACCCTACTTCTACGTTGCTATTCAAATGAAAGGGGCCACAGCAGACCCCTTCCTATGGCCGATCACAAGCAGTGCAATCGGCCGTTAGCTTTGGCGGACTTGTACCTGATCGCGGGCGTTAGCCCGCAGATCAGAGTGCAAGCCAGCCAAACAAAAAAGTGGAAATAAGTTCAATGCAGCACTGTACAGCGCTGTAATTGATAGGGGACACATTGGGGGACATGGGGATTACATGTAGTACATTGGCTAGCTGGCACATCGCCGCTAGCCAATACTGTCATTTCTGGCTGCAGTCCACCGGGCTTGGAGAACGAGTTGCTACCTTGGAGGTCATCCAAGCCTGGGACTATGGGCTTGGATGACCCCCAAGGCGGTAACCCATTCTCCAACCCCTAAAGATATCCCAGCCCGTCCGAGAATGGGCTTGGATTCAAATCTCCTGTTTGTGGCCAGGGGGATATAAAATGTTGATAGGGGGAAATGTATTGTAGTTAGGGGATTAATAGTATATATTTGTAATGTAGATATTGATGTACTGTAATGTTATGTATATATATGTATGTATTTTCTTAGCAGGTGTGTAATTATTTTTTTTGTAGTGAGTGATTGTAATGTTCTTTTTTTATTTTTTGTAGTGGGGGGGTTGTAATGTTTTTTTTGTAACTTAGCTTTTTTTATTTGTGTAATTAGTGGGGTGGGGGTTTAATAGGGGGTAGGTAGGTAGTGTAGGTGTTAATAGGTTGGGGTAGAGGGGGGTTAGTTAGTAGTTTATTGGAGGGTAGTGTAGTGTAGTGTTTGTACTTAGTGTCACGAGGGTCCTGGAGGATCCTCATGGCACTTATGGGGTTAATATTAGGGTTCTAATTGTCCCATGTGAGTCTTCATAGACACTTATGGGACTGATTGGGTTAAAGAGAGGCTTACGGAGGTCTGTATGGACCCCCGTAAGTGAAGGGGTTAGATGGAGGCTTATGGGGGTCTAAAACCATAAGTGATGGGGTTAAATAGACCCAGTTAGGGTTATTCGGTTAAGTTAAGGTTAAATAGGCCCAGTTAGGGTTAGATATATCTAGATGGGTTAAATAGGCCTAGCTAGGTCTAAATAGGTCCAGTTAGGGTTAAATAGGCCCAGATAGGGTTAAATACGGTTGAGTATGGGTTAATCGGATATAGTTAGGGTTAAAGGGTTAATGGTGTATAGTTAGGGTTAATAGTGTAGTGTAGTGATTAAACTTTGTCATGAGGGTCCTGGAGGACCCTCATGGCACTTGTAGGGTTAACCTAGGGACTAATAGTGTCCAATAGGGGTCTATACAGACCCCTATTTGACTGAGGGGGTTAATTTTAGTCTCATGCTGGTCTATATTCACCCCCATGAGTGATGGGGTTAATTTTACGTGCCGTGGGGTACTTATAGTACCCCCACGGCTTGGGGGTAACCATTGGTGTACAACAGGCCCTTTAAGGACCTGCGGCGGGAAATTCAAACCCTGCAATTCCCCAGGCTTGAATTCTGAATTCAGGCCCACAACGGGAAATTTAAAATCCCGTAGATGCTGCAGGGGTCGCAATCCGTGACGAGGCAAGGGGTTAATGTGGGGAGCTTGCAGGGGTCCCTATTGGGACCCCTGCAGCAAGGGTTTAATGCGGGGAGGCGGAAGGGATCCTGATCGGGACCCCTGCATTATAGGGGTGATGTAGGGACACTGTGGGGACACTGCAGGGGTCACGATTGGGTCACGATCAAGCGTCGGCTCCAGGGTGGCAGTAAGCTGCTGACATTTTTGGCCGCAACGCGGACGGAGCCCTCGGCCGCAAGGGAAAAGAATAGCTAAGTAGCTTGCAGCCATCCTTTGGGGCCACGCAGCTCCTACGGCCATCAATAGAATGAGACCCTGAGTAATTAGGTTAACTTGGCCTTTTGATCTTAATTACGTCACTAAATAGTAATGGTGTTTATTAGCACTACTATTTAATTACTTTGTGTTAATGTTTTTATTTACCATTGTATTTTTATTATAAATATGCTGTACACTGTCAGTAAAAAGATCTTCTGGTTAAGACATAGGTGGTAGAACTACCTTTTTCTGCTGTCTGTTCCATGTGGTGAGATGTAGAAAGTAATCCTGCACATGGATGGAGAGTGTACCCCGTATCATGACATATAGATCCACAACTTCACTGAAACTCCACAGGACTTCAATATCACAGTTTATTAGATGTGAAATGTGCCTTTTACACCTAATAGACCATCATACTGAAAACCCATCTAGTCTCAGTTAATTTGTAGATTTTTTAAAGGCCCCAATACCCATTATGTATACTAAAGCATTGAAGCTTTAATAAATTACATTTGGTGATTACTCAGACTTACTTTTTGGATCATGATGCTGTAGATACCAGTGATCTTGATAGCTCTTGAAAAATACAATACATTGTACCATCCCAGGATCAATGCAAAGGCCAAGACACTGTCTTGGAAATCCCCTCTGATCCAATTCCATACGTTCACAATCATCACCAAGACACCTTGAATTAAACTTAAGACAGATGCCCATATTTGTTAACAATGACGATAGATATTTTTTACAAACTATTACAATAGTAGGAAACAGTAATGGGTCTCTGAGAATTTAAATAAGCTCATGTTTATTTTGTTACACAAAACTTAATAACATGTTTTAAAGCAAATACTTACAAAAGAATGTAGAAGTAGTTGTTTTTAACAAAGGAAGGAATGTTAAGGTATCCAGCATTGAAGAACTCTCTAATCTAGAGCAGTAAATAATAGTAAAGAATGTTACTCTTCATGGTTTTACATTTTTGTTAAATATACAATTTGCAGATTGTTTAAAACTTGATATCTGTATTATCTACTTGTTCTGTTAAATAATAAAGGGTTAGGGTTAAGTTTTTCAGGTTTTTGGTTCGGCCGCTAATCTTGTAAATTTTTGCGCCTCGTAATTTTTTTTTCTAAGTCCTGCGACTCGTATTTTTACTGCTCGCCTCGCTTCGCGAGGTTTACAGCGCCTAAGGCCTATGCGTTAACGGCACGCTTCACTTCGCGAGGCTCGCAAGTGATGAGTGCCTGCGGCGCTCATCGCCTAAGTCGTACGCACGTCGCAAAGCATGATGACGTCTCGCAGTTTGACAACTGTTATCACATATAATAGTTGTTAAATTACGAATCGTCGTCACGCTTTGCGAGCTTAGCGATGAGCGACACAGGCGCTCTTTGCCGGCAAGCCTTGGATAGCGAGGCGAGCCGTTAAACCCGTAGCACTTAGGCAATGAGCGAGGGAGGCGCTCATTGCTGGCGAGCCTCGCAAAAATACGACCTTAGCAGCTGAACCGCGGACACCTGAAAACACAATAAATACCTACAAAAAATACATAAAAAGCTTACCCACAGCAAGGAGGGGGGGGGGGGGGTTGCACCCAGGACCTCTGCAAGTGAAGTTACACCTCAATTTAAGTCCAAATTCCTGAGTTCAGACACATGAAAATCCCCTAAGCAAGAGAAAAAATGGCCTGCCAAAAAAAAAGAAAACGAGGCTCCACGACCCCGGACCACCCAGCCACGTACAACTTACCCAAAAAGGGATCTGAGATAAGCTCGGAAACCCGCATTAACCACACGGATCCATGATAATCTCGGAAACCCGCATTAACTCCACATTAACCCACACACTGGGGGTCCACAATCCCATCGGGTACCCCAGCTGCAATGAAAATTCTAATTTCCCACCTTACGGGTCCTTAAAGGACTATAAAGGACCTTAAAGGACCCGTAATAATAAAAAAATTAACCCTATCACTCATGGGCCTCTATTGAGAGCCCCATCAACCCCTAAATAACTCTGTCACTCATGGGGGTCAATCCAGACCACCATAAGCCCTTAATTAACCCTGTCACTCATGGGGGTCAATACAGACCCCCATAAACCCATAACTAACCCTGTCACTCATGGGGGTCAATAAAGATCCCCATGAGCCCATAAATAACCCTGGCACTCATGGGGGTCAATACAGACCCCCATAAACCCATAATTAATCCTGGCACTCATGAGGGTCAATACAGCCCCCCATAAGAACTTAATTAACCCTGTCACTCATGGAGGTCAATATAGACCCCATAAGCCCTTAATTAACCCTGACACTCATTGGGGTCAATACAGACCCCCATAAGCCCTTCATTAACCCTGTCACTCATGGGGGTCAAAACAGACCCCCATAAGCACTTTACTAACCCCCTCATTCATGGGGGTTAATACAGACCCCCATTAACCCCTAATTAACCCTGTCACTCATGGGGGTCAATACAGACCCCCATAATACATTTAATTAACCCTGTCACTCATGGGGGCCAATACAGACCCCCATAAACCCATAATTAACCCTGTCACTCATGAGGGTCAATAAAGACCCCCATAAACCCATAAATAACCCTGGCACTCATGGGGGTCAATACAGACCCCCATAAACCCTAAATTAATCCCGGCACTCATGAGGGTCAATACAGCCCCCCATAAGCACTTAATTAACCCTGTCACTTATGGGGGTCAATATAGACCCCCAAAAGCCCTTAATTAACCCTGTCACTCATGGGGGTCAATACATCTCCCCATAAGCCCTTCAATAACCCTGTCACTCATGGGGGTCAATACAGACCCCCATAAGCACTTAATTAACCCCCTCACTCATGGGGGTCAATACAAACCCCCATAAACCCATAACTAACCCTGTCCCTCATGGAGGTCAATACAGACCCCCATAATACATATAATTAACCCTGTCACTCATGGGGGTCAATAGAGACTCTCATAAGCCTCTATTTCACCCCATCAGTCCCATAAGGGTATATTATGACCATTATGGGCCTGTTACAACCCAACATTAACCAAATAAGTGCCATGACGGTCCTCAAGGACCATCATGCCACTAAGTATAAACACTACACTGCACTATACCCCCCCCAATAAAACATTAACTACCAACTAAACACTCTCTACACTAACCTATTAACACCTACACTACCTACCTACACTACCTATCTACCCTCTAACAACCCCCCCACCACTTTAATTACAGAAAACAAAAAACTAAATTCACCAAAAATAAAAAATCTACATTGTATAGAAGAAAAAAAACTAAATCACACAAATAAAAAAAGGAACATTACAGAAAATAAAAAAATACATTACAACCCCCCCTCACTACAGAAAAAAACAAAACAATTACACACCTGAAAAGGAAATACATATAATACATACAATACAATACAATACATACAATACAAATAAAATGAAATACAATACAATACACCCCTATCTAATGTACAATACATCCTATCTATCTAATATACATCCCCCAATCTATCTAAATAAATATCACAATCTAATATACAATACATGCTATCTATATAAAATACATCACCCTATCTACCATACAATAAATGGTATCTCTATATAAAATAATCTAATTCTAAGCTAAAATAAAATAATTAAGACCACTTACCTTAGCAGATGTCCCTTCAGCTCAGCAACACATTTACAGAAAATAAATAAATATTATAAACATTATAAATATTCTACTCACCTTTCCAGCATGTCCCCGTCCTTCTTCTTTTCTTCTTCTCATAAACATAAAACAAAATAAAATAAACATAATCTACATTTTACTTACCTCCCGCGATGTCTCTGGCCTCCTCCTCTTCTGCCCCGCCCTGGAACTGTGCTCTAAAAAAAAAATAAAAAAAAATAAAGAAGATCCGCACTCACGGACCTCCACGACGCTAATAAGCCTTTCCGGAGCCTTTTTCGGAAGAAAATAGGCAATGGCGCCTACTGATTTGTTAAAAACGCTGTCTGTCAAATTCACCCAATCAGAAGGCGCCAATGTGTGAGCCTATCAGAAAGGGATACACCCTAAAATCCCACTCTGATTGGATAATGCACCTGTCAATCTTTATTTAAACCAATCACAAGGCACAGATGCCTTCAGACAATCACAATTGAATACACCCCCACAGAGTGATTGGCTGGAGGCATCTGCACATTCTGATTGGTTGCACTGACAATAGCCAATCACAATGGGATACACCCCCGCGTACTGATTGGCTGAAGGCATTTGCACCTTCTCATTGGCTGTTGTCAATGTCAATCAGTATTACAGCCAATGAGAAGGCGCAGATGTCTTCAGCCAATCACCCTGTGGGGGTGTATCCCATTGTGATTGCCTGATAGCAATAAAGCCTTTTGATTGGTTCAAATAAAGAATGACAGGTGCGTTATCCAATCAGAGTGGGATTTTGGGGTGGATCCCTTTCTCATTGGCTCACACATTGGCATCTTCTGATTGGCTGAATTTGATAGACAGCCAATCAGAAGGCGCAATTGACAACTTTCTTCGAGAAAACTCTGTAGGAGGCTCATTAGCGTCAGGGACATTCGCGAGTGTGGATCTCTGTTAGTTATTTTTCTATTTTTTCTTTTACAGTGCGGATTGTTCCAGGGCCCATCCGGAGCAGAAGACGAGGAGGCCGGGGACATCGCGGGGAGGTAAGTACAATGTAGATTATGTTTATTTTATTTTGTTTTATGTTTATGTATGTGTATTAATGTTATATTTTTTTTAACAGGGGTCGCGCAGGAGAAGAAGAAAAGAAGAAGGACGGGGACATGCTGGAAAGGTGAGTAGAATATTTAGAATGTTTATAATGTTTATTTATTTTCTGTAAATGTGTTGCACTAATTTTTTTCCCCCTAGTTTGCTGATTTGAAGGGACATCTGCAAAGGTAAGTGGTCTTAATTATTTTATTTTAGCTTAGAATTAGATTATTTTATATAGAGATACAATTTATTGTATATTAGATAGGGGGATGTATTTTATATAGATAGCATGTATTGTAAATTAGATTGTGGTATGTATATTACATAGATAGTATTTATTGTATATTACATAAATTGGGGGGGGTGTATTTTACATGCATAGGATGTATTGTATATTAGATAGATTGGGTGATGTATATTAGATAGATAGGATAGATTGCATATTACATAGGGGTGTATTGTATTGTATTTCATTGTATTTGTATTGTATGTATTGTCTTGAATTGTATGTATTATATGTATTTCCTTTTCAGGTGTGTAATTGTTTTTTTTCTTTCTGTAGTGGCGGGGGGGGGGTTTAATGTATTTTTTTATATTCTGTAATGTTCCTTTTTTTATTTTTTGTGACGTAGTTTTTTTTATTTTTTGTAATGTAGATTTTTTATTTTTTGTGATTTAGGTTTTTTATTTCATGTAATGTAGATTTTTTTATTTTGGTGACTTTAGTATTTTGTTTTCTGTAATTAGAGTGGTGGTGGGTTATTAGGGGGTAGGTAGGTAGTGTAGGTAGTGTAGGTGTTAATAGGTTAGTGTAGAGGGTGTTTAGTTGATATTTAATGTTTTATTGGGGGGGTATAGTGCAGTGTAGTGTTTATACTTAGTGTTATGATGGTCCTTGAGGACCGTCATGGCACTTATTTGGTTAATGTTGGGTTGTAACAGGCCCATAATGGTCATAATATACCCTTATGGACTGATGGGGTTAAATAGAGGCTTATGAGTGTCTGGATAGACCCCCATAAGAGACCGGGTTAAAATGGTGCATTGCTTACACTTTGGGTGATGAGGGTCCGGGATGACCCTCATGGCACTTATAGTGTTATTACCTGCGTACATTACTGTGTTAGAGGGGTCTATATAGTTGAGGCACACAGTACACTCACAGTGTGTGGCAAACAGCATTTCAACACTTTCTTTTATTGACCGTCATTTTTTGACGGGCAAGTCGCTAGTATGTGATATAATTATAATTACCACTGTGAAGGGATTCTGTAATACTTTCTCTATGCATAAAAAACATCTAAATCACATTTGAAACAGTGTACTAAAAATAGCAAACACCAAAACTCACTCTTTTGCGCAAATGTTTGTTCCACTCCCTTCATGGTCTACCTTAAAATGAGAGTACCATATTGGCAGTCTTTATATGAGTTCTCATTGGACAGACATTACAATGCATCTCAGTTAGTGATGTCGCGAACATAAAATTTTCGGTTCGCGAACCGCGAACGCGAACCCGCCGCAAATGTTCGCGAACCGGCGAACCCGGCGAACCGCCATAGACTTCAATGGGCAGGCGGATTTTAAAACCCACAGGGACTCTTTCTGGCCACAATAGTGATGGAAAAGTTGTTTTAAGGGGACTAACACCTGGACTGTGGCATGCCAGAGAGAAATCCATGTCAAAACTCCCACGGAAAATTACATAGTTGATGCAGAGTCTGGTTTTAATCCATAAAGGGCATAAATAACCTAACATCCCCCTCCATCATCATCCTCCCCTGTATCTCTTTACCCCCTCATTCATCATCCTCCCCTGTGTCTCTTTCTTCCCTTCCTCATCACCCTCCCCTGTGTCTCATCCCCCCTCCCTCATCATCCTCCCACCTCCCTCATCATCCTCCCCTGTATCTCTTTACCCCCTCCCTCATCATCCTCACCTGTGTCTCTTCCCCCCTCCATCATCATTCTCCCCTCTGTCTCTTTCCCCCTCCCTCATCATCCTCCCCTGTGTCTCTTTTCCTCCTCCCTCATCATCTTCCCCTGTGTCTCTCCCCCCCTCCCTCATCATCCTCCCCTGTGTCTCTTTTCCCCCTTCCTCATCACCCTCCCCTGTATCTCTCCCCCCCTCCCTCATCATCCTCCCCTGTGTCTCTTTCCCCCCTTCCTCATCACCCTCCCCTGTGTCTCATCCCCCCTCCATCATCATCCTCCCACCTCCCTCATCATCCTCCCCTGTATCCCTTTACCCCCTCCCTCATCATCCTCCCCTGTGTCTCTTACCCCCTACATCATCATCCTCCCCTGTGTCTCTTCCCCCCCTCCCTCATCATCCTCCCCTGTGTCTCTTTCCCCCCTTCCTCATCACCCTCCCCTGTATCTCTTTACCCCCTCCCTCGTCATCCTCCCCTGTATCTCTTTACCCCTCCCTCATCATCCTCCCCTGTGTCTCTTCCCCCCTCCATCATCATCCTCCCCTGTGTCTCTTTCCCCCTCCATCATCATCCTCCCCTGTGTCTCTTTACCCCCTCCCTCATCATCTTCCCCTGTGTCTCTCCCCCCCTCCCTCATCATCCTCCCCTGTGTCTCTTACCCCCTCCATCATCATCCTCCCCTGTGTCTCTTCCCCCCCTCCCTCATCATCCTCCCCTGTGTCTCTTTCCCCCCTTCCTCATCACCCTCCCCTGTATCTCTTTACCCCCTCCCTCATCATCCTCCCCTGTATCTCTTTACCCCCTCCCTCATCATCCTCCCCTGTGTCTCTTCCCCCTCCATCATCATCCTCCCCTGTGTCTCTTTCCCCCTCCCTCATCATCATCCCCTGTGTCTCTTTACCCCCTCCCTCATCATCTTCCCCTGTGTCTCTCCCCCTCACTCATCATCCTCCCCTGTGTCTCTTTACCCTCTTCTTCATCACCCTCCCCTGTGTCTCATCCCCCCTCCCTCATCATCCTCCCACCTCCCTCATCATCCTCCCCTGTATCGCTTTACCCCCTCCCTCATCATCCTCCCCTGTGTCTCTTCCCCCCTCCATCATCATCCTCCCCTGTGTCTCTTTTCCCCCTCCCTCATCATCCTCCCCTGTGTCTCTTTTCCCCCTCCCTCATTATCTTCCCCTGTGTCTCTTCCCCCCCTCCCTCATCATCCTCCCCTGTGTCTCTTTCCCCCCTTCCTCATCACCCTCCCCTGTATCTCTTTACCCCCTCCCTCATCATCCTCCCCTGTGTCTGTTTCCCCCCTCCCTCATCATCCTCCCCTGTGTCTCTTCCCCCCTCCCTCATCATCCTCCCCTGTGTCTCTTTCCCCCCTTCCTCATCACCCTCCCCTGTATCTCTTTACCCCCTCCCTCATCATCCTCCCCTGTGTCTGTTTCCCCCCTCCCTCATCATCCTCCCCTGTGTCTCTTCCCCCCACCCTCATCATCCTCCATCCTCCCTTGATGATAAGGGGGGCAAGAGACACAGGGATAAGTGTAAGGGGTGTTAGGGTAAGGGGTGTTACGGATAAGGGTGAGGGGGTTAGGTGTTAGGGTGAGGGGTGTTAGGGCTAAGTGTGAGGAGTGTTAGGGTGAGGGGTGTTAGGGATAAGTGTAAGGGGTGTTAGGGTGAGGCATGTTAGGAATAAGTGTGAGGGGTGATAGGTTTTAGGAATAAGTGTGAGAATGTTAGGGTTAAGTGTTAGGGTGAGGGATGTTAGGGTTAGATGTTAGGGATAAGTGTGAGGGGTGTTAGGGTTAGGGTGAGGGGTGTTAGGGATAAGTGTGAGGGGTGTTAGGGTTAGGTGTTAGGGTGAGGGGTGTTAGGGATAAGTGTAAGGGGTGTTAGGGTGAGGCATGTTAGGAATAAGTGTGAGGGGTGATAGGTTTTAGGAATAAGTGTGAGAATGTTAGGGTTAAGTGTTAGGGTGAGGGATGTTAGGGTTAGATGTTAGGGATAAGTGTGAGGGGTGTTAGGGTTAGGGTAAGGGGTGTTAGGGATAAGTGTGAGGGGTGTTAGGGTTAGGTGTTAGGGTGAGGGGTGTTATGGATAAGTGTAAGGGGTTTTAGGGTTAGGTGTTAGGGTGAGGGATGTTAGGGTTAGGTGTTAGGGATAAGTGTGAGGGGTGTTAGGGTTAGGGTAAGGGGTGTTAGGGATAAATGTGAGGGGTGTTAGGGTTAGGTGTTAGGGTGAGGGATGTTAGGGTTAGATGTTAGGGATAAGTGTGAGAGGTGTTAGGGTTAGGGTGAGGGGTGTTAGGGATAAGTGTGAGGGGTGTTAGGGTTAGGTGTTAGGGTGAGGGGTGTTAGGGATAAGTGTAAGGGGTGTTAGGGTTAGGTGTTAGGGTGAGGGATGTTAGGGTTAGGTGTTAGGGATAAGTGTGAGGGGTGTTGGGGTTAGGGTAAGGGGTGTTAGGGATAAGTGTAAGGGTGTTAGGGTTAGGTGTTAGGGTGAGGGGTGTTAAGGATAAGTGTAAGGGGTGTTAGGGTGAGGCATGTTAGGAATAAGTGTGAGGGGTGTTAGGTCGTAGGGATAAGTGTGAGGGGTGTTAGGGTTAGGTGTTAGGTTGATGGGTGTTATGGATAAGTGTGAGGGCTGTTAGGGTTGGGTGCTAAGGTGAGGGGAGGATGATGATAAGGGGGGGAAGAGACACAGGGGTGTGCTTGCAGCAGAGATCAAAAGAGTCCTTCAGGACTGTATTGCACACTGTGTACAGTATCCTAGCTATGGTTTTCCCTATTGATGCAGTATCACCTACACTCAGCCTCCTCTCACTAAGGGCCTCATTCAATTGCGATTTTGCTTATTGAATAGGGCTCTAAATAAGCACATAGCATATATTTTTTAAAGAAGTTTTTAGTTAGTGAAAACCTTGCTTTTGGATAGATGTTTACTATCTAAAAACTTCTTTAAAAGGTATATGTTATGTGCTTATTTAGCACCCTATTCAATTGGCAAAATTGCAATTGAATGAGGGCCTAAGACTGCAAGTTATTTATGATTCCAAAATGGCTGCTGTCCATGAGTTAGAAGGGTCTGGAAGGCAGGGTATGAATCTGATTGGCTGGAATGTGTCTGCTGACTGTGAGTTGCAGGGTCAAAGTTTGCTCAATGATAAAGTATAGGGGGCGGGTCGAATGTCGCATATGTTCACAGTTCGCCGCGAACGCGAACATGCTATGTTCGCCGGGAACAGTCCGCCGGCGAACTATGCGCGACATCTCTAATCTCAGTATATGAGCTACGGTTGAGATGAAACATGTAATTTTCACAGTCAGTCCAGTTCTGTTTCACAGTTAGGAGGTAGAAGATGAAGGGGATGGGAAAAGCAGTTAGAACAGTCTTCCTTGTAAGGTAACTTTAGGGTGAGTTTATGCCATTTGAAAACCAAAAGATCTGACCATATATATGCAAGTGACTCAGCTTTGTGATCCATTGCAGCACCTAGTACAGAAAAGCAAGATATTATCAACACAAATATACTTGTTATCACAAAATATTTCACAAATTGTTTGAAAGGATCCATCAAGTACTGAGTAAGATTATTCTCAGCCTTATACTGTATCTTAAAGCTAATAGGGCCCCATTCAAACCTGACTTTATTTGACTGTACTCACCACTGTAATGACAAGAAGCAGAGCAGAAATAAATGTGTAGATTTGTCCTGTAAGGTACCAAGTGTAAGCCGATTCAAGTGTGGAAGTCTAAAGCCAATAGAATGGATACAGTTATTACTTTTTTACTTGTTTTAATTATTTGTTACCATCATGAAAACATATTATTGTAATAGCAGACGTGTATGAGACTTTGTTTTAGCTAAGAGATATTTAGCATATATGGTTGGACATGTTGTACTTGCCTGGGTTGCTTTAATAGCCCTAATGGTTCCCTAATTTCTCCTCATGGAATCCCATACAAGCCAGTATTTACATGTAATGGTATGGATACTTGTGAGGCAATTAGTGACGCCATATCCTGCTTAATAATCATTGCCTCATCTGCATTCACATATCTAAGTCATGGCCTGTATGGTGGCCCTGGTGAGAGGTTTGGGAACCAATGGCCTAAGCTATAACAGCCTTTGAATCGAATAACACTGGTTTAACTGTATTAATTAATGATGCTAATCTCAGGGCCTCATTCAATATCGATTTGGCCAATTTAATAGGGCTCTATATAAACACAGCATATTTTTTACAGAAGTTTTCAGGGCCGCATTCAAATGTGATTTGGCAAATTGAATAGGACTCTTTATAAACACATACAGCCTTATTAAATTGCGATTCTGTAAATTTAAAAGGGCTCTATTTAAGCACACAGCATATTTTATTTACAGAAGTTTTTAGTTAGTGATGACCTTGCTTTTGGATAGAAGTTCACTAACTAAAAACTTCTGTAAATAAAATATGCTCTGTGTTTATATAGAGCCCTTTTAAATTTACTGAATCGCAATGTAATAAGGCTGATAGCATATATTTTTCACAGAAGCTTTGAGTTAGTGAAGGCCTTGCTTTTGGATCGAAGTTCACTAACTCAAAACTTCTGTGAAAAAAATTGCTATTTGCTTATAAAGAGCCCTATTTAATGGCCAAATCACATTTGAATTAGGCCCTTAGATAGTGAACTTCTATCCAAAAGCAAGGTCTTCACTAACTAAAAACTTCTGTAAAAATATGCTATGTACTTATATAGAGCCCTATTCAATTGGCCAAATTGCAATTGAATGAGGCCCTCAGTCTCTGTGGTAATAAATCAAATATATTGGCTAGAAAGATTTTTTTCTAGTAGATCTGTGCAGTCATAAACTTTCACAGATAACTGCATAATTTTACTCTTTTTTTGAAGCATTACCATAACATAACAGCAATGTTTTGTGCCTCCCCAGCCCTTTTTTATGCCATTATCACCCAAAAACAAAATAAAACATAAAAGGCACCAAAATTATGTTTTAAACTTTATTCATTTAACAAGTACTGATTTTCTAACCATTTAGTACTTTTAATCTTTTTTTAATCTATTATTATAACGAGAACAGCGCCATCTTGAGGTAAATATTTTATATATGTGCACTTAAATACTCAACACAATAAAGATACATATTTTAAATTATATATACATATACAAACAAATGGAAATTGGACTAAAAATGGGCTTGATTACTTTGCTCCCATAGGACATCTTGCTAGTCAAAAAGTTCATATAAGTGTTATCGTAGCTATTACATGCTGTCTCTATCAAACCCTTATGGATAAATGCTTATGAGTGATTGCTATGTGTAAACTACTCCCTGTTCTCCCATGTGGTTTTACCTAAAGTGTGATTCCTGTAGGAGTTTACTAAAAATGCTATATGTTCTTGGAAGGCTCTGCAGATGCTCATAATGAGCCAACACCTTACAAGAAAACTTAAAAGACACAATCAGAACACAGTACCAGAAAAATAACACAATAAAGAAGCAGTTTCAGGACCATAATAACATTTAAAAAAATGTCTGTTGGATGGAAGATACTACTGGGTGAGAGGCTGGCGGTTATGGTGGAACCAGGAACAGGACTGACTTAAAATAAATGGCACCCCTAGGCACAATCTCAATACCATTCCCCTGGGTGCTGATTTCCATGTGCACTTCTGTATCAAACATTGCTCCACCAATATCTGTAGAACTAACAGTAATTGCAGTAATTCTATTGTGTGTGTGTACTGTATGTGTATATATATATATATATATATATATATATATATATATATATATACACAGTGGATATACAAAGTCTATACACCCCTGTTAAAATGTCAGGTTTCTGTGCTGTAAAAAAATTAGACAAAGATAAATAATTTCAGAACTTTTCCACCTTTAATGTGACCTATAAACTGTACGACTCAATTGAAAAACAAGCTGAAATATTTTAGGTGGAGGGAAGAAAAAAAGAAATGAAAAATAATGTGGTTGCACAAGTCTGCACACCCTCTTATAACTGGGGATGTGGCTGTGTTCAGAATTAAGCAATCACATTCAAAATCATGTGAAATAGGAGTCAGCATACACCTGCCATCATTTAAAGTGACTCTGATTAACCCCAAATAAAGTTCAGCTGCTCTAGTTGGTCTTTCCTGAAATGTTCTTAGTCACATCCCACAGAAAAAGCCATGGTCCACAGAGAGCTTCCAAAGCATCAGAGGGATCTCATTGTTAAAATGTATCAGTCAGGAGAAGGGTACAAACGAATATCCAAAGCATTAGATATACCATGGAACACAGTGAAGAAAGTCATCATCAAGTGGAGAAAATATGGCACAACAGTGACATTACCAAGAACTGGAGCTCCCTCCAAAATTGATGAAAAGACAAGAAGAAAACTTGTCTGGGAGGCTACCAAGAGGCCTACAGCAACATTAAAGGAGCTGCAGGAATATCTGGCAATTACTGGCTGTGTGGTACATGTGACATCAATCTCCCATATTCTTCATATGTCTGGGCTATGGGGTAGAGTGGCAGGATGAAAGCCTTTTCTTACGAAGAAAAACATCCAAGCCAGGCTACATTTTGCAAAAACACATCTGAAGTCTCCCAAAAGCATGTGGGAAATGGTGTTATGGTCTGATGAAATCAACGTTGAACTTTTTGGCTATAATTCTAAAAGATATGTTTGGCGCAAAAACAACACTGCACATCACCAAAAGAACACCATACACACAGTGAAGCATGGTGGTGGCAGCATCATGCTTTGGGGCTGTTTTTATTCAGCTGGAACTGGGGCCTTAGTTAAGATAGAGGGAATTATGAACAGTTCCAAATACCAGTCAATATTGGCACAAAACCTTCAGGCTTCTGCTAGAAAGCTGAACATGAAGAGGAACTTCATCTTTCAGCATGACAACGACCCAAAGCATACATCCAAATCAACAAAGGAATGGCTTCACCAGAAGAAGATTAAAGTTTTGGAATGGCCCAGCCAGAGCCCAGACCTGAATCCGATTGAAAATCTGTGGGGTGATCTGAAGAGGGCTGTGCACAGGAGATGCCCTCGCAATCTGACAGATTTGGAGTGTTTTTGCAAAGAAGAGTGGGCAAATCTTGCCAAGTCAAAATGTGCCATGCTGATGGACTCATACCCAAAAAGACTGAGTGCTGGAATAAAATCAAAAGGTGCTTCAACAAAGTATTAGTTTAAGGGTGTGCATACTTATGCAACCATATTATTTTATTTTTATATTTTTTCTTGCCTCTACCTAAAAGATTTCAGTTTGTTTTCAATTGAGTTGTTCAGTTTATAGGTCACATAAAAGGTGGAAAAAGTTCTGAAATGATTTATCTTTGTCTCATTTTTTTACAGCACAGAAACCTGACATTTTAACAGGGGTGTGTAGACTTTTTATATCCACTGTATATATATATATATATATATATATATATATATATATATATATATATATATATATATTTATATATATAAGCACTTTGAAATAAATGAAATTGCTTACTGTATTAAGTGCAATATTGTTTATGTATTTCGGAATATATGCAAAATGTGTTCTATACTCTATAATATATATATATATATATATATATATATATATATATATATATATATATATATATATATATATATATAAATACGTATAGAGTATGTACATTCTCCACACAAAAGAAACTCTTGCTAACATAAATTAATTTATGTTAATTAGTAAATAACATTGTATTGTAATTACTCATTAATCTCATGGTGGTGGTAAATGAATAGCATGCTGTTGGTACAAACATATTTTGAACTATACTTCTATGTATTACATTAATTAATTTGTAAGAGCTTTATCAATTATACTTAAAAATATCTTTTTCTTCAAAATATTTTACTAATTTTAATGGAAGTTGTGTAAAACAGTTTAGTACAGGTACATATAGAAAGAACATATGTAAAGTTACCAATAGTACCCTCTCTTTAATGGAATAGGGACAATATGGGTATTCAAATAGATGCATACATAAATAAAAGATTATAACATAGAATAAAATGTCTGACTTACTTATTCAATACCCAATATAAAGCAGTAGTTTTTACCTAGCAATTAGACATGAGATGGTGGAACCTCTGTTGGCTGTCCTGGGGTCCTATAAATAAGGGGAGCTGTGTTGTTGAACGAAGCTAGCTACTGAGCTAATGTTGGTACTTTCATAAACTGAATAAGGAGAAGAGCTCAGTGATTGACAGGTATTGAGAGGCAGACCTAGTATAATAAACTGATACCTTCTGCATCTAAGTGTGCACTGAGGAGTAGGGTGCTGCAGACAAAGTGAACTTGCCCATGAATTCCCATGCCCTGTTTATTTTACTGGATTGCAATACAGTGCAAGCTTGCTACTTCAAACTCACCTCCCTTCTGCCCCAACCTCAAAGAAAATGCTCTCAGTTTTTTTTTAACTGTGATAATGTGGCAGTGGTTATGGCAATTAATAAATAAGTGTATCAACCCTTACAAGTGGTTAAATTATTAAGAATTCTGGTCTTCGCTGTCTACAGAAGAATATTTTACATAGAAAAGAACATTTTCCAGACTGTCAGAATGAGGTTGCTTATTCTTTCTATTCATGTTTTCTTGAGCTTGCTCCTCAAGCAATTGCTGTAGGAATATTTAGATCTAACCAGTTATGGAAGTTAAGGTCTTTTTAGACTTCTTAAATCAAAGTGGGTCAAAATGGAAGAATTTTGAGACTCCATCTTATCAGAGTTAAAATGACGACAGTCACTCACTTTGAAGCATTGATTTATTTTATACTGCCAAGACAGGGGTTCACCTCCTTCTGTGATAGTAGAAATCTAGCTGCATTTAATTTTGTCTAAATAGAACAGCTTATTAAGGCTCAAACTAAAAAAGATGTGAAGAGGCCTATTTCATTTTAGTATTAAATTAATTAAACATTGTATAAATATTTGTTCTAATTTAAGAATTGTGTCCAGTTTAAAAATAATTTTATTATTTCTCAGGCCCCTCTTGTATGTTATGGATTATTGGACATTCTTATGCGTACTGGGTGAGAAGGATGGCCACTGTTAAAGATGATGGACTACAGATGGGATTTCTCCACAAAAAATACAGTTAAAATTATTTAGGATTTGTGGGCTTAGATGGGAACAAGTTTTGTTGCAGTTTGTTTATTATGCAAGAATGTTTGGTCCACTTAATTGGATACTTATTCATGAGGGGGGGAATATATAGGGTTTTTACCCATTAAGTAATTAATTAGACTCATAAAAAAAAGCTTTACAATTGTTTATTACAATTGTATCCAAGAATTATTATTTTATGATCTGAGATCATCCCACGGTTACGTTGACATTCTCTGATATAATTTAAAAAGATTGACTGGTCCAGAAGCATGTTTAATAAAACAATGTCTAGTTTTGTATGAAAAATGGGGCGTTTTTTCTTTAAGACATTTAGAGTTAGATGGCCCTGAAATAGCAAAATCTTATTTTTTAAAAGACACAGTTCATTTAATTGAATTTGGAGTAATTATTTTTATTATTTATTTATTAAATAACGAACTAACAAGGCCATAGCTTATTTCTTACAATGGTGGGAGTGCACTTTTAAATATGTTTTTATGGGTAGTGTGCTTTGGCAGGGGTGTTTGCCCACATAATGTAGTATGAGTGGTAAATAGTTATTTTGTGTATTGGCAGAACTCTTGGTGCACGGGACCCCTTGAGTTAATATTGTCATGAGTTGCCAAGAACTGATGTTTTTTTCCCCTGTTGTTTAAAATTTATTATTTTATTAATAAAAAAGCTGTGACCTTATTTACCCAAATAAAATTTGAGTCTGTGTCTAATTTTGTGAAAATTGGGAATAATCCTTATTTGACAATACAAAGATTGTATAACAACAATAAACCAGCATCCAATGCTATCCTCTGCTCCTAGGACCTATGAGTTAGCTTATGCAGCATGGCACAGTCAACATTTTAATGGGAAACACTTATCTTTATAGACTTAATACTGCAATATTTAATAATGCAACGAAATTTGATTGGGGTTGCTTTGGGAACTACTGTGTTTGTTGGCTCTTATTATTATAATCATTATCCTTTATTTATAACACATTAACATATTCTATATTGTATGTACAAGTAAACAACAGCTGAACCTTCCTGATGATTATGTCTGTATTTAGAATGTTAAAGCAGTATATTCTCCCCCTCATCCTCTTATTCCCCCCTCATCCTCCTCCTCCTCCCTCCTCTTCCCTCCTTATCCTCCCTCCTTCCTCCGATCCCCTTTCCCGCTCTCACCTCTTTTTATTAGCCTCCAATCAGCTCCTGCTGCTGATTGGAGCCCTGCAGCGTGTCTTATGCTTTTCTCTGGAACCGGCATATGCTAATGACATGACCCGCTTGTGACATCACGTCATTAGCACATGCCGGTTCCAGAGAAAGGCATGCTGCGGGGCTCCGATCAGCAGCAGGAGCTGATCGGAGGCTAATAAGAAGAGGTGAGAGGGAGGAGGAGGTAAGGAGGGAGGAGGAGGATGGGGAAGAGGAGAGAGGAGGAGGATGGGGAAGAGGAAGATTGGGAGGAGGAAGGAAGAGGAATTGGCAGCACTGGGCCCCCTCCAGATCCTCCTTCAGCAACCCCAAACATGGCTAGGGGTTACCGATTTAGGAACAGGAAATTCACCCCCGAGTCACGCTCGGGATAATCCCTTAATTAATCCTATAACTCATGGGGCTCCATACATAGCCCCATGAGCACTTAAAATAACCCTATAACTCATGGGTCTCTATACAGAGCCCCATGAGACTATAATTACCCCCCTCAGTCCAATAAAGGACTATATAGACCCATATAGGACACTATTAACCCCTAGGTTAACCCTCCTCCAGGACCCTCATGACAAAGTCTAAGCACTACACTACACTATTAACCCTAACTATAACCCATTAACCTATACTAAACCCTATCTAACCCCAACTGGTCCAATCTAACCCTAACTGGGACAATTTAAACCTATCTGGACTTAATAACCCTAACTGGGCCTATTTAACCCCATCTAGCCCTATTTAATCCCAACACTTATGAGGGTCTATAAGCAAGTTATAAATAAAACAAAACATTGCACACCTGCAAAGGGAAAGGAATACACAAATACTCATAACATAAATACATTATAAATATACACCTAACTACAATACATTTCCCCCTATCTATACCTAACCCCCAATCTAAACATCACCCCTATCTATACCTATAAATTGTACAAATACAGAATTAAACTTACCTTTCCAGCATGTCCATCTTCTTCTATTCTCCGGCTCGGCCCCTGGAAAAAAGATACATAACATTAGTCACACATACATAAAACACTACAAATAAATAAAATATAAACATTATAAATTGAAAACTTACCTGTCCCCGATGTCCCCGGCCTTCGCCTCTACTGGGCCCTTGCTGAATCCGCGCTCCCAAAAAAAAAACAACTAACGGAGCTCAACACTTGTGGAGCTCCTCGACGCTAATGAGGCCTACAGAGCCTCTTCAGGTAGGAAACTGGCAATGGCACCTTCTGATTGACTGAAAAGGCATTTCAGCCAACCAGAAGGTGCCAAGGTGGGAGCCAATCAAGATGCGATACACCCCTATATCCCATTCTGATTGGCTGAAGGAACTGTCAATCTTTTTTAAACCAATCAGAAGGCACTGTTGCTTTCAGCCAATCACAATGGATACACCCCCACGAGTGATTGGCTGAAGGCATATGCACCTTCTGATTTGCTTCAGTCTGATTGACAGTGATAATATCCAATCAGAAGGCTCAGATGCCTTCAGCTGAAAACAATAGTGCCTTCTGATTGGTTTAAAAAAGATTGACAGTTCCTTCAGCCAATCAGAATGAGATATAGGGGTGTATCCCATCCTGATTGGCTCACACCATGGCACCTTCTGATTGGATAAAATGTGATTGACCGCTTTTTCAGCCAATCGGAAGTCTCCATTGGCAATTTCCTACCGGAAGAGGCTCTGGAGACCTCATTAGCGTCAGGGAGCTCCGCAAGTGTGGAGCTACATTAGTTTATTTTTATTTTTTTTAGAGTGTGGATGCAGCAAGGGCCCAGCCGGGGCAGAAGAGGAGAAGGACAGGGACATCGGGAACAGGTAAGTTTTCAATTTATAATGTTTATATTTTATTTATTTGTTGTGTTTGATGTATGTGTGACTAATGTTATGTATCTGTTTTCCAGGGGCCGAGCTGTAGAAAAGAAGAAGATGGACGGGGACATGCTGGAAAGGTAAGTTTAATACTATATTTGTACAATTTATTTATTCTATGTAATGTTTATTTTTTTAATAATCTGATGTTTATTTTTTTTCGTAGGGGGTACGATCAGAAGGGACATCTGCAAAGGTAAGTGGTCTTATTTATTCCATTTTAGCTTAGATTTAGGGGGTATTGTATAGATAGGGGGTGATATTTAGATTGTGTGTTAGGTCTAGATAGGGGTGATGTTTAGATTGGGGGTTAGGTATAGATAGGGGTGATGTTTAGATTGGGGGGGTTGTAACGTCCTTTTTTGTTTTGTGTATTTTAGTTTTGTTTTATTTTGTGTACCTTAGGTTTTTATTATTTTATGTACCTTAGGTTTTGTATTTTAACTAATTAGTAGGGTGGGGGTTTAATAGGGGGTTAGGTAGGTAGTGTTAGGTAGGTAGGGGTTAATAGGTTAGGGTAGAGGGGGGTTTGTTTAGATTTAGAGGTTTAGTGGGGGGAATAGTGTAGGAGGACCCTCATGGCACTTATGAAGTTAATAATAGGCTTCTAATTGTCCTATGAGGGTCGTCATAGACCCTTTTTGGACTGATTAGGTAAACTAGAGGCTTACAGGGGTCTGTAAAGACCCCCATAAGGGATGGGTTTAGATGGAGGCTGATGGGGGTCTGTATATACCCTCATAAGTGATGGAATTAAATAGGGCTAGATAGGGTTAAATAGGCCCAGTTAGGGTTATTAGGTCCAGATAGGTTGAAATAGGCCAAATAGGGTTATATTGGCCCAGTTAGGGTTAGATAGGGTTTAGTATAGGTTAATGGAGTATAGCTAGGGTTAATAGTGTAGTGTAGTGCTTAGACTTTGTCATGAGGGTCCTGGAGGACCCTTGTGGCACTTGTAGGGTTAACATAGGGGTTAATAGTGTCCTATAGGGGTCTATATAGACCCCTATTGGACTGAGGGGGGTAAGTATAGTCTCATGGGCCTCTGTATAGAGCCCCATGGGCTATATGGTTAATTAAGGGCTCATGTGGCTCTGTATAAACCCCCATGAGTGACAGGGTTAATTAAGGCTCATGGGGTCTATTTAGAACCCCATGAGTGATGGGGTTAACTTTAGTTGCCTGGAGGGGTACTTATAGTACAGGCAGGGGTTAATATTTTTTAGCGCGAATCCTTTCAGGACCTTTACGGTCCTTTAAGGACCCGCAAGGTGGGAAATTTGAATTTGGAACTGCAGCGGGGTTATGATCGGTGCCGATCGGGGATCCCCTCTGCAAGGTGTTAATGTGGGGGGGCTGCGGGGGTCCTTATGGACCCCTGCAGCAAGGGGTTAATGTGGCGAGACTTTGGAGGTCCAGATGGGGACCCCAGCATAGAGGGGGGTTAATTTTAGGTGCCGGGGCCCGATAGATTAATAGTGTGCCGTGGGCCGTTTATGGACCCGTGCCGGGGAATTAAAAATTTTGAAATGCAGTGGGGGCCTGATCGATGCTGATTGGGGACCACTGCTGCAAGGGGTTAATGTGGAGAGGCTACAGGGGTCTCTATAGGGACCCCTGCAGCATGGGGATGTGTTTAGGGAGCAGGGGGGGAGCATCACACGGCGGTGTCGGGCTGCTCCGAGGCAGCACGTAGAGGATTTAGGAGCACTTGCTGCCACTTTTATTGTGCACATAGGGATTCTTCTGAGGTGCGAGGTTCAAATCATAGATTTATGGCTGCGTGTTACTACGTAGCTCTCTCTGAGCCTATTCTCTGACATTTTTCGGTGTCATCTCGCAAAGCAGGCTGTGAGATATGTATTGGGGAGTTGTGTGCAAGGACCGAGGGAACTACAAGGGCTAATTTAAGAAGGCCCTATAACTGAAGGTCATAAACTTCAGAGACGTTTTGAAGGATTTGAGGCAGGAGGATAGTCTTGTGGAACGATGCAATGAGTTCCATAGAGACGGGGACCATGTGAAAAGTCCTGAAAGTTGGAGTGAGAGGAGGTTAGAAGAGAGGAGGACAGAAGAGAGAAGAGGCCAGTTGGGTATTTTGAAGTGAGAGCAGAGATATAAGAGGATGCAAAATTGTTGAAGGTTTTATACAAGATCTTAAATTGTATTCTGGAAACTATGGGAAGCTAGTGGAATGACTGACAGAGAGGTCATGCGGGCATCGAAAGTTGAGTTTGGTATATGAGTCTAGCAGATGCGTTCAATATGAATTGGAGTAGAGGAAGATGGGGAGGCCAGTAAGGAGAGAGTTGCAGTAGTCAAGGTGAGATATGATGAGAGAGTGAATAAGAATTTATGTTGTGTCTTTGGTAAGATAGTGACGTATTTTGGAGATATGTTTTATGTGAAACTGACAAGATTTAGTTATTGTTTGTATGTGTTGAGTGAAAGAGAGGGCAGGGTCCAGTATGACCCAAAGACAAAGGACCTGGTAATAGAGATGATGGCATTGTCAACAGTGAGAGCTATTTGAGGAATAGAAGCTGTGCTGGAGGGTGGAAAGATAAGAAGCTCAGACTTTGACATGTTGAATTTGAGCTGACAGTCAGAGGGCAAGGTTAAGAAGACGTGCCAGAAAAGGAGACTCTAAATGTTCGATTTTCTAGGTATAAAGTGGAACATGAGGGAGTAATGTCACGGATGCCAAGAGAGTGGAGAATTTGGATAAGAAAAGGGTTTTCAACTGTCAAAAGCAGAAGAGAGATACAGGAGAATTAAAATGGAGATGTGACCATTTGACTTGACCATCAACAAGTCATTAGTGACTTTTGTGAGAGATTTTCTGTGGAGTGTTGGGGCTGGAAGCCAGATTGGAAGTGGTTGTGATGACCAGACTCTTGTGGTCAAAGTATCACATATAATAGTTGTGGTAATTGCGAGGTGTCATCACGGAATGTTAAAAGATACAGGCTTGCTCATGTGCAATGAACGCTAAAGGCGCTCATAACTGGACTCGCGATGAATGCCGAAGCTGGGTTTGATGAGGGCTGCAATGAGCGCCAAAGGCGCTCATCGCAAGGCCCACAAGAGGCTCACAATGAGCGCTGTAGGCCTTTGGCACTCATCTCGAGGCCCACAAGATTTAAAAAAAATTATGGCTTTAACCGCCCCTATTTTTTTCAAGCCCATAACTCAAAAGCCATTCGGTGACAGCCAAATGAGCACAATTGATTACAAAATTAGCTTTTAACCTCACACACACCACAGGGGAAGAGGCAGGGAGCCTTAAGTAAGGCTGCAAGCTAATTTGCTATTCTGTTGGGGTTTTCTGGCAGTCACAAAACGGCTATGCGAGAAAAAAAATGGAGGCTGTAAAGCCGTAATTTTTTTCAACCCCATAAATCCGAAGCACAGTTCGGGCTTGGGGAAATTGATCAATTGTCGAAGCCGGCAAATGGTTTCAGACCAGTAGAGCACAAAGGAGGGAGAGGCAGGAAAAAGGCACAGGGGAGGGAGAGGGGGCAGAGACAGTCGGAGGGAGAGAGGGAGAAAAAGACACAGGGGAGGGAGAGGGGGGAAAGAGACACAGGGCTGAGAGAGTGGAGAGAGGATTGCAATGAGCAGCGAAGGCACTCATTGCGAGGCCTGAAAGTTGCGGGTTGGACGACGCCTGCAATGAGTGGTGAAGGCACTCATCGCGAGGCCCATAAAGTAGACGAGGGAGAGGCTCGCAATGAGCTCCGAAAGTGCTCATCGCGAGTCCCGCAAGTTAGAGGGGGGATAGTCTTGCATTGTGTGGCAAACAGCATTGCCAGGCTTAAGATATTATTGCTGTCATTTTTGATGGGCAAGTCGCTAGTAAAATATAATAATACGCCAGGTAAACATTGCGCCAGGATAACCACACAGGGTAGTAATACTTCAGATCAACAATGCACCAGCATAGTAATACATAGTAATTGTATTGATTATTTGGTTGTGGGACTGGGCTCAGTAGTTGTTTTATAGTTATTTAATATGCTTTTATGTTATGTTGATTCCCTGTTGTTTACACTCTCCCTACATGACTGTTTATATTCAAACTGAAAGTTCTATTTCTAGTAAGTTTTGCACCAGACTTGAAAAAGAGAGGTTGCAGATAAGACTCTCTCTGGCTGGACAAATATGTATATGGAACAAGATATCTAGGAGATATGTACAGTGGTATTTTGGTTCTCGATCTTAATATGTTCCGGAATGGCAGGATGAGTTCCAAACAAGCATTTTCCATAGGAATCAATGCAAATTAAAATAAAATGTTCCGGACCCCAGATTTTTCACATTTTAGTTTGAACTGATGGTTTTGTTATACAACCTTAAAACTAAACAGACATAAATAAAAAAACAATAATTACATCAGATATCATATAATTTAACTTCAATGTAACTGTACTGAGAGGACTTGAGGGCCCCATGGGATGGTGGCAATGTAGAGGAGGAGAAGGAGGAGAAAGATTATTGGTTTGAACTTTGATTCTTATAGGCACAGGCTACACTTTGGTTCTTGTAAGCACAAGCAACACATTGGCACTTACAGGATGTACATTGGCACTTACAGGCACAGACAGGATGCAGATCGGCATTTACAGACACAGACAGGATGCACTTAAGCTCTTTGCGCTGACTTCTGAGAAAGCATTGAGTTCCAAGCAATGTTTTCCCCTGTGAGACGCGTTGAGTACTGAAAATGATGAAAACCGGAGCCAACAGTAACCGAGGTACCACTGTATGTAAAAATCCTCAGAGAAGGTAACAGCTGCCCTGGTTCTATACAACTAGTGAAGTGGATGCTAGGATGTTATGATGCCTTGCCGTAGAGATATTTTCATTTGCAGCATTAGCAATTTACACAAAATTCAGAAGACCCACAAACTGTTGCCGGTTCGAATTTAAATATACAGCCATTGAACTTGTTATGAATCTCAACAGCAAAAAAAGCAAGTTCCAACACAGCCTGTCTAGATGTAGTATCCTGTCTTTCTGATTTTGTATACTGATCCTGTGTTCAATCATGTGTTTTTTTGTTTTAATAATTTTTATTATTACACGTTTATATATTAAGATACCATTTTTTGTATCAGAATAAACTTCACAATAATGAGGTAGAAATTATAAACATTAAAGTGTGATTCACAGTTTTACATTTTACATTTTTAATAGGGAAAAGGAATGAGAGTGCTGGCTATTTGACTAGTGTAGAGGGTCGACTATTAGAAGGTTGTATAAGGTATAATTAGGCTGTATCTCTCTTTCACCCCAGAGCAGTAAAGAGGGAAGTGGGTTGGGTGGGGAGTGAATGAGCCATATGATTGCGACAGCTGGGACCACGAAGGGAATCAACACAAAAAAGTAGCAAGTAAAGTAGTGGCTCTGGGGCAGCAGACAGCCACGGGTCCCTCGGTGCACAGCACCACTTGCACGGCGGTAGCTCTGCCACTGGTTGCACAAACCTACAAGCTATTTCTCCTTACAGGAAAAATCTCCTGACTACAAGTACATTATTCCTTTGTGTATTAGCCTGCTGGAAAAATATAATTGCTCTTGTAAGTTATCTTTTAAGACCTCTCTTGTGATGCTTACAGGATTTCCTACAGGAGCCCTGTAATCCAGCCCAGTGTTTCTTCTACAAGCCTTCGAGAGATGCATCCTCCCATAATCAAGTCATAATCTATAACAGCTAAATAGTAAATATAAAAAGTAAAGCACATCCCTGATAAATAGCCAGACTATATATAAAATATACATTTATTTTTTAAATACTGTTAGATTTCAATGTAGAGCACTATGTATTGATCCAAAAATAATTGAATTAAGCATTTTAGCACAAAGATATACCTTTAAAAGTCTGCAGTCTTTGGTCATGATGTAGTACCATTATGCAGTAAGATCTGGCAAAAAATGTACCTGTTGTGTAAACATTTTTTTAACATTGATCTTGGAAAATTGTATGGTTACTAGTGAAATTATTATAATTAAATTCCAAGGAATTAATGCATTCTCCAAGATAAAGTTAAAAGTTAACTTGTAATTCAAGGTGACAGCTGTGATCATTTATTTGGAGAAGTAACTAAAAAATACTTAAAACCTTGAGAGATTCAATACAAAACATACAAATTCAAACAAGATTTAAAAGTTTTTTTATGATTTAATAAAAAAGTATATTTTGGAAAGGGGACTGAAGGCAGAGGGCACATTATATATATATATATATATATATATATATATATATATATAAAATAAATAAATAGTACATGTTTGAAAGTCTAAAACAAGTTAAAAAAGCTTGTTTCCTGCTCTTGCAAAGCATAACCATTTCAAACATTGCAAAGCTAAGGTTGGATTATACACAAGCCAGGAATCCCAACCACGTACCTTATTAACTTCAGCAGCTGCATGTCTGTTGCTGGAGATGATTGTGAAGACAGTCATGTAGCAGAGATATAGCATTGCACTAAGCCAAAACATGCAGCAAGCAAACTTTTTCCATTTTATTTCCAGCAGCTCCTTTAAGGGCTGCATGCTCAGTATGTCATCTGATTTCTGTATTGAGAAAATTAAAATTCAGTTGAAGAAGTATAAATTACACTATTATATGTGTATCTGTCTCATAATAAGACAGTCATAAAAATGTATTTGCTTTTAAACATTAAGAGCCCCATTCAATTAAAAGCTTGCAACTCGCTCGCCGACGGCTGCATGTCTGCGAGTGAGTTGCGGGCTCTCGTTCCCGTCCGTTTGCGATGCTATTCACTTGTTGCGGGCTCAAACTCGCTGCCCGAGATACAAAATTGGAATCACAGGTTTCCAAAGTAAGCAGAGCTGAGCCAATAGGAAATGAGACCAATGAAACAATGAAAACAGTGCTCCCGCAGGCTCCCTATATGAAACCCTGCTGCAGGGCTTCCGATGGGATCTCCCGCAGGGCCAACACATTAACCCCCAATGATGCAGGGGGCCCAATTGGAACCCCCACAGGGTAACCAAATTAAGCCCTTGCTGCGGGGGTCCCAATCCCCTGCATCATTCAAAAATATTAAATTCTTCACCGCAGGGTCCTTAAAAGGCCCGCAGAACACTAATGCGCAATACGAGCCTAACATTACCCCCCCAATGCTGCGGGTCACCATCGGGAGCCCCGCAGGGTCCCTACATTAACCCTTGCAGCAGGGGTCCCAATCTGGACCCCCTGCATTTAAAAAGCAAATTTCCTGCAGCAGGTCTTTAAGGGACCTTAAAGGACTTGCTCTACAATTAAAATTAACCCTATACAGAGCCCCATGAGCCCCTAATAACCCCATCACTCATGGGGCTCTATACAGAGCCCCATGAGCCTCTACTTGACTCCATCACTCATGTGGCTTTATACAGAGCCCCATAAGCCCCTAATTTACCACATCTGTCTATATAGACCCTTATGTGACAATAATTAATCCTCACAATCACTCTATAGGTAACATGAGGGTCCTCCAGGGCCCTCATGATACTACGTCTAAGCACTACCCTATACTACACTATTAGCCATCCCAATAAATTAATAAATCTAGATTAACCCCAAGTAATAAACCCTCTAACTAACTAATTAAACCCGCGCTAAATAATAAACCCCCCTATAACTAATTACCCGCTTTATGTAATTAAATCCCCTCTAAGTAATAAACCCCCTCTAACTAATTAACCCCATCTAAGTAATTAACCCTATTTAACCCTCCACCATACCTAATTCACCCTATCACTAACCACTTAACCCTATCTAGTCATACTTAACCCTATCTGGACCCAATAACCCTATTTAGTTCTTTTTAATTCTAGTTCTATTTAACCCTATCTGGACCCAATAATCCTATATAGTCCTATTTAACCATATCTAGTCCCATTTAACCCTATCTGGACCCCCCAAATGTATCCATTAAAACCCTATCACATAAACCCACCGATCCTACCCTATTAACCCCTACACTACCTACGTAACTCCTACCCTACCCTATTAACCCCCCTCTACCCTGTTAACCCATACAACATAACCGTAATAAAATCCCTATTACCCCACTAATTACACACAGAAATAAACTACATTACTGAAAATGAAAAAAGAACACTGTGATATACTCCAAGCATCTACGTCTTCTGATTGGCTGATGTAACTGTCAATCAGATTGCAGCCAATCAGAAGATGCAGATACTTGGAGCCAATCACAATGGGATACACCCTGTGGGAGTGTACCCCATTCTGATTGGCTGAAGGCAATAGCTCTTTCTGATTGGTTTACAAATGACTGACAGGTCTATCAGCCAATCAGAATGGTATATAGCGGTGTATCCCATTCTCATTGGCTCACACCATATGATTGGCTGAAATATGACAGCATATTCAGCCAATCAGAAGGCGCTATTACAAAAAAAAATTTGGAGCATGCGGTCCGTCAGGTTTTTTTGGAGGGGCCCTGCCGCCAAAGACTTCTAGGAAAGGTAAGTGTACTATTTATGATGTTTTGTTTTATGTGTTGCATGTATGTATATATTAATTGTACTGTTTCTTATTTTCCTAGGGGTGCCGGACTTGTGGACATCTAGGAAGGGCTCTTGGCTAGGGACGAAGCAAAGAAAACCATTGTCTTTGGAGGGGCATTTTGGCAAGGTAAGTGGTCTAATTTACCCTATTCTAGGTTTAGTAAGGGGGATTGTTTTAGGTTAAATTTAGGGTTTTTAATTGTATATATTTAGGGGTTTTAATTGCATGTATTTAGGGGTCTTATTGTATATATTTAGGGGTTTTAATTGTATGTATTTAAGTTTTTTAATTGAATGTATTTAGGGGTTTTAATTGTATGTATTTATGGGTTTAATTGTATGCATTTAGGGGGCTTAGATGTATGTATTTTGGGGTTTCATTGGATGTATTTAGGGCTTTACATTTTATATATTTAGGGGTTTAATTGGATGTATTAGGGGTTTTAATTGTATATATTTAGGGGTTTAATTGTATGTATTAATGGGTTTTATTGTATATATTTAGTTTTTTTATTGTATTTATTAATGGGTTTTATTGTATATATGTAGTGTTTTTTATTGTATGTAATTTATGTTTTGATTTGGTGTAATATAGTCTTTTTTTATTTCTGTAATTCTAGGTTTTTTAGTTTACTATAATGTAGTGTTTTTTTTATGTAATTTAGTTTTTTTAAATTGTATGTAATATTCTTTTTTTTTATTTTATGTAATTTTCTTTTTTTATTTTATGTAGTGTTCAATTTTTATTTTACAGTAATGTCGTTTTTAGGTGTAATTAGGTGTTTTTTTTTTGTAAGTTATGTTTTTATTTTCTGTAATTCTGGGGTTTTATTTTTTGTGTAATTAGTGGGGTAATAGGGATTTTATTAGGGTGTTAGGTAGGTAGTGTAGGGGTTAACTGGGTAGGGGGTTAATAGAGTAGAGGAGAGGTCAATAGGGTACGGTAGGAGGGGGTTTATATGATAGGGGTTTACTGGGTACATTTGGGGTTAAATAGGCTCAGTTAGGGTTAAATGGGCCTGGTTAGAGCCCCATGAGTTATAGGGTTAATTTTTATTGTAGTGTGGGTCCTTTAAGGACCCGCAGTGGAAAATTAGAATTTTTAAAAGGAGGGGGACGTCCCAATTGGGACCCCCATTGCAAGGGTTAATGTAGGGACCCTGTGGAGGTCCCGAATAGGACCCCCATCTTAGGGGTGGTTAATGTTAGGCTCCGTGGGGGTACTTGCTGCTGGTATTGAGCAATAGTGTGCCGCAGGCCTTTTAATGACCCGGGGCGGGAGCTTCAATATTTTTAAATGCTGCGGGGGTCCCGATCGGGATCACCGCTGCAAGGGTTAATTTGGGGAAACTGCGAGGGAGCATACGTAAGGTCTTTATCCTTCATTTGCAATGTGCGAGCGTGGATAGGTTTGCGAACTCGGGGGGATTGGGCAATTAAATAGGGATTTGCAATTTCAGTGCTGCGGGAAAAAAATGCAGCAAAAAAACGCCAATTGAATAGCAAATTTGCCTGCAATCTCCCCTTGCCAGCTCAGATCTGAAAATCTCAGCAATTGAATGGGGCTCTAAATGTCTTAGGGCAGCATAGTTAACATTTATAAGGTTTTGTTTGTATGTAAAGTTGGATGATATTACAGTGTTACACACGTTAAAATTATCACTCATATGATTATTTATAGTAAAAGTACTGCATTCCTTTTTTTTTTTATTTATAAATATTTTATTGTTTTTTACAT
This sequence comes from Discoglossus pictus, assembly GCA_027410445.1. Taxonomy (NCBI): domain Eukaryota; kingdom Metazoa; phylum Chordata; class Amphibia; order Anura; family Alytidae; genus Discoglossus; species Discoglossus pictus. Next base: position 237,125,252 of record CM050166.1, read on the forward strand.
GTAAAATAAACAAAATACAGAATACAAAAATACATACAAGAACACTAACATCACAATCAAAACAATTCACACTACACACGTGTGAAATAATATCCAGAACAGCGTTGGCGCTATCAAAATTGGACCCTGCTATTAAGGCCCTCCACCATATCTTAATATAATTATTGCATGCTATTTCCGCCGATTTGCAAAAGAGAAGCAACAAAGAGAGGGAAGTCTAGTTTACATATACTTCCTATCTAGGTTTCCCTTCTAGATACCTCCTGGGAGGCTTCCCCCTAGCACAATAATAAGGATAGGAAGGCGAGGGCTTCCATCTCACTTTAGTCCGTTGCCCCAACTGGAAAAGCGAAAAAGCAACCCATTATGATCTACAATAAGTTCCCCAGGACATCATACCAAAGTTGCCAACTACTATTCTGGGATTTAAACTAAAGCTTAACACACTACCAATCACACTCCTACCATTCATAAATCGGGTTCCTAGAATGGAGTGGGAAGGTTAGGCGGGGGGAGCAAATGGGTGGGCCCAAGAATCATGGTCAAACTGTCCAAGGTCAGAGCGAGGGCCTGAGTAATTGCTTAGTTAGGACTATGATTATTCCATAATGCCCAGGCTAGGTTGTTTTTTTTTATAACGCCCAATTCAGAGAAGTTTGTTTCTAAACTACAATTTTTATCCACTTTCATTTTGACCTCATTCCAGGAAGGTACATCTTTTTGCTTCCACTTTAATGCTATCAGTGATTTTGCTGCCATCAGAACCTGCAGTAACAGGGCTTTAACTTTTAGGGACAATGGAGGAAAAATATGAAGTAAGATTATTTCTGGGAGTGGAGTCAGTTCTACTTCACATATTTTAGTCAACTGGGAAAAAACTTCCCCCCAGAATTTATATATAATTGGGCATTGCCACCAAATATGCAATGAAGACCCTATATGACTACAATTGCGCCAACAAAGTTTCTCCTGGTTTAATCCACTGAACATTGCTATCTTAACCGGCGTGTAATGCCACTTATTGCATATTTTAAAGTGAAGTTCTCTGAAAGCAGGGTTTTTAACAAATCTATCTGTGATTGCAAATGAGGTATACCACTCATCAATCGTCCAACTCTGATCCAAGTCACCTTCCCAGTCATGCATACATTTTGATTTTAACTCCATTTGTGGCTTTTTAATAATTTCATAACATTTTGAGATAAGATGCGTTTTAGGTTTGACCATAATCAGTTTCTCAAATTGGGTTAAGTCTCTGAATGATGTCAAATAAAACTCTGACTTCTTCAGAGCCTTTCCCAGCGTAAGAAAATCTAACCAAGAAATGTTTAAATGGGGGGCTTTTACTTTAATGTTCTCCATCGAGAATATTTCTCCGCGAAACAGGTCAGACAGCAAATTAACCCCTGCTTTAGCTATCTTCCTTAGAATGAGGGAATCAATATGTGAGGCTAGATCCAATAATGGCGTGATAGGCGAGGGGAATGGGATCAGTTCATATTTAGCATTCAATTTATTCCATATCTTTACCTTTTCTCTAACCATAGCTTCGCCACTCTCTATAGATTTAGGAATAGTCTTTTTTTGAAATAACAGCATTTTTATATTGTTTGAGCCCATTAGCTCTTGTTCAATTTGTACCCAATTCTTAACAGTTGTAGGTTCTAACCAGTCCAGCATATTTGCTACTATAATGGCTTCCTGATACTCTTTAAGTAAAGGGTAGGCCATGCCCCCATGTCTAAATTTCCATCCCATTCTTGATTTTTTTATTCTTATTTTATTTCCTTTATGGATGAAGTTATCGATTTTATTTTGTAGTTGATTTAACAAATATATAGGGATACGGCAGGGAATATTACGTAAAATATAAGTTATTTTTGGTAAAATTACCATTTTTATGGCGATAATTCTGCCTGACCAGGATAAATTCAACCCTGACCATGTATTAATTTTCGCTGTGACGTTGTTAAGCACTTTTTTATAATTAGTTATTATTGTCTGCTTCAAATTTGTTTCCAGTGTTATTCCCAGATGTTTCAAAGAGTTTTGCCATAAAAGAGGAAATTGAAGCTTTAATTTACATAGTAATTCCCTAGGAGTGTTAATCGAAATGGCTACTGTTTTACTAATATTTAACTTAAAATTAGAGATTTTGCTGTACTCGTCAATCACTTGTAGCAACCTATCAAGAGAGACCATCGGGTCTTCCAATGTTACAAGTAAGTCATCCGCAAAAGCTGATAGTTTATGTTCTACAGAGCCCACTTTTATCCCTTGCACCTCGTTTTCCTTTCTGATCGATATTATCAAAGGTTCAATAAACAAGGCAAAAATCGCCGGAGAAAGAGGGCAACCTTGCCGTGTGCCATTCGTAATATCGAAGCTAAATGAACTGTATCCCAGACCCACTACTTTTGCTGAAGGAGCGGTATATAGTGCCCGAATAGCTTTTAAGCCAAAGTCCCCCAACCCATATCTTACAAACAAAGATTCTAGGAACTCCCACCCCACTCTATCAAACGCCTTTTCTGCATCTAATGATAAAAGCACGGTGGGAGCACCCTTTCGCTTGGAATAAGAGATTAAGTTAATGATTCTCTTAACATTATCAGATCCTTGTCTCCCTGGAATGAAGCCTTTTTGGTCTGAGGAGATAAGATCTCCCAAAATTTTATTTAGCCTAATGGCTAAAATTTTTGCATAAATTTTTATGTCAGTATTTAAAAGGGAGATTGGACGAAAATCCTTGCATGATGGTTCTGTCCGCTCTTCCTTGGGGATTGTTATAACCGCAGCCTCTAGCATTTCTTTCGGTGCCCTACCCGTAATCTTAATTTCATTTAAGGCGTTTTTAAGAGGGGTTAAGATTTCTGACTTGCAGAGTTTAAAGTAACAGTTCCTAAACCCGTCTGGACCCGGAGAGGAGAAATTTCTCAAACCGTCTATAGCTTCAAAAATTTCTGTGTCAGTTATTTCTTTATTTAGAGTGTCAAGATCGGCATCCGATATCTTCGGAAGATCAATTTTATCCAGAAATTTCACTATATCATCTTTAGATGGTTTAATAAAATTTTTGTCATCCTTCAAGTTATAGAGGTCTTGGAAGAAGAGGCCAAAAGCATTCCCTATATCACTGGGCTTCGTCACGGTCACGTTTTTATATTTTATACAGTCTATTCTTTTACTAGATGTTTTACTCTTTAGTTTATTTGCTAAAAGTCGCCCTGAACTATTCCCCATATGATACAGTCGTTGCTGTAGTGACCATAGGGATTTATCTACCAGTTCTTGTTCTATTTTTTTAATCTGAGATCTTATTACTTCCATGCTTTTTAAAATCTTATCGTTAGAGCCAATTTTATTTGCCCTGTCTAAATTTGTCAGATCAATATATAAGTCACGTAACGGTCGACCTCTGAGTTTTTTCTTCATAGCTTGCCAGCTAATAAGCTGACCCCTGATAACAGCTTTATGGGCGATCCAAGTTGTGATTTTAGAAGCCACTGATAAATTGTTTACCTTAAAAAAATTCCTTATTTCTTCTTTTAGCAGATCTTTTATTTGTGGATCCTGTAATAGGGAAATGTTCATTTTCCATGGAGGTCTAACTGTTTCACACTGTCTCATAGATATATTTATTCCGACCATCCCGTGATCCGACCACAAAATTGGGCCAATTTCAGTTTTGAACACTCTTTTTAAGATTCCACTGTTAACAAATATATAGTCCAATCTCACATGCGTTTTATGACGGTGGGAATAAAAGGAATAATCCCTTTCCCGGGGATGAAAAGTTCGCCATGAGTCGTATACCTGGTGCTTCATTAGGATGTTATTAAAAAGATTAGATTTTTGTATAGCATGGGTGTCTAATACTGTTCCTTTATGAGATTTCCTATCTAATTCCGTATTCAGGCATATGTTGAAGTCACCACATATAATCAGAGCACCAGAGCTATAACGCCTTATTAAGTTAAATGTTCGATTAAGAAATCTAATTTGCTTTTGGTTCGGAGCATATATGTTAACTATCGTGAATTTCTCACTATTGATTAGGCCTACCCAAATTATATAACGACCATTAGGGTCTATAATAGAAATTTCTTCCTTCACATTTAGTTTATGGTTAAACAGCATAGTGACTCCCCGGGCTTTTTTTTTTTTATAAGTAGAGTTAAGACTCAGACCTATATTTTTCATTTTGAAATAAGGGATCTTGCCTGTCTGCCAATGAGTCTCCTGAAGGCATACTATGTCGGCTGACCCAGAACCGAACGACCTATAAACCATTTGTCTTTTAACCCCTAAGTTTAAACCCTGGACATTCTGACTACAAATTCTCAGACTGCTTCCTTTATCCAAATCAGCATTAGTCATCATAGTTTAAGACCCTTAACACAAAGGCTCTATGCTCTCCCCCAACTCGCCCCCTCCCCCCCCTCTCCGAAACCCGAATTACAGCCACATCCCACACACATTCATCATTCATAACCCATATACTCATACCTGGTGAAACCATCTCCATCACCCAGCCGGAAAACCAAGATATAAGAAGGGTTAACCGTGGGTAAGGAAGAAGTTGAACTTCAATAAGTTCAAAAACTGGAAAACCACTGGCTAAGTTGCACCTGTGACTACCCGTAGTGACCAGAGCAAGATGGACAGCCCTTGCTAACCAAAATTTACAAAATTCGCATTACTCAAATAAGAGACTCATTTTAATCTCTGTTCTAGTGTCCTACTTCCACAATTATGAAAATAAATTAATAGATTCCCCTTAAAGACCCGAAGGGAGAAAAGAAGGCTCCCATTCTGAGGGCCTCTACCTCAGGTCCAGTATATCAACCCCCCTTAGCACTTCAGATCCTTTATAGTTTGTCAATTACTAGGAAGGGGCCTAGTGTAGACCTGTGGCCCTAATAATGATTTAAAATTTCTTATTATAATTTATTCTATAACCTTGCAATTCCGTAAAACAGAGAAAAACCAACAATGAGTTCACAGCCCATGTCCTGTAACACTAGGTTAGTATAAACAGTGATAAAATTTACACCTTGTTGTGATCTAATTGTTTGTTTACCATTATTTAAAACAAAGTGAAAACTAATAAGTCATTATGAAGTGAAGCTTAGCCCTCTTGCCTTTTGGGACTTTTTACCCCTTCCTTATTTACTATCAAAATTATATTTCTCAATGGTGATCTCTATTAAAAACGAAATGTTTGTGAACAGGTACTACCCGCTGTTTATCTTATAGTGCAGTGTTATCACTATTTTAATGTTAGAACCCAGTGACAATTAAGTACAATTTCTCATTACCTTAACTAAAATACCGGGATATAATAGGAAGTGAGGAGGAAAGTTTAGATAAAATTACAGGGCCCAGGATGGATAGAACGAAAATTTAGTCGACCTAAATACAGATCCTTCAGGATTGCTACACCTTTATGGTAGTTGCTTGTTAGTTCTGATTTGTTACCCAAAAGAGCTATTTATTTCGTGGGGAAACCCCATTTATGCTGGATGTTTTTTTTTTTTTTTTTTTTTTTTTTTTTTTTTTTTTTTTTTGCTCTTAAGCTTGACTATACTTTTCAATTCCATTCACTTCATAATGGTTCCCCTTAAGAGATCCTGGAAAGTCTGTAAATGTTCATAGGGCGACGGGAATGTTCTTTGTTTAAAGAGAATGTCTCATAATTAGATCTTTATAAATAACCAAATGGATTTTAAGAGTTACATCTCTAGGACAATCCTTAGGGGCAGATTTGAGGAGAGGCAGGCAAAGTATTCTGTCGATCAAAATAAATAATTCAAAGTTAGGTTTGACTATACTCGACAAAGAAGAGCTCACATAGTAATTAAAATCCGTACTACCACCTTCTTCTCAAATCCCCCCAATTTCTTCTTCTAATTTATTCTGTAACATTTCTATTCCGTAAGAACAGAGAAAAGCAACAGTGAGTTCACAGCCCATGTCCTGTCAATCTAAGTTAGTATAATCCGTGATAAAATTTACAGCTTCTTGTGATCATATTATTTGTGTACCATTGTTTAAAACAAAGTGAAAAACTAATAAATCTTTGTGAAGTGAAAAATTAGCATCTTTACCTTTTCGGGCTTTTACCACTACCTTATTTACTAACAATACATATTTCTCAGTGGTACTCTCTAATCAACAATAAATGTTTGTGAAAGCATCTACTGCCCACTCTTTATCTTATAGTGCAGTGTTATCAATATTTTAATATTAGAGCCTAGTGGCATGTAAGTACAATTACTCATTACCTTAGCAAAGAGCAATCAGGATATAATAGAAAGTGGCTATGGAAGTTTTAGTAAAATTACAGGAACCAGGATGGATAGAGCGGAGCATTAGTCGACCTAATTACAGATCTTTCAAGATTGCTACACCTTCATAGTGGTTGTTTATTATTACCGATTTATTACCCATAAGAGCTATTAATTTTGTGGGGAAGCCCCATTTATACTGGATATTTTTGGCTCTTAAGCTTTTGGCTATACCTTTCAATTCCATTCGCTTCATAATAGTTTCCCTTGAGAAATCCTGAAAAATCTGTAAATTTTCATAGGGCGACGGAAATGTTCTTTTTTCAAAAGAGTATCTCATAATTAAATCTTTATAAGTAGCAAAATGGATTTTAAGGATTACATCTCTAGGGCAATCCTTAGGGGCAGATTTGGGGAGAGGCAGGCGATGTATTCTATCAATCAGAATAGATACCTCAAAGTTCGGTTTAACTATACTGGACAAGAATGTGCTTACATAATGCTTTAAATCTGTGCTACCAACTTCTTCTCCAATCCCCCTGATTTTAATATTGTTCCTTCTAGAGTAGTCATCTAATTTAGTATTACGAATTTTAAGGAGGCCTATTTCCGTTTCAAGTTGTTGATAGTTATATTTTAAGTTTTGCATTTCCTCTCGAATCGAATTAAGATCTTTTCCTAAATTATCAGTCTTAGCTTGGACAATACTTATTATTTTTGCATTCTCTGCAATTTTTCCTGTTAATTCAGATATAATGGAGTTTTTAAATTCGAGGAAAAGCCCTTTTAAGACAGGCAGTGTTACACCACTATCTTCTGGTTCTGAAACTTTACTAGAAGCTTCTGACCTCAATGTCTCATTGGGGGAGGATTGAGCCATACTTAAAAAGTTAGCTTCAGCGTTAATATCAGGCTGATTCAGCTCTACAGCTTTCCCTTTATTAGGTGGTGAAAAAAAGGAGCTAGATGAAATGGGATTTTGATGTGGTGAGTCCCCTTTCAATTTATTTTTTAAAACTCGGCCTTGTTTCTTATTCATGTTTCCCTTTTTATACCTTAGTCCCTTTAAGGGATTAGCACTGGTAAAAAACACAAAATTAGAAAAAAACACAAAAGTAAGAACTTGGAGAGTCCACACAATTCCTTCAGAAAGATTTAAAGTAAACAATTGTCCCAGATGCTGACGGAATTGCTGACAGCTTTGTTAGAGTGGATATTGCCAGTTCTTATGTGAGCCACTGTTCTTAACCCTTCCAGGCCAGTAGTTGCCAGTTCCCATCAAGGTTTGAGGAATAAGCAAGCGGGGGAACAAAGGACCTAGCTCTTCCTAAAAATAGGCAGCTTTCACCGCAGACTTAATGAAAGCAGGGTTGTATTCCTTCAAGGCCAGTAGATTATGTAACACTTATGCTACATGAGATCAAGAGTCCAGATGAATTACTCTACAATTTATTGCAGCACAGCAAGATGGCGTATATAAGGCTTAGATATGACTGTGCACAGCTATTCAAAGCCTATGTTAGCTTCTTAATTATAAAACACAGTGGGGAGAATCACCGGCTACCAGGGTGGATAAGCCATAAGCACCCGGGGCCAGCATCGAATTTCCAGACTCCCAGGCGTGACGTGTTGGTAGCTTTCACAGTATACCCATGCGGTTGCCTCTTAGGGATCTGAGAGGGACTTATTATGATGGCCTTGTGGGCTAAAACCTTAACTGATTATAAGAAGCACCCTGCTTCTAAACCAACTCACTGCCTCTTCACCCTCTCCTCCCTCTTCCAGATTTACAATCTCTCAGACTGTTGCTGCTGACATGATATCTTGGTAGTTGACAAGGGGTACCAATACAGTGAGCTCTTAGAGGTCTTAGAGGGACTTAATGAAGTGGCATTGTGACCTACCACATAGCTGTTTTTTAGGTGCCAGCTGCTTCTAAACACACTCACTGCCTCTTCACCCTCTCCTCCCTCCTCCAATTTTACAGTCTCTCAGGCTACTTCTGCTGAGGTAGTGTGTTGGTAGATATCAGGGGTGCCCATACAGTGAACTTTTGGGGATCTTTTGGGGATCTTGGAGGGACTTAATGTTGTGGCAGTATGAGCTAAAGCATAGCTGATTATAAGAAGCAGAATGCTTCTAAACACACTCACTGCCTCTTCACCCTCTCCTCCCTCTTTCAATTTTACAGTCTCTCAGGCTGATTCTGCAGCAATGATGTATTTGTAGGTGTCAGGGGTATCCATACAATGAACTTTGGGGATCTTGGAGGGACTTAATGTTATGGCGATATAAGCTGGCACATAGCTGATTATAAGATGCACAATGCTTCTAAACCCAAATACTGCCTCTTCACCCTCTCCTCCCTCTTCACAGCTGAAACATGGCTCTCTCCTAACCCCCTCCTAACCCCCTCTCTCTGACCAGGGCTCTTAAGCACCCGCCTACCGCAACCTCCAGTATAACGCCAGTTCCGACGTGCAGCCTCAAAATCCTGTGTGCGGTCTCGCGGGGCCGTCCAAGCTTCTTCTACGTCTCCTATGCCCTGCGCACTTTGTTCCACATAGCAGGAGAACCGTCCTGCCAGGCGCGTCTCTATTACGGCATATCCCGTTGCCCGGTCACCTCGAGCACGCCACAGGTGCAATCGCCATTGCCCTGCTAGCTACTGCTGCTAGCACCTTCCGGGGCGTGGCCCATCACCTGGCTCATATCAATTACTAAACTGAAAGTACTGCATTCCAACAAGAAAAAACAATAAGTTGGGATTGGACAATGCAGAGTAAACCTTTTGGGATTGTACCCTTTAAGTTTGTTTCTTTGTATCATTACAATGAAAAAGGATAATTTAGTCTACCACACTGACAACATGTAGGCCTGATTTACAGAGTTATGCACAGTGAGTTGTCACTGGAGCTGGAAGGACCGTTTTGCCTTAGTCAAACTGACAAGAGCAGGACATTTTTCATCTGTTATGGAGCCAGAGTGCAAAAATTACACAATGTTCTGTATTGTGAGTATTCTCACATTTAACACACTATAAAGCTTTGTTTGTTCTCAGTTGAAAAATATGTACACTGTTTCTATACATAGGGTGAAAGTTGTTTCAGATCTCTGTGTCTTGTGAATCAGTATACATCACAAGGATGAGGACCATGAGCCTGGAATATAATAATCAGGTTTGTGGTAGCAGTCTCACATGGAGGAGACTTGCCTGATATTTCAGTACAGGAATGCCTTAAATTTCTGTTCCTTCTCTGTTGAGTATTCCCTACACCTTGGGTTTATATTATTTTAAACCTGATATTATTAAAATACTTACCAATTATTCTTTATTAATGATATTACACATAATACATACTTTTATGTTAACCTCATGTTAATTTCTCATTTTAACTAAAACATATCAATAATTATTTTATAATGTACTTTGTTATAGCAAAAAAACACTAAGCAAGTTAAATGTTTAAATAGCATTCATGTTGACTGTGTGGAATTACTAATCTAATTAAATAAACAAAAACAGTTCATCTTAACCTTACGTATCAATTGGAGAGGCTGGGGCCAGCTTCTTGGAGCCATGGCTGGCTGGCTGAGCTATAAGGTACAACATGTATCCTGCAAAGTGAGGAGCATAACAATGCATGTGTAGTGAAAAAGGTAGGCAAATGTAGTACAGGGGCCACTGTGGAAATATTGGAAGCACTAAGGATATTGGAAAAAGCATGTAACATTAAGTAGACCTTGATATTTTAAAAGAGATCTTACTATAAGATATGGAGCTCTTCAAATGAGCTAACAGCGGAATATGACAATTACAGCTATCTTGTTTTGTAATTATGCAAGCTCATTCTCCTAACTATATGCACATAGGTGAAATGTAGATTTTTATCATGATCACATTTGTTATAGTTCAACATATTTCTTGTTCCATACTTACATGCTGTATTGTATTGTACACTGCAATCCGAAGCACTGAGTTATTTTCAACTGTGTCAACTTGAGTCAAGTCATACAAAGAACATGATACAGGCCCATACTCCCATTCCAAGAATTTTCTTGACAGGTTATTCATGTTGACTCCATCTCTATGTTTATGGTCAAAATTTCTTTGGAGAATGTGTTTTAAAATCTAAAACAATTTATTCAGGAATAAAATACAAATATTATAGTGTATGTATTTGTAAAAAAAAAAAAACATTAAACATAATTTTACAAAATAAGTCTTACCTGAACTTTGCCCTCTTTTGCAGCGAGCTGAAGGGGAGTGAGTCCTTTTCTATTGGTAATATTTTCCAGTGGTTTAGTGATTTTGTTTTCTTGTCTTTGTTTTTCGCTTTCTATTAGGATCATGTCATAAATTTTTGCTATAGCTTTATAGTGTTTCTTGGACCCTTCTGAATTTAAGATTAGAGCATGTAGAACTGTATTCCCCAAACTGTCTTGTGCATCAATTTTTGCGCAGTTCTTAAAATTGTTATCAATAAGAAATTTTACAATTTTGTACTGTTTGGTACAGGCAGCAAGTGAAAGGGGATATCCACCTGTAAAATGTAAAATAAGATAGATAACCTGTGTACTTATCTGTTGTAAGACCAAAAAGCTATCTGAACAAAATTTAAAATGTATTTAATTGGATTTGGAAATTTACCTATATATTGTCAAACACTGTTAAATACTTAAATTTTTTGTATTCTTTACAGTTTACAACTTTATTGGAATTCATTTATAGCAAGATAGAATCCTCTGGGACATTAGCTGGAATGGCGCCTTTGCAGGCAGGACCTGCGGTTCTTAATGGAAGAGGCCTTGAAAGGGGCTGGGATTATGCTGCCGGCTGTTGATTGCCGGCGCCATGCCGGGGGGCGGACTAGGCATGTCCTGCCTGTGATGGTACCATTTTGTGTGCAGTTGCAGCCGGACAGCGTGGAGACAGCAGCATAGCTGAGGTCTGCCTCATGGGAGCATCGCAGGGTTGTTTTCTGTCCTAATTAGTGTGTGTGGTGGTTTTTCTCTGCAGGGTTGTCTGTGTGCTCTGTGCCAGGTTTGTCTGTCTTGCGCAGGGGCTGTTTTTCTGGCTATTCAGTGTGCGCCCCATTATTTGTTATGATGATGCATCTGAGGTGGCTGCCCTGCATAGGCTGAGGGCTAGAGCCCTAAGTCATGAGGTGAGATGGCTGGAGGATCATCTGGGCAGTAGCCAGGTGACCTCAGAGAGTAGCCCAACTCCAGAAAGCGAGGGGGAACGTGCATAAGGCACCAGGGGTCAGTCTGATGTGGCTGATCCCCCTGGGAGCCTCAGGTGTGACCCCCAACCGATGTTGCTGCCCGCTAGCAGGTAAGCATGGATGTCAACTTGCCAGGAGCAACGGCACAGCCTAGTCATAGCTCTGCTGGGGGCTGGGGTTCAACACCCAGGAGGAGACAGAAGAAACCCCTGCGACCATCTGGAGGGGGTTTAGTCTCACAGCCTACGCCAGGTGAGCCTAGGCTTCACTCAGACACTCCCTTGCACATCATCCCCAAAACCCGCCAGGGCAGATGGGACCTCGAGGCCAAAGTGCTGCCCACCAGACTAAGGAGAAATGAGATTGAGAGGGATATGAGATAACAGAGTCCCACTATGGTCGAGGAGGTCAGAAAAAGCGATCAGGAGGGTGCCACGCCCAGTCAGATCCCACCGTGCCACATCCAGGTACAGTCTGTTCTCTTATGTAACACCTAGAAAGGGTAAACAGCCCACCATGACCACACACAGGCCTCACATGTTAGTGACAGCGGAGAGAGCAGTTGAGAGGTCAGAGGGGTGCGAGCCTCGGTCCAGTGCCAGGGGAGTCGTAGGGAGTCGACTGGGAGGATGCCAGGTCCTTAAATCACAAGGATAGTCCATCGGGCTCTAGAGCAGGCAGCAGTAATTCCTCTAGGGGTTACCGAGTTGCAAGTCAGCAGACACATAGACAGCTGTCTTACAGTTCTCGTTGCTTTCACAGGTCACGGGACAGGTCACGCTCCATGAGTTGCAGATCACAGCGATGCTGCAGAAGGGACTCCTGCTCAGACAAGGAGTTAAGGCATTGGAGAAACGAGGCAGGTGCAGGAGAACGTTGTCGACCCTGCATGAGTGGGTTTTAGGTGACAGATTGACACCAGGTGTATTCACCAATGCCACACAGACACACACTTTTCTGGCAGGCCTAAAAAGTTTTCTGGGAATGCACAATGTTAAGATTAGTAAGGAGGGCTTAGAGGAATGGGTCGCGGGCATAGCAGGGAAAGCTTTGGGGAGAGGTAAGACTCAGGGACAACCCTTAGCCACCAGGAGCGTGAGTGTCGTCAGTTCCAAATACAACTGCGGGTTACACATGTCAGGAGGCAGTGCGGGCGACGGAGGTCTGTGGGCTGTATAACCTCGATGTTCATCTCACGGGGGACATTAAGGAGTGAATATGGAAAACGTATGTGGAGTATGTGGACATATTTTCTCTGATACCCGCCTCACAAATGGGGGAAGACACAAGACGGAGGTTCGGGACCAGCTAGGCTTCACAAGGGGGTTAAAAACCTGTTCATAGCACTTGGAAGTGACAATAAAAAATCAATTCTACAGTCAGGGAAATCGATGAAAGACATTAGAATTAATTGCACAAAAGGCTTAACTTCACAAATCTGAAATATTATTATGTTTCATTTCCATGTTAAATCAATCTCGGTTATCAAGGAGTTAATACATATCAGGATAATGCCATCCACATGGACTAGAACAGTATAGTCATTCATTTTGTATTATTTTGTACATTGCCGGATTGTGAGTCCGATCGCATATCGGACTTCTGAACGCTAATTGATTGACTTTTAACCTCCATGTTTTACTGACGTCATAATGACGGTCTCATTTACTATTGTCTGTTTCTAAATCGGTTGTTACGGCCTTGCTTAAATGATCATGATCATGCCCTGAAATGCTACTTACAGGTGCATGGTTTACGGTTTAGGCTTTCAGCCAGGTAGCTGCGGCCTTGATCAATTGAATCGCTCTGTAACTTTTGCTAATTTTAAGCCTGCAGTTTTACGGCCTGTATAAAGTCAACTGCAGGCTTGCATTTGAATAGGGGCCCAAGAGTACTATCACAATCTCTATATGATATTGTTTAGCCACACTGATATAGCATTTTATTGTTATACAGGTGTTATCAGATGATAAATGATTGTTATGATATCATAATGTCTAAACACATACACATGATTACTGATGGAAAACATTGGTTATGATGGGAAACAAAGGTCATAATGTATAATGTTTATTAGGTCAGAAAAAGTATCTGGTCTCATATTGTTAAGAGGATGACATGCTCACCTAACGAATGTATAACTGCTGGCTTTGATTCCACAGCCACGTGTGCATTTGTACAAATTTAACGTAACATCAACAGGTTATATGTGTTTAAACAGGTTATATGTGTTTATTAACGGCATGTGAGATCATTCTGCTGGAGGGATGTAATTGATGGAGTGGCTATATGAATAGTTTGTAGATAGTTTACTTACATTGTTTGGTAGCACTGTTTGCAGGTGAATAAAAGTCCTTAATGGATGTGACATTTGCCAAAAATGTAACCAAAACACAGGTTATTCATTAATAAAAATAACAAAATAGGGTCTATATCATCTCTTCTCACCTTCATTCCTCAGTCACCATTAATTGGGAAAATGTTAACCATAACCATACAAGTCCACAGAGAAGAGTATTATGGACTGTGTGCTGGTAGCCACATGGTTACTATATGTCACCATCACATAGGCCATGATGATTTACTCTGTGGACAGAGATGAGTATGTTAACATTTTGACCAATATATTTCCACTGAGAAGTGTTTTTGAGAAGATGAAAATAGGATGCAGGCCCTATCTCTTCCTCTGTCTGATCACAGGGCCCAAACCCCATGCCACCACACCTTTTCCTTCCCCTGGGGGGAGTTTCAGGGGGAAGCATTGACAATGGAGGTGGAGGCCTACTAGCTGATGAGGCATGGTGGGAGACTAGGAGGGAGACAAGGAGGGGTCAGGCTGCTTATGGGCTGAAGATTCTGGGTTGATGAGGCAGTGTTTGCCACTAGGGCATGCTGGGTGCTGTCCATGTTCAGTTGGATAAAGGAGCTTTGGTTCTGGACCACCTGTAGCAACCTGGCCATGAAGGTTTCCATCTAGACATTGTGCTTCCTCATCTCCCTATATATCCTCCTGTTCTTGTGTGCCACTGTTATGGACTGAAATCCGTATAAAATGCATTTATGTTTGTGTCCTACTTATATATCTTATCTTTGCAGTATTATCACGTAACCAAAGTTTTATTAATATTGCTGAATCATTGGGAACTCTAAGATGGAGGATTCATCACTTCCGCATGCAAGATGTCGGTAGCATTATATTCGGTTTATCTAGGATGACGACAGCTACCACACCTCAGACATTATAAGGAGAATGCTATCTTCCCTTTGTCCTGACCTCTTAACCAATGGAAAGAAAGACTCATCCCCTGTGGGATGATACTTGAAGTCTTCTTATACCAAAGATGGCTACTGAATCATATCCTGAGAGTAGTAAGGTGGCACTCATATCCGTGACCAAATAAGGATGTGAGCCCCGCCACCTTCCAGGGCCAATCAGAGGTTTCACTTAGTCTGGCCATAATGACATCAGATCTGAAACCTAATAAGGATATGTGCCCCGCCGCCTTCCGGAACCAATCAGAGGCCTTACTTAGACTGGTGTTCACCAAGATGCAACATTTATCTGATTGTTAAAATGTTATAAATATGACAGCTGATTTAATAAACGGCAGGCGAGAGAAAGCTTTATACCAGAACTTTGTGTTGGTGTATTATTTCTCTAAGGTGTGCACACTATCTATATATATATATATATATATATATATATATATATATATATATATATATTTGTTGGTAATTTGGCCAGGGACAGATATCTCTGAGGACTAAAACAAAATTGGCGCCCGAACAGGGACTTGAGGTTTAACCGAACCACAGCGGACACAAGGAGTTCGGACGGACTTCACGGGAACAGGCGGAGCCTGATCACCTCCGGTACACGATAAGGACATGGTTAGTACCTTACCCGCGTAAACCTGTTCCTGGGATTCAACCCGTTGTCAGGTTCCGCTGCTGGAGAGGTTATCAAAGTACAGGTAATAACTTGCCTCAAGTCTATTTTTGAATCCTGTACAAGAGATAGTGATATCTGTCACCTGTGTATGATTGTTGAGAGTGTGGGTTGAGTAATTATGATTTTTCAAGATATTGTGGTCCGGGAACATACATGTGGACGTACAACAGACTCCGGGGGGTGGATAGGTTGTGCAGAGAGTAGCACAAATCCGGAGGAGTTGTACGTGCAGGAAGTGCATATGTGTATTTTGGATATTGATGCTGGTTTGCATACGTTTCCTGGAGAGGGTATATGCATGGTGAGTAGATGAATATCTTTCAGAATGTATGATGTTCATGCCCTGGTAGCGTGATAATTCCGAGAGACGTCTATCACAGATTTAAGTGTAAAAAAAAAAAAAACGTGTATGTGGGACGCAGACTTCAGAGGCAGATTGTTTGTATTTATAACAGAGTAAGCCCTGAGGGCGTCGATTTAACACAAGACAAGTGTGAGACCCCGGACTAAGAAAAATTGCTGAGCTAGAAGTTTTGGTTATTATGATATCATTGCTGAAAGGTAGCTTAGAATTTCTCCCCCTGTACTTGTGAAGCTGAGAAGCTGAATTTGTATCTGACTGTGTGACAGGCAAGGTCAGAGCACACACAGTGAAAGAATACTCCCCCTCCCATCCCGGTTGAATTCTTTTAAGGACGTATCTTAGTTAAGAGAATTCTTTCTATGCCAATGCTTAAGGTCGTATGAATTTGTACAGTAAGTGCAAATGCTGTTATGATATATAATGCTGGTTATGATGCATGTTTTTATGCCATTGTTGATTCATGATGGTTTGATGATTATTATGTCATGTCATTGCTGATTATCGATGTATATTGCAATGTGATGTTATTCTCTTCCGTAATCTTATGTCCTTACTGATTCATCTGTTTCTATCCACTGTTCTCCTTGCTATCCCTTGCCAGTAGTGAGTGGTTACTCACTACAAATGAATAGTCCCCGGAGGGCGGTAACAACGGTCTGAGTTTAGGGAAGACGTACGGAGTAACCCTTCGTAGCAGTCGAGCACATCAGACTTTCTATTTCAAACGACTGGTCTCTCTCTCTCTATCTTGCTGGTTATTTATTGCCAGATACGAATCTACTAAGCGTGGGAGAATGGGACAGAATCAGACTAAACTGGGTGAGGGCTTGCTAGCCCGAGAGATAATGAAGAGAAAAGGGGGTGAGGCAGTTGTAAACAAAAGTAAGAAGATGTTTAAAGTGTGTGGGTTCACAAGTATTGTTGGAGGACATTTAAGGGCAGGAGAATGGCGAAAAGTATTGAAAAATAGTAAAGGGCAATTGCAAGATTGTGGTTTGTTGCCGAGTGCAGAAGCATGGAACAAAGTGGCTAAAGCAATGGAATAGGAGGGTTGGACAGAGAAAGAGGTTGAGATAAATGGGCAGAAAATGTATGTGTATTATGTTCCATGTGAAGCAGTCAGTTCCCTGTCTCCAACCGTTGTCCCCTCCCCACTGCAAGCACCCTGTAACCTTAGCACAGTGCAGCCACTGCCCTTTACAGAACAAAGACATTCCATTCAGCCACAGCCTCAAGATGGCGCCCACACGCACATGAGGGAGGAGCCCAACCCACACCTGAACACTCCTCTTAATGAGACGGTGCCGCCCGACCACCGCCTTATCATGGTTCCCAACTTAGAAAAGTGGGAGTTGACTATAACTTTATGATGATGTCCACCGCACCCACTGGATTCCCCCCCCCCTATACCCCATCTTAAAGGCAGACAGCACCTACTATACTACCTCTGCTGGAATCAGTGCCCTGTATCCACTACTTCTTGGCAATATTAATCCTTATTAAAAGGAAGATATAGGAGACATTCAAGCTTTATTAAGCTTTACTATACACAAAGAAGTATACGAAAGAAAAAGTAAACGCAACGTTACTTTAGGATGTCTTACTCCCACGAAACAGCTCATGCCTCATATACTGTACTGTATTTTTAGATTCTCTGTGAGCAACGCCCCCTGCTTGTCTCTGCTCCTGTAGTTAACTCCTGCATGCCTGTCTGCAATGCTGATATAGAATTATGTGAGTTATTGACGGATGAACTAGCAGATCAGGCTATTAAGTTGTCAGATATTAAACAGGATAAAACAGAGTCAGTGGAAATATATTCGTAACAAAAGGGCTTGAGTTCTCACAAGGTAATAAGAAGACTACACACATTATGGTGTCTTCTGATCAGGAGAAGACAGAGCCAACAAGAAAGTGTTTTAATTGTAACAAAGTTGGACACCTTAGGGTTCCTCTCTATCCTGTATTGACTGCAAATGGAACTCTGTATTCTCCATATCCGATGTTCCCAGTCGTGACACAGCCAAATGTTGTAGATGGTTCCCGAGGGGATACTGGTGCGACTAGCGCAAATGGCTCCATAGCAGGTACATCAACAGTCCCGGTATCCGAACCTAAGAAACAGACAGACATACCAGATACGCCCACATTCCAGCAAGGGAATGAGAGTACAGACGAGGATGCTTGTATGGGGGGAAGAGAAGATACAGATGAGTGGAAAAATAAAGCGACAAATTCCAGAGCAGACAAACATGGTAAAGGGCGTAAAAGAAGAAGTAGAGCATTAATGTATGTTGCATTCACACCAACACAAGCCATCTCCCTCATAAATACATTGCCCGATCCAGAGAAGCAGCCTATGCCTTTCTATTGAAAGATATTACAAATACAAAAGACTTACGCTGCAGCTTGGAGGGACCTGGTTAGTCTGTGTGAGATCAAAGCAGGAGACTCATACTGGCCTATTATAATAAACATAATAGATCCATATGATACGGAACATTTAAAAATGATTTTGAGTCAGGTGAGGCATTCTGTGAACTATTAAGATTATGGGCACAGGACAAATTAGCAGATCAGGCAATTAATTTACAGGATGTTAAACAAGACAAAGAAGAGTCAGTAGAAAAATTTCACTCACATCTTGTACAAGTATACACAGACCTTGGATTTAGTCCACAAAATAAGATACACACACAGATGTTAAGTACGGCCTTTGTGTTAGGACTAAAGGAGTCGATCCAGAAAGGTTTATTGACATCCAGACCAGAATATAGGTTGTTGTCTCTAAATACCCTGTTGCTCGTTGCAAAGGGTCTGGAAACAGCAGCGGCTATGCAGCCTAGATCATCAACATCCAGAAAAGCTGAAGAGTCACCACGGAGAGAAACAAGACAGTGTTTCAATTGTAACAAGGTTGGACATCTTAGTAAGAATTGTAGAGCACCAAGGAAACAGGCACAGACAGCAGCGGAGTGATGCTAGTAAAGAGCCGAGGGCCCAGAATACAGCATAGGACAGTGGTAAGCCTGTGTCAGTGTCCCCTGTTCTGGCAGTTTCTTCAGGGGATAATGCAGAGGGACACCAAGCTATGGTAACACTACCAATAGAAGGAACTCCCACAACTTTTTTAGTAGACACAGGCGCAGCCAGAAGCGTCATAAGACAACAAGATCTGCCCGACTCATCTTACCTGTCTGAAATTGATGTTGCTTGTGTAGGAGTTGACGGCATTTCCACATCTAATCATCTAACCAAACCTCTGCAAATAGGCCCGTTCCCAGATCTGCTTGCTAGATTTGTAGTGTCCTCCACGTGCCCCATGAACTTGTTAGGTGCAGATATACTTTCACGATTGCAGGCATCCATTCTGTTTACCCCAGATGGAACTATACTAGTATCTTCACCTTTAGCAATTACTGACACATCAGCACTATGCTCATTACCCATACTACTATACATAGATGCTAAAAATAGTAGTGACCAAGGCCCAGATGACATCTTGAATAGAATCCCGGTAACTCTTTGGTCACGAGGTCCAGAAGACATTGGACATCTGACAGTACCACCGGTCATAGTAAAACTGAAGCCCGGAGCAGAGCTACCACGAAAGCCACAGTATCCTTTGAAACCTGAACAGATTGATGCAATCTCAGAGCAGATACAAAGACTGGTGCAGCAGGGGGCGTTAGTCCCATGTACGTCACCATGCAACACGCCCCTATTTCCAGTAAAGAAGAAATCCAAGAAGGGAGAACCAGTAAAATATCAAATGGTGCAGGATTTGCGAGCAGTCAATGAAGCAACCATATTAGACACTCCCATAGTGCCGAACCCGCATACTCTCCTTCCTGTAATACCTCCAGCAGCAACATATTTTACTGTGGTGGATCTGGCAAACGCTTTCTTTAGCGTTCCTCTAGACCCTTCGTGTCAGTATCTATTTGCTTTTACACATGATCACAAGCAATATAAATGGTCAGTAATGCCCCAAGGGGCACAAAATTCGCCTAGCCAGTTTGCCAAAGCAATGAATCTTATCCTTGATTCTTGGCAACAAGCAAATCCTGACATTGTACTTTTACAATATGTTGATGATCTTTTACTTTGTGCTGAAGATCTTCCTACAGCCACACGGACGTCAGAAAGTTTGCTAAAACATTTAGCGGAACAAGGATGTAAGGTATCCAGAGAAAAGCTACAATGGTGTCAAGAGACTGCTATATTCTTAGGACACTGCCTTTCTAAAGGCGTGCGTCATCTCACACACAGCCGTGTCAGAGCTATAGAAGAGATGCCTATACCAGAAGGACACAGACCTCTGCACGCTTTCCTGGGACTTATATCCTATTGCAGAGCATGGATTCCAGAAGCATCTCTTCTAATGCAAACTTTGTACGATGTCTTGAAGACAGAACCTTTTCAGATGACACAGATAGCCCTGAACAATTTTTACACACTAAAAAAAGGCTATCTCTTCAGCCCATGCATTAGGGCTGCCAAACTATGATTTACCTTTCAAGCTGTTTGTGTCAGAAAGAGAAGGACATGCAATGGGAGTCTTGACACAGTCACATGGAAGCAGACAACGCCCCATTGGCTACTTCTCATGTCATCTGGATGCTGTAGCACGAGGAGGCCCATCTTGCCTCAGAGCAGTATTAGCAGCTCATGCCTTGCTGGACAAAACAAGTGACATAGTCCTTGGTTATCCTTTGTCAATACTTGCTCCACATGACATTGCTGCCATCATACAGCAGACACAACCAAAGCACTTAACAGCAGCTAGACACCTTCGTTTACAATGTTCACTACTCCTGCCAGATAATGTGACATTGCAGAGATGTTATGTGCTTAATCCGTCTACTCTCTTTTCCCATGGGGGGAGTTGAGGAGGAAGAATATTTTTGGTACAGTTTGAATCTGGATCCAAAGTCAGAAATGAATCTAGATGTGAACAGTCATCTACTAGGACGCATTGTCAGTCAAATAAAAGCAGATGAAACCCAAGACTCTCTACATTGTACACTATGGGATAAGCGATCCCCAGGACGAGATCTACAATATGAAACAGACCTTATGAAGTTAAAACAAGTCACCTTGAAAATAATGACATTGTATAATGCAGGAGGTGACAGTGCACTCACAGTAGAACTCCCATCAGAAGCAGAATCACTCTACAAACACTGGGATACAGCTATCCCACATATAGCATTGACAAGGTCTGTACAAAGCACATGGAATTCATTGGGAGCCGCAGTAAAATGGTGGGAATCTGCAGATGAGGAGGAGTTAGAAGAAGAAGGAGTGACAAAGAAAATCATCAACTGGCAAGTAAACAGTTTTCCCAAAACACAAGCAAGAGACCCATATGCCATTCCAAGATTAACGAACCCACCTCATGACTGTCTTCAGCAGATGGAAATGGAGACTTCACATCTTGCAAATGTAAAGGAACTTGCCCTAACAGATCCAGACATCACTCTATATGTAGTTGGATCAAGATATGCTGATAAGAATGGGAAATATCACACAGGATATGCTGTGACCACGGAAAAAGATGTGATACGAGCCTTCTCATTACCTCCCACCATGTCAGCACAAGAGGCAGAGTTGATTGCATTGACTAAAGCCTGTGAGATTGCAGCAGGACGGCGAGCCAATATCTACACAGACTCAAGATATGCTCTGGGAGTGACCCAAGACTTTGGAATAATTTGGAAGGCCAGAGGATTTATGACAGCTGCAGGTACTCCAGTGAAGCATGATAAAGCCATACGTGAACTGATGGATGCATTAGCACTCCCAGAAGAAGTGGCCATACTGAAGGTGAAGGCACATGGGAAGCTAAACTCAGATGAAGCACGAGGAAATCTTCTAGCAGATCAAATGGCTAAAAAGGCAGCAATGATATCACAGGAAATGAATAAGAAAGAAATGAATGAAAATGTAAAAATCTATACGATGCAAACTCTACCTACAGATTTGAAGTTACTCAAGGAACTACAGAAAACTGCAAATCCAGAAGAAATAAACAAATGGAAGACAAAGGAAGCAACCCTTAAAGATGGACTATATGTTAATAATTTGAGATTGTGTTTACCAAAAAGCCTGTATCCAGCAACAGTACAATGGGCCCATGGACCAGCACATTTGTCAAAGACACTCCTGAATGATTTAAAAAACAAGTACTATGTGGCTCCAGGCATCACCACCCTTACAAATAACTATTGCAAGTCATGTAGCATCTGTGCCAAATGTAATGTAGGTCGAACTGAGAATACTCCACAGAAAAATCTAGCAAAATCATTGTACCCATTCCAGAGGATACAAATTGACCACATTCAAATGCCAAAAAGTGGCCGGTTTGAATATGCATTGGTCATTGTAGATATGTTCTCAGGATGACCAGAAGCGTACCCAGTCACAAATATGACTGCAAAGACCACAGTGAAGCGGTTACTAACAGAGGTCATCTGCAGATATGGGGTCCCTGAAGTAATTGAAAGTGACCATGGACCAGCTTTCACTGCAATCTTAGCTAAAGAAATATGGACAGCTCTAGGAGTGACACTATCTTTTCATACTCCCTACCATCCCCAGAGTAGTGGGAGGGTGGAACGTATGAATGGGACTTTGAAGTCTAGAATGCTAAAAATGTCACAAGAAACTGGTATTCAGTGGCCTGAGAGCCTTCCTATAGCTTTGTTCAGTGTCAGGTATACTCCTAGGGGAAAACATGCTTTATCTCCTCATGAGATCCTATTTGGGTCTGCTCCTAGATTAGGATGTTATTTCCCTCAGCAATTGCAGTTGAAATCCAATGTACTTGTTGACTATGTGTCCACAGCACTGACTAAAATCCATGCACAAGTGTTCTCTTCTATTCCAGATCCGGAGGTAGATACTGGCACACACCAACTACTGGAGATTGGGTTCTGGTCAAGAGGTTTGTAAGGAAAACCCCACTGGAACCCAGATACGAAGGTCCTTTCCAAGTCCTACTGATCACAACCACTTTGGTTAAGTTGGAAGGGAAACCTACTTGGGTCCACGCGTCACATTGCAAAAAGGTTGCTCCCCCTGATGAACAGGAACCAACACAATGAGTATAACTCAGTGTTTTATCTTGTTTCTTACAGTATTCTTGAACAGTGCACAACATGTAACTATTACAAAATGTGAAGATAGAGTCACATTTTGGTATAATTCACTTTCTACACATGTTGCTACATACACCTTTGATTTCTGTGATATTGTTAGATGTCCTACTGCCCATGAACAGTGTGACTTGTATAAATCCTCCCCTAATAAGGCTATATACATATGTGTTGATGGAAAAATGTATGGGAATGCTTATGGGAAAGATTGTCCCACATGGGATATGGTAGGATGGACTACTGGAACACCCTTGGAGTATAGACCTCAGAACGCTGTAGCCAAGAAAGATGACCTAGGTAGATCTCTACTAGATCGTATGACTCTACTAAAGACTGGTAGATGTTTAAATAGTGGCAAGACTAGTTCTAGCATGCAGCTAACTCTGACTATACAAAATCCTAGTCCCATAGATGCTGACACATATTTGATGGGAGCATGGAGTAAGGGGGAGACTACAAAGTTCTCAGGTAAATTTAAGTTAGCAGACTTATACAAGTATCCTGACTTACCACTTGTATTACAGATATTACAACCAGGTCCCAAGATCATTGGAACAATGACTGCTAATGGTGATCCAACATATGAAGATACTTTAGCTACTGAAACAGGGTATTCAGATCTCAATGTATGGTTAGAATGGATGAAATATAATGTCCAAGAAAATAACAAAACTAATTGTTATGTTTGTGGCCATGCTAGGCCCCATTTGGGTATTGTTCCACTCACCATACCTTTATTAGAAGACAAATGTTTCCTGAGCCTGTTTAAAAACACACTCAGTGATGTAAGTAGATGTAAAAAATGGAAAAGACATATCCTATGATAACTAATAACCCGCATCCAGGTGAGGGTATAACTATATATTCAGGAAATTATACATGTCATCGCAGGAATGTGTCTTATGGAACTTACTTACAGAGGTTCCCAAGTGGTTTTTGTCAGACATACAGAGATGGATCATCCACATTATTGATTAATCACACACAATCCTTGGGAGATATATATTGGATATGTGGGGACATGAAGCATTGAGTCAGAATGTCAGGAGTATGGCGGGGAGAGTGTACCTTAGCTAAGGTTATTATGCCACTCCATATTGTCCCAACTTATTATGGTGATCCATCTAGCATTCTTCAAACACAATCTAGAAAGAAGAGGCATACATCATTATCATCTGAACCTGGAGAAAGTTTTGGTTTTGATCAACATGTATATATTGATGCCATAGGAGTTCCAAGGGGGGTGCCGAATGAATTTAAAGCTCAAAATCAAGTAGCAGCAGGTTTTGAGTCACTCATACCAATGTTTGGAGTAAATAAGAATGTTGCTTGGATTAACTACGTTTACTATAATCAGCAACGGTTTGTTATTTATACCAAGGATGCCTTAAAAGATTTTGCTACAAGCTGGGATGGCTATTCTTGTTGTCATAATTCTACTTGCCTTCCTCTTATGTTGTATTATCCCCTGTATGCGTACTTATTTGCAGAATGCAATGAAAAAAAAAAAGAAAAACCTTTCCCCACTTTTGTGCATCAGAACCTAGATACAGATCTTTATGGACAGAATGATATATGCAAGACGTCTCACAGTCTAATGCAGACAGTACTGGCTCTACAGAGAGTGTTTTGTAAAGGTATTATACCTAAGCATTATGGTCCTTGTTCTAGACCAGATACACTATTAGTTAATAGAGGCTTATTAGGTTTTCCCGTGCCGCATAGGACATAGGGTAGGTGTGACGTTAGGTCATGGCAAGCCCGATCGAACGAAGATATGTACCTATGTCTTACTTACATGCAATGCTTCCAACATCCGGAAATAGAAACCACAAAGAATAGTGCTCCGGAGGGACCATAGTCAAGAAGATAGATACTAATAGATTCTGACATCCAATAATGAGTAAGGATGTAATAACTATTAATTAAGACTTAAGAACGCAGGGGTAACATAAACATTGTATGACATTTTAGGGGGGACTGTTATGGACTGAAATCCGTATAAAATGCATTTATGTTTGTGTTCTACTTATATGTCTTATCTTTGCAGTATTATCACGTAACCAAAGTTTTATTAATATTGCTGAATCATTGGGAACTCTAAGATGGAGGATTCATCACTTCTGCATGCAAGATGTGGGTAGCATTATATTCGGTTTATCTAGGATGACGACAGCTACCACACCTCGGACATTATAAGGAGAATGCTATCTTCCCTTTGTCCTGACCTCTTGACCAATGGAAAGAAAGACTCATCCCCTGTGGGATGATACTTGAAGTCTCTTTATACCAAAGATGGCTACTGAATCATATCCTGAGAGTAGTAAGATGGCACTCATATCCGTGACCAAATAAGGATGTGAGCCCCGCCACCTTCCAGGGCCAATCAGAGGTTTCACTTAGTCTGGCCATAATGACATCAGATCCGAAACCTAATAAGGATATGTGCCCCGCCGCCTTCCGGAACCAATCAGAGGCCTTACTTAGACTGGTGTTCACCAAGATGCAACATTTATCTGATTGTTAAAATGTTATAAATATGACAGATGATTTAATAAACGGCAGGCGAGAGAAAGCTTTATACCAGAACTTTGTGTTGGTGTATTATTTCTCTAAGGTGTGCACACTAATATATATATATATATATATATATATATAAATAAATATAATTTGTTGGTAATTGGGCCAGGGACAGATATCTCTGAGGACTGCTTTTGTTCCTTTTTTCCAAAACACCACCATGGTCTGCTGGGAGGAGCCATCAGTCAGGTGGCTCACCATCACATCCTTCATCCATTAAAGATTCCCATTGTGGCCATGAGGGTGAGGGTCTGGAGACTGGCAGTTGTCTCCTGACTGGTAGTGGAGTTGGTGGTGGTGGTGGGGCAGTGGGAAGGGTGCTGAGGTGCGGTTGGTAGTGACATTGGCTGAGGGTGAGATGCATTGTGTGTACAGGACATGGGGGAGGAGGTGCTAGTTGAGGAGCTAACTACTTGACGAGGGGGTCCGTCCAATATGAGGGCCCAGATGGAGAGTCGATCTGGTGGAGGAGGGGGCTTGTGTGGTCACATACAATGAGGATAGCAGAAGGTCCAACAGGAGCCCCCACTGACCATATATACGTATCTTCCTCCTTCTCATCCCCATAGCCCCGGCCCTTGCTAGTTTGCTCCTGGTACCCTTGCTCGTCCTCGTACCACAGATCCTGTTTCGGCAGGTGCATAATTCTATTCCTCCTAATTTTACTCTGCCTCATCCTCGACTTCAGCTCCCTCATCACTCTCTTTTGGTGTTGAAACGAGAGAACAATAGTATATGAGATAATAACATTAGGTAATCATTTAATCTCTGTGTGTTTCTGTATACCTGACATCAGAATGTTTTGAAACTGGATTGTTACATTAATTGCCATCATGAGGAGTTTGCATTTGCTATGATTAATTATTGGTGTGTATTATGAGCTTTGTTTGTACTGGCTGATAGCAAATCAATAAGTCCTGCTGAAGTCTGCCTTCTGCAGCTCATGAAGACACATACTCTGATGAGCTTGCAATGCAGTGTGTCATACTATCCAATCTGTGACCATCTCTCAGCAATAGTTAGTATTGTGCTGCTGAGATTTAGTTTTTGATAGCCTAAGACCCTACACTGCACATCCAGCCCTACAGAGTCTGTATCTGCATATGCTGCAGTAGGCACACAGATACAGGGACTATCTATTAGTTGGTTATTCACTTTAATCATTTGTTTAACGTCACCTTCACTGTAAAGTATTTAGATACTTTAATTTGATATCACCTAGAATGGTGCCTGCTGGTCCATGTCCACCAGGTCAGGCAGTCCAATGACGGTCACTGGGGTGATCCAGTCTCTCAGCATCCTTTCCCACTCTGAACTGCACAGTTACTGGGGGGCAACCACCCATAGCTCTTACGGCTCTGGACTACTCTGACATCATCCCCTTGACCTTTCAGAGGCAGTCATTGTATCTGTGCTTGACAGACCTCACATCCTTGACAGCAAATCCAAGGGCAGTAACTTCATTTGCCATCTCACTCCAACACTGAACCCTCTGACCAGGCCTTATATTCCTACCACCATGTAGAATGTTGGAGTGGGTACACATTTCACAGAGAAGGACCATTAACTTCCCATGCGTATAGTTAGGGCCTTGTGCTTGGGTAAAGCCTCTTGTCACATCTGACCCTGAGGCCTATCCCTCCCCACCCCCACACTGGGATCAGGCCCCTCTCCATCTAACCCTGAGGTCTGTGTGTCTGCAGATGCGGGACAATCCTCCTTCAACCTCTCCTACAGACCTTTACCTCCCATAATTCCCACTTCTGCCATTCCTGGCCCCATCTCTCCTTCCACCTCTTCCTCTCTCCTCACTACTGTCCATCTCCACCCCTCTCCTACACATCTGGATTTAAGTTAGGCACTTTGTCACCAACATCAGCATTATACTGCTCCTCATTGAACTGCACAGTAACTGGGGGCCACCACCCATAGCTCTTGCTGCTCTGGCCTACTCTGACATTTTCCCCTTGACCTTTCACAGGCAGTCATTGTATCTTTGCTTGACAGACCTCACATCCCTGACAGCAAATCCAAGGGCAGTAACTTAATTTGCCATCTCGCTCCAACCCTGAACCCTCATGTCCCTATCACTATGTAGAATGTTGGAATGGGTACAGATTTCATGGAGGAGGACGACCATTAACTTCCCATGCGTATAGTTAGAGCCTTGGGGAAAGCCTATTGTCCTCCCAACAATGCATGGGGATCCTGGGCTCTCACACCTGACCCTGAGGCCTATCCCTCCCCACCACTCCACCCCCACACTGGGATCAGGCCCCTCTCCATCTAACCCTGAGGTCTGTGTGTCTGCAGATGCGGGACAATCCTCCTTCAACCTCTCCTACAGACCTTTACCTCCCATAATTCCCACTTCTGCCATTCCTGGCCCCATCTCTCCTTCCACCTCTTCCTCTCTCCCCACTACTGTCCATCTCCACCCCTCGCCTACGCATTTACGTATCTGGATTTAAATTAAGCACTTTGTCACCAACATCAGCATTATACTGCTCCCCTGGTACTCATAGGCCTATAATTGCTCCATCTCTAGGCCACCTCTGCTCATCAGTAAAAAAAAAAAACACTAAAGGTGTTGTAAGAATTGATCTGAGCTGCTACTGATGGGTATTCTACAAATGGGAGTGGGGATTGGGTTTTTGTGAAAAGTGGCCACCATGAACATTAGTTCTCAATTTTTGGAACCTGGTGGCAAGATTATGGTGGCCTAGAACAGCAGTTATATCCCTGGGGCACTTAAGCTCCAATGAGAAGTGGAGGTCCAGAGCAAATTATTACTATCCCTTTGGGAGAAATATACATAATACAAACAGCCATACACATAATTCACAAAAATAATTACTTAGAGAAGAAACCTTACATTGGATTGAGTGTTGATTTTTCCATTAACATGGTTCCAAAATAGATTGAGACTATAACCCTCAAAACATGTTAGTCATTAGCCTTCCTCAGAACTTAATTAACAAAAAAGAGGCCAATAAATCAAAAATGGGGTAATGCTAATTGTAAAAAATAATAAGGTATAAATACGTAAAAAAATAACAGAACAACAGCATATGATTGTCTTAGGCAGTGTAAGTATTAAATACAAAAAGGAGGAGAAAAAAGTACACCTTTAATTCCCAAGACAGCCACCTCCCCCAAAGGAACTTCCATATAAATATCTACAGACAAAAGTCATAACTCAAACCCATATAGTATAAAATATAACTTTTATTAAATATATAAACATAAAATATTAAAATATGCTGCACGTCTCCCAGACAGCTTAAAGTGGTGTCAGGTATCAACCTCACTTGAATACAAGATAATATATATAAGGCTAAGTGTGCTAAGAAAAGGTCCAAATACCTACAATAAATATATTCAATATGCAGAGTTATAAATAAAGCACACAGAATAATCAATAGGGTATCTCAACCAATTTCATTGAAGAGTAGGAAGTATGCAACCAGTAGGTGATGAAATAATGTACCACTGTGGCCCTATTTACATACAAATAGTGGATTAGGCAGATAAGGGCCCACTGTTTACCCACTAATCTGCCTATGAAAAGCTAATCTATACTCCCTATCTGGGACTATTCACACCACTGGTGCACTTACCTACCCTCCAATGAATAATAGGTGAAAACCATAGCCAGAGGTACAAACACAACAGTGCAGATCGGTTACTCTCTAAGGAGTGACATCATCATCTGGCACCACACAGCTCAGATCCAGCTTCCACAGGGATCATAGGAACTGAAGAGGGCGCTTTGGTTTATATAGCGTGAGTAGGACGGTTCAATGAGATCTCACATCTGTATGTTGTTTGCAATCAACTGTCCTGTAACCAGGGCTATGGAAACAAAAGGAAGTTAGAACTAAAGGTGGAAATGCTTAAATAAGCACTTAAGGTGGATATATAAAACTGAAATAGACAGAAATAGACAAAATAAAGTGTCCTCAAACACAGTCTTAAATTAGACACAAATAAAGTCTACATAAATAAAGATACAATTGTATCAGATATAAGGTAATATTACTAAAATAACACAAAAGATATTTAGTATAATATTGCTTGTCCCATTTGTATATGGCAATATTGAATATATCTAGGAGACATAGGTTTCAAAGCAAGGGTATGGATCAGCGGTTCAATAAATTCCTCCGTAAATAAAAGGGAAATAATTTGAAATGGTCAGAGTTGAAAATGCTTAATGAAGCGCTTAGGATGGATATATAAGGTTAGAAAAATAAAATGTTCTAAGAAAATCCTAAATTACTCAATATTTTATGTTTATATATTTAATAAAAGTTATATTTTATACTATATGGGTTTGAGTTATGACTTTTGTCTGTAGATATTTATATAGAAGTTCCTTTGGGGGAGGTGGCTGTCTTGGGAATTAAAGGTGTACTTTTTTCTCCTCTTTTTGTATTCCTCAGGACTTAAACAGATTAAAATAACACATGGAGGAGAGGAGAAAAAAATACCAAGGAAGAGGGAGGTGGTGTAGGTAGAAGGGGAGGTTCAGATCACTATAAAAGCCAAAAATACCACAAACCGAAAAATACAGAGGATGGCATTTCCCTTCCAAAGATTTTAAATAATCCCTTTCTTTTCTAATCGCTTCTTCCCCCACAACTCTTTAGAAGTACATGTAAATCCATCATCTGCTTAGTTCACTATTGGCTGTATCCAGACAAAAATTGTCCCAGATTCTCCATTTAATTAAGTTGTTCTTAATTAATTCTGCAAATCTTTTTCTAGAGCTCTATTTCGATTAAGTATAATTGCTATCTCCATTTATCAACCATTTAGAAATCATAAGAACCTGTAATAATATAAAAGCCTGGGATGCACTATTTAAGTCTGGAGGCATTATATGTAAAGTAACCATTTGAGAAGTGAGAACAATAAGCTTACCAAGAATATTTCATATTCTTTGTAAACATTTTACCCAAAAAAGGAAGATCAATGGACAATCCCACCATATATGCAGATAGGTGCCAACCAAGCCACACTTCCTCCAGCATAGTTTTTTTTATCTGTCTTGCGTAAAAATAAATGTATTTCCACTGGAACAAAATACCACCTGTTTAAAACGTTAAAGTAGACTTCTCTTAAAGCCACATTTTTAACAAACTTATTGGTTATTTAGACAGAAAGCTTTTCTTCAGATTTCTATCGAAGAGGACATTTTAAGTCTCTCACCCAAAGTTTTACATTAATTGTTTTATTGTTTTGAGTTTGTTTTCTAATAGTATCGAAACACTTGGGCCCTCATTCAATTGCAATTTGGCCAATTGAATAGGGGTCTAAATAAGCACATAACATATTTTTTTAAAGAAGTTTTTAGTTGGTAAACATCTAGCAAGGTTTTCACTAACTAAAAACTTATTTCAAAAATATATGTTATGTGCTTATTTAGAGCACTATTGAATTGGCCAAATCGTAATTGAATGAGGATCTTGGAGATTAAGTGTTTTCTATTATTCTGCCCAAACAAGCTTTCAAACGTGGATATGTTATCTCTTTTTAAATGCAGAAGGTTGTTCTTTTTTATGGCATTATACAACCTCAAATAATCTAGCCAATCCTGTTTTTCTATATTGTATTTAACTAAATAGTCAAAAGGGGCAATTTTTAACAAATTATTTTTGAAATGTGTCAATACCTTTCTTATTTTTTACTGTGTCTTCCAAGAAAATCAAGTGGTTTAAATTACCTCCTTTAAAGCCAGCATTTTCAATTTGGGACCAAGAGCGTGATGTAATTGGATGTATCTATTTAATTATATGGGAGAGCATAGTCGCGTCATGGTATATCTTAAGCTCTGAATATGCTAAACCTCCATTTTCAAATTTTCCCATCAAAATTGATTTTTTAACTCTTGATTTTTGTTCCATTAAAAATATAGCTGTCTATAAGTAATTGGAATTTCTTAATTAAGTAAGCAGGAAGATGAATGGGAATACTTCTTATGTAAAAGTTAAATCTGGGAAGTAACCTCATTTTTATCACTGCTATTCTACCTGAAAGGGATAGAATTTTATTTTTCCTGTCTAGAATAACATTGGTACATTTCGGTATAGCAATTTATAGTTCAATGCAATAATTTTCTAGATATATTTATTATAAAGTATTCCCAAATGGCTAAATTTGCTATTCAACCAGTTAAAAGGGTATTTCAAATTCAGTTCTTTAATAACCACAGGGTTTAAATTGATATCTAATATTTAAGTTTTCTGTAATTTGAGCTTATAATTAGAAATTGAGCCAAATATATTCAATAATTCCTGTTGATGCACCAATGAAGGCTTTGTCATAATCAGAACCACATTGTCCACAAATAAGACTATTTTATGTATTTTTTTTGTTAATTTCAATACCTTTTATTTTATCTGACGTTCTTATTGCTTCTGCCTTTGGTTCCATTAATAAAGCAAATAAGACAGGGGATAAAAGACACCCCTGTCTCGTGCCGTTCCTTATAGGAAACTTTTTGGATCTAAACCTAAGCCAGTCACCACTGCCTCGGGGTTTGAATACAAAGCGCCAATGGCTAAGCATCCAAAATCCCGCAAGTCAAATTTGTCCAGTGTTAATTTCATATACTCCCATCTTGCCCAATCAAAAGCTTTCTTAGCGTCTAGAGAAAGGAAATGATCCCTTTAGTGTAATCAACAAGATTTATTCGTTTATTGCCGTCCTGTAATAAAGCTATTTTGGTCTATCGCAATTAGATCTTTAACTATTATGTTTAGTCGGGTAGTTTAAGATTAGTGTTCAAAAGAGATATAGGCCTATATCCACTACAATCCAAAATATCTTATTTTTTTAAGGAATTGGCACAATGGAGGATGATAACAATTGCTTTAAAGTATTACCTGTATTTTTTTGTTTATTAAAGAGATCTTTTAAATGTTCTGAAATAATAGGTTGACAGACTTTATAGAAAAAGTTGGTAAAGCCACCAGGACCTGGTGTTATAATTTAAGTTCTTTAATGGACTTATCAACCTTCACTGCAGAAATGGGCCCATTAAGAACATCTAGCTGTTCCTTTGATTATTATTATTTTATCAAGAAATTCCTGAATTTCTTCAGTAGTCGACCTTTTAAATTGTGGTTTCAAATCTAGATTATACAGGTCTTGGTAATAAGTAGCAAAAGCCTTCGCTATATTGACTAGTTTTCTAATAATTTTACCTTTATAGTAGAGAGTTTATATATAGATCTATCCGAGATGAATTGATTTATTTTTTTAATTTGGGCTTGACACTCCTTAATTTTGCAAATAAGGTTTAGATCAGGCTTTTGTTTATTAAGCATTTCCAAATTGAATAATTGTGTATATATAATTGTCTTAGAGACAGCCCTCTTTGTTTCTTCCTATTAGCTTTCCAACTTATCAAGATCCCTCTCGTAAAAGCCTTCGGCGCACTCCAAAGAGTGGATTTAGAACTAACGAATCAATATTCGTTTAAAAAAAGAACTTACCGTATATACTCGAGTATAAGCCGACTTTTTCAGCATTTTTTATGCTGAAAAAGTCTTCCTCTGCTTATACTCGAGTCAATGTCCCAGTAGCACATGTTAAGCGCGCACCCCACAAATGTGCGCTGCAATAACTCCGCGCAAGCCCAAGGTGATCATTTCAATGTGTGTCAGTAAGGCTGTTCAGGGACGGGCACAAGCTGTTGCTCTCTCCTTACTGTGCACAGTGTGTGCTGCAGTCAGGCATCTCCCCGTACAGCCCTGCCTATGCTATATTGTGGTGTTCCCGGCAGCCTGGCCGATTCGGCAGACTGAGAGCGCAGCAATGGCGGATTATGACACCTGCAATGATCGGGCCTACAGCAGCTCTGGAGGTGGCAGAGTATGTATTGTCTTTATTGCATACACTGCCATTTTTTATCTATATGTTTCAGCTCAACTGTACACATTAAATGGGGGTAATATGCTCATCTACACATATTATTAGGCAAATAAGGACTTGTACCCATTATCTGTACGGTTACAATGTTTGTGGCTCTCCCAGTGAGGATGATTCATTGAATAGAGGTATAAAGACATCAATAAACAAATAGATCCACATGAGGCAATCAGATGTATATTTATGGACAGATCACATGTGTGCAGAGCTTGGTAGCACTCAGACATGATCACACAGTACATCTGTACAATAGCAAGTCAGGAGAGGAATATAATGCACAGCTGGATGTCTCCTTCCTTGTCTTGTGGTCCTCAGCTCATGGACTGTGATGTAAAGCCCAGGAAAAGATCAAACCACTTGGAGTTTATCTCATGAATGGCCAGTGTTGCATGAATGGGGACACAGAGGTGACATGAGGGGAGCAAAGAGGGCACTCTAGGGGTATACAGGGGGCACAAGAGGGCTCCTCACTGAGTGTATAGTGATCACTCTCACACTATAAATGTGCACTCACACACCACAAGCTCGATCTGCCAGGGGGACACAGGGGGCAGCACATTTTCCCAGTTTTTTGTGGTAAAATAGGTGCCTCGGCTTATACTCGGGTCGGCTTATACACAGTAATTTTGTCTCTTAATTTTTCTTTATTACACCCATCTATCAGGGTGTTATCCATTTTCCAGTAAGGGATTATTGGTTTGTCTGTTCCAAGT
Source organism: Discoglossus pictus (assembly GCA_027410445.1). NCBI lineage: Eukaryota > Metazoa > Chordata > Amphibia > Anura > Alytidae > Discoglossus > Discoglossus pictus. The sequence goes on from CM050166.1 coordinate 237,159,477, forward strand.
TTGAACTTTAATAGAATAGATGCATGGTCTGAGATTACTATTGGGTCTATTTTTACTTCTAGCACTTCAGTGATAGCTTTGACAGATAAATTCCAAGACCACCGTCTAGACATTCAAACTTTTTCTTTTCGATAAGTTTGCCTATTCCCACTTTGATCCTTTTTCTACTTCCTTCATCTAACAATAGTTGGGGGAGTGGGGGAATCGGAGTGGCAATAGGCACATATTGAGGTAACGTGTATGTTTGTTTTCTATGTAATGTTTGTTTCCCCCCCCCCCCCCCTTCTTTTTTTTTTTTTCTTCTTCGCTTGAGGTGGTGGCATGGGAGAAGGAGAGGTCAGTAGGCGCTTTCTTTCATAAATTAAGATGACTTTGAATATTTTAACTTTTAACTGTCAGGGGCTTAATCATCCAGCTAAAATAAATCATGTAGCTAATTTATCTAGAGTTGATAGTTGATAAAAGTTTATATTCTACTACTACAAGAAACTCACTGGCAACATGATAAAAGTCCAAACTTGGCAACAAATGTATTTGATACAGTATATAATGAGACTTTTAGGAAAAAAGCAAGGGGGGTCTCTATTTTTTTTAAATAAATCTCTTTCATTGAATGAAGTTTTTTTTAAATGTGATCCTAATGGGCTTAGGGCAGCAATACAACATATAGACTGGGATAAATAACTTATAAAAATACTGAAAATAATTGGACAACATTCAAATCCTTACTAAATATACATACACATCAGCATGTACCATGTGGAAATAAAATGAATAGGAGTAAATCACATCCCATGTGGCTTAACAATGCCTTAAAGATCATGGTAAGAAAAAAGAAACAGGCATTTAAATTATACAAGAAGGAGGGAACAGAGGCAGCTTTATGTAACTATAAGGAAAATAACAAGGCTTGCAAAAGGGCTATTAGACTGGCTAAAACCGAAAATGAGAAGTTAGGTACAAAGGAAAGTAAGACTAACCCTAAAATATTTTTTAAGTATATTAATGGGAAGAAGGCGAGAAGGGAAGCTATAGGAACATTACAATGTGACACAGGCCATCTGATAATTAGTGAACAGGAAAAGGCAGATGAGCTAAATTGGTTATTTTCTTTGGTATATACAAGGAAGGTACCAGTGGTTGGGTCACTGCAACAAACTGGGGCTACACTACCATCCCTAAATAATAGGTTAACGCAGGAAGAAATCCAAAAGAGATTTCAGAAAATAAATGTTAATAAAGCCCCAGGTCCTGATGGAATACATCCAAGGGTCCTGAGGGAACTGAGTTATGTAATAGCCAAACCATTATACCTAATTTCTCAAGACTCACTCACCACAGGGTCGCTACCAGATGACTGGTAAATGTAAGGTTATGCAATGTATAACCTTATTGGACCAAATATAGGGGTATCTGATATTGAAAGGGATTTGGGAGTACTTGTGGACAACCACCTAGGTAGCAGTGCTCAATGCCAAGCAGCAGCTGCAAAGGCAAGTAAAATATTAGCACGTATTAAGAAGGGTATAGAAGCAAGGGAAACAGATATAATTGTGCCACTATACAAATCCCTAGTACGCCCTCATTTGGAATATGGAGTACAATTTTGGGCACCACTTAATAAAAATGAAATTTTAGAGCTGGAAAAAGTACAGAGAAGGGAAACAAAACTAATAAGGGGAATGAAGGGGCTAAGTTATGAAGAAAGACTAACCAAATTAAACTTATATTTCCTAGAAAAAAGGCATCTATGAGGGGATATGATTACCCTATTTAAATACATCCAGGGTCAATATAAGGCTTTATCAAGTGAACTTTTTGTACCAAGAGATTTTCAACTGACAAAAAGGACATCCCTTGAGGTTAGAGGAAAAATGATTTCACCTTAAAGAAAGAAAAGGGTTCCTCACAGGTAGGGTGGTTAAACTGTGGAATTCACTACCAAAGGAGGTGGTGACAGGGAATTTGATAGATAACTTTATAAAGGGGTTAGATATACTTTGGAATAAAGAGGGCATTCAAAGTTATCCTAGATAACTAGCAAAGGAATATTGATCCAGGGAGAAATTTGATCGCCAGTCTCTGGGGTCAGGAAGGAATTTCGTTTTTTTTTCCCCTTATGAGACAATTGGCAAACTTTCAATTTTTTTTTTTTTCTGTTGGCCTTCCTCTGGTCCAATTAACAATTATTAACAAATAGTCCACATATTAAAAGGAGCAGAATATTGAACTTGATGGACTAAAAGTCTTTATTCAACCTCAAATACTATGTAACTATGCATTAATGATGGGTAGAAAAAATAGGTAATGAAAACTTTACTCTTTTAAATTTTATACGCTCCTAATAATAATCAAAATAGTTTCTTGAATCATGTTTTGGCGCTCTGGAATAAATATGCATAAGGGACATCAATAATTGGAGAAGATTTTAATATGATCATAAATTGTGAATTAGACAGAAACTCCTCCAAACACACAGAATGTGACGCTAATAAGAAAAAGAAAGCTAAACCATTTTTGAATAGTGTTATAACCAGTACACACATATTCATATGCCCTCCTCCAACAAATTAAGAGCTTGGTAGATAACAGAGGGCCACTACCCTGCTGTGTCCTTTGCCACTGGCCTTGCTTCATCTGTAAGGCCCGGATTATGTGACATTTTGGTATATTAGCTAGTCTCAATTGTTTGTTGATTATAGCTGTTCAGTAGCTCTAGGTACCAATTGGAAGGTGAAGGTAAAGGTAAATTGAGAGGTATAGCGCATAAAAGCGCCTGTTACCTGTTCAAACACTGACTGTGTTGTAGCTTCCAAGCAAACATGCAAGTCTAGGCATTGAGGGATTGCTAATTGCGTATGAGAGAGAGAGGATAGCTTTTCTGTGTGGATATCTTTTGTATTGTACATATAACTTACATATTACACATAGTTTAGTGATAAAACATAATTAATACAACCACAAATAACTACTATTTAAAGTTAGGTCACAGCTCACATATACCCCATACCCCCACTCTATACCCTCACCTTATAAATTAACACATATTACATACACACTATATTTTTTATTATTATATACTTATTCTGTTTGGAGTGAATAGGGAAGGAGGAGTGAGGAGGAGAAAGAAGGGAGATGGAAGATGAGGAGAAGTAGGAGCCAAGGAGGTTTTGAGAGGGCCAGAAGTGGGAGCCTTGAAGAGTTGGCAAGGGCAAGTAGTGGGAGCAGTGGAGGAGTGGTGGAGTGAGATATTCCCCAGTCCCAGGAACAAAAGATCAGGGACAGAAGAGTAGAGGCCTGATCCTAGTGGTTGCGTGAGGCCTCATTGCAGACCAAGCAGATGGGCACAGTCAGGAGGACAGGAGGCTGAACCTAAGCACATAGCTCCCTGTGTTTATGATGCTCCTCCATGCCATCCGTTCCCATGCCAGTATCCTCCACATGGCAGATGAGGCTGGGATAGAGGGCCAAGGTATGAACGGTGGTAGCCATGGAGTTCAGTGCCCTGGGGGTCTGTATGAGAGATATCCGCTATGTAAAGCATTGCTACGATGACTGCTGGTACAAGGTTAGGAGGAAGATGTCAGAGAAGGCTGCAAATGCAGGAATAACTGATGGTGGCCCTCTACAGTACAGTTCAAGGAGTGGGCGAGAATGCTGAGGGATTGGATTTCCCCATTACAGTGATCGGACTCCCGGGTTTGGTGAACATTAAGCAGCCAGAGGCCCTGCGAGGTGAATATCATAAACACTATCATCCCGTCACATACTCATACATGTACACCACACATATACGTAACACACTTTCAATGTAAATGCTCAATATCAATTAAATGGATATGTACATTTCCTGGATTTGACTAGGTATATAATATGTGTCTAATTAATTTGATATATAAGGTTTCTTTGAGAATCAATTAAAACCTCTATTTGAACTAAATACACATCAAATAAATAGTCCATATCTAAGTCCACTGGAGAAGGAACTAGCAACCCACTCCAGTAATTTTGCTAAGATAACTTTACGGACAAGACCAACCAGAGACATAATGATATGGCACTGGAAAATGAGCCACTCAGGCCAGTAGGCACCTACCACATTACTGAGGAAGAGCAGTGGGCAAGTACGAGTAGCACCAGGTCTAATGAAGTGGCTGTGAATGTGTCTGGAGCTGTGAATGTGTCTGGAGGGGAAAGGAAAGCCCACTGCTGCAAAGAACAAATCATCACAGGAACCTGGAATGCTAGAACTATGAACCGAGGCAAATTGAATGTTGTCAAACACAAGATGTCAAGGTTAAACATTGATATCCTAGGAATTAATGAACTCAAATGGACAGGAAAGGATTTGCTAAATGCAGAAGTGACAGGTAGTCATTCTATAATGAGTGATGTAAAGAGATAGAAGAAGATAACAGAATGGGAAAGTCAAGAGATTTCTTCAAGAATATTGGGAACCTCAAGGGAACCTTTCATGCTAAAGTGGGCATGATAGAAGACAAGAATGCCAGGAACCTAACAGAAGCAGATCAGAAAAGAAGAGGTGTAAGGAATACATTGAAGGTCTATAGAGGAAGGATCTTAACAGAAGAGATTACCTCAATGATCTCCAAGGAGTTGGGCCAGATATCTTAGAGAGTGAAGTGAAATGGGACCTAGGATGCCTTGCTTATAACAAGGCTGTATGAGTTGATGGAATCTCAACTGAACTATTAAAAATCCAACAAGACAATGCTGTGAAAGTATCGCTTGCCTTATGCCAACAAATTTGGAAAACTCAACAGTGGCCAGTAGACTGGAAAAGGTCAGTCTAGATCCTAATCCAAAGAAAAGGAAATGCCAAAGATTGCTCCAATTATTCAACAATTTCACATGTAAGCATGGTAATGCTTAAGATCCTACAAGCTTGGCTCCAAGCTTATATATACCAGCTCTGCAAGCCAGGTTCCGCAGAGGAAGAGATCAAATTGCCAATGTTCGCTGGATAATAGAGAAAGCAAGAAAGTTTGAGATAAACATATACTTCTGATTCATAGACTAATAGACTATTCTAAGGCCTTTGACTGTGTGGATCGCAACAACATGTGTCAAGATCTTAAAGAGATGGGAGTACCAGATCATCTCATCCGCCTCTTGAGGAATCTGTATGTGGACCAAGAAGCCACCGTCAGAACCGAACATGGGAAAACAGAAAGGTTCAAGATTGGACAAGGTGTGAGACAAGCTGGAATCAATATTACTGGAAGAAATATCAACAACATCACATACATGGATGATACTAAAGGAACTAAGAGGACCTACTGATGAGAGTAAAAGAAGACAGTGCAAAAACTGGCCTGCTGTTAAACGTTAAAAAGACGAAGATCATGGCAAACCGCAATCTCAGTTCCTGGCACATAGAAGGGAAAGAAGTGGAGGCAGTGATAGATTTTATTTTCCTGGGTTCCAAGATCTCTTCAGATGGTGATGGTGAATGTATGACTGGTAAGGAAAGCTATGGCAAACTTGGATGAGCTAGAAAAAGTAAAGATATTACATTATCAACAAATGTCTGAATAGTTAAAAGCAAGGTATTACCAGTAGTAGCATACAGATGTGAGAGCTGGACCATAAAGAAGGCTGAGCGCTGGAGAATTGATGCCTTTGAATTGTGGTGTTGGCGAAAACTGCTTAGAGTCACTTGGACTGCAAGAAGAATCAATAAATTAGTACTACACAAAATAAAGACAAACTGGAAGGTTTGATCATGAGGCTGAAGTTCAAATATTTGGCCATATCAAGAGAAGACAGGATTCTCTAGAGAAGACTCTGATGCTGAGAAAGATTTAAGGCACCTGAAGAAGGGGAAGGCAGAGGCAGAGATGGAAAGAGGATATTATTGAAGCAATGAGCATGAGCTTGATGGTGCTCAGAGGCGCAGAACTGACAGATGTGTCTGAGGTGCAGTGGAAAATGGTTATACCCACTGCAGAGTATGCAGATACAGACTCTGTAGGGCTGGATGTGCATTGTAATGTCCTAGTCTATCAGGGACAATGCCTCAGCAGCATCTTGCTGAGAGATGTTTACTGATTTGATAGTATGAGACACCAAGCCACCATCAGCCTAGCCAATCCTCTTCCTTGATGTCTGTCCCTCCATCTCCATCAGCTATGTCTCCACCTCCATCTATGCCTTCACATGCATCTCCCATGAGACCCCATATATGGGAAGGTGTGGTCGCACAGGATGGGGTAGGGGCTGTGACTAGGCAAAGGTGAGATAGGGGCTGCATCTCACGTAATCCTTCTCAAATACACTCCTCAACTTTTGGTCAAAATGCTATCTTACTCAAGCATGTTTACACAGTAGATGATCATGGCCTATGTGATGGGGATATATAGTAACCACGTGGCTAGCCACCATCACATAGTCCATGATAAGTCTATCTATGGACATGTTTGGTTATGTTTCAAATGTCACCAATTAATGCAGTGGAGAAGTGATAATGGTGTCCCTATTTGGTATTATATATTTGTTACTCGAAATCCTAGATTTTTTAGAATTTATTATAGGCAAATTTCACATCCAATGAATGCAGTTTGTTCAGCTGCAAGTAGTGCTACCAATAATGTAATAAACTATATACAGTGGCTTTCATATAGTTATTCTATTGCTAACACACCCACCATATTATATTTTAGTATAACTATCCAGTGTTAAGATATAATGGATGTGTATAAATCATACATTAAAAAACCATCTGCATGAAGAGATTAATTAAATATGGATAACAGTGTTTTGTTAATTCTTAAAAAAAATGTTGTTATGGCAAAGTGATTAAACTTTCAATGTTAAATATGATGTTAACATAAACATAATTTAACATTGGTGCGAAAATAAGCATTAATTGTGACATCATAATCAAATATGTGGTCTGATTTTCTATTAAAAACATGTTCATGTGAACCGTACAGGCCATGAAAATGACACAGTCGTAGTTGTTAACATGTCACCTGAATTAATGTGGCCAAAGTGTGTTTATGCAGTTTTTTATAAGGTGTTAGCACATAGATATGTACTAAATCATTACATCATAACACTGTTCTGGATCACAATTCGGCTCAAGAGGTTTTTTAACAAAGATTGTAATGGGGTCCTAGATTTCACACCAGCATAATTTCATATAAAAAAAAAGTAATAAATCAGAGAAGGTATTTTTTTAGATTGTAAAAAGTGCAGTTTTTTAACAGTTAGTTTTCAATTTTTGAACATATGTTTGCATTAAAGTGTGAGTTATTTCTGTGATAATTAATAGAACTAGATTACTAAACACATTTTAGTCCTTAAAAAATGGAACACACTTTTTGTAAATATTAGGAACCTTACTTGCAGGTATTAGAGACCACATACGAACATGTTAGATGTATATTGTGAAATAAACTGCAATATGGAGAAGTAAATATTGTGCGTAGAAGAAAGGTAATAACAAAAATGTATTTAGAAATTACATTATTTGAGCTTATAGTGTACATTACATCTGCATTAGAACTCATAATGTGACCCAGTGAAGAAATATTGTTTTACTTACCAAAATAGAACCAGTCATCTCTGTCTTTTTGTATTTGGAAGAACTGACCATTTGCATCACTGTTAAGATTAGCTCCCAACTTGACAAGATGTTTAACTATTTCTACCTGCCTTCTTTCAATAGCAGCATGTAGTGCTGTTTGTCCTGGAAAAAAATTAATACTATATAAGAAATGTTCATGTGGTAAGTAATTATAGAGTTTTAATTTATTTAGCTAATAATTGAGTAAAACAATCATTATTTAAAAAAAAAAAAGACACACATTCTATGTCAATTTAAAAACTTACATTTAGCATTGGTGGTTCTATTAGATCTGTTTACTTTCATTTTCCAGAACTCATTTCTGATCAAGTGGCTTTATCTGCCTTCTATTCTGCAGCGGCCGCAGACTGATCTAGTAGAAATTAATGGGCACCTAATATGGGTTTGAAAAAAAATGGTCTGCTAGAGCCTGCAGCACTAGTTCATATGTAAGTTTTTAAAGCCACATCGAAATTCTTAAAATACATTTTAATCATTCATTTATAAGAGGATCCCATATAACACTTGTCAATCTGCAAGTTGTCGTCACGCTCTGCGAGCCTCGCAAAGCAAGGCGAGAAGTTGAGGCACGAGGGACTTATGCTGCAATGAGAGCCTTCGCCTACAGGTTTTGCTCAATAATATCTCTGTATTTTGCACCACAAATCTTTCCCTCAACTCTGACCAGTTTCCCAGTCCCGGCTGCATCCCCACAGCATGATGCTGCCACCACCATGTTACACTGTGGGGATTGTGTTATTTGGGTGATGTGATGTGTTGGGTTAGCGCCAGAGATAGGGTTTTCTTTGATGGACGAAAAGTTCAATTTTAGTCTCATCAGACCAGAGCACTTTCCTCCATACATTTTGGCAGTCTCTCCCATGCCTTTTTTGCAAACTCTTCCGGCCACTCTGCCATAAAGCCCAACTCTATGGAGCATATGGCTTATTGTCATCCAGTCTCTGCTGTGGAACTCTGCAGCTCCTCCAGGGTTACCTTATGTCTCTGTGCTACCTCTCTGATGAATGCCCTCCTTGCCCCTTCCTTGAGTTTTGGTGGGCGGCCGTCTCTTGGCAGGTTTGCTGTTGTGCCATGTTCTTTCCATTTGGTTATGATAGATTTGATGGTGCTCCTGGGGATCATCAAAGATTTGGATATATTTTTATAACCTAACCCTGACTTGTACTTCTCAACAACATTGTCCTTTAGTTGTTTGGAGAGTTCCTTGGTCTTCATGGCAGTGTTTGGTTAGTGGTGCATCTTGCTTAGGTGTTGCAGCCTCTGGGGCCTTTCAAAAAGGTGTGTATATGTAATGACAAATCATGTGACACTTAGATTGCACACAGGTGGACATCATTTCACTAATTATGTGACTTCTGAAGGTAATTGGTTGCACCAGAGCTTATTATGGACTTCATAACAAAGGGGGTGAATACATACGCACATGCCAATTTTCTGTTTCCTATTTCAAAAAAATAGTTTTATGTATATATTGTTCTCATTTCACTTCACCAACTTAGACTATTGTGTAGTCACATAAAATTCAGATTAATAAAACATTGAACTTAAGGCTGTAATGTAACAAAATAGGTAAAAAGTCAAAGGGGGTGAATACTTTTGCAAGGCACTGTATATCTTTAGATATTCCAATTAAGTTACCCACATTTTGGGTCAAGGAAATTCAAACTATTGTTGACAAATGTATTCACTTAAAAAACATATTAGAGTGAAGAGAGAAACTATGGCTCAAGGTGGGATTTCATACCCACTGTTAAGATTGTACCAAGATGCAGTACTGGTGACGCATGCTTTAAAATGGGTATTTCCTGAAAAACGTTGAAGCGAGAAAAAAAATGGCTGCCGAAAAAACATAAACACAACGAAAACTAGGCCTAAGGATGTAAAACGAGGCTCAAGGACGTAAATACTAGCCCTAAGCACTAAGATTTAACGCAAACCAGTAACATGTAATACAAGGCAGTAACATTTATCTCAAGACAGTAAACCCTACCAATGGTGAGGTGGAAAGAGGAACTGTACTTTCAATGCACAAATTAAGTTTGGTTTAAAGCACTTCAATTTGCTTATAATAATGTAATATGTGTTCCATTCAGGGAGGTACATTTTAAAATCTACCAAAAATGCTGAACCCAAGGCAGTAACACTTAACTCAAGGCAGTTAACCCCTAAACTACACAGGCATATAAAGTACACAGGGGGGGTGGCTCGCAATGAGCGCCGATGGGCAAGTCGCTAGTGTTTAAATATTACAAAGTAATTCTGACAAGAAAAATTGATTAAATAAAACTTTTTTTTTGTAAATACTGTAGTACAGGGAAAAAAATACAGTACCTATTTCAAATTTACAAAGTTTACTTGAATCAATCACACCACTATTAAAATGGAAACAGGTATATACCAGAATAATGAATGAGCATAGTATAGTTATAACTCCAACTTGAGAAGGCCTATGACCTCGGTAAGTCCTCCAATGTGGAAGGCTCACTAACGGGAGCCACAAATCTAACTAAAACGTCTATTGCTAGATATGAGAAAAATTGAGGTAACCTACATAGAGAAATAGTATGCCAGGTGCTCACAAATAAACTTAAAAAATCAAACCTTCCAAAGACTAGCTGTTTACCATGGTTAGGGTTACTTTATTAATTTATATATACATTATTTTTAGGACAGTGCCTTGCAAATGTATTCGCCCCCCTTGGCATTTTTCGTGTTTTGTTGCCTCACAACCTGGAATTAACATGGATTGTTTGAGGATTCTCCAATCAGAAATTAAAGCATTATCAACCAGTAGTCTAGTGATTTATTATAGAGCAAGGAATTATTATTAAATTATTAAATTATTATTAGTAAATAAATAATATCTAGGATTAATACAAAAAATATTTCAATCACCATTTCTCACATGTATCTCATGGAGAGATGTAACTCTTAAAGGACCACCAAAGTCACCATATGGGCTCTGCACCATCAGTTAGAGGGTGAAAATGCATGTGGAAAATGTGTTTACATTTTTTAAATTGATCAAGAATGGACTTAGATGTTGTCATTCTAGTTTAGCACTTGAAGCCGTCCCACACGAACCTGCAAAAGTAATAAGGCTAAGGTCGGTAACTGTAACACATTGTGTTAGGAATTTACATTACATCTACATTTGAAGTATGGTGGTACAGTGGTAAAAAAGTCATAGGTTCGAATCTCCTGCCTTCAACATGTTTTTTTTTTAACAAAAATGTTCTTATTTATTTATGTATGTACAGTATACTGTATATATCAGTCATGTGTGTGTTAGTAAATGCATTAGTTAATTTAACAAGTGGAAGTCATTGATTTAGAACCAATGACTTTCTAATAAAAACATTTTATGAAACTCACTTTCCCATTTTTTTTGTAAAAAATAAACAAATATATATATATATATATATATTTATATATTTATATATATAATTAAATAGCAAATCTGTGTTCACATTTGAATAGTTACATAGTTACAAAGTAATTAAGGTTGAAAAAAGACTTTCAGTTCATCAAGTTCAACCTGTTAAGATCTCCTCTGATCTGCAATATGCGGATTAGTTATTAATTAATCTGTTGATTAAATACATTTGTTATGGATTAGGATCAGTACAAAATGCATAAATGTATTCGTGCACCTACTTATGTATCTTATCTTTGCAGTATTATCGTATAACCAAGTTTTACTAATAAATGCTGAATCATTGGGAGACTCTAAAATGGAGGATTTGACACTCCCCTTTCTCACAAGATGGAGGCAGCACAATTTCCGGTCTGTTAAGGATGACGGGTCTTAACACACACACTGAACACGAGGAGGAAAAACGCCATCTTGTCTTTGTCTTAAACTTCTTACCAATGAGAGTAAGACTCATCCCCTTGTGGGATGATACCTAGAGACTCCTTAATGTTTTAACCCAATTAGAGACCGGAGCCTCGTAAAAGCAGACATCTCAGAACCAATGAATTACCGAATAAACCTGATGCTTTGCTTAATGTAACTTTTTATCTGATTACTAAAAACTATATAAATGATGGTTGACGTAATAAAAGTAGTAGAGAGAAAGCTTTATACCAGAACTTTGTGTTGGTGTATTATTTCTCTAAGGTGTGCACACTATATAAATACTGGTAATTTGGCCAGGGACAGATATCTCTGGAAAATACTTTGATATTTACTAAATCACAGTAATTATTAATTGCATAGTATTGGAGGATGAATAAAGAGTTAGTCCATCAAATTCAACCTTTTTAGATCTCTATTGATCTTTTTAATGTGGACTATTAATTATTAATTGTTAATTGATCCAGAGGAAGGCAAACAGAAAAAAAAAACCCCATTGAAACTTTGCCAATTGTCTCATAAGGGGAAAAAAATGCAAAATTTCTTCCTGACCCCAGAAACTGGCGATCAAATTTCTCCCTGGATAAATATTCCTTCGCTAGTTATCTAGGATAGCCTTGAATGCCCTCTTTATTCAAAAATATATCTAACCCCTTTTTGAAGTTGTCTATCGAATTCGCTGTCACCACCTCCTTTGGTAGAGAATTCCACAGTTTAACCACCCTAACTGTGAAGAACCATTTTCTTTGTTTAAGGTGAAATCTTTTTTCCTCTAACCTCAAAGGGTGTCCTCTTGTCAGTTGAAAATCTCTTGCTACAAAAAGTTCACTTGACAAAGCCTTATATTGACCCTGGATGTATTTAAACAAGGTAATCATATCCCCTTGTAGATGCCTTTTTTCTAGCGAAAATACGTTTAATTTGGTTAGTCTTTCTTCATAACTTAGCCCCTCCATTCCCCTTATTAGTTTTGTTGCCCTTCTCTGTACTAAAATGACTAAAATGTCCTTTTTATGAAGTAGTGCCCAAAATTGTACTCCATATTCCAAATGAGGGCATACTAGGGCTTTGTATAGTGGCAGAATTATATTTGCTACCCTTGCTTCTATACCCTTCCTAATACATGCTAATATTTTACTTGCCTATCCAGCTGCTGCTTGGCTTTGAGCGCTGTTACCTAGGTGGATGTCCACTAGTACTCCCAAATCCCTTTCAATATCTGATACCCCTAGATTTGCTCCATTAAGATTATAGATTGCATGGCTATTTTTCCTTCCCAAATGCATAACCTTGCATTTATTTGTATTAAATCTCATCTGCCATTTAGCCGCCTATTTCTCTAATTTATGCAAATCCCTTTGTACGGAAAGTACATCATTATCTGATTTTATTACCTTGCACAACTTAGTGTCATCAGCAAAAATAGAGACACTACTTTCGAGTCCTACTTCTATGTCATTAATAAATATGTTAAAAAGGAGAGGACCTAATACTGAACCTTGAGGAACCCCACTTATCACATTAGACCAATCAGAGTATGTTCCATTCACAACAACCCTTTGCTTCCTGTCTTTTAGCCAGCTCTCGATCGATGAGCAGATATTTACTGCAATTCCTGTATCCCTTAGTTTGCTCACTAGTCTTCCATGTAGCACTGTATCAAATGCCTTTGAAAAATCTAAGAAGACTACATCCACTGAGTTGCCCTGATCCAAGTTCCTACTAACCTCCTCATAAAAACTAATTAGATAGGTCTGACACGACCTATCCTTCATAAATCCGTGTTGACTGCTACCTATGATCTTGTTCAAATAGACATATTCTTGTATTCTGTCCCTTATTAACCCTCCTAAAAGCTTCCCAACTACAGATGTGAGGCTCACTGGTCTATAGTTCCCCGGATTTGCTCTAGATCCCTTCTTAAATATAGGTATCACCTCTGCTTTTCTCCTTTCATCCGGTAGAGACCCTGTAGTGAGTGAGTCTTGAAAGTTTAGATATAACGGTTTGGCTATTACAGAACCCAGCTCCCTCAGTACCCTTGGATGTATTCCATCAGGACCCGGGGCTTTATTAACATTTATTTTCTCCAATCTCTTTTGGATTTCTTCCTGCGTTAACCAATTATTTAGTGATGGTAGTGTAGCCCAATTATGTTGCGGTGTCCCAACCACTAGTACCTCCGCTGTGTATACCGACGAAAAGAACCTATTTAGCTCATCTGCCTTTTCCTGGTCACTAATTATCAGATGGCCTGTGTCACATTGTAATGTTCCTATAGCTTCCTTCCTGGCCTTCTTCCCATTAATATATTTAAAAAAATATTTTAGGGTTAGTCTTACTTTCCATTGCAACTGACTTCTCATTTTCTATTTTAGCCAGTCTAATAGCCCTTTTGAAAGCCTTGTTGATTTCCTTATAGTCAGTATAGCTGCCTCTGTTCCCTCCTTCTTGTATAATTTAAATGCATGTTTCTTTTTCCTTATCATGATCTTTAAGGCATTGTTAAGCCACATGGGATGTGATTTACTCCTATTCATTTTATTTCCACATGGTACATGCCGATGAGTATGTTTATTTAGTAAGGATTGTTGTCCATTTATTTTCAGTATTTTTCCCTGTAAGTACTTTCTCCCAGTCTATATGTAGTATTGCTGCCCGTAGCCCATTAAAGTTAGCCCTTTTAAAATTTAGAGTTTTTGTTGGCACCTTACAACAACTCTGTTTTTTGTATTCAATCTCAAATGATACTGTGTTGTGATCACTGTTCCCCAAGGGTTCCCCTATTTTAACATTTGATATTATATCAATATTACTTGTGATGACTAAATCCAAGATGTTCCCATTTCTAGTAGGTTCTTGTATTACCTGGGAGAGATAATGATCCCCGAGTGTACTCAAGAACCTGCTCCCCTTAGCTGAGCTGCTGGTCTCATTTATCCAGTTTATTTCAGGGTAATTAAAGTCTCCCATTATTAGAACTTGCCCATGCGTAGCTGCATTTCCAATCTGTAACAATAATTGTATTTCCTCACTTTCAGCTATATTTGGGGGTTTATAGCATACTCCCACCAATATGCGTTTAGAATTAGCTCCTCCACTATTTAGCTCAACCCACAAAGATTCAATGATGCTGTTAGTGCCAGCATAAATATCTTCTCTGACTATAAGCTTAAATTCAGGCTTAACATACAGACAGATCCCTCCTTTTCTTTTACCATTTCCCCTATCTTTCCTAAATAGGTTATAACCATCCAGATTAACAGTCCAGTCATGAGATTCATCCCACCATGTTTCAGTAATGCCTATTAAGCCCCATTTTTCTTGTACTGCTAATATTTTTAGCTCGTCCATTTTCCCAGCCATACACTTTATGTTGCTATGGCTCTGCCGTTGTGAAGTGCTTACCACTGTATTTGAGGCCCCTATTAATACCTCTCTACTGTCTATTGTAACCCTCCCCCTTCTCCTCCCCCATGGGTAACTAATTCATCCCTTTCCCTCTCTACCCTATTTACCCCAATACTTCTATATAGTCTAAAACAAGTTAAAAAACCTGCTTCCAGCTCTAAGCAGAATTCCCAGAAAGACAGCTATTACATTGCATTCTGGGAAGCTGAGCTGAGGCTTGCAAATGTGCCCACAAATGCCTTGCTCTTCAATCCATAGTCATTATCAAACATAGCTTCCTTTAAGCTTATGCATGCTGTATTACACAGCTTTAAAGCAAAGCCAAGGTTCGATTAAACACAAGCTGAGAATCCTATCCATATACAGCTGTTTCAAGCTTACTGGCTATCATCAGCATGGAGCGTGATCTCAGCCTGTATTGTGGACTTTATGAGTAGGTAGTTTACCACAACAATAATTTATAATATGGTGGGCAAAAGAGCGATAGAAGCCCTCCACCGTACAATAGTACAGTAAATAAATAGTACAACTGTGTTCACATTTGAATGTCTAAAACAAGTTAAAAAACCTGCTTCCAGCTCAGAATTCTGAGAAAAACAATTATTACACTGCAATCTTTGAAGCTGAGCTGAGACTATATATATATATATATATATATATATATATATATATATATAACAAGAAAACAGTACCTTATCTTGACATATGCTTTATTTTATAACCTAAAAATATATTTCTAATTTTTAAAACAGTAAAAAATATCTCTCTTTGGGTAGAAAAAACTCAGGACCTTTTCCACAGGCAGCTGCATTACTATTTGGGCTATTTGGGCTATTTCAACAGCTATTGTTGTTGCTACTAGAATATGACTAAGTAGTTACAATGAGTCAGTCACAGTCTAATTCAATCACTAACAGCTTCTGCATCTTAATCTACTCATTCAGGCACAGTTAACTCAAACAGCTAGACTTCAATTGATCATAACTCCAATTTTCTAAATTAAAACACTTTTATACACTATGCTTTTTCACCCTCTATACAATGGTGCAGAGCACATACAGGAGACTTTCATGGTCCTTTAAATTATGTTAGCGAACTCTCATCCAGAATAGACTATAGGTAATGATTTTTTTGTTTTATGCTAGGATAAAAAACAAAAACAAAAAGATTATCTGCACCACATCATTGCTCTACAAGACACATCAATGAATGAAACCATAAATAATTTTGAATCCTGCAGTGACAATTAGTAACAAGTGTTTGTATCATAAAGTAGTATTTTTTTTATATTTCTTTTAATGTATATGGAATTAAATATATAAAAGTGCCTTAGTATGGGAGGTTAATCTACTTTTAGCATTTGAATTGGTTTCTGTTTGCTGGTGTGTTTGTATATTTATTTTTATTAATGTTCCTTATACAATTTTTCTAAAATGTATTTTTATTTTATTATTGTTCCTAATTATAGTTTCTATAATTAAATGTTATTCTATTAACTTATTTTGAATTTATATTTGCATCTCTCAGACTTAATAATAAAACAAAATCTGATTGAAGAGCTGAGATTTCGTGGTCTACCTTGAGTGCCTGAACTGTGTGGTGAGAAACTCTGAAACAATCTTTTTTTCAACAATTGGCACCCAATGTGGGGCCACTCTCTCCGAGGAGGAAAACAATTGGCAAGATGTTGGATCCGACTCTGCCGGGAGACATCTCAAGGCATGACAGGGACAGAGCTACACATGCGCCACCTTGGGAAAAGCCTGCAGAAGTGGGCCCTCTATGAGATGGATACCTGCTAAGCACATCTACATGGATGATGTGGCCCATCAAACCCAAACCTGAGCATCTACTGCCACACATTCAGCTGCACTTTGGTAAGACCTATTTTATCCTTTATGTAAATTGTAGTATTTCTAGGATTGTGATTTTTGAATAGAGGGAATGGGCGGAGAAGCAGAGTAGGTGTAGGTAGCTATCATTAATTCTGGGAGCAGAGCTGTAGATCTAAAAGGAGAGACATGTGCTTCTAGAGTTCGGATATGTGGTATTGGGGGTAGGATCAGTGAGAGAGATTACCTTGAAAATGTTGAAGGGACCAAAGTAATGCAGGAAGGTTAGAAATACATTTGTGAGAGGATCCTAAGTATAACAGATATAGAACCTGGGTTGATTGTCAGTGCGGAGCTGTAGTAGGGGTTTTAAGCATTTGTTGTTGCTAAGCATTTGCAAGGCTGGTTAGGGAGAGTGTCAGAAGGACTTGAGAGAAGGGGGGTCTCTCCCTCTCTTCTGATCATTATTTAGGGTGTGTTTGCATTAGTGGTGTTTCTGGATATGAGTGTGTGTGTGTGTGTGTGTGTGTCTGAGAGCTGTGTGAGCGTGTGGTTAAAATTCTAGGAGCTGTGATTTTTTTGTGTTTTTTCATTGCAATGGCTTCAGTTTGTGCTCTAAAGTGTTACTGTATTTTTTATGGACCGCAGGTTTTTGTGCTATTGCTTTCTTTATGTTTATTCATTGTTATATAGTTTGTATTTGTCTGCTTTGTTTGGCTTTCTTTTTGTTATTTGTTTGGCCTTGTTATTTGACTGGGATGTCCATGTATGTTTTGATTGTGGAGTGGTTTATGATGCTTTATATGGGGATTTCCTATTTTACCCTGAATATTATACTGAATACTAGCGAATTGCCCGTCAAAAAATTACGGCAATTAAATTGTAAGTGAGCTAATGCTGTTTGGTGTATTTAATGTGGCTGATGTAGCGTAGTTCGTTTTCTATGTCGTGCAACTTTTTCGTAATATCCGTAGCTTCGTTTTCTATGTCGTGCGACTTTTTCCGTAATATCCGTAGCTGTTTGGTGGTCTTTTTCGGAATAACCGTAGCTGTTTGGTGGTGTTTTGTGTGTTTATGGTAGTGCTTTGCGTGTTTAGGGACAATTAGCCTCGTTTTCGTTTTGTTCGGCAGCCATTTTTTCTCTTGCTTAGGTGATTTTCGGGTCTCTAAACTCCAAAATTTGTGCTTAAATGGAGGTGTAACTTCACTTGGTGGTGTTTTGCGTCTTTAGACTGCTGTAGCCTCGTTTTGTTTTTTTTCGGCGGCCATTTTTTCTCTCGCTTAGAGAATTTTTTAGTGTCTAAACTCTTTTAATTTGACTTAAATTGAGGTGCTCCCTCTTCCCGAAAGTAAGCTTTTTATGTATTTGTTGTGTGTATTTGTTGCATTTTTCATGTTTTGATGTGCGTGTTGTTGCGGCCGATTTTTGCGAGGTCGTAATGGGTAACGTGTCTCATATTTTCTTCGACGTAAATTTTGCCAGGGTCTCAATTGCTGTCAAGGAGCGCCTTTGGCTTCGCGAGGGCCGCAGGTTCGCTACGCGAGCCCACAAGCGTGAGCAACGGCTCGTATGCTCACAACTATATATGTGATATCATCTCAAAGACAGATATGTAAGTACGGTGTAAAATTTAAAATGTATTTTGTACAGTGAATTAATAAATTAATATGAATTAATAAATGAATATACTTTACCTATTTATATTTAATATGCAGCAATCAATATCCTGCAGAGCTAACAACCTCTTTGAATTTTCCTGCATCTGAAAATGTACAGTTGGACTGTTGATCAGAAAGTGTCAGCAATGTGGTAAGTGTGCAGTGTAAATAGGCTGCGTGTGCGGGGCCAAACCGTTTGTTTAGGCGGGTAAAGCGCTATTTTAGAATCGTAATGTTATTATTTGCAAGTTAGTGTTGGAGTCTTCTTTCTATGTGTTACTTGGCTCGCGAGCATTTTTCGTCCATTGTAATGGTCTATTTTGTATCTCCTACATTCATGGCTAACTAGTACATACCTGGCGGTGATTTGAGCAGCTCGGTCTCCTTCAGCCTTGTTTTAAAAAAAATTAGTCCGCCATTTTTTTCTCTTGCATAGCTAATTTTCGAGTGACGAAATACGTCAATTTTGGCTTAAATTTGTGTGCAACCTTACTCCCAGGCGTCCTGGTGTTCCCCCCGTGCTGTGTGTGAGTGTTTTTTTATTTTTTGTCTTTTTCGATTTCTGTGTTGCGTCCGTTAAAGTCATATTTTTGCGAGGTCGTTTTTTTTGCCCCGAAATTCCGAAGTCGTTCCGCATTCCTTAACTGCTTGCAGCTTAAGTAAGTCCCCCGTTTCTTAACTGCTTGCAGTCTAAATCCTGCATGTTTCAATGCCTCAACTGCTCGCTTTGCAAGGCTTGCAAGGCGATGAGCGCCTTTGGTGCTCATCACCTAAGTGCTCCGAGCTCCCATGTGTTTCAATGCCTCAACTGCTCGCCTTGCATTGCAAGGCTCACAGGGTGATGAGCACCTAAGTGCTCTGAGCTCAGAAGACTTCTGTGCCTCAAAAGCTCACCTCGCTAAGCGAGGCTCGCATGCATGACGACAAATTGCAGTTTGACAATTATAATATGTGATCCGGAATCAGATCATTTTTGGATGAATATTATAAATTATTGTTGTTTCCATGCTGTCAGCCACTTTAGATATTTATTAATAAATGTTTTATCTAGATTTGATTCCTATTTACAAATAGTGATTGCTAAAGAATTGGATTAAAGAGAAAAATAGAAAATTAGCAGATTTAATATACAGTTAAAATCATGTTAAAAGATAATATAATATAAAGTTTATGCTATAATCATTTTGACTTATGGGTTAAACATTATGATGAATATTGGCTAAAGCTTTTATATTGAGACAAAGCAGTTTCATTTAATTTAAAGTGACCAGACAAAAAATTTATTTTGTTTTAAAATGTTTATGAAATCTTATGTTATTTCACTTTTTGAAGACTCCTTTGATATGCAATGCATTATGACATGTGACAAAATTATGACAGATTAGAGGTATAATTCTCATAGAGACATTGAATGGTAGAATTAATACCTTTTGGTACAAGTCTAATAAGACAATCAGGTGTTGCCAGGTCAAATTAGTTTATGATTACATGTAGAGTTATGGAAGGAGTGAAGTACACTACCTGTACAATAATAGGTACCTGTTCCAAAAATAACATTATGAAAGCTTTAAGATAACAACTAACAAGACCCAATATTTTATGATAAGCCTGTAAGGATAGTAAGAAATGTCAACCGACCAAGAATGTAATTTTTCTTTTTATCAGTTTTCTTTTTTTTCCTTTTTTGATTTTTTGCTGGCCTGTTTCTTTTGTTGGCCAATATATTTTTTACATTTTAGCTGTACTTTTATGCCTTAATTGAGCCACCCTCATGTTACTGAACTTGAGGAGTAATAAGCAGTTTGACATTTCTCTCTGTCAGAATGAATGTGATATGTGCACAACCTCTGTTTTGTGTTTTATCCCCAGGTGGTCAATGGAAGGTGCCCATGTTACTGACAATAATTGGTGCAAAATATACAACGTGGTTAAATAACCTTTTTATAGCAATTCTGTTTTTTTTTTTGTCATAATAGTAGGTCTCACGCTATATGTACTATGTTTTTGTTTTTCCTTGCTGGGTAAATACTATCAAAATGTGACATGTATTCATCAAAGCCCATCCCCAGCTCGAATGATGGCCTTGGTGATAGAGAATTGGTAAAACCTAGTCAAGATATGTCTAGGCCTATAAGAAGGGAACATGATAAGTGATTAATTAATTTATGAGCTTAAAATGTCATAGCTTTATTAGTATAAATATATCAATAGTAATATAATTAGTAGTTTCTTCTTTAGTGTACAATCTGTTACTAGAGATGTCGCGAATAGTTTGCCGGCGGACTGTTCCCAGCGAACATAGCATGTTCGCGTTCGCGGCGAACTGCAAACATATGCGATGTTCGATCCGCCCCCTATACTTTATCATTGAGCAAACTTTGACCCTGCAACTCAGTCAGCAGACACATTCCAGCCAATCAACAGCATACACTCCCTTCCAGAGCCTTCTACCTCATGGACAGCAGCCATTTTGGAATCATAACTAACTTGCAGTCTTACTGAGAGGAGGCTGAGTGTAGGTGATACTGCATCAATAGGGAAAACCATAGCTAGGCTACTGTACACAGTGTGCGAAACAGACCTGAAGGACTCTTTTGATCTCTGCTGCAAGGACACCCCTGTGTCTCTTCCCCCCCTTATCATCATCCTCCCCTCACCTTAGCACCCAACCCTAACACCCCTCACTCTTATCCATAACACCCATCAACCTAACACCTAACCCTAACACCCCTCACACTTATCCCTAAGACCTAACACCCCTCACACTTATTCCTAACATGCCTCACCCTAACACCCCTTACACTTATCCTTAACACCCCTCACCCTAACACCTAACCCTAATACCCTCTCACACTTATCCCTAACACCCCTTACCCTAACACCTAACCTTAACATCCCTTACCCTAACACCCATCACACTTATCCCTAACACCCCTCACCCTAACACCTAACCCTAATACCCCCTCACACTTATCCCTAACACCCCTTACCCTAACACCTAACCCTAACATCCCTTACCCTAACACCCATCACACTTATCCCTAACACCCCTCACCCTAACACCTAACCCTAACACCCCTCACACTTATCCCTAACACCCCTCACCCTAACACCTAACACCCCTCACACTTATCCCTAACACCTAACCCTAACATCCCTCACCCTAACACCCCCCACACTTATCCCTAACACCCCTCACCCCAACACCTAACCCTAATACCGCCCTTACACTTATCCCTAACAGCCCTCACCCTAACACCCCCCACACTTATCCCTAATACCCCTCACCCTAACAACTAACCCGAACACCCATCACACTTATCCCTAACAACCCTCACCCTAACACCTAACCCTAATACCCCCTTACACTTATCCCTAACACCCCTCACCCTAACAACTAGCCCTAACACCCATCACACTTATCCCTAACACCCCTCACCCTAACCATAACACCCCTCACACATATCCCTAACACCTAACCATAACACCCATCACACTTATCCCTAACACCCCTCACCCTAACACCTAACCCTAACACCCCTCACACTTATCCCTAACACCCCTTACCCTAACCCTAACACCCCTCACACTTATCCCTAACACCTAACCCTAACATCCCTCACCCTAACACCCCCCACACTTATCCCTAACACCCCTCACCCTAACACCTAACCCTAACACCCCTTACACTTATCCCTAACACCCCTTACCCTAACCCTAACACCCCTCACACTTATCCCTAACACCTAACCCTAACATCCCTCACCCTAACATCACCCACACTTATCCCTAACACCCCTTACCCTAACACCTAACCCTAACACCCCTCACACTTATCCCTAACACCCCTCACCCTAACCCTAACACCCCTCACACTTATCCCTAACACCTAACCCTAACATCCCTCACCCTAACACCCCCCACACTTATCCCTAACACCCCTCACCCTAACACCTCACCCTAACACCCCTCACACTTATCCATAACACCCATCAACCTAACAGCTAACCCTAACACCCCTCACACTTATCCCTAAGACCTAACACCCCTCACACTTATTCCTAACATGCCTCAGCCTAACACCCCTTACACTTATCCTTAACACCCCTCACCCTAACACCTAACCCTAATACCCTCTCACACTTATCCCTAACACCCCTTACCCTAACACCTAACCCTAACACCCCTCACACTTATCCCTAAGACCTAACACCCCTCACACTTATTCCTAACATGACTCACCCTAACACCCCTTACACTTATCCTTAACACCCCTCACCCTAACACCTAACCCTAATACCCTCTCCCACTTATCCCTAATACCCCTTACCCTAACACCTAACCTTAACATCCCTTACCCTAACACCCATCACACTTATCTCTAACACCCCTCACCCTAACACCTAACCCTAATACCCCCTCACACTTATCCCTAACACCCCTTACCCTAACACCTAACCCTAACATCCCTTACCCTAACACCGATCACACTTATCCCTAACACCCCTCACCCTAACACCTAACCCTAACACCCCTCACACTTATCCCTAACACCCCTCACCCTAACACCTAACCCTAACACCCCTCACACTTATCCCTAACACCCCTCACCCTAACACCTAACACCCCTCACACTTATCCCTAACACCTAACCATAACATCCCTCACCCTAACACCCCCCACACTTATCCCTAACACCCCTCACCCCAACACCTAACCCTAATACCCCCCTTACACTTATCCCTAACAGCCCTCACCCTAACACCCCCCACACTTATCCCTAACACCCCTCACCCTAAAAACTAACCCTAACACCCATCACACTTATCCCTAACAACCCTCACCCTAACACCTAACCCTAATACCCCCTTACACTTATCCCTAACACCCCTCACCCTAACAACTAGCCCTAACACCCATCACACTTATCCCTAACACCCCTCACCCTAACCATAACACCCCTCACACTTATCCCTAACACCTAACCCTAACACCCATCACACTTATCTCTAACACCCCTCACCCTAACACCTAACCCTAATACCCCCTCACACTTATCCCTAAAACCCCTTACCCTAACACCTAACCCTAACATCCCTTACCCTAACACCCCTCACACTTATCCCTAACACCTAACCCTAACATCCCTCACCCTAACACCCCCCACACTTATCCCTAACACCCCTCACCCTAACACCCCTTACACTTATCCCTAACACCCCTTACCCTAACCCTAACACCCCTCACACGTATCCCTAACACCTAACCCTAACATCCCTCACCCTAACACCATCCCACACTTATCCCTAACACCCCTTACCCTAACACCTAACCCTAACACCCCTCACACTTATCCCTAACACCTAACCCTAACATCCCTCACCCTAACACCCCCCACACTTATCCCTAACACCCCTCACCCTAACACCTCACCCTAACACCCCTCACACTTATCCATAACACCCATCAACCTAACACCTAACCCTAACACCCCTCACACTTATCCCTAAGACCTAATACCCCTCACACTTATTCCTAACATGCCTCACCCTAACACCCCTTACACTTATCCTTAACACCCCTCACCCTAACACCTAACCCTAATACCCTCTCACACTTATCCCTAACAACCCCTTACCCTAACACCTAACCTTAACATCCCTTACCCTAACACCCATCACACTTATCCCTAACACCCCTCACCCTAACACCTAACCCTAATACCCCCTCACACTTATCCCTAACACCCCTTACCCTAACACCTAACCCTAACATCCCTTACCCTAACACCCATCACACTTATCCCTAACACCCCTCACCCTAACACCTAACCCTAACACCCCTCACACTTATCCCTAACACCCCTCACCCTAACACCTAACACCCCTCACACTTATCCCTAACACCCCTCACCCTAACAACTAACCCTAACACCCATCACACTTATCCCTAACACCCCTCACCCTAACCATAACACCCCTCACACTTATCCCTAACACCTAACCCTAACACCCATCACACTTATCTCTAACACCCCTCACCCTAACACCTAACCCTAATACCCCCTCACACTTATCCCTAACACCCCTTACCCTAACACCTAACCCTAACATCCCTTACCCTAACACCCATCACACTTATCCCTAACACCCCTCACCCTAACACCTAACCCTAACACCCCTCACACTTATCCCTAACACCCTCACCCTAACACCTAACACCCCTCACACTTATCCCTAACACCTAACCATAACATCCCTCACCCTAACACCCCCCACACTTATCCCTAACACCCCTCACCCCAACACCTAACCCTAATACCCCCCTTACATCTATCCCTAACAGCCCTCACCCTAACACCCCCCACACTTATCCCTAACACCCCTCACCCTAACAACTAACCCTAACACCCATCACACTTATCCCTAACAACCCTCACCCTAACACCTAACCCTAATACCCCCTTACACTTATCCCTAACACCCCCCACCCTAACAACTAGCCCTAACACCCATCACACTTATCCCTAACACCCCTCACCCTAACCATAACACCCCTCACACGTATCCCTAACACCTAACCCTAACACCCATCACACTTATCCCTAACACCCCTCACCCTAACACCTAACCCTAACACCCCTCACACTTATCCCTAACACCCCTTATCCTAACCCTAACACCCCTCATACTTATCCCTAACACCTAACCCTAACATCCCTCACCCTAACACCCCCCACACTTATCCCTAACACCACTCACCCTAACACCTAACCCTAACACCCCTTACACTTATCCCTAACACCCCTTGCCCTAACCCTAACACCCCTCACACTTATCCCTAACACCTAACCCTAACATCCCTCACCCTAACACCATCCCACACTTATCCCTAACACCCCTTACCCTAACACCTAACCCTAACACCCCTCACACTTATCCCTAACACCCCTCACCCTAACCCTAACACCCCTCACACTTATCCCTAACACCTCACCCTAACATCCCTCACCCTAACACCCCCCACACTTATCGCTAACACCCCTCACCCTAACACCTCACCCTAACACCCCTCACACTTATCCATAACACCCATCAACCTAACACCTATCCCTAACACCCCTCACACTTATCCCTAAGACCTCACACCCCTCACACTTATTCCTAACATGCCTCACCCTAACACCCCTTACACTTATCCTTAACACCCCTCACCCTAACACCTAACCCTAATACCCTCTCACACTTATCCCTAACACCCCTTACCCTAACACCTAACCTTAAAATCCCTTACCCTAACACCCATCACACTTATCCCTAACACCCCTCACCCTAACACCTAACCCTAATACCCCCTCACACTTATCCCTAACACCCCTTACCCTAACACCTAACCCTAACATCCCTTACCCTAACACCCCTCACACTTATCCCTAACACCCCTCACCCTAACACCTAACACCCCCCACAGTTATCCCTAACACCCCTCACCCCAACACCTAACCCTAATACCCCCCTTACACTTATCCCTAACAGCCCTCACCCTAACACCCCCACACTTATCCCTAACACCCCTCACCCTAACAACTAACCCTAACACCCATCACACTTATCCCTAACAACCCTCACCCTAACACCTAACCCTAATACCCCCTTACACTTATCCCTAACACCCCTCACCCTAACAACTAGCCCTAACACCCATCACACTTATCCCTAACACCCCTCACCCTAACCATAACACCCCTCACACTTATCCCTAACACCTAACCCTAACACCCATCACACTTATCCCTAACACCCCTCACCCTAACACCTAACCCTAACACCCCTCACACTTATCCCTAACACCCCTTACCCTAACCCTAACACCCTTCACACTTATCCCTAACACATAACCCTAACATCCCTCACCCTAACACCCCCCACACTTATCCCTAACACCCCTCACCCTAACACCTAACCCTAACACCCCTTACACTTATCCCTAACACCCCTTACCCTAACCCTAACACCCCTCACACTTATCCCTAACAGCTAACCCTAACATCCCTCACCCTAACACCACCCACACTTATCCCTAACACCCCTTACCCTAACACCTAACCCTAACACCCCTCACACTTATCCCTAACACCCCTCACCCTAACCCTAACACCCCTCAAACTTATCCCTAACACCTAACCCTAACATCCCTCACCCTAACACCCCCCACACTTATCCCTAACACCTCTCACCCTAACACCTCACCCTAACACCCCTCACACTTATCCCTAACAATCCTTACACTAACACCCCTCACACTTATCCCTAACACCCCTCACCCTAACCCTAACACCCCTCACAATTATCCCTAACACCTAACCCTAACATCCCTCACCCTAACACCCCCCACTTATCTCTAACACCCCTCACCCTAACACCTAACCCTAATACCCCTTACACTTATCCCTAACAGCCCTCACCCTAACACCCCCCACACTTATCCCTAACACCCCTCACCCTAACACCTAGCCCTAACAACCCTCACACTTATCCCTAACACCTAACCCTAACACCCCTCACACTTATCCCTAACACCCCTTACCCTAACCCTAACACCCCTCACAATTATCCCTAACACCTAACCCTAACATCCCTCACCCTAACACCCCCCACACTTATCCCTAACACCCCTCACCCCAACACCTAACCCTAATACCCCCCTTACACTTATCCCTAACAGCCCTCACCCTAACACCCCCCACACTTATCCCTAACACCCCTCAGCCTAACAACTAACCCTAACACCCATCACACTTATCCCTAACAACCCTCACCCTAACACCTAACCCTAATACCCCCTTACACTTATCCCTAACACCCCTCACCCTAACAACTAGCCCTAACACCCATCACACTTATCCCTAACACCCCTCACCCTAACCATAACACCCCTCACACTTATCCCTAACACCTAATCCTAACACCCATCACACTAATCCCTAACACCCCTCACCCTAACACCTAACCCTAACACCCCTCACACTTATCCCTAACACCCCTTACTATAACCCTAACACCCTTCACACTTATCCCTAACACATAACCCTAACATCCCTCACCCTAACACCCCCCACACTTATCCCTAACACCCCTCACCCTAACACCTAACCCTAACACCCCTTACACTTATCCCTAACACCCCTTACCCTAACCCTAACACCCCTCACACTTATCCCTAACACCTAACCCTAACATCCCTCACCCTAACACCACCCACACTTATCCCTAACACCCCTTACCCTAACACCCAACCCTAACACCCCTCACACTTATCCCTAACACCCCTCACCCTAACCCTAACACCCCTCACACTTATCCCTAACACCTAACCATAACATCCCTCACCCTAACACCCCCCACACTTATCCCTAACACCCCTCACCCTAACACCTCACCCTAACACCCCTCACACTTATCCCTAACA
This sequence comes from Discoglossus pictus, assembly GCA_027410445.1. Taxonomy (NCBI): domain Eukaryota; kingdom Metazoa; phylum Chordata; class Amphibia; order Anura; family Alytidae; genus Discoglossus; species Discoglossus pictus. The sequence continues at coordinate 237,187,318 of CM050166.1, forward strand.
CCCCTTACACTAACACCCCTCACACTTATCCCTAACACCCCTCACCCTAACCCTAACACCCCTCACAATTATCCCTAACACCTAACCCTAACATCCCTCACCCTAACACCCCCCACTTATCTCTAACACCCCTCACCCTAACACCTAACCCTAATACCCCTTACACTTATCCCTAACAGCCCTCACCCTAACACCCCCCACAATTATCCCTAACACCCCTCACCCTAACACCTAGCCCTAACAACCCTCACACTTATCCCTAACACCTAACCCTAACACCCCTCACACTTATCCCTAACACCCCTTACCCTAACCCTAACACCCCTCACAATTATCCCTAACACCTAACCCTAACATCCCTCACCCTAACACTCCTCACCCTAACACCTAACCCTAACACCCCTTACCCTAACCCTAACACCCCTCACACTTATCCCTAACACCTAACCCTAACATCCCTCACCCTGCAGTTATAATATGTGATACGGAATCAGATCATTTTTGGATGAATATTATAAATTATGTTTCCATGCTGTCGGCCACTTTAGATATTTATTAATAAATGTTTTATCTAGATTGGATTCCTATTTACAAATAGTGATTGCTAAAGAATTGGATTAAAGAGAAAAATAGAAAATTAGCAGATTTAATATACAGTTAAAATCATGTTAAAAGATAATATAATATAAAGTTTATGCTATAATCATTTTGACTTATGGGTTAAACATTATGATGAATATTGGCTAAAGCTTTTATATTGAGACAAAGCAGTTTCATTTAATTTAAAGTGACCAGACAAAACATTTATTTTGTTTTAAAATGTTTATGAAATGTTATGTTATTTCACTTTTTGAAGACTCCTTTGATATGCAATGCATTATGACATGTGACAAAATTATGACAGATTAAAGGTATAATTCTCATAGAGACATTGAATGGTAGAATTAATACCTTTTGGTACAAGTCTAATAAGACAATCAGGTGTTGCCAGGTCAAATTAGTTTATGATTACATGTAGAGTTATGGAAGGAGTGAAGTACACTACCTGTACAATAATAGGTACCTGTTCAAAAAAAAACATTATGAAAGCTTTAAGATAACAACTAACAAGACCCAATATTTTATGATAAGCCTGTAAGGATAGTAAGAAATGTCAACCGACCAAGAATGTAATTTTTCTTTCTATCAGTTTTCTTTTTTTTCCTTTTTTGATTTTTTGCTGGCCTGTTTCTTTTGTTGGCCAATATATTTTTTACATTTTAGCTGTACTTTTATGCCTTAATTGAGCCACCCTCATGTTACTGAACTTGAGGAGTAATAAGCAGTTTGACATTTCTCTCTGTCAGAATGAATGTGATATGTGCACAACCTCTGTCTTGTGTTTTATCCCCAGGTGGTCAATGGAAGGTGCCCATGTTACTGACAATAATTGGTGCAAAATATACAACCTGGTTAAATAACCTTTTTATAGCAATTCTGTTTTTTTTTTTTGTCATAATAGTAGGTCTCACGCTATATGTACTATGTTTTTGTTTTTCCTTGCTGGGTAAATACTATCAAAATGTGACATGTATTCATCAAAGCCCATCCCCAGCTCGAATGATGGCCTTGGTGATAGAGAATTGGTAAAACCTAGTCAAGATATGTCTAGGCCTATAAGAAGGGAACATGATAAGTGATTAATTAATTTATGAGCTTAAAATGTCATAGCTTTATTAATATAAATATATCAATAGTAATATAATTAGTAGTTTCTTCTTTAGTGTACAATCTGTTACTAGAGATGTCGCGAATAGTTTGCCGGCGGACTGTTCCCGGCGAACATAGCATGTTCGCGTTCGCGGCGAACTGCGAACATATGCGATGTTCGATCTGCCCCCTATACTTTATCATTGAGCAAACTTTGACCCTGCAACTCAGTCAGCAGACACATTCCAGCCAATCAACAGCATACACTCCCTTCCAGAGCCTTCTACCTCATGGACAGCAGCCATTTTGGAATCATAACTAACTTGCAGTCTTACTGAGAGGAGGCTGAGTGTAGGTGATACTGCATCAATAGGGAAAACCATAGCTAGGCTACTGTACACAGTGTGCGAAACAGACCTGAAGGACTCTTTTGATCTCTGCTGCAAGGACACCCCTGTGTCTCTTCCCCCCTTATCATCAGCCTCCCCTAACCCTAATACCCCCTCACACTTATCCCTAACACCCCTTATCCTAACACCGAACCCTAACATCCCTTACCCTAACACCCATCACACTTATCCCTAACAACCCTCGCCCTAACACCTAACCCTAACACCCCTCACACTTATCCCTAACAGCCCTCACCATAACACCCCCCACACTTATCCCTAACACCCCTCACCCTAACAACTAACCCTAACACCCATCACACTTATCCCTAACAACCCTCACCCTAACACCTAACCCTAATACCCCCTTACACTTATCCCTAATACCCCTCACCCTAACACCTAACACCCCTCACACTTATCCCTAACACCTAACCCTAACATCCCTCACAGTAACACCCCCCACACTTATCCCTAACACCCCTCACCCCAACACCTAACCCTAATACCCCTTACACTTATCCCTAACAGCCCTCACCATAACACCCCCCACACTTATCCCTAACACCCCTCACCCTAACAACTAACCCTAACACCCATCACACTTATCCCTAACAACCCTCACCCTAACACCTAACCCTAATACCCCCTTACACTTATCCCTAACACCCCTCACCCTTACAACTAGCCCTAACACCCATCACACTTATCCCTAACACCCCTCACCCTAACCATAACACCCCTCACACTTATCCCTAATACCTAACCCTAACACCCATCACACTTATCCCTAACACCCCTCACCCTAACACCTAACCCTAACACCCCTCACACTTATCCCTAACACCCCTTAACCTAACCCTAACACCCCTCACACTTATCCCTAACAGCTAACCCTAACATCCCTCACCCTAACACCCCCCACACTTATCCCTAACACCCCTCACACTTATCCCTAACACCCCTCACCCTAACCCTAACACCCCTCACACTTATCTCCAACACCTAACCCTAACATCCCTCACCCTAACACCCCCCACACTTATCCCTAACACCCCTCACCCTAACACCTCACCCTAACACCCCTCACACTTATCCCTAACACCCCTTACACTAACACCCCTCACACTTATCCCTAACACCCCTCACCCTAACCCTAACACCCCTTACAATTATCCCTAACACCTAACCCTAACATCCCTCACCCTAACACCCCCCACTTATCTCTAACACCCCTCACCCTAACACCTAACCCTAATACCCCTTACACTTATCCCTAACAGCCCTCACCCTAACACCCCCCATACTTATCCCTAACACCCCTCACCCTAACACCTAGCCCTAACAACCCTCACACTTAACCCTAACACCTAACCCTAACACCCCTCACACTTATCCCTAACACCCCTTACCCTAACCCTAACGCCCCTCACAATTATCCCTAACACCTAACCCTAACATCCCTCACCCTAACACCCCCACACTTATACCTAACACCCCTCACCCTAACACCTAACCCTAACACCCCTTACCCTAACCCTAACACCCCTCACACTTATCCCTAACACCTAACCCTAACATCCCTCACCCTAACACCACCCACACTTATCCCTAACACCCCACACCCTAACACCTAACCCTAACACCCCTCACACTTATCCCTAACACCCCTCACCCTAACCCTAACACCCCTCACACTTATCCCTAACACCTAACCCTAACATCCCTCACCCTAACACCCCCCACACTTATCCCTTACACCCCTCACCCTAACACCTCACCCTAACACCCCTCACACTTATCCCTAACACCCCTTACACTAACACCCCTCACACTTATCCCTAACACCCCTCACCCTAACACCTAACCCTAACACCCATCACACTTATCCCTAACACCCCTCAAACTTATCCCTAACACCCCTCACCCTAACACCTAACCCTAACACCCCTCACACTTATCCCTAACACCCCTCACACTTATCCCTAACACCCCTTACCCTAACCCTAACACCCCTCACACTTATCCCTAACACCTAACCCTAACATCCCTCACCCTAACAACCCCACACTTATCCCTAACACCCCTCACCCTAACACCTAACCAAAACACCCCTCACGCTTATCCCTAACACCCCTCACCCTAACCCTAACACCCCTCACACTTATCCCTAACACCTAACCCTAACATCCCTCACCCTAACACCCCCCACACTTATTCCTAACACCCCTCACCCTAACACCTAACCCTAACACCCCTCACACTTATCCCTAACACCCCTCACCCTAACCCTAACACCCCCCACAATTATCCCTAACACCCCTCACCCTAACACCTAACCAAAACACCCATCACGCTTATCCCTAACACCCCTCACCCTAACCCTAACACCCCTCACACTTATCCCTAACACCTAACCCTAACATCCCTCACCCTAACACCCCCCACACTTATCCCTAACACCCCTCACCCTAACACCTAACCCTAACACCCCTCACACTTATCCCTAACGCCCCTTACACTAACACCCCTCACACTTATCCCTAACACCCCTCACCCTAACTCCTAACCCTAACACCCCTCACAGTTATCCCTAACACCCCTCACCCTAACCCTAACACCCCTCACACTTAGCCCTAACTCCCCTCACCTTAACACCTAACCCCCTCACCCTTATCCCTAACACCCCTTACCCTAACACCCCTCACACTTATCCCTGTGTCTCTTCCCCCCTTATCATCAAGGGAGGGGGAGGATGATGAGGGAGGGGGGAAGAGACACAGGGGAGGATGATGAGGGAGGGGGAAACAGACACAGGGGAGGATGATGAGGGAGGGGGTAAAGAGATACAGGGGAGGGTGATGAGGAAGGGGGGAAAGAGACACAGGGGAGGATGATGAGGGAGGGGGGGAAGAGACACAGGGGAAGATGATGAGGGAGGGGTAAAAGAGACACAGGGGAGGATGATGAGGGAGGGGGGAAAGAGACACAGGGGAGGATGATGATGGAGGGGGAAGAGACACAGGGGAGGATGATGAGGGAGGGGGTAAAGAGATACAGGGGAGGATGATGAGGGAATGTGGGAGGATGATGAGGGAGGGGGGATGAGACACAGGGGAGGGTGATGAGGAAGGGGGGAAAGAGACACAGGGGAGGATGATGAGGGAGGGGGTAAATAGATACAGGGGAGGATGATGATGGAGGGGGATGTTAGGTTATTTATGCCCTTTATGGATTAAAACCAGACTCTGCATCAACTATGTAATTTTCAGTGGGAGTTTTGACATGGATCCCCCTCCGGCATGCTACAGTCCAGGTGTTAGTCCCCTTAAAACAACTTTTCCATCACTATTGTGGCCAGAAAGAGTCCCTGTGGGTTTTAAAATCCGCCTGCCCATTGAAGTCTATGGCGGTTCGCCGGGTTTCGCGAACCGAAAATGTTATGTTTGCGACATCACTATCTGTTACAGCCTAAATCAAATAATAAAGTTAAGTTTTATCACTTATAGAGATACAATGTAGTAGTGTTGAAACTATCCTAATGACAAGTTTGCTGCTTCTGCAGGAGAAAAATACTAATGGCTGCTTATGCATTTTACACGTCAATATATTTTACTTGTCCTTGCATGATTTGCATTACTGACCTAACTGGTTCTGTTTTATATACCACCTCTTGTTCATTATAGAGTTATGCATATGTGAAAATGTAATTTACAGTTAGGGTGGAGTTTAGGATAGGTGTGTATGATGAGAGGATGTCTGGTTGAAACATGTATGGACGTTCTCGAATGACAGATCTTGAATGTTTGGATTTTTGTTTTTATTTTTGTCTCACTTGCCTACCCCAGAAGAAGATGACCCTGAAAAGACCAAAACAAAGTAGAGTAACAAAGATGTCACAAGCAGTCCTGATATATGATGAGAGAAAGTCTCTACCAAGTATCTATCCTGATGACAACAGATAATACAGATGAAGAACCAGATACAGAGTTTGCTGACTGAAAGACAAAGCCCATACAAAAGTATTGCTATGGTTCTGCACCCAAGAAAAGGGGTACAGGCCAAACTCTTGTTCATTGATTTGGAAAGACGCTCATGCAAATATCTGCTGGCAACAACAATATGCAAAGATCTACGAGGAAGTCACATACTCCTTGGTCTGTGCCTGGACATTTGCATATGATGGACTTTTTCTTTGACCAGAGGATCTTGTTATCCAGAAGCAATCTGCCTGTTTTTTGGTTTTTTTTATTTTAATCGTGTGACCACAGAGGGGTCTGGCCTAGTGTGATATGTAAGCCTGGATTTGTATGAAGATTGTCTGAGCCTATGTTTTCATTGTTTTGTAATTTTTCAAATTTTCCACTCTTTTCTAATCCTGTCTTCCTTCTGTACTGTCCTTTGGCTTCTAAAACGTATGCACCTTGTTCTGTCAACTTGCTAGGATATAGAATGCACTAACATCTGATAAGGGAGAGCGACTAGGGAGAGAAGTTATCTTGCATAAACTCTGGGTTGATGGTAATATCAGTGAAAAAATATATTTTAGGATGTGTTTCTGCAATGATTTATGATAATCTTATTATTGGCTATTGGTTACATCTATCATCTCAATGCCTAATATGAACAAGACAGGGAGTATAAAGGGAAGTTGTCTAAAATCTGTGCCACATCCCTCACCTTGCCACAAGCATTACCCTTAGCACTAATGCACACGAGAACCTCAGTAAATAGAGTAACACACCTAACTCCTCATGAGATGGTTATGTTAAGGCCTGTGTAAACTCCATTCATTAGATCTAATGACCCACAGGGCTTAGATGCTTTATCTGATGAATTGTGCAATTATGTCAAAGACCTGGTAACACTCTGTCTAAGTCTGTCTATTTCCAGGTGCATGGTATCCAGCTAATAGAAGTGGACCCTATGTACACACCCACTCACCCTTATGAGCTGAGAGTCAAGGTGTACATCAAGGTATTTAAGCATAAGTGGAAAGAGCCAAGATGAGAGGTTCTTTTCACCATCACCCTTGCCTTGAAAGTAGAGTAAAAACGCTTTTAGGTACATCATACGCACTGCACCCCAGTTTTACCATGACAAGGCAAAGACCCCAAGGTGGCTGCCCAAAGAAGGACAGTGCCATCCAGACATGCCAGGAGCTTGGATGGCTTTGCATCAGACTATGTATTATGATTACCATTGGACTCATTGCTTATGCTATTGACTTTGCATACCAGGAGCCACCCACTCCCGCTGATCATCCACATCGCAACCTGCACCCACGACATAACAAAGATCCATGGACTGATAACCTTTTTGTACAAATTACAGACTTAAACGCACACGTTAAATCTTACTAATTGTTATCATAATCATATAGTTGTGTTGTGTATCATTGTTTCCTGCTGTAAGGGACTAGCCAACAGGTTGGTTTCATAGCTTGTTTTCGTGCAAAAGACTCCATGGTTGTGCCAGGGCACACCTTTGGTTTATGGAAACCTCACAATTTTGCAGTGTGATACTTTAGCAGTGTCAAAGGGGAGAATGAAGTAGTTTATATATTGCTATCATTATGATATATTATAAAAAGAGCACTGAATGTATTGCTATTAATTCAGACAGCACTGCAGGGGTTAATACATTATTGTTGGACAAAACAGAAAAACAAGCCGAGGCCCCGTTCTTAGAGCTAAAGACCAAATGCTATAATAGATAAGCAAAGACAGTGCTGGGTCATAAGGTACGCCCCCAAAAGTAGCTGATAACCTTAGGAATACACTTGCCTCAAAGTACTAAGTCATGGGACATGGCTGAAAAGTACCAGATAACCTCAGAAATATGCAAACTGTAGAAAATGTATTGTACAAGATAAAATAGTGCTGATGTAATAAGACTGCTATAGAAGGTCTGTGCTAGATCACTGTGTCAAATCCACATTTGTGCTACTTCTACTCTATGTGCATCTCTCAGGCTTGATAAAAAAATGAAATCTGATTGAAGCACTGAGATTTTGTGGTCTTCCTTGAGTGCCTGAACTGTGTGGTGAGAAACTCTGAAACAATCTTTTCTTCAACAATCCTGTGCATCAAGTGTTTTCCTTTGATTGTTTGATGGTTCACTGGAATTGTGTGTCTTTAAGGTGGAAAAAATTGTGGATAACGTTGCTTAAATATGTATATATGTCTTTTCCAGAGTTTTTCTAATTGATTTCTCTCAATTAATTTATCCTTCTCAACATAATTTTTGTATAATATTTACACTTCAATTTCTTCTAAGAAACCACCAGAGTAAGATTCTCACCTTCAAAAAACTCTCCCATCATCTAGTTCTCTCTCATGTAGTGTGGTAGGGGTGGCCACTGTCGCACACTAACAGCTGCTTGAGCGACATTTGAGAGCTGAGTGTCAGGACCAAAGCAGATGAGCCACTCCTAGGAGTATGACTGCTTCCCCATCAGAGATACTACCCCTCTCTGACACCCCATACACCTCAGTTTCAGATGCCATACCAACAGAAGTTTAAAAAGTCAGTGGGCCTGTGCTGCTATTGAATCTCACTGAGCTGTTTAAGTCCTTCTGAAAGCAAGGATGCACAGGAATTGAGACATCATACACATCTTTAAGAGGATGAGCAAACACCAAGTATGCAACAATCAACAGTGGAATCTTGCTGCTCTTAACGGCAATGAAAGTTCTTGCATGAGTTCTGCTTGGCTTCCGTAAGAGACTAGGAGCCATTGACATGATCTTCGCTGCACGTCAATCACTGGAAAAGTGTCCAGAGCAGATTTGTGAACTTTACACAATTTTTGACCAGGGACTGTGGAGAATCATGTTGAAATGTGGCTTTCCTGATATATTCATATTAATAGTATGGCAACTTCATAATGGTATGATATCCTGAATAATGGTGAAACATCTTAGGCTGTCCCTGTCACCAACGGCGGTAAACAAAGGAGAGGTCCAACACCCACTCTATTCAGCATGATGTTTTCTGCCACTCTGCCAGTCTTTCAGCACTGAGCTAAAGGAGTAGTCCAGAAGTACAAAACTGAGGGGAAACTCTTTGATTTGAGGAGACTGCACACTGTCATCAAGATGAAGGATACTGTACAGCAAGATTTTCTCTTTGCCAATAATCGTGCTCTGAATGCTTGTACAGAGCCAGAAATGCCTACCAGTATGGAAAAGTTTTCACTTGCATGCAGCAGCTTTGGTATGGCATTAACATCAAGAGGGCTGAGGTCATGCACCAGCTAACTCCCCATGCTTCAAACACAGAACCATGCATTACTGTAAATGGACAGAAATTGCAGGTAGTGGCCCAGTACACGTACCTGGGCAGTACCCTGTTCCAAGGAGTGTGAATAGATGCATAAGTAAACTCCAGAATTGCAAAAGCCAGCGATGCCCTCAACAGATTACTCTCAAGCATTTGGGAACTTCAACGGATCAGCCTACAAATGAAGCTAAAGGTATACAGAACAGTGGTGCTTCCAACTGCACTATGTGCTCTCAATAGATGGGCTGCCTACCGGAGTCATGCCCAATTGCTCAATCACTTCTACATATGCTCTCTGAGCAAGCCTTGGATGGCAGGAAAAGTGCTGGATACTAAAGTCCTTTCCAGATCCAGTCTGCCATCATTTCACACAATGCAGATGGAAGCCCTGACCAGATGGGCTGGGCTTGCTGCCAGAATGTCAGATGAGTGCATGCCCAAATGGCTCTTCTACAGAAAACTCACTCAGGGAAATCACTCCAATGGAGGACAAAAGACGCCATTCAAGTAAATGCTGAAGGCTTCCTTTGAGTCCTTCTGGATCAACAACACTATCTCAGAAACCCTCACACTGAACCTTCCAGAATAGCACAGTCTCGATCATAAAGGCTGCCAAACCTCCAAGGCAATACATACTGCTAAGGGTGAACTTATAACTTGTTGGGACAGACAAATAACAACATATCTTTATTATGTGAACATTGCTGCTTTAAAAACAATTAAAAAAGAGGAAATATCCAAACAATGAACATGATAACCCTTTGTTTATAATTTTCAAATTGGGCTATTGGCCAGATACCCTATGACCCCAAATATAGTTCTACCTAACTGAAATGCTCAATGTTTGCACTCCAACTCTTGGTAGTCCCTACGATAACAAACCATTTTGGTTACTTTAGTATACCCATATGAAATCTTAATAAGCGGTTGAAGGGCCTATAAAAAGTTATTGTTCTTGGCATTATTCAAAGTGGCTAGGAAGCAAACTGAAGAATAAGATTCAAATTCAAAAATACTCATTTACTTTGCATCTGTATCACTGGACTAACATGGCTGTTCCAATTGTCACACCATTTTAAAATGCACCATGCAAATACATAAAATTAATTATTATCTAGTATCCAAGGTGAGTATTGTACATACCTTTGTAAACTGGAGACGTGTATTCAGCATTAAGAAGTTCTTTCAAGTCAGACTGCTCTTCTGCAAAGGCTGTAATTGCTTTTACTGTTTCAAATGTGTTTTCTTTGGACTGTAATAAAGCTTTCATCAAGCAGGTTTTTCCAGTTTCTTTTTCTTTTAAAATATAAGTAAAGAAAAACTTTTAGCTGTTGGAATATGGAAATCAACCCAGACCTGGATTTGGATCTAGTCTGAACATGATAAAATACTTGTGACTGTGTGTTTGCAGACACTTTAGAATTAGCTGTAATCTCAGTTATGTATAATTTAAACCCAAATTATTTGAAGCAGTATCCAAAAATGACTCTACTGAATTTGGAGAACATAATAAACTGCTTAATGTTAATTATTAAAGCACTTTTAGGCCTGATCATCTCAACACCCTCTGATTCGAGTTTTTGCTTTTTAATTCTTCCATAAAAAAACTATCTTGCAACTGCCTGCCAGTTTGTGACAGATACAGTACAGGTGTTTGCGTGAAGTGTGTAGGTGAAAGTGTTAATCACAAAACAGCTAATTGTCAGTCAACTACAGTTGCTGTAAATACCATAATAAAATGCTTCCAGTTATTCTGTTATCAGATGTCCAAGGCAGAGGTAGTCAATTGTTTTTTTAGCTTATTTAATTATTTGGAAGCTTTATTAGAGATTTATCATAAATAATGCAGTGGATGTCCAGTAGAAAGGGTTTGGAAATCCTGAATGGGACGCGGGTCTGCTTATTGACTACCCCTGGTATAATGCTTCTGTATCATATCATAGGACTGTGAATATGGTAGTGATTTACTACTACTACTACTATTAATAATATGCATAATAATAATAATAACACTAATAGGAATTAGAATTGTATTTCACATGTAGCCGAATATTTTCTCCAGTGACTATTTTCTCTCACTCAGATATAACAATATTATCAAAACAAGCGCACTTAACTCTATTTAACTAATGTATAGAGTAGTATATTAACTTTAACCTTCTAAAAATAATGAAGTTCTTTACCATTCTAGATCTACAGGATCGCATACTTTAAATTTGTTGTATATTTCTAGTCACTGTGTGCGATAGACTTCTCTCTCAGCAGTTACATTATATATAAGGGTGCATGGCACATATACCAATATCTGAATTTTACTGTATTAGTCATTATTGTATAGGACTAATATAAAGCAATACTCCTGGTTTAAATATTTAGCTTGAGTAAAGTTATCAAATTAGTATCTCAGATAAACAAAACAAACATCACATATATAGTTGTGGATCTTGCGATGTTGGTGACGTTTGCGATGTTGGTCACCCTCTTGCGGCCTTCACAAAGTGAGGGCTCCTTGAAGCACGCAGGACTTAGGCTGCAATGAGCGCCAAAGGAGCTCATTGCACTGTGAGCCTCGCAAAGTGAGGTGAGCTGTTGAAGCACGCAGGACTTAGGCCGAAGGCGTTCATTGCATTGCGAGCCTTGCGAAGCGAGGCGAGCCATAGAAGCACGCAGGACTTAAGCTGCAAGGGTTGCAACTGGGATCCAAGCACGTAACTCTAAAAACACATAAAATCAGCATTTGAGCCATATTTGGCATTTTTCGTCAATCCAAAATCGGCTAAGCAAGGAAGAAAATGGTGGCCGAAAAACATAAAATTCTGAAACTGGATGAAAACGAGGACGAGCAAAGCCAGGCATGCGAGACTTAGAAAATACACAACGGCGAAGACAGTAACACTTACACCGACAACACCAGGCACGCGGGACATTGAAAATAAAACCAATGGCAGTCATCGCATAACACGCAAACATTCAGCTGACACATAGAGGAGAAAGACACAGAGAAGGAACGGGGGGAGATGGTGGAAAGAGACACAGGGCATTCCCAAGCACAAAAGTTGCAGGTTAACTAAACGTGCAATGAGCGGACCGTACAGTAGGAGGGTGGAAAGGCACAGCAAGCGTGAAAGGCTTGCAATGAGTGCTAAAGGCACTCAGCGTGGGGATTGCGATGAGTGCCGAAGGTGAGCAGTGCAAAATCAGGAAAGTTGAAGTACACAGGGGAGAAGCTTGCAATGAGCGCCGAAGGCGCTTATTGTGAGCCACGAGATGAGCAGGTCTCGCGATGAACGCCGAAGGTGCTCAAAGGAGCAAAAGCCTCACATTGTGTGGCAAACAGCATTGCCAGCCTTACAATTTTATTCCTGTCATTTTTGACAGGCAAGTTCCTAGTTAGTTTCTAGTTATATGAATAGGAAAATTAATTTCTACCTGGATATTTCTTGCTCTCAGTAACATATATTTATCCACAATTGCACAGTTAACACATTTAATATAAACTGTGATTTAAGTGGTATTAGTGATTTATAAGACCACTGTAGTGTATTTAAAAGTAAAGATTGTACTGTTTGTTTGTGAGGCATGCACTATAAAAAAAAGCATGCAGCTTAAATAAAATAAATGTTAATACTTTTTTCTTGTTTTTTTCTGTATCTACCTTGTTTATCAGTGGGCATGGCCGGCTTTGTCTGGGGACAGGATTAAAAAAAAAGTGGTACCAATCTGTTTAGGTTCTGGTTCAGACTTAGCATATTCAGTAAAGTGGGCCAGGTTATTATAAAGCATATAGTCATTGCCCCCCCCCCCCCCCGCCCCCACCTGTGATGTCTTTGGGTGGGGCCAATGCAGTGGCTCTGTGCGGGGCAGAGCCAAATATATCACAATAATATCATGGTGTGGGGCCAATTACATCATAGTTTCGCCTGCTTCTAAGTCCAATACTGGCAGAGCTGACCAGGGCCCCTGATAGGGCCCAGTGAAGTGGAGAAAAGCAGCTCTACTTAAGGGGAAAACAGAAACATGTAAAAGTAAGAAAAAAGTACTTTTAATTTATTTTAAACTGCATACTGTTTTTAATGCTATCAAAGAAACATATGAGCATTACTTTTAAATGTATTATAGAGGTCCTTTAAGTGAATATTACCAATAGTTACCATATTTATATTTTAATATTTTAACCTTTCATATTCAAAATAAAGGTATCTATGAAAAAGTCTGAAATGCTACCACAAAATGTGGCCTCCACAAAATCACTGAGAGATCAGTTTGCTTGCTAATAAAAATACAAACAGTAATCAGAAAAAGAGGAGATCCCTGGTTAGGATTCTATGCTTTCACCGCTGTGACCTGGGTTCGATTCCTGTCAGGGAACCAAGAGGTTACACCACCCTGAAGCCATGCAGGGTTGGGTCTGGTCATTACTTGGATAGGAGACCACTTGGGGATATGAGGAGCTGTATGCTGTGGCCCACTGGAGAAAGAACTGGCAACCTACACCAGTATCGCTGCCATGAATACCAAGTGAATCAGCAGGGTATGTTGCAGTCCATGAGGTCACTGACAGTAATTAATTTTATTGCTTGTATTAAAAGATTTAAAACATGAATACAAACCAGGCTTACCTCGTACACTGCTCAATTTTATTTCATTTTCCACCAAATATTTTAAGGAACTGGCAGGGGCATTGATTATTTCTTTATGATTCGAACATAAAACATTTGATATCCAACTAAAAACAAACACAAACATATTTAAAGGAAAGATCAATAATGATGAAAACGTGATCATAAACATATCTGTTTTGCTTTTTTATATACTTGGATTTTGTATTACCAGTGACTTTTCCTTCACTCCCCTTGCTTCTTTGTCTTTACTAATTACAGAGCCGAGATCCAGTGAAATACTAATACAAAGTACACTTTTGGGTCTGTACAGAACCGCAGATGATTATTAGGCAGATAATAGCATGATTAGGCAAATGCTAGATTTATGTCAGTAAGTGCAGTAACGTTGCAGATTTCTAAAGACATTATAAAGAAAACTAAAGGGAAAAAAGATACTGTATGGAAATCTGTTCATATTTCCAACGTATTGGTTGATACACAGATTCATTTGTTCCTGGAAACATAGCTTCATCACCATTATTCATTAATTAACAAGAACCAGAAATGACCTAAGCTTCTCATTCAATGACTAAAATGGACATGTGACAGATAAATCAAAATATGGAGAAATAGCTAAAGAGTACAGATTATCTACTTTATCCTGTTTTACTAATCAGAGTTTACAAGATGAGAAGAACCCAAACTGTGAGTGCATCAGAAGCATTGTGGTCTTAAGACGTGTTGTGGCAAGATGTTTCTGCAAGAGCCAAGGGAACTTCTTAACAAATTAAGAGATCTGCTACATAGCGTGTCTATTTGAATGTCATTTAAAGGGGGTTCTGAGCATAAAAGCAGCAAATGTGTTTACTCAATACAGAGCAATGTAATTCTCGATAATGTGATAACATTACCCTTGGGGAAATTCATGGCAGAGAGAAAGCAATACCAAATATAGTAACCCTACCAAATCAACTAAGTCAGGGATCAAGTTGTTAAAAAATGAAATCAAGAGCCTTAACTTATATCCTTGGTACATATGCAGAACTGATTGAGACAGTAGAAAAACGATCTGATTTCTATTGTGACAAAATATCAGATGCATCCTATTAACTGTATGGATTTTCCCCCTAATCTGACGGACTTCCCCCAGCAAAACTCATATTGTTGGCTAATCTAAGACTTCATACAAAAGGCTCAAGCAGAAGCAAATTTATGAAAGCCTTTCATCCTTATGGTTATACACAAATTCAAAAGCTGTGTGCACTGAAAAGCCTTTCTTTACTCTGTAATGTAAAATCTAAATTGTGTTTATATTCTTGGAGTGAACAAATGGCATATCATACATCGGTCTTGGTTCTTTGTAGAATGTTAGTAGCTTTTATGGCCCGCTTGGCTTTGTAGGAATAATAGAGAGAAAGTGTGAAAGATCCCCAAAAAAGATTGAACCTACCTTTAAAATTACAAGATCTATAACCTTCTAAATTACACTGCAGCAATGGAAAACCACAAGTATAAAAAGGAAAACCTTGTCACAAAAAATGCCAGGTATAACTATGTGAACAACTTACATCTATTGAGATGGTTGAAACTCCAGCTCAAAGAATTTAAAACTCTAGTGGGAAGACATATACTGGCAATTTAAGTGACTCTGAGAATTCAATAAATTAAAGTCTATGGGCCTCATTCAAGTGTGATTTGGCCAATTGAATAGGGCTCTATATAAGCACATAGCATTTTTTTGTTACAGATGTTATTAGTTAGTGAAAATCTTACCTTTAGATAGAAGTTTGCTAACTAAAAACTTCTGTAAAAAATATGCTCTGTGCTTACATAGAGCCCTATTCAACTGGCCAAATCGCATTTGAAAGAGGCCCCATATTTACATGAATCACTGACTGCCCACTCCCAGACCCACAGATGCAGCTCCCTGTAGTGAGCAAAAGATTAAATACAGTTAACCTTTCAGAAATCAATCTGTGCAGAGCATGACATGCTGGAATCACCTAAATGGGACAGTATGGGTAACTTTTAACTGAATTCCTGAGATCAGGGAAAAATTGCTTCAAATCAGAGAGCACAGCCACTGTAATTAATCATGAATCTGCCAGTAGACAGGAGACTCTGTGGGCCTTAGTCAATTGAGAAGTTGTAGCTTACTGGAGCCTGTAATGTAGCCTGTAAACTAATTTGCTCTTCAATTGGCTTCTTTTTGCGAGCCACAAATGGTCTACGGGTTACGGGCGTGAAATCCCTGTGGTTGTTACAACCGGAACTTACAGCCCATCTAAACCTCTGATCTTTCAAGTCTGCAAGAGTTAGTAACGCTAAAATCACAAATCGCTATTCAATTGCTACAATTGCGCAAGCCCCCAATTTTTCTCACACCCGTAAATGCAAATGTTGGAGAAAATCCTATGGGTACCAGATAGGAATCTCAAGGGATTTTAACCCCTGTCCGTAGCACTGTAAATGCAAATAAAAAATCAGTACTGCACTGTAACTAACGGGGAAAGCGATGACAGACATTAGAATTAAATGCACAACAGTCTCAAGCTCGCAAATCGGCAATCAAAAAACATTTTTTTTTAGGTTTCAATTTGGGGTTATATCGATCTCGGGAATCAAGAAGGTAATACATATCTGGCCACCCATATGGACTAGAAAAGTATTGGCATTCATTTTTATTATTTTGTATTTTCTGTGTTTGCGAGTCCGATCACATATCGGGCCTCTAAACGCTAATTGATTGACATGTAAACTCCATATTATACTGCCGTAATGATGACGGTCTCATTTTCTATTGACTGTTTTTAAATGGGTAGATACGGCCTTGCTTGATTGATCATGTTCACACTCTGAAATGTTCACACTCTGAAATGCTAGATAAGATTTGGTTTACAGTTTTGACCATTTGCCTTAACTTGCAGGCTTGTTCAATTGAATCAATCCGTAATTGTAGCATAGTTTAAGCCTGCAACAGGCCCGCAGATATATGGCCTGGATACCATGAGTTGTGGCCTTGCAATTGAATGAGTTTGTAAACAGACTTAAAATATTTAGCTGTTATTATTATAGTTAAAAAAATAGAACATTTTAACATACAATAGTGTGCTCTTTCACACCAAGAAGAGCACTTTTGGCTGGACCTAGCATGGAGATGGGGCTAGTAAGGGTTTCCAGGGATGTAGCTGGGTTACAGTTACAAGGGGAAGCAGGGTGAATAGGAGGAGGAGGCAGGCCAGATCTGAGTTGGGAAACACCAACAGATTTGTCAGATTGAGTGAAACTGTTGAGGATGTCCATTCAGGAATGGCAATGCCAGATAGAGCTGTTCCCTCTAACAGCCGGGAGAACAGTTCTACTGGAGGAGAGAGAGGGCAGAATAGGCAGAGAACCAGACAGGTTTTGGTGGTAGGGGACTCAAACAGTTTGCTGTCTACTGCCTGCTCAGGTTCGGCATGTTGTAGATTGGGTGGATAAATGGGAGTGGCTGGAAATTAACCAGCGGTCTTGGTACATATTGGTACTAATGACAAAGATAGTGGAAGATTGTGTGTCCTAAATAATGATTTAATGTGGCTCCAAGTGGTGCAAGGTAATTAAAACAGAAAATGATGTACTTTCCCTCCAAAGGGATTTGCATAAAATGGCAGATGAGATTTAATATTGATACGTGTAAAGTTATGCTTAATCTTAATGGAAAAAATCTAGGGGTATCAGATATTGAAAGGGATTTGGGAGGACAACCACCTAGGTAACTTATGTATTAAGAAGGGTATAGAAGCAAGGGAAGCATTTGGAATATGGAGTACAAATGTGGGCACCACTTCATAAAAAGGACATTAAAGAAGTAAGCAAAAAGTAACAATAGGTGTAGGCAATGCACACATAAATTGAAACAATAATATATTCAATAGTTTACAAATTCAATACATTTATGAGTAAGATTTATTAACCCAGACAGAGAGTTAAGATAAGGTTATTCTAATAATAGTTTAAATATTTTATATTGTGATAATTAGAATAAATGTGAGTAATAAATATACACAAACTCCTCTATTACTTATATTTGTTGAGAAATTACTATTATACAGTATATATGTTAAAATTTCAATAAATGGATAACTAGATAGTTGTAGAGTAAAGCTAATGAATTGCATAGTAATGATCAACTAACCTGGAATAGGATGTAACAGCATTGGCAATCACATATATAGTTGTTAGTGTGGGGAACGTTTACGACCCTTGCGCAGTCATCAAACTAAAAGGGTACTGTGACAGTATTGAGTACAGGTGCAACACCCACTTTGTATAATCATATCAAATTCAAAGATAGAGAAAAATGTGGGCTAATTGTGTACTCTTTGGTTATTATAATGTAATTAGCGACTTGCCTGTCAAAACTGACGGCAATAAAAGTTGAATGCTGGCAATGCTGCTTGCCACCCAATGTGAGTACCTTCTGTGCTCATCACGAGCCTCTCCTCCCTGTCTACTTCCTCCCTTGTGCCTCCTTCCCCCCCTCCTCTCCCTCGCTTGTGTCTCCTTCCCCCCTCTCCCTCCCATCTGTCTCCTTTCCCCTCTTCCTCCCATCTGTCTCCTTTCCCCTCTCCCTCCTCTCCCTCCCTTGTGTCTCCTTTCCCCCCTTATGTCTCCTTTCCCCATCATCTTCCTCCCTTGTGTCTCATTTCCTCCCTCTGCTCCCTCCCTTGTACCTCATTTCCCCCTCCTCTCCTTCCCTTGTGTCTGTTCCCCTGTCTTTTTCCCCCTATACTTCCTCTGTGTCTCTTTGCCCTGCTCTCCCTCCCCTATATCTCTTCCCCTCCTCTCACTCTCCTGTGTCTCTTCCCCCTCTCCCTCACCTGACTCTTCCCCCTCTCCATTGTGTCTCTTTCCCTCTCCTTCCCTCCCCCCTCCCCCTTATCATACTGCTCCTCCTCCCTCCTCCTCCTTCTCACTCCTCACGTTATTAGTATATTGTGAAGGATTTTTCATGTATTTGCCTGTGGGCCCTCAGTTAAACCTTCTCCTTGCTGTTTAAATGCCTGTATCTGTTCGGTTCAATATGTATGTACCACTTTAAGAACCAAGGGTATGTGTGTGTAATGCATTGCAGAACATTTTTTAAAAAGTTGACAGTTGGCAGTTTACTGCTGGAGCGGGGATTAAAGAAAGTTCAGTTGACTCCCTGAACTGTGTTTCGTCTGGTTACTGGGGGATGTGGGATATTACCTTCTATACCATCGGAAATCTGGGTATTTATTATTCAAGTCCTGTTACAACTGGTTGGCAGCGGCGAGATTTTCCCTTCTACTTCCGTTACACCAGGATGCCAAGCAGACACTTGGAACAGTGAATGGAAGGCTGGTACACCCTGCTTAAAAGAAATACACTGAAAGGGCTACTGGAAGCTTGTGGAAGGATTGCTAGCAACAAAACCAAGCCGGTCATTATAGCAGAGTTAATGGAGCTAGACCGAGAGAACTTGGTTGCAGCAATGCCAGCTGTACAAGAGATGGAGACACCAGTGATTCAGGAGGAGGAATCACCAGTTAACAAAGAAATGAGGGAGAAACTAGCATGGTTCGGTCCGAACCCAACGGCTGACATTATTCTGAAAGTAATGAGCCTTTTAGCGGAGGAGGCTAAACAAAAAAGAGACGCAGAGCTACAATTAAAACTGGCAGCGGTCCAGCAGGCAGCAGCACACTCCCCAAACAGTGAGTACAACACAGCGGATACAAAGAAAATTCCGTTCAGCGCTTTTAAAGCTTTTGACGAAAAATAATGTGAGATTGATAACTATTTAGCAGATTTTGAGCGACACTGTAACCTGCACCGGATAGCTAAGGAAGAATGGGTTTCAATATTGTCATGAAAGCTGTCAGGCAAAGCCTCTGATGCTTTCTGGGCTGTACCAGAACAGGAGATCCATAGCTACGCCAGGGTTAAAGAAGCACTCCTGGCCCGTTATGCAGTAACCCCAGAGTCCTACCGACAGAAGTTCAGGGACTCATGCAAAACCGCTAAAGATTCCTACATGGAATGGGCATGCCAGTTATCCCTGTTGGCCTCGAACTGGGTTAACAGTAGCCAGGCCGCCACCGTGGAGGAGATTTTGCAACTGATACTCCTGAAACAGTTTTACAACCATATCCAGGTGGATGTCAAAGACTGGGTGAGAGACCGCAGGCCCCTGTCTCTACCAGAGTCCGCCAAGTTGGCGGATGAGTATGCGGATACTCGCAAAAATAACCGACCGGTGACTTCTAACTCTCGCTACCCACGACAGGATGTCAGCGAGCTACGTTTCTTCCGGTGCCGATAGCTGGGTCACATCCGACAGAATTGCCCCATGAACAACCACACCAGGTCAAATTGGTCTCGACCTGGGTACCAGCAACCACCAGCTGCAGCCCATTGTGTAGATTTGACTTGGGATCTCAAGGAGCTGGGTCAGGAAAAACCATTGGGCACCCTTTACGAAACCCTCATGGTGCAATCCACCGTCACAGACAATCGGAAACACCATTGCCAACTGTTCATGGTTAACGGCAAGACAGCACAGGGATTAAGAGACAGTGGTGCGACCATCACGCTAGTACAACGACATCTCATTAACGCATCGGAGAAGCCGGGGAAATCAATTGCTGTGAGAGTGGCAGGGGGGGCAGTGTATCGCATTCCTACCGCACAAGTACACCTGGACTGGGGTGCAGGAGCTGGCAATGTTCAAGTGGGCGTAATGAAAGACTTACCCTCTGAAGTCGTGTTGGGCAATGACATTGGGCCCCTGACTTCGGCGTTCGCCTCAACCACCGCTCAGGAGGCCCACGCAGTAACCACCAGAGCACAAAGTCGCGCTGCCAAGAGAAATCCGCTTCCTACTGAGACCCAGGTAAGCCAACCCGACCTACCCCTGACTATAGAACCCCTTCACTGGGAACACCACAGAAGACTTTGGGCGGGAGGTGACCAGAGACCCTTCCCTCAGAAAGTATCGAGAGAAGGCCAGGCGAGGAACGGGGGGGTTAGAGAAGGAACAGTTTATCTGGGAAAAAGGCCGCTTGTACAGGCTCACCGAGACACGGGTTAACGCACCTGGGCCTAGGCAAAAACGCCAGCTGGTAGTTCCACGGAAATACTGGCGGGAGTTATTGAGAATTGGGCACGACGTTCCCCCGGCAGGACACTTGGGAATACGCAGGACGGGATATCGGGTAACCCAGAACTTTTTCTGGCCTGGGGTATCCGATGACGTCTGGGCGTATTGCCAGACGTGCGAGATATGTCAACGCATAGCAGAAGGGAGACCCAGAGCAGAAGGGAGACCCAGAGCAGAAGGGAGACCCAGAGCAAGAGACAGGGCAGGAAGAGAGACCCAGAGCAGGAGAGAGGCCCAGAGCAGGAGAGAGGCCCAGAGCAGGAGAGAGGCCCAGAGCAGGAGGGAGACACAGAGCAGGAGGGAGACCCAGAGCAGGAGAGAGGCCCAGAGCAGAGGAGAGACCTAGAGCAAGAGACAGGGCAGGAGAGAGGACCAGATTAGAAGAGAAACCAGGAGCAGGAGAGAGGCCCATAACAGAAGGGAGACCCAGAGCAGAAGGGAGGCCCAGAGCAGAAGGGAGGCCCAGAGCAGAAGGGAGACCCAGGGCAGGAGAGAGACCTAGAGCAAGAAACAGACCTAGAGCAAGAGACAGGACTGAAAGTGGCATGCAAGGGCGATCGGGCACTCAAAAAGCTCACACCCCATCTCTATGGCCGGGCCTTCACCCTCATTACGGATCACAATCCCCTAGTTTGGCTCAACCGGGTTTCAGGGGATAACGCCCGGTTGCTGCGCTGGAGCCTGGCGTTACAGCCCTATGACTTTACTATTCATTATCGCCCAGGCAAGCAAAACGGGAATGCTGATGGACTGTCGCGCCAAATGGCCTTGGCCTCAGATTAAAAACTTTGGAAAGTCCCGTCAATCCTATTGGACCAGGAAAGGTCCAACCGAGTTGCCAGAGCAGGGAGAAAAAGGGGGGCCATTGTGAAGGATTTTTCATGTATTTGCCTGTGGGCCCTCAGTTAAACCTTCTCCCTGCTGTTTAAATGCCTGTATCTGTTCGGTTCAATATGTATGTACCACTTTAAGAACCAAGGGTATGTGTGTGTAATGCACTGCAGAACATTTTAAAAAAAGTTGACAGTTGGCAGTTTACTGCTGGAGCGGGGATTAAAGAAAGTTCAGTTGACTCCCTGAACGGTGTTTCGTCTGGTTACTGGGGGATGTGGGATATTACCTTCTATACCAGCGGAAATCTTGGGATTTAATATTCAAGTCCCGCTACATATATGCCGTCACGTCATTAGCATATGCCGGGCGGAACCAGGTGGAAGACGCGATGGAGAGCAGACAACAGCAAGAGCTCACCGGATCAAGGTAAGTGAGGGAGTGGGGGGGGGGGGGGGTGGAGAGGGGGAAAGGAATGAGGAGGGAGGATGAGGGGAAGGAGACACTGGGGGTGATTGCAGCCCTCGTCTGCTGGCAGGAACCAGGTACTTTGGGGGTGATGCAAGGCCTGGGGGCTTTGTGATTAAATAAATAAAGTGTAAATGGTGTTGCTCAGTCGTGACCAACTCTCCGTGACCTCATGGACAATACACCATGCTGATCCACTTGGTTTTCATGGCAGAAATACTGGAGTGGGTTGCCACTTCCTTCTCCAGTGGGTCACAGGTATTTCCAGGTGGTCTCCCATCCTAGTACTGACCAGTGTGACCTCTTATTACATTAGTACACTAATGTCAATTCTATCGACACATTCTATACAAAGTATATATATATATATTCCTGTAGGGTTAACACTACATTATAGTAACCAATGAGTGGACAATTAATCCACATTTTCTCTTTAATTTGATAAGATTATACATATTGGGTGTTGCCCTGATACTGAACACTGTCACAGTACCTTTTTTGTTTTTTTTGGTTGAATTTAGCATGGGTCTCTTTTCTATTTAATTTATATAAGCATCAAGCTTTCAATTCCTTCTACATGCTTAAAAATTAAGGAATTATAATTGAAGTTTTTAATATTGCTACATACATCTGGCTGTGAAGAGTCAATAATGTTGCTCAAATGAGGTAAAAAAGTAGGACGAACAATCTCTTTATATACATGCTAAAAAGAAAAGACATATAAGCAAATGTTCAGAAGTAATTATAGATTTAGACATGGGGAAAGGCTATCTGCAGAGTAAACTTTGCATTTCACTTTTGTGTTGAGCTGTAGTTATTGCCACCGGGAGCACAATGTTAATAGTCAGCCACATACTGATATCTCAAGTGATGTTCCAAAAGGGGTGGAGTAAAATGTATTATGATCTAATTCAAGTTCCACTCACAAAGATGATGATGACCAATTGTGCAAAATCCCTTTTACAACGCAACAAATGAGGCAGCAATATGCTAATCTCAAGTGGAGAAAGGTTTACAGGACAACAAAGTGCACATAAAAGGTTATCAGTTTTAGGGCAAAACTTTTGGAGGGGTTTTAAAAGGAAATAGATTAAAGATGAAATCCATTTTATAGTGTACAACAGGGCTTTAATCATATCATCAGTCCTGATGTTTTCTTAAGAAGACATCCCCAGCTACTGGGCCATGAATACTAAATTATTGTTTCTTGCTGGAGTGTCAAAGCATGAGATTCAGTTTATAGTGCTAGTCATTATCTACACTTGCAGATTGCCCCTTATGATGATGTCAAATAATTATTAATGAACTACTCACTTTCTTAGTAAACAAGACATACCTGCTGAACTCATAACTGGACGGTTAATATGGATGGTTATAACCCATTTAGGAAAGATAGGATAATGGTAGAAGAGGAGGAGGCATTTGTCTGTATGTTAAGCCTATGGTCGGAGAAGATATAAGGGTGGAGTTAGCAAATAATAATGTTGAATCCTTGTGGGTGGAATTAAATAGGAGGAACAAATCCTAAAAGACTATTGGTCGGAATGTGCTATAAAACCACAATTATAATTGAAGGTGAAGAATATCAATTATTATTAGCAGGTTCTTGAGTACACTGAGATATCCTTATTTGGCCCAGGTTATACAAGAACCTACTAGAAGTGAGGCTATCTTGGATCACAAATAATATTGATATAATATCAAATGTTAAAATAAAGGAACCCTTGGGAAACATTTGAGATTGAATTTAAAAAAACAAAGTAGTAAGGGGCCAACAAAAACTCTAAATTTTAAAATGGCAAATTTAATTGGGCTAAGGGCAGCAATACAAAATTTAGGGCCTTATTCAATTCGGGGCTGTTACTTGCAAGTAACTTTCCGATTTGCTACTTTTGGGCTACTTGCTCCAATAGCTCTAGTTTTACTTACCTATTCAAATGGCCAGGCACGCAAGTTAGTCCCCCTTCCCGATAATCTCAAACCATGCTATCGGCAGTAAGCATTTGCATGCTTGAACATGATCGCCTCCGCAAGCCCATAACAAGTGTTTCAAGCTTACAAACTCGGACATAGTAAATGCAAATATAAATTCAATTCAGCACTGTAAAGCAGTGTAAATGATGGGGAACACTGACATTACAATTAAAAGCACAACATTCTCAAGCTTGCACATTGCCAAAATCAAATACTTTATTTCATGTTTAATATCTGTCCAAAGTCCAATAGGCTTGAATGGCCTCCAAGCACTTAACTTGTTATTCAAGCCAGTAGGACTTCAATGAAATATGGAGGTTGATTCCAAAGTCATACGTGCTTGGAGGTTGAAGCCCGTAGGACTTGATGATGGAAATTAAACATGAAAGTATTTATTTTTGCCGATTTTTGCGCTTGAGAATGTTGTGCTATTAATTCTAAGACCAAACATCACTTTCACTTCTAATAAAAGTACAGGATTGCTTTTTTATTTGCTTATCTAGTGCTACTATTTGTAAGTAAGACCTTTGAGAGACCTCCTTGGTACCAGTAACCTGTTGTTCGTGTTTAGCCATTGACGGAAGGGTCAATGGGAGCAATTAAATAGCAATTTGTGTTTTTTTGTGTCCGTTAAAGATCAAAGGCTTTGATGGAAGTAACTTGCGATTATGAGAAAAGTAAGGAATAGTAGCACGCAGTAAGTAACCCGAACGCGACACGCAAGTAGGAGGCATTGGAATAGCAAAGTAACTTGCAATCTCTACTTGTGGCCCCGACCTCAAGTAAGTAGCAATTGAATAAGGCCCATAGAGTGGGATAAAGAACTTATCGGTAAAAATTCTGAAAATAAATGGACAACATTCAAACTGTTACTAAATGTACATACACATCGGCTTACACGTGTAAAAAAGGAATAGGAGTCACTCACATCCCATGTGGCTTAATAATGATTTAAAGATTGTGATAAGGAAAACAATCAGGCATTTAAATTATAAGAGGGAACAGAGACAGCTTTTTGTGAGAATAAGAAAATCAACAAGACTTGCAAAAGAGCTATTAGACTGGCTAAAATAGAAAAGGAAAAGTTAGTTGCAAAGGAGAGTAAGACCAGGAAGAAATCTATAGGAACACTACAATGTGAAACAGGCCAACTGATAAATTGTGACCAGGAAAAGGCAGATGAGCTAAATAGGTTCTTTTCTTCGGTATATACAAGGGAGGTACCAGTGGTTGGGACACCGCAACATAATGAGGCTATACTACGTTCACCAATAATTGGTTAACGCAGGAAGAAACCCAAAAGAGTTTGGAAAAATAAATGTTAATAAAGCCCCAGGTCCTGATGGAATACATCCAAGGGTACAGAGGGAACTGGGTTCTAAAATAGCCAAACCATTATATCTACTTTTTCAAGACTCACTCACCACAGGGTCGTTACCAGATGACTGTAAAAAAGCAGATGTGATACGTATATTTAAGAAGGGAACAAGAGGGAATCCGAGGAATTATAGACCTGTAATTCTCACATCTGTAGTGGTTAAGCTTTTAAAAGGGTTAATAAGGGATAATATAAAAGAATATTTATATTTAAACAAGATCACACAGATTTATAAGGGATAGATCATGTCAAACAAATCTAATTAGTTTCTATGAGGAGGTCAGTAGGATCTTGAATCAGGGCAACTCAGTGGATGTAGTCTTTTTGGATCTTGCAAAGGCTTTTGATACGGTGACACCTGGAAGACTATTGTGTAAACTAAGGCAATTGCAGTAAATATTTGTTAATAGACTGAGAGTTGTCTAAAAAAGGAAGCAAAGGTTGGTTGTAAATAAAACATACTCAGGTTGGACTAATGTGGTAAGTTGGGTTCCTCAGAATTTAACATATTTATTAATAACTTAGAAGTGGGACTAGAAAGTATTGTCTCCATTTTTTCTGATGACACTAAGTGGTGTAAGGTAATTACGGTAAATCAAAAAAGGATGTACTTTCCCTCCAAAGGGTTTTACATAAATTAGAGGAATGGGCAACTAAACGGCAGATAAGATTTAATACAAATAAAAGTAAAGTTATGCATTTGGCAAGGAAAAATAACCATGCAATTTATAATCTTAATGGAGAAATTCTAGCAGCCACATTAAATTCCAAGCCCATAGCGGCAACGGTGCAACCGCAAAGCCTAAGGGCTTGAAATTTGCGGGGGTTACAGAGCTATTACATTCAACCATGCCGGAGACGCAAACCTGTAAACCATTTTTGCACATTTTGCATGTGCGACTGTGAACATGATCAATTAGTCAAATCCGTAGTTACGGGTTTAGACAGAGCCAATGGTAAAAGAGATCGTCATCATTACGTCACTGAAAAATGGAGGTTAGATTTCAAAGCCTTACGGGTTTCAATTATGAGTTATGATCGGCCCACATTCCAGAAATAATGCAATATTAATAAATCAGTAAATATGATATTCTAGTCTATACGAGTTCCATTATATGTATTAAATTGATTGCCGGGATTGATATAAAATGAAAATTAAACAGAAAAAAAAGTATTTTATATTGCAGATTTACGAGCTTGAAAATGTTTTGCTATTAAT
Organism: Discoglossus pictus; assembly: GCA_027410445.1. NCBI lineage: Eukaryota > Metazoa > Chordata > Amphibia > Anura > Alytidae > Discoglossus > Discoglossus pictus. The sequence goes on from CM050166.1 coordinate 237,214,316, forward strand.
TTTAATACCTAACATCACTTTCCCTTTAATTATAAGTACAGTAGTATTTGCATTTACAGTGCTACGGATAGGACTTTAACACCCTTGCAGGTGCTCTCTAGTACTCGTAGTCTTTTTGGCTCCATTTGCAGGTTACAGGTTTGAATGCCAGTGGATTCGTAGCAATTTAATAGCCATTTGAGAACGTAACATTTACATCCGTATAATTGGGGCATCTTCAAGCGGAGAGCAAGGTATCTAACATCCACTCATCATGGATGAGTGGAAGAGGACTCCAGTGGCAACCCGTGAAGCTCTGGTGAACTCCATGCTCATAAGGGTTAAGGCAGTGCTGGAAAATAATGGTGACCACACAAACTATTGACACTTTGGGCCTAATTTGGACATTTCCACTTAGGGGTGTACTCACTTTTGTTGCCAATGTTTAGACATTAATGGCTGTATTTTGAGGGGACAGCAAATTTACACGGTTGAGGGGTGTACTCACTTTTGTTAGATACTGTATATATCTATATGTATATATATTTGTATATGTTTCTATATATTTAAGGAAATCTTCCAGAATCTTTAATTAAACCAACCTCTAGGGGCACTCCTTGCTTGACTCTGTTACAATATATATATATATATATATATATATATATATATATATATGAGTTTGTGTTTGTATGTGTGTATATATGTATATATATATATATATATGTACACATATACATGTTTACTCAGTGAGTTGGTGCGTGGTGCCCTGTGCAAATAAAAAACATTTTTGTTTGCACTGGGGCCCTCCATTCACTAGCTCTGCCAATGCATATGAATACCTTATACAAATACATCCAGGATCAATATAGTGATTTGTCAAGTGTACTTTTTGTGCCAAGAGGCTTTCAACTGACAAGATAACATCCCTTGAGGTTAGAAGAAAAAAGATTCCACCTTAAAGAAAGGAAATGGTACTTCTCAGTAAGAGTGATTAAACTGTGGAATTCTCTACCAATGGAGATGGTGACAGCAGATTTAATAGATAATAGGGCTTAGATATATTTTTTAATAAAAAGGCATTCAGTGCTATTCTAGATAACTGGCAAACAAATATCGATCCAGGGAGGAATCTGATCGCCAGTACCTGGGGTCAGGAAGGAATTTTACTTTTTTTTTTCTTATGAGACAATTGGCAAATTTTCTCAGTTTTTTTTTTCTCTGTTTGCCTTTCTCTGGATCAATTAACAATTATTAACAGGTAATAAATAATCCACATATTCTAATGTTTAGAAGAGATCTAAAAAGGTTGAACTTGACAAACTAAAAGTCTTTATTCAACCTCAATTACTATCAGTCTATTAGAAGATTTTCTCTGTTGTCATTATCATTTGTGGTCTGTCTCCTGAGTTATCTTTTGGCTATCCACGATTGACACTCCTGCTACTCTACTTAAATGTTTTCTCTGGTCACTAGAAGATTTGAAAAGGGTAACCATGGCAGTGGGCTCCCAAGACTTTCTTGTTGGTATCTAAAGTTAAAATACGTTTTTACACACTCCCTTATTTGAACCATGAAACTCTATTTAGCTTAAAAAGATATTGACAGAACCACACAACTCCAAAATGGCACAGCACAGTATACAATTGCTCTGAATGGGTCCCATGTGAGCTTTGGTCCAGCAAGGCCATATTTACAGTCATCTAAAGATAATATTTAGGTATGAGGATGATTGCATATACTGGAATAAAATGCTGGCATAAGTTTGAAAACATACTTTTCAGTTGCCATACACTGAGTCATTATTCCCTTGCTGTTTAGGTGAGACAGTTTTCATCATGTGAAAGAATATCTGAGGATGTCTTCTGTGATTGCCTTGACTAACTGACAACCAGATCATATGATCAAGGCTAAAAATAAGGAGTTAATGGAACCATGACACACTGTAAAAGTATTTATCACTCTCTTGCATTGCATTCTTTTAATACATGACGTGATGACTTTTCTGTTTCTAAATATTAAGTTTGGATGACTGCAAAGAAAAAAAAAAATCTACAGTGTACCTTTAATTCAGCTTGGCATACTTAGCCTTACACGTACTACTTGCAGCTTTCTAAGAAATTGGTTTCTCACAGTAGAGGATGTAAATAATAATGCTGCTATTACATGCTGCACATTTAATATTCTAATGTGTAAGTGTTTACAAGTGCTAGTAACAATTAACTTCTCCCTGATTTATATGCAAAAAAAATTACACTTCCAATACCTGACAATAGCTAAAAAAATATAGCGCAAATATCTGCAACCACTTGCTATGGGATACAGAAATTAAATGTATACCAGCGATTCACTAGGGCTGTCTAAGCCTTAGCGAGTGTACATAAAGTACCTTACTACTCACACATTTGTACTCTTCCTTGCAACAATCGCGTCAGGAAAAGACTAAATGTGAAATAAAAATCATGCACGCTAGGGGCAAGGACCTCCACTTATGTATTCTTTCTCCACTTTTTTTAGTTTAGTAGTGCTATATAGTATTAGGGATTATGGGGGGGTGTAAGTCCATCAACATTGCACATTCCACCCTCCTGTCTATTTGATCTTTCAGAACCAATCTGTCTTACACTTCCAGTGCTTTCACTTGGCATTTTTTGTGTTTTGTTGCCTCACAATCTGGAATTAACATGGATTGTTTGAGGATTTGCATCATTTAATTTACAGAACATGTCCACAACTTTGAAGATGTTTTTTTTTTGTTGTGAAGCAAACAACAAATAGGATAAAATAACAGAAAAAAGACAATGTGCATAACTATTCACCCCCCTAAAGTCAATACTTTGTAAATCCACCTTTTGCGGAAATCACAGTTCCTATGAGCTTGCCACATCTTACCACTGGGATTTTTGCCCATTCCTCCTTGCAAAACTGCTCCAGCTCCTTCAAGTTGGGTGGTTTGAGCTTGTGAATAGCAATCTTTAAGTCTAACCACAGATTTTCTATTGGATTTATGGTCTCGGCTTTGACTAGGCCATTCCAACACATTTACATGTTTCCCCTTTAACCACACAAGTGTTGTTTTATCAATGTTTTTGGGGTCATTGTCCTGCTGGAAGGTGAACCTCCGTCCTAGCCTCAAATCATGCACAGAGTGGTACAGGTTTTGCTCAAGAATATCCTTGTATTTCACCTCATCCATCTTGCCCTCAACTCTGAACAGTTTCCCAGTCCCAGCTGCTGAAAAATGGTGTTCTTTGGGTGATGTGATGTGTTGGGTTTGCACCAGACATAGCGTTTTCATTGATGGCCGAAAAATTCTATTTTAGTCTCATCAGACCAGAGCACCTTCCTCCATACATTTTGGGAGTCTCCCACAAGCTTTTTCACAAATTCAAAACGTGCCATTTTATTTTTTGCTGAAAGTAATGGCTTTCTTCTGGCCATTCTGCCATAAAGCCCAACTCTATGGAGCGTACAGCTTATTGTCGTCCTATGTACAGATACTCCAGTCTCTGCTGTGGAACTCTGCAGCTCCTCCATGGTTACCTTAGGTCTATGTGCTGCCTCTCTGATTAATGCCCTCCTTGTCCGGTCCGTGGGTTTTGGTGGGCGGCCGTTTCTTGGCAGGTTTGCTGTTGTGCCATGTTCTTTCCATTTGGTTATAAAAGATTTCATGGTGCTCCTGGGGATCATCAAATATTTGGATATTTTTTTATAACCTAACCCTGACTTGTACTTCTCAACAACATTGTCTCTTACTTGTTTGGAGAATTCCTTGGTCTTCATGGCAGTGTTTGGTTAGTGCTGCCTCTTGCTTAGGTGTTGCAGCCTCTGGGCCTTTCAAAAAAGGTGTGTATATGTAATGACAGATCATGTGACACTTACATTACACACAGGTGGACATTATTTCACTAATTATCTGACTTCTGAAGGTAATTGGTTGCACCAGAGCTTTTTATGGGCTTCATTACAAAGGGGGTGAACACATACGCACTTGCCAATTTTCTGTTTTCTATTTCTAAAAAAATAGTTTTATGTATATATTTTTCTCATTTCACTTCACCAACTTGGAGTATTGTGTTCTGATCCATCACAAAAATCCAGATTAACAAAACATTGAAATTAAGGCCGTAATGTAACAACCTTAAGGTAAAATGTCAAGGGGGGTGAATACTTTTGCAAGGCACTGTAGACGGTTGATATTTAAGTCAACTGGGCAACTTTGAACTATTTTTTTCCACTTTCATATTTTTGAGACTAGAATGTGCTTGGTATGTTTGGAGTTTAATTTTTCCTTTCTGGATGATTAAACTCCCGGTAAAACAAGAAAAACTTGTGTCCATACTGTAATGGGCCTGACAGAAAGATTTGTGGAGTAAGTGTGCACATGTCCTTTCCATTGTGGGAAAATAGATAAAATCAGAATCTTTTTCACTACAGTAGCAATCCCACCATCTAAGAGTTGGTATCAGTAGTATGTGGATGAGGAGTATGTGGTCCAAGGATCACCCTAATAATATTGCCTTCAAGCAATAAAAACATCAAGCTAATTTCTCATCTAGATCACTAGGAGTTTCCCGCCTGTCTATGTTATCATTGGGATTATGTTCAACCCTATTCAGAACTGTATTTTAATCATTTACAGCATATATGAGTCTAAGCTGAGGCAGGAAAGAGAGGTTTAATATCACTACTGTATGCATGTTATTATATCTTGGCAGATATAAATATTTCTGACATTTTGTTTTCAATTTTTAACTGTTTCCTATACCCTGCTTTGGCGTCCCCACCTTCCCCCATTTATGGCTGGCATAATTACCTCAAATCTCCTCCCCCCTCCTCACATACATTCCTTCTAAGGTCGCTCTCCCATTTGTTTCTTACTCCCCTATCTTCCTGTACTGTCTGACCACAATCCATTCTCTCTCTCTCTTTCAGTGCAAATTCACTCTGGTTTTAAGGCCTACTACATCTGTGAGAATCTCAGAATATTGCCCTCTCTCCCTCCCCCTTACCCACCCACCCCAACTCAGATTAAATTTATAGAGCCATGGAAATCACCTGACTTCCTACTTGCAGATATATCATCTCAACACTAGTGGTCAGCCAACATACTAGTCTTTCACCTCAGATCCCTCCCCTCTTCCTCTAAAATAAAACTCATTCTATCTTTCACCTGCTTCCTGACCCTTGATATTCCTAATTGTTACTCTTCCCCAGTTCTCTGCCCTTTAATTCCCTTTAGATTGTAAGTAGCGAGTTTCCAGTCTTGTAGGGTGCTTTGGGATAAAGCACTTTCTGCTAAGATTCTAAGCTCAAAACAGGACCCTTCAACTTTGAATTTGTTAAACGTGTATTTCCCCTGTTCTTATCCCCTGTACAGCGCTACGGAATATGTTGGCGCGATACAAATAAAAGATAATAATAATAATAATAAAGGTAATTAATAAAGGATACCCATTTCTCTATACAAGTGGATTTGGACCAGCTTATATGCAATTTTTAGAATATGTCTTTTGAATAACTTAACTTGATAATAGACAAAATGTTTTTTAGAAATTAACACAAATTAGTTATAACCATTAAATATTTAATTTTCCGTGCAATTTCTCTTTACAATGAGTTTCTGTTTTCTTTTCTAAATTGCTAGTTTAAGATGCTTTTTTAGAATGCTGTATCCTTCTGTGACACACAAGGTTTCCTTTCCCCAGTAGAAGTATATCAACACAAACAAAATGGTTGCTTCCTCTGCACCATAAGCACATATAATAGGTAATAAAATATGAATGCTTTATTATTACTTTATAAAAAATATTTTGTCAATTGTCAATTATGTTTCTTCAAAATAGTATATTTTAAATATATGATAACAGTAGCCCTTTCATAAAGAGGTTATATAGGTGCTCATGTTACAAAAAGTAGAGTCTCCCTTACCAAAGTATGAGTGAATCGATGTGAGTTACACTTTCAATTTTGTCTTCTTGTGGCAGGTGTACTATTGCATCATATTCATCTCTGTAAAATAAAATAAAATTATATTATCATGGAATACACACTAAACATATTACATCTTGCACAGTATATCTGTAGACGGACCAACCACTGCCTTCCATTTTACCTGTGTCTATGTTTACCACTTTCTCCTTTATCTAAAAAACAATTAACAACGCAGCCAAGGTACAGTATGTGATATATAATGTGTTCACTATAGGATCTTTGTGTTCCCCTTAAGTTCATCTCTTGCCCTATTTAGATCACCCTTTATACTCTCAATAATCTTCCCTGCCCATCTCCTTCTCTACCCATCCCCCCAAATTAGTAGAAGGGGTAAATGGTAGATTATTCTATTTAATTAATCTACAATTTAATATTTGGAATGTGAATAATGTCTTATTTATATTTCACCTATTTGACCATAGACCTCATTTTGTTAAATAAATTACTCTCCTTTTTAAACAAAATCCAATTGAATTTCTGGGAATATAATGTGTTGCTTTCTCACCATGTTTGCCCCACAACTCTAGAGATAGCAAACCCCTTATAAGCAAAAAAGTCTTGAGATTCTAGACCTGATTAGTGTTAAGGCTAGAAGAGAAATTAAGTTGATTTCCTTGCATCAGCTCCCACTTCTAAACCCTACAACACGTCTGATAATCCTGGACTACACGTTGAACATTTTCAACTCAATCAGTGGCAGCTTTACTGGGAATCAACTGAATATTTATGTATTTGGTGGTAAGTAGCTCCTCCTCTCTCTTTGCATAAGATGTGTACTTTAATATCTATTTCATTTCTTGCAGGTTGATTATTGTATATTGTAGGATTAGGTATGTATGAAAAAAAGGGCAGAGACTTGAAGGGGGAATATGGAAGAAGGTGATTTTATCATATTTTCTCAGATGGCATACAGATTCAGAGGTTGTCTTGGAAGTCTGTTTGGGGTCGTTATCATGTTGGAATACTACCCTGCGGCCCAGTATCCAAAGGGAGGGGATCATGCTCTGCTTCAGCATGTCACAGTACATGATGGCATTCATGGTTCCTTCAATGAACTGTAGATCCCCAGTGCCGGCAGCACTCATGCAGGCCCAGACCATGACACTCCCACCACCATGCTTGACTGTAGGCAAGACACACTTGTCTTTTTCTCCTCACCTGGTTGCCGCCACACACACTTGACACCATCTGAACCAAATAAGTTTATCTTGGTCTCATCAGACCACAGAACATTGTTCTAGTAACACATGTCCTTAGTCTGCTTGTCTTCAGCAAACTGTTAGCAGGCTTTCTTGTACATCATCTTTACAACAGGCTTCCTTCTGGGATGAAAGCCATGCAGACCAATTTGATGCAGTGTGCGGCGTATGGTCTGAGCACTGACAGGCTGATCCCCAACCCATTCAACCTCTGCAGCAATGCTGGCAGCACTCATACGTCTATTTCATCAAAGACAACCTCTTTGGATATGGTCAACCATGGCGAGGCCTGTTCTGAGTGGCACCTGTCCTGTGAAATGGCTGTATGGTATTGCCCATCGTGCTGCAGCTCAGTTTCAGGGTCTCGGCAATCTTCTTATAGCCTAGGCCATCTTTATATAGAGCAACAATTTTTTTTCTCCAGATCCTCTAAGAGTTCTTTGGCATGAGGTGACAAGTTGAACTTCCAGAGACCAGTATGAGAGAGTGTGAGAGCGATAACACCAAATTTAACACACCTGCTCCCCATTTACACCTGAGACCTAGTAAAACTAATAAGTCACATGACTGATGGAAAATGACTTATTGGGCCCAATTTGGACATTTCCACATAGGGATGTACTCACTTTTGTTGCCAATGGTTTAGACGTTAATGTTGAGTTATGTTGAGGTGACAGAAAATTTACACTCTACACTTACTACTTTACATTGTAGCAGAGTGTCATTTCTTCAGTGTTGTCACATGAAAATACATAATAAAATATTTACAAAAAAATGAGGGGTGTACTCACTTTTGTGAGATACTGTATATATACACACATTTATATATATATATATATATATATATATATATATATATATATATATATACACAGTATATACATACATCACTTTACCCACCAAATTACCCTAATAGTATAAAATTCACTTCTGTAGTAATCAAATATGAAAAAGACCAAATTACTCTAATAGTATGAATTTCCCTTCTCTAGTCATCGCATATTATAATTGTCAAACTACAAGACGTTGTCATGTTTTGCGTGAGCGCCAAAGAACCTTGCGTAGCAAGGTGAGAAGTTAACTCGGAGCACTTAGGCGATGAGCGCTAAAGGCCTGTCAAAGCGAGGAGAGCCATTACAGCACTAAAAGGCGCACCAAAGGTGCTCGTTGCCTGCGAGCCTCCCAAAGCAAGGCGAGCTGTAAAACCAATAAAAAGTGCAGCACAGACGATGAGCGCTGAAGGCGCTCATTCTTGCGAGCCTCTTGATGCGAGCCGAGCAGTGAAGGTTATGAAACACCCTGGACTTGGCCTCCAAACACTTACAAAACGCGGGATCGCCTTAGGCTGCAAGCAGTTAACGAATGCGGGACTTAGAAAAAAAATTACGAGACGCAGCACTTATACGCAAAGCAAAAAAACAAGAAAAACACAAAAAATACAAAAACAACTACAACAAAAACATCACACACAGCACGGGAGAATAGCCAGGACGTCTGGAATTGAGGTGGAATGGGAATTTAAGTAAAATTTAAGATGTTTAGGCACTTAAAAATTGGGTAAGCGAGAAAAAAGAAAAAAAATGGCGCCCGAAAAAAACGAAAACGAGGCTACATGACCCTGAACCGTGCAAAACACAGCCAGTGACGTACAAGGTAGAACAATATTAATAGGAAGGATGGAAAATGCTTGTGCAAAGAGTAAAACATAGACTAACGCCGCCATTTTACAACACTAAGTTACACATTTACACATTAACATTCTGAAGTGTCGGATTTCCCGCCTAAACCAACGGTTTTGGCTCGCGCACGCAGCCTATATATAGGGCACACTTGCCACACAACTGACACTTTCTCCTCAGGTGATGACAGTCTAAGTGGACATTTTCTGCTGCCGGAAAATCCAAAGAGATTGTTAGGTCTTCAGGATACTGATTGCTGAATATTAAATATAAATAGGTAAAGTATTTTAGATTAATAATCATTAATAAATAATGAATACATAATTTTTTTTAAAAAAAGGTATATATTATTAGTTAAAAAAATGAGTAACAACCTTATAATTTACACTGCCTTTACTTTAGCAATACTTTCAAGCTTAGCTGTTTGAAATATATTAATTTATTCAATAATTAATTAGTAATGTACATTAGTTTAGTAATTATTAATTAGTAATCATTATTAAAAAAAATTATAAAATTTTAAAATGCCTAAAGTTTATTAATACTTTAATGCTTACCTCTTTCTAATATATTTAGACATTGATTAATTACTCTTAATTAATAAAATAATGTACATTAATAATTAATTAATCAATGTCTAAATATATCAGAAAGAGGTAAGCATTAAAGTATTAATAAACTTTAGGCATTTTAAAATTTTAAAATTTTTTTAAATAATGATTACTAATTAATAATTACTAAACTAATGTAATCATTATGAACAACAAATATTCTATATGTTACAATGCCTTTAGTGTATTAATATATTAATGCTTAGCTCTTTAGAATACATTTAGTCATTAATTAATTGATTACTAAGGTACATTAATTGATTAATTAGTAATTAGTAATATTACCAAAAATAAAAAAAGAACCACAAACAATATGTATATTTTACTATGCACTCACATATCCGTGATGCTGCTGATTGCCTATTATTGGATGTATCCAAATATTATAGATGCTTTCCATCTTATTTGACAGTTTTCATCATCGCTGACTGAACACAGAGAGATGTTTGCAGCCTTTGAACAGCATAAAGATCACCTTTACAGGTATATTATTTAATTATGTTCTCATGGAACCAAAAAGGATTAAGTCTCTTTATTTTGGATTGATGACAGTTATGGATTAATTAACGTATATTAATATATTAATTATTAATAATTAGTATTAAAAAAAAAAAATACATTTTCTACTGCAATAAAAATAATAACAATTTTAACCTGCACTTATATATCTGCCTTACTGCTCATTCATGTACATTGCTTTTGGATCTATAAATGAATAATTATAAAAAAATGCAAAAAATATGTACATTTTAAAAAACAATTATATATCTGGAGTGCTTATAATTGCCTGATAAGGATAGGACATTCAAAGCACTTCAATATTTAAAGCAGTTTCTTAGATTCTGACATGTGCTACATTTAATATTTTAGACTGCTTTTATTTATGAATATATTGATGATTATGCGTTTATGTTTTGCATCTATGCCAATTAAACATCATCGTTTCAATGAGTCACAAATTAATTGAATACAAACATTAAAAATTAATTTCATGTCATTTCACAGATTACTCATCTCTGCACCTGACTGAAGACAGAGAGTGAATTCTTGTTATTGATTAATTAATTAACCTATATTCATTTATTAATGACTTAATAATTAATTATTTAAAAATATATATCTTTTTTAATGTATGCCAATAAAAAAATAATGAATTAATTTATTTCATGGAAAAATTCAAAATGCTTTTCAAATTATTGCATTCTTTCATTAATGCTATTTAGGTTTTGCATTAAGAGCAGCTACAAACAATATGTCCAATACAAAATAACATTACATCTTACACCTGTATTTACTATTACAGATTACAATGGCGGACAGCAGAGAAGACAGGATTGAACGCAAAATAAGAGCAGCAAGGGAAAGGAAGCAAAGGTGGAGAGATGCACAGTCCCCCGAGACTTCCCAATGCTTAAGGGAAGAAGACCGACAGAGACTTTTAAATAAAAAAAAATCACAAAGTGAGTGTGCTGGAGCTTCAAAGAAAACAAAAACATGTTTGTGAAACATTGCCTAATAATCCAATATTGCCTCATGACACCAATGTTCATACACATGACACCAATGTAGATATAGAAAGTTGTAGTGATATCTATGTTGAGGAAGCTCAGGATACTGCTTTCAATACAGCACTAACAGTAGACACTCATTATTGTGGATTACTCAATGTTGTTTGTCAGTTTTGTTGGGCCTATCATTTCCTATCATCTCAAGGAAAGACCAACTGACGGAGACTTCATTAGTTGCTGTCAGAAAGGCAAGGTATGACTTCCACAAAGACACACATTTCCAGATTATTTACAAAGTATCATGAGCGATCCAACATTTCCAAATTATACCAATTAAAAAAAAACACATCAGGTCTTATAAATGGGTGCTACTTTAGCAGAAAATGTCCCTGGACATGGTCCATATTGTTTTAGAGGTCAAGGACAAATTTACCACCACACTTCACATTTACACCCACAAGGAGGAGAGCAAAGGAAATTTGCACAGTTATATGTCTTAGATACAATGGAAGCTGTTGAACAATAGATGACGCTTCCAGAAAATAAACAGTGTTTGCACATTGTCTTTGTACAGCTGGGTAAAATTATGGCCAACAACCCATACAATCAAGCATACAAACAATTAACACAGATTGAAAAAGAACACCAGCAACATGCTCAAATACATCAGTTGCCAATGCCAAGAGTAAATATGGTTTTAAAAAGATATCGCAATACTGATCAAAGACGGTATAATTTACCAACAGTAAATGAGGTTGCCATGGTCTTTAAAAATGATGATGGTGAACCACCTTTTCAGCGGGATATTAGAATATATCCATGCAATGAAGACCAACCTTTTATAAACATAAATATATAAAGTTGCAATTTGGATCCAGTGACATATCCCATTTTGTTTCCAAATCGTGACCCAGGATAGGAACCAAAATTACAATTGCAAAGATATTCCAATAGTAAAGTTTGTGTTAGAAGCAATATTTCTATGCTGGAATATAAAGTGGCACAATCCTATTTTATGTGGGGGCAAACTCACACAACAATGGATTATTGATTCCTATCTACAAGTTGAATCAAACAATCCAAATTTTATCAAATTTCAACAAAACAAGCTTTGCATAGAACAATATTGTGGATTGATGGATTATGTCGTTGAATTGGCAACCAACAGAGACATTCCAGCTGGAAGAGCAATCATTTTGCCATCCATTTTCCAAGGATCTCCTTGCAATATGCAAGAAAGATATAATGATGCCATGGCTATTGTCACAAAATTTGGAAAACCAGATTTATTCATTACATTCACATGTAATCCACAATGGCCAGAGGTCAAGGAAAATTTGAATCTTGGACAAAATACTTCTGACGACCTGATTTTGTGGCAAGAGTATTCAAAATAAAACTCAATTAATTCATACAGGATATAACTAAAGCACAGTTATTTGGAAAATCTGTGGCTTTTGTTTATACCATTGAATTTCAAAAAAGAGGCCTGCCACATGCACACATATGTTTAATCCTGCTGGAAAAAGATACATTGAATACTGCAGAGAGAGTGGATTCAGTAGTTACTGCTGAACTGCCACATCCAGAAAAATATTCAAAACTTTATGAGATTGTAACACACAAAATGGTGGACCATGTGGAGATACCAATCCAAATTCACCATGTATGGAAAATCAAAAATGTACAAAAGAGTTCCCAAAACAATTTGAAATTTAAACCTATGCTAATTGTGATGGATACCCTTTGTATAAAAGAAGAAAAGGACAAACAACTATTATCCGTGGACAAAAGGGCGATAATCGATATTTAGTTCCATACAATCCACATTTGCTGATAAAGTACAATGCACACATAAATGTGGAAGCTTGCACTTCTAATGAATCCATCAAATATGTGTATACATATATATACAGAGGATATGATGCAGCAACTGTTGTGGTGCAAGCTGCACAAAACGAAAAAGAAAATCCAATTTTACATGATTAACTTTCATGTTATTTAGATGCTCGCTATGTCAGTGCTCCAGAAGCAATGTGGCGTCTTCTGGAATTTGATATGCATGATCGGTCACATGTTGTGTATTGATTAGCTGTACATTTGCCACACAGTCAGTTTGTTTGCTTTACTGCAGGCAATGAAAGAACATTGAGAAACAATGCTTACTGCTTGGCTTCAATTAAACTGCCAGGACACTGAGGCCAGACAATTTTTATACATTGAGATTCCATATCACTATGTATTTGTTAATGGCCAATGGAGACAACAAATTTATACCGTCAGTCCAAGAGACATTGAATGTTTCAGTTTAAGATTACTTCTTTTACATGATCGCGGTGCAAGTTATGAACATTTACGTGAATGAAATAGTTTATGATACTTTGCTATTAGCTGCAAAACATCAAAACATCATAGTGATATGGAATCTCAATGTATAAAAATTGTCTGGCCTCAGTGTCCTGGCAGTTTAATTGAAACCAAGCAGTAAGCATTGTTTCTCGATGTTCTTTCATTGCCTGCAGTAAACCAAACAAACTGACTGTGTGGCAAATGTACAGCTAATCAATACACAGCATGTGACCGATCATGCATCTCAAATTCCAGGATAGGAGAGGTGTCTGGAAGAAGCAGCACTATGTCAAATGCCAAAGCAAATGAGAGAACAATTTGCATTCATTTGCATCTTTTGCAATGTACCTGATGCATTTGCTTTGTTTGAAACATTTAAATTAAATATGTGTAAATACTTCTTGAAATGTTACAATGAGCCCATTGCACTCTTAAAAGCTTTAATGGAAATTCAAGAAATCTTTCTTGCTCATGGATTAAATTGTACAAGTTTTAATTTGCCTGATCCAGGATTTACAGATTACATCAATTTTGATGATTATGACACTGAGCTTCAACAAAAAAAACAGAAGAAAAACTGTCAACTTTAAATACTTTACAATTGCAAGCATTTAATGCCATCACAAATGCTACAGATGATGAAATGGTCAAAGACCGTTATTTCTATCTAGATGGCCCTGGTGGATCAGGAAAAACGTATCTGTACAATTGTTTGATTAGTTACATTCGAGCACAGGGTCAAATAGCAATGCATTTGCAACAACTGGAATTGCTGCACTTTTGTTAGAAGGTGGCAGAACTGTGCATATTGAATTTAAACTGCCAGTTCCCATTTTAGAAACATCAGTGTCAGATATTCAATCTTTCTAAACATTGTTAATAACGACAATTACTCTGACATTGCAAACAAAGTGATATTAACATCCAAAAATATAGATGCCTTATATCTAAATAACGAAATTTTAAAATTCATTAACGCACCCCAAAATAATTATTACAGTGCAGATTCAGTTCTGGTGGACGATAAAATGAATCTAATTTTAGTATAGAATGTATTAATTCTTTAACACCATCTGGAAGGCCACCACATGTTTTGCAATTGAAAAAAGGGGCAATTGTGATGCTATTGAGAAACATGAATACAAAAAAGGACTTTGTAATGGGACCAGATTAATTGTGCACAATTTAAAAGATAATTTCATACATGCAGAAATTATGTCTGGTACCCATAAAGGTGACTGAGTTTTTATACCAATAATTGATTTGGCTCCAAGTGAGAGTGGTTTGCCTTTTGTCCTTCATATGAGACAATTTCCAGTTATCAAGGCATTTGCCATGAACTTAAATAAATCCCAAGGACAAACTTTTAAGTCTGTGGGTATTTTTCTATGTTGCTTTCTCAAGGTGCACAAATCCAGATGATATTAAAGTTGCAACTGAAAACACTATTACACGATGGATACAATTTTACAAAAAACATTGTGTACTATGAGGTGTAGTTGACATAGAGAATAGTGGTTTAATTTCCAGGATGACATTTAATGTCACTTGAGATCGTTTTAGATGACCACTATTTCACATATGAAACTCTATGTACAATTTTACAAAACTACAACAATTACAAAAAAAAAAATGGAAAAAAACCCAACAACAATAAACAGTGGTTATATACCATAGACAAAATTAAAAGTCTGCTGGGCTCTTTTTAAGGGAACCACTTGGACATGCAAAAAAAACATTTTAAAGGAATGTCTTGGAAGTGGCCTTTTGCCAGGATTGGCCCCACAAAACAGTTACATTGCATTGTATCACTTTTACTGTTTCAAGTTTAATACATTTACTTCATGTTTGTAATGTTAAAATAGTTTTTTCAAAGGTTACAAACGTTGTTTCATTGTATGAAATTAAGGGTTCATGTTAGTTGGAGGATGATCATTTGTTGTAAAAATTAAATGTATAATTAAATACAGAGTATTGATCCAGGGAGTAATATGATCACCAGTTAATGGGGTCAGGAAGGAATTCCTTTTTCCCTTCTTTGAAACCATTGGCTAAGTTTTAATGGTTTTTTTTTTTACAGTTTGCCTTCCTCTGGATTCAATACCTATGTGGTTTAACAGTACTTCAAATACAAGTTGCATGTTACAAATCATTATGTAATGGTTTAATATACTAATTGATATAAAGTTGACCTAATGTTTATGCTACTCGTCCATACCTCAGATATAAAAATGTTAGTATTGTTAATAAAAATGGTTCACTAATGTCTCAAATATAATTTGCATGTTGCAAAGCATTATGTAATCGTTTACAAAATCTCTTCTTGAGATGTGTGCAAACCTGGTGGCCAACTACAAGAAACATCTGACCTCTTTGGTTGCCAACAAGGATTTTGCCACCAAGTACTAAGTCGAAGGGGTCAAATACTTATTTCCCTAA
The DNA here is from genome assembly GCA_027410445.1 of Discoglossus pictus. Taxonomy (NCBI): domain Eukaryota; kingdom Metazoa; phylum Chordata; class Amphibia; order Anura; family Alytidae; genus Discoglossus; species Discoglossus pictus. The sequence continues at coordinate 237,230,071 of CM050166.1, forward strand.
TTGACCTGCAAATAAATTTATAACTTTTTTAACATGCATTTTTCTTGTTCTTTTTTTATTATTCTGTCTCTCACTGTTAAAATACACCTACCATTAAAATTATAGGCTGATCATTTGTTTGTCAGTGGACAACCGTTCAAAATCAGCAGGGGATCAAATCTCCCCCCCCCCCCCCCCCCCCCCACTGTATATGTATTAATGGGACTTGGAATGGCAATTAAAATGATAATAACCTGATTCAATAATTTTTTTTATTGAAATATAAAACATACAAAATTATACATACAAGTAATGGATCATCTATTATCTTAAATATAATTCAATTAAACAAATAAACAATTACATTCTTATTCATCAACAATCATTCCAACATACATACACCCTCAATTTGCATTATTTTAAACCATTTCAGGGGAAAATGAGATAACATTTCTGAAAATTAAATCATAGCAATATGAAGAGGAGTTAGCAATAGCTTCCTTCAAAGCTGCTGTAGGAGTAGGAGTTCCAAATTACCCATTTGACTTTGTTTTGCGACGTTAATCCAAGCTTCATAAAATGGCTCTCCAGTTCCCTGCAATGATCTTCTTTAAAATTTCATTCCATAATGAAGGCTGTTTTTGTTTCCATTTTTCAACAATACACAATTTGATCATTGTAAAAAGCTGAATCATAAAAGCTATCTCAGATTTATGGAGTAAACCACTGGATGTGGCCGGGGTAAACAGCCTTCCCAAGGTCGCTGAAACAAATTCAGAACACTTGATCCATAATGGTTTAACATGAGGGCAGTCCCACAATATATGGATATGACTTCTGCTGAACGCAAACTCTTTCCAGGACAGTTTATCGTCAGTCTTATGAGACATCTGATACAATTTTGCTGGAGCCATGTACCATTTATTAATAGTTTAAAAAAAAACATTTCTCTTTGTGTCACGTTTATAATAGTTCTGTTAGTGTTATTTAAGACTCTTGCCCAATTAGAAGGTAAAATGGGTCTACCCATATCCCTTTCCCAAGATTTCATACTACTTGGAAGGTCTCTGGACAAATCTAAAGAAATACCATTAACAACTTTTGATATCATATGAGAGTGATCAAAATTTGTTATATTTAATTTGAAACCATTCAATTTCTACAAATATTTGTCACATGCTCTTAAAGAAGTAATAACATGCCTCAATTGTTCAAAAGCCAACCAATCTTGTGAGTTAACTCCTGATTTTTCTCTAATTTGGGAAAGGGTTGCTAGGTTTCCCTTTATGGGCAAATCTTTTATAATTGCAATGCCATTCTCGCTCCATATTTAGAACATGATATATTAAAATAATTAACCACTACTTCAATTGGTGTGATGTTACTTAACAAAGGTAGTAATTTCTATTTACTGTTTAATCTTTTCCATGTTAGCAAAATATGCTTCACAATATATGTTTCTTTATCTATATGACCTAAAGGATAATTATGTACATATATTAAAGCTTTTAATTCTTTATTCTTAACCGCTGATTTTTCAATTTGATACCAAGAATAGTTATCTTGAGGAAATAACCAATTTTAAAGCATGCGTCACCAGTACTGCATCTTGGTACAATCTTAACAGTGGGTATGAAATCCCACCTTGAGTAAATCGACGGGCCATAGTTTCTCTCTTCACTCTAATATGTTTTTTTAAGTGAATACATTTGTCAACAATAGTTTGAATTTCCTTGACCCAAAATGTGGGTAACTTAATTGGAATGCATCTAAAGATATACAGTGCCTTGCAAATGTATTCACCCCCCTTGACTTTTTACCTATTTTGTTACATTACTGCCTTAAGTTCAATGTTTTGTTAATCTGAACTTTATGTGATCGATCAGAACACAAATAGTCTAAGTTGGTGAAGTGAAATATACATATATATATATATATATATATATATATATATATATATACATATATATACAGTATATATATATATATATATATATATATATATATATATATATATTTACATACAACTATTTTTTAGAAATAGAAAACAGAAAATTCGAATGCGCTGTCATCACCTCCTCTGGTAGAGAATTCCACAGATTAACCACCCTTACTGTGAAGAACCATTTTCTTTCTTTAAGGTGGAATCTTTTTACTTCTAACCTCAGGGGATGTCCTCTTGTCAGTTGAAAACCTCTTGGCACAAAAAGCTCCCTTGACAAAACTTTATACTGACCCTGGATGTATTTATATAAGGTAATCATATCTCCTCTTAGACACCTTTTTTCTAGAGAAAATAAGTTTAATTTGGTTAGTCTTTCTTCATAACTTAGCCCCTCCATTCCCCTTATTAGTTTTTTTGCCCTCCTCTGTACCTTTTCCAGCTCTAAAATGTCCTTTTTATGAAGTGGTGCCCAAAATTGTACTCCATATTCCAAATGAGGGGTACTAGAGATTTGTATGGTGGCAGAATAATATTTGCTTCCCTTGCTTCTATACCCTTCTTAATACATGCTAATATTTTATTTGCCTTTGCAGCTGCTGCTTGGCTTTGAGCACTGTTACCTAGGTGGTTCTCCACAAGCACTCCCAAATTCCTTTCAATATCTGATACACCTAGATTTGCTCTATTAAGATTATAAATTGCATGGCTATTTTTCCTTCCCAGATGCATAACTTTACATTTATTCGTATTAAATCTCATCTGCCATTTAGATGCCTATTCCTCAATTTTATGTAAATCCCCTTGGAGGGAAAGCACATCATTATCTGATTTAATTACCTTGCACAACTTCGTGTCATCAGCGAAAATGGAGACACTACTTTCCAGTCCCACCACTAAGTCATTCATAAATATGTTAAAAAGGAGAGGACCTAATACTGAACCCTGAGGAACCCAACTTACCACATTAGTCCAATCGGAGTATGTTCCATTTACAACAACCCTTTGCTTCTTGTCTTTTAGCCAGCTCTAAATCCATGAGCAGATATTTACTGCAATTCCTGTATCTCTTAGTTTGAACAATAGTCTCCCATGTGGCACTGTATCAAAAGCCTTTGTAAAATCCAAAAAGACTACATCCACTGAGTTTCCTTGATCCAGGTTCCTACTAACCTCCTCATAGAAACTAATTAGATTTGTTTGACATTACCTATGCCTCATAAATCCATGCTGACTCCTACTTATAATCCTGTTCAAATAGATATATTCTTGTATATTATCCCTTATTAACCCTTCTAAAAGCCTCCCCACTACAGAACTGAGGCTCACTGGTCTATAATTCCCTGGATTTGCTCTTGCTCCCTTTTTAAATATAGGTATCACATCTGCTTTTCTCCAGTCATCTGATAGAGACCCTGTGTTGAGTGAATCTTGAAAAATTTTATATAATGTTTTGGCTATTACAGAAACCAGTTCCCTCAGTACCCTTGGATGTATTCCACCAGGACCTGGGGCTTTATTAACATTTATTTTTCCCAGCCTCTTTTGGATTACTTCCTGTGTTAACCAATTATTTGGCAAAGGTAGTGCAGCCCCTATATGTTGCAGTGTCCCAACCACTGGTACCTCCCTTGTGTATACCGAAGAAAATCACCTATTTAGCTCATCTGCCTTTTCCTGGTCACTAATTTTCAGATGGCCTGTGTCACATTGTAATGTTCCTATAGCTTCCTTCCTTGCCTTCTTCCCATTAATATACTTAAAAAATATATTTTAGGGTTTATCTTACTGTCTTTTGCAATTCATTTTTCATTTTCTATTTTAGCCAGTTTAATAGCCCTTTTGCAAGCCTTGTTGATTGCCTTGTACTCCCATAAAGCAGTTTCTGTTCCCTCTTGTTTGTATAATTTAAATGTCTGTTTTTTACTCTGTATCTTGATCTTTAAATCATTGTTAAGCCACATTGAATGTGATTTACTCCTTTTACTTTTATTCCCACTTGGTATATGGTGTTAAGTATATACAGTGGATATAAAAAGTCTACACACCCCTGTTAAAATGTTAGGTTTCTGTGCTGAAAAACAATGAGACAAAGATAAATCATTTCAGAACTTTTTCCACCTTAATTCTGACCTATAAACTGTACAACTCAATTGAAAAACAAACTGAAATCTTTTAGATAGAGGGAGGAAAAAATATAAAAATAAAATAATATGTTTGCATAAGTATGCACACCCTTAAACTAATACTTTGTTGAAGCTCCTTTTGATTTTATTACAGCACTCAGTCTTTTTGGGTATGAGTCTATCAGCATGGCACATTTTGACTTGGCAAGATTTGCCCACTCTTCTTTGCAAAAACACTCCAAATCTGTCAGATTGCGAGGGCATCCTATGCACAGTCCTCTTCAGATCACCCCACAGATTTTTATTCTGATTCAGGTCTGGCCTCTGGCTGGGCCATTCCAGAACTTGAATCTTCTTCTGGTGAAGCCAGTTCTTTTGTTGATTTGGATGTATGCTTTGGGTCGTTGTCATGCTGAAAGATGAAGTTCCTCTTCATGTTCAGCTTTCAAGCAGAAGCCTGAAGGTTTTGTGTCCAATATTGACTGGTATTTGGAACTGTTCATAATTCCCTCTATCTTAACTAAGGCCCCAGCTCCAGCTGAAGAAAAACAGCCCCATAGCATGATGCTGCCACCACCATGCTTCCCTGTGGGTATGGTGTTCTTTTGGTGATGTGCAGTATCTTTTGGAATTATGGCCAAAAAGTTCAACCTTGGTTTCATCAGACCATAACACCTTTTCCCACATGCTTTTGAGAGACTTCAGATGTGTTTTTGCAAAATCTAGCCTGGCTTGGAATTTTTTTCTTCGGAAGAAAGGTCTTTCATCTTGCCACTCTATCCCATAGCCCAGACATATGAAGAATACAGGAGATTGCTGTCACATGTACCACACAGCCAGTACTTGCCAGATATTCCTGCAGCTCCTTTAATGTTGCTGTAGGCCTCTTGGCAGCCTCCCAGACCAGATTTCTTCTCGTCTTTTCAACAATTTTGGAGGGAGCTCCAGTTCTTGGTAATGTCACTGTTGTGCCATATTTTCTCCACTTGATGATGACTGTCTTTACTGTGTTCCATGGTATATCTAATGCCTTGGAAATTCTTTTGTACCCTTCTCCTGACTGATACCTTTAAACAATGAGATCCCTCTGATACTTTGGAAGCTCTCTGTGGACCATGGCTTTTGCTGTGGGATGCGACTAAGAAAATTTCAGGAAAGACCAACTAGAGCAGCTGAACTTTATTTGGGGTTAATCAGAGGCAATTTAAATGATGGCAGGTGTATGCTGACTCCTATTTAACACGATATGGAATGTGATTGCATAATTCTGAACACAGCTACATCCCCAGTTATAAGAGGGTGTGCAGACTTATGCAACCACATTATTTTTCTTTCTTTTTTTTTCTTCCCTCCACCTAAAAGATTTCAGTTTGTTTTTCAATTGAGTTGTACAGTTTATAGGTCACATTAAAGGTGGAAAAAGTTCTGAAATGATTTATCTTTGTCTCATTTTTTTACAGCACAGAAACCGGACATTTTAACAGGGGTGTGTAGACTTTTTATATCCACTCGATATTTAGCATGGATTTAAATGTTGTCAATTTATGTTCAGTGTTTTTACCTATCAGTTCTCTGTCCCAGCCTATACTTTGTATTGGTGCCCTTAGACCGTTAAAACCTGCCCTTTTAAAATTAAGAGTTTTTGTTGGCCCCTTAAAATTTTGTTTTTTTTAATTCAATCTCAAATGAGACTGTGTTTTGATCACTGTTTCCCAACGGTTGCCCTATTTCAACATTTGACACTATATCAATATTATTTGTGATGACTAAATCTAAGATAGCTTCATTTCTAGTAGGCTCTTGTATAACCTGGGCCAAATAATGATCCCTGAGTGTACTCAAGAACCTGCTTCCCTTAGCTGAACTGCTGGTCTCATTTATCCAGTTTATTTCAGGGTAATTAAAATCTCCCATTATTAAAACTTGCCCATGCTTAGCTGCATTTACAATCTGTAACAATAGTTGTATTTCCTCACTTTCAGCTATATTTGTGGGTTTATAGCATACTCCTACTAATATTCTTTTGGAATTTGCTGCTCCGCTATTTAACTCTACCCACAAACATTCAACTTTATCACTAGTTCCGCCATATATATCTTCTATAGGCTAAATTTCAGGCTTAACATGCAGACAAATCCCTCCTCATCTTTGCCTTTATCTTTCCTATATAGGGTATAACCATCCAGGTTAAAAGTCCAGTGATGAGATTCATCCCACCACATTTCGGTAATGCCTATTAAATCCAATTTTCATTAATTGCTAATAATTCTAACTCTCCCATTTTTGCTGGCAAGCTTCTGGCATTAGCAAACATACACCATATGTTATGAGTATGTAGTTCTGAAGTGCCTGCCACTGTACTTGAGTTAGTACTACCTCCCTATTGACTATACTAACCCTCCCCCATCTCCTCCCCTATGAGTTGTTATTTCATCCCTTATACCCTCTACACTTTCTACCCCATTACTTATATCTATGCTAGAATGATTACTCTTAAACCTATGATTTTGGGCGCATCATATTCCGGGTTCAAAAATGGTATCGTTGATGGTCTATCTTGCTTTCAGTGGGAGACAGCTGACCCCAGGAGCGAGGACGGAAGATGAGCAGTTCTCACAGAAGCTTTTGGAACTCTTTTGGTGCAGAGATGTAGCTGCCTTGATAAGGAGGTCTCTAACTCCGGCGACTTGGACAGCGTACAAGAAAGTATGGTATAAGTGGTCAGATATGGTGGTTATGGCGGTTGGTGCAGGATCGGATGGAAAATGGTTGGCAATCCTGTTGTGGTTCCTTTTGCGGTGTAAAGATGAGGGAATGTCAGCCACATCGGTGGGAAGGCAGGTAGCGTCCCCAGCTTTTATGTTCCAGCTAGCCAGGCAAAAGGACCTGACCAAGGATTTTATGGTAAGACGGGTGACCCGGGAGTTAGCACGGGAAGATGGTACGGAGGACAAAAGGAGTCCTATCACGTTTTTGTTGTTGCTTTGGTTGTCAGTGGTGGTGAAAGAAGTTTGTTCCATGGTATACAAACCCCTGCTGTTCCATACAGATTTTTCCCCGGCCTTTTTCGGAACAGATTGCGAGTTGGTTGCCACTAACAGGCGGAGTAAGGAAGATGTCCAGGTGGAGGATGTACATCCGCAGGGAGATAGAGTGGTAATATGGTTGAGGAAATCCAAAACAGATCAGGCCGGGAAAGGAAGAGAGGTTACATTGCACAGGATGGGAACAGACTGTTGCCCTTTGAATGTGTTAACCAAATGCTGTGGAAGTGGCCAGGGGAACCCAGGCAGCTTTTGATACATGCTGATGGTCAGCCCCTATCCCGCTTCCAATTCTCAAAGGTGCTAAAATCATGTTTGGAGAGGCTGGGGATGAACCAGTCAAAGTTTGGGACGCACTCATTCAGGATAGGTGCTGCCATTGAAGGAGCGGGATCGGGTCTCCCACCTGAGATACTTAAGAGAATTGGAAGATGAGAATCAACCTGCTTTAAACTGTACATCAGACCATCCACTGCTGCATACTTACAGATGCATGCCTTTGCAAGCCGCCAGAAGCAGATGTGGGTTGATTGGCCATTTATATATCTACTGGGCGGAACGTCTCGCTCTAGTGTCCCGTGACGGCTTGCAGTTGAGTGTACCAAAAGAGGAGTGGTAATGATCTGGGGCATACCCCGATTAAGCGTTTGGTGAGGGAGATGAAAAAGGATATTGAGGAATGGGTGAGCAGATTCCCTGGCATTAGGGTGTTTTGGTCCGAAATGGTAAAGAAAAGGGTGTGGAAAAATGCCAGGGACCCTGCAGGCCTCGAAAAAGTAAGGCAGAATGTAAACAAACTTATGTCTAGTTTCGTTAGGAAGATAGGTTGGGTAGCATTACGGCACCATGACTTGGAGGATAATGAGGCTGACAATCTTTTTATGCCTGATGGCGTCCACCTCATGGGTTGAAATTTCAAATTTTACAGTTTAAGGAAGGGGTACAACGGGGCTTGGCTCTGGCTAGGAGGAGCATCGCCATAGAGCATTACCCGTAGAGATTTACCCAGCCCAGTGGTGGAAAAGAGGGCGTCCCTACCCATGGAGGGTGTGCCGATTGAGAGAAGGTGGGCCCCTAAGTGCATGCTTAGGGTATAGGGCTACCTCCATGGGCCGGGCTCCTCCACCCCAGTTGTAAGTTATTAATATGTTTATCAATAAAGGGCTGTGGCCAGTTGTACCTTCAAACAGATGTCAAGCTGTTTTATTCCAGGGACAGGGTCTTTTATTTGTGGAAGCTCTATAGACCTTCCCATGTCATGTATATATCTAATGTGTACTGCATTGTTAACACCCTTAAGGTTTAAGTGTTTTAGTGTTATCTAAAAGTTATCTTTAATAAGGTGCACTAACCCACTGTACAGAAAGCAGTTACTAAATAATATTGTTTTCAGAAACTTCGACACAATAAAGTTACATAGTTACATAGGCCCTCATTCTATTATCGGCCGTAAATCGGCCGCAAAGCTGCGATTCCTTGCGGGGCTCCCGTTACCTTGCAATTCAAATAGACGGCGCCACAAGGATATCCCCTTACGGACGGCCGTATATCTTGCAACCGGCCGTAAGCTCAGAAAACTTTAAAAGCAAAAATAAATTCAAGACGGCACTGTAAAGCTCTGTAAATGCCAGGGATCATAATGGGGGACATGAGGATTAATAGCCACCCCCTCTCAAGCTTGCACATCAGCCCAAATCCGAGATTTCATTAACTGTTTATTTTCCGGCCGCAGCGTGGGCGGGTCTGAGGTGCTCCAAGCCCTCTGGACTTTTTCCACGGATATTTGACATAAATGAAAATAAAAATTATTTACAGGTTTGAGTGTAGGGGAATGTTGTGCTATGAATGCTTACACCTACAATCACTTTATAGTCTCCTCAGAGTGCAGGATGGCTTTATTATGGCTTTATTATGTGCTTAATTGTGTGCCTGCGGGACCTTTTTGCTGCAAGTAAGCTGCGGCTCGGTTTTAGCCTTGCAGAGAGGGTTCCCGGAGCAATTGAATAGCAACCGGGATTTGCTTGGGCCGAAACACTTGCGGCCGTTTAAGATCAAAAGACTTGCCACTGGCGCGTGCGGCCGCAAGGGATAACAAGGCGCCGGCCGAAAGCCTGCCGGAGTCCCCGGCCGGAAGGGAATAGAATAGGCAAATAGCTTGCGGCCGGTCCTTGCGGCCCCGATTCTCCTACGGCCGATAATAGAATGAGGCCCATAGTAATTAAGGTTGAAAAAAGACTTTCAGTCCATCAAGTTCAACCTTTTAAGATCTCCTCTGATCTGCAATATATTTCATTTAATCCGACAACTACAGTTAATCCCTAAGCAAAGAACACTACATCATTTCCAAAACCACCAGCATCTAATACCATATGTGTTTTAAATATAATAGCACAACATGAGGTGCAGCAGGTGAAATCAAGTATTGAGTTACATTTATATACTGAATTCATAAATAAGAAAACAGAAAATAGATTTAATGGCCGATAGAAATTAGAAGTAGAAGGTCCACATTGACCCAATCTACCTAAATAGTTTGGCTTAATTAAACTCATGATTACCTTCCTTGACTGCATTGTCCCACTGACGGTGGCCTGTGGTTCTGTGCCTATCGGCACCAGAAATACAAATCTTGCCATCTGTGCGTATAATTTATACATGTATGTACATCTCTGTATGTATACATTATTATGTTTGCTTGTTAATGTATTCTGTGTTTGGTATTTGATGGAAATCCTGGACTGTATCTTCCTCTTGGAGAGTATAGGACCCCACACTCTTCTCTGTTTCTTATCCTTGATCTATCTTATTGTGTCTTACCGTGCTACAGGATGGCTGTTGGGAAATTATTTAATGTTCTGACCATTAAAACTTTAACAATGCTATACAAATATACTGTACAAACTATATTCAGAGCATATACTTAAAAGTATACACATCATACCTGTAAATAGATGAATCCAATTGATCCACATAGGCTTTTCTGTATTGAAACTGTTGTAATTCTGAATCATCATCAAACCTGCAAAAAACATGTTTTGATCATGAAAGTTTAAGTCTTCCACATTACAATGATATTTGTATTTATTCATACTTGATTTTTACACATCCATTTTAATATTAGCCTTTTAAGATAGATATAAATCATTTTAATAAGTTAATTAGGTTAATCTAAGGCAATATTTTTTTCAATAACAGACAAATGCTAGTGGTGTAGTAATAAGACAATATAATATAGCAAAATAATAAGGTAATCCCAGATGAACTACTGATGAGCCAGAAGAAAAAAAGTAATTCTGATAGTATAAAAAGGGGATATTTGTGAATTAAGTATTGTAAAATATAGCAAAGATAGGATATCTTACATCTGACTAAAAAAAGACAATAGTTGTGAAAGCAGCATATATTGGAAAATGTTACATCTTTGTTTCTGAGCTCTCTAACATTTCACTCATCTAACACACAAAGGACTTGTAGCAATAAAAAGCAAATTATAACACTTTTACAAATATATTTAAACAGAACTTTCAGATAAGAGCAGCTTATGTGAAGATGAAACGTCTAGTTTAAAATGCAATATTATTTTGGAAACTTGTATTTTAACTAAATACTGCAGCAATTTTTTTCTATATGGTATTTTGATGAAGCACACTTGTAAAGAAGCAACATTTTGTTAGAGAATAGAAAACAGCCTCTATTGTTTGACCTTTTATATGGAATGTTTTAGGGCTACATTCCAATCTGGTACATTGCAGCAAGAAAAGGCTTCCCCATCATCAGATCCCTGTGGCAACTAAAAATGAACACTCACACATGGGGGCCCTAACAACCCCAGTGGCATCTAAAAGGATCCCTGCGGCATCTAAAAGGATCATCTTAAATGATATGTGTGGCATCTTGCCTTAAAGAATACCTGTGGCACCTATCATTAACTGCATACCATGGGGGTCCTCAACATACCCCCATGGTAATGTAACTCTAATCATGGGGGTCATCTTGGACCCTCATGGAAACTAATATTAACCCCTGTACCATGGGACTTCAAGCAAGAGGACATAGATAGCCCGCTTATTCAGGACAGAATAATGAAGACCATGGCATTGTTGATCATCACTGGGGATAGGTAAGTATACTTTTCCTCCTTTCAGGATTAGCCCTTTTTTGTTTGACTCTATTCTGTGATTTCTCCTGAACAGTAAAGTGTGATTGGATACTTGTGCACTGAATAGTGGCAGCTGAGAGGGGGTGTGGTTTAACCTGTGTGAAGCTATATCAGTGTGTGGCTTTTTGTGGTCTGTTTGCCTCTGTTTTGGGATTTCTCCTGCACAGTAAAGTATGTTGTGTACTTGTGCATTGATTAGTGGCAGCTGAGAGGGGGTGTGGTTTTGCATGTGTGAAGCTATATCAGTGTGTGGCTTTTTGAGGTTAGTTTGCCTCTGTTCTGTGATTTCTCCTGAACAGGACAAGGAGCGAATTTGTGAGCTTGAGAACACTTCTAGTATAAGTGCAGTTCTAGTATAAGTGAAGGAGTTTAAATAAAAGGAGGGAGTTCAAAGAAAAGGGGAGCACATTGTAGTGCTTTATACAATACTCCCCACCCCACACACACACTGTAATTTGTAATTATGAGTTGGTCCAGTGACAACCTCACTCAGTGCGCATCCTGTCACATGTATGAACTGTTGGAACAACAGATTCAGAGTCCATACCTCTGTGGCAGGTGTGAGCATGTTGTCTATCTTGAAGCTCCAATTGGAGAATTGGAGAAGAGAATTGCAACACTTAGTGATATTGCTCCACTGGAAAGGGAGTTGGTGCTCACTGAGCACAGTTTAACTGGGCATGGCATGGAAGGTGGAGATGGGGCTAGTGAGGATGTCCAGGGAGGTAGCTGGGTTACAGTTACAAGGGGAAGAATAGGGGAACAGTAGGAGGAGGCTGTCCAGTTCTGAGTTGGCACAAACCAACAGATTTGCCAGATAGAGCTGTTCCCTCTAACAGCCAGGAGAAGAGTTTCACTAGAGGAGAGGGATGACAGTATAGGCAGAGCAAGAGAAAGGTTTTTGGTAGTAGGGGACAGTATTATTAGGAAAGTAGACTGGGTGATTTGTCACCCAGATCCCAGCAATCAAACAGTTTGCTGTCTCCCGGGTTTCTGGTTTCGGCACGTTGTGGATTAGGTAGATAAATTATTGGAGGGGCTGGAAATGAACTGGCGGTCTTGGTACATATTGGTACCAATGTCAAAGTTAGTGGAAGATGGAAAGTCCTAAAGAATGATTTTATAGAACTAGGTAATAAGCTGAAGGCAAGGACCTCCAAGGTAGTATTTTCCGAGAAACTACAAGTGCCATGTGCTAGTCCAAGGAGTCTTAGGTAGGTTAATGCATGGCTAAAAAAGTGGTGCATTAAGGAGGGGTTTGGGTTTTTAGAGCACTGGGCTAACTTCTCACTTGGGTACAATATCTTTAGCAGTGATGGATTGCACCTTAATGAAGAGGGAGCTAGTGTGCTAGGGGAAAGGATGGTAGAACAGCTAGGGGGGGTTTTAAACTAGTTGGTGGTGGGGGGAACTAGATAGAAGTAATGGGGTATAACGTTTAGAGGTGTTGAGAAACAAATTAACTAGTCAAGGGAGAGGATATGGGGGTGGGTTAGTATAGTCAATAGGGAGGTATTGTTAAGTAATTCAAGTACAGTGGCAGGCAGTCCAGAACTACAGAACTACAGTCTCATAACATAAATTGTATGCTTGCTAATGCCAGAAAAAATGAGAAATGGGATTTAATAGGCATTACTGAAACATGGTGGGATGAATCTCATGACTGGACTGTTATAACTGGATATGGATGGTTATAACCTATTTAGAAAATATAAGGGCAAAGATGAGGAGGGATTTGTTTGTATGTTAAGCCTGAATTTAAGCCTATAGTCAGAGAAGATATTTATGGAGGAACCAGCGATAATGTTGAATTTTTGTGGGTAGAGTTAAATAGCGGAGGAGCAAAATAATATTTGTAGGAGTAAGCTATCAGCCCCCAAATATAATTGAAAGTGAGGAACTGCAGCTATTGTTACATATTGGAAATGCAGCTAAGCACGGTCAAGTTTTAGTAATGGGAGATGTTAACTACCCTGAAATAAACTGGATGACGAGCAATTCAGCGAAGGGGAGCAGGTTCTTGAGTACACTCAGGGATCATTATCTGGCCCAGGTTATACAAGAGCCTACTAGAAATGAAGTTATCTTGGATTTAGTCATCACAAAAAAATATTGATAGAGTATCAAATGTTGGAATAGGGCAACCTTTGGGAAACAGTGATCACAACACAGTCTCATTTGAGATTGAATTTAAAAAAACAAAATTTTAAGGGGCCAACAAAAACTCTTAATTTGAAAAGAGAATATTTTAACAGTCTAAGGGCAGCAATACAAAGTACAGACTGGGACAGAGAACTGATAGGTAAAAACACTGAACATAAATGGACAACATTTAAATCCTTAGTAAATATACATACACATTGGCATATACCATGTGGGAATAAAAGTAAAAGGAGTAAATCCCATCCAATGTGGCTTAACAATGAATTAAAGGGAGACGCCGGAAGTGATGCGCACGCCAGAGTGAGACTGCCGTGTCAGTTTGCAGGGGAGCAGTTTCCAGAGAGACGTGCCTTTCTCCTGCTAGGAGAAATCATGCCAGTGACTGAGTAATGGCCTGGCAGCCAGGGAGCCCCGGAATAGCCTGATGTGTGAACAACCATCCAAGTAAGAGGCCCAGGTCACCCCCTCCCAGGACAGACCCCCCTGGACTTACAGAAAAAAAAAAAAAAGAAGTAAAGTGGCAACTAATTCCGGGTGAGCTGAAATAAAGATTGTTGCGGTATAGCATCGCGGAGGGAAAACCCCGCGAAATTGACAGCGTCAGCTGGAACAGAGACGCTGAAGCAGAGATGCTGTGAAAACCGCCTATACCCAGCCTGATATAGTAAGGCTTAGAAACAGCTACCCGGTAAGGTTACACTAAATGAGAATAGCTAGCACAGCTGGTTAAAATCAATACTCACCTTCCACTTTGCATCATAAGTGTCCCTATCGGAGTCAGTGCTGCAGGTGCGGTAAGGTGGAACCGAAAGAAGTGTGTGGAGTGCTGTACGCTGGGTCTGTCCTGTCCTGGAGGAAGGGTAAGTGGCCTAGCTGTGGCTGATACAGCTTTCTCTTCCCTTATATGTTGGTGTACAGATAACATACGTGGAGTCTCTGGAGAATTAGAACTGGCTTGCTAACTTTAAGGAATAGTGAAATAACTGTCTCTGAAATTTCACAAATATAATGTTAAAGTAACAGACAGAAATACCAGCTAACATATAAATGTAATATCCTCTGAAAATAAGTAAGAAAACCCTACTCTCCTTAAAGACATACCTCCCATAGAAGACAAGTACATAAGAAAAAGAACTCCTTACCCCTGCTTGAAAATATACAACCACAAGAGAAGATAAAGGCGAAGATAAGAGAAAAAAAAAAAAAAAAAAAAGAGAGGGGAGAAAATAAGAATAAGAAAGGGGTGCCCCAAGAAAGTCATAAAGGATAAATAAGGAAGAATATAAAAGGTCTAACCATGTCAAATAAAAAAAGTAATACAGTTAATAAAACAAGACTAAAGGAGAAAATAAAAGATTCAACAAAACAAACAAACTTTTTCTCTCCAAGAAATAAAGGAACTAGTGCAGATTCCTCAAATGTAGACATCAGTTTAGGCAGTACAGAAAACCTGACCCCGGAAAGGTCTCCTCAGGGAAATCTGGAAGATAATTCTATTCAAGAAGAGGAAGCACTTACATGCTCTATGTTAAAGTCCATTTTAAAAGAATTTCAAGTTAATTTGACAAAAGATCTATCAAAACAAATGTCCGAAATTACCGAATCCATTAACAATATAACTCAAAGAATTGAAACTAATGAAAATGTTTGTGATAAAATTATAACGGACAATAATGCTCTTTTCAACTATTTAACTGCTCTTGAAAATAAAAATGAGGAACTTTCCATTAAAATTAATAACCTTGAAAATCGATCCAGAAAGAATAATTTGCGTCTGAGGGGGATACCGGAGGTATTCCAAGGAGAAGACCTGGAGTCAAATGTCAAAGGACTGTTTAACTATCTGGTACCGGAGATGCAGAAAGACCATTGGAAAATGGACGAATTACACAGACTCCCTCTGGCTAAAGCAATGGACAAATCCACCCCTAGAGACATTATAATAAGACTACATTACTTATCATCAAAAGAAATGGTCTTAAAAAATGCTTTCTTAAAGAAACAGCTAGTACATCCATATGAAAATATTAAGATATTTCAAGATTTATCAGCATATACGTTGGGGAAAAGAAGGGAATTTATACAAATAACTAGAACACTTAGGCTAAAAGAAATTAGATACAAATGGGCTCAGCCTGCAGGCTTATTAATCTATAAAGACCTAAAATGGGTAAAAATAAACTCAGTTCAAGAGGCTATAGAAACACTAAAAGAATGGGATATACATATAGAGAGTAATATAGCCGCTGAAAAAAAATTGGAACTGATAGCAGGAAATCTAGACTGGAAAAAATATAAGAAATAATCTCTGGAAACTGTAGAATAGGGATAAGGGTACCTGATAAGTGTGGGAGTATTGAGGCAAAATGAAATGTATAGAGAAAAGTATAGTACTCCTAGTTCAGTAGCGAGATGAAGGGGAACAGGTAAATACTCACCAACACAAAGACTTTCATAAGATGATTATAGTTAGATGGTTACAATGATAATAGAAGTATGTTTTGCACCAGTATTTTGCTTTTTCTTTTTTTTCTTGTGAAGAATTACGATTAGGTGGGTGTAAGACAAAACTAGAAACTTTAGCACATTTTATATGAAGAATAGAACTTTAAATTAGCAACAAGGTGAAAGGTGACAGGTATATAATTTTTAACACAAAACAGATTATAAAGATGATTATAGTTAAATTATCATAACTACACAAGTGGATTTTTTCTTTGTTCATGTGTTTTTATTATTCAAACGTAAAGTATTACGACTTTGTGGGTTTAAGATTAAAATTAGAAATATCAGTATATCACCTAAAATATAATAGATAGACAGGATAAACAAGCTCACTTGTTACCGTCATGTAAGTAAAACAATTGAAGTAGTAGAGCGTAGTAATATAATTAGGGTTAGACACATTCACTAGGTTGGAATCCCCGTAAGTAATCGCCTCTAGAATGGAAATTATAATTAACACTATACTTAATATCAGAAAAGATAAACAAGGTGAAAAATAGAGTTATATGTGGAAAATCTTAGCGGTATTTATAAAATATATCACCCGTTGGATGCTATCTTCCTCGGACAATTGGAAGGCATTAAGATAGACCTGCCATTAGCTGAAAGATCAATATTTCGAATAAGCTAGACATGATTATATAAAAGGGGAGCTATGCTCAAATACAAACCGGCAAAGCTAAAGCTTACAGCTGAGGAGATTTCCCTTCTTGACTGCCCGAGGAACAAAGACATCCATCTTAAGGGTGGTATGCAGCGAATGTACTATATTTCCACATATTTTTTTGTTATATGCTCCTGAAAACTTTATTTACAATATATGTACCCTAGACCTTACCCCCTCGCTCAGAAATAGAGCGACATATTTTCACTTCCTAATATCTATGCGTCTTGTAAAATATCAGCTGACATTTTCTCTTAATTTGCAGCTGGTTTTTAAGATTATTCTGACGGTTTGTGGGTCTATTCTTTATTATATGTGTTTCTTTTCCTCCTCTCTTTTTTTTTTTTTTTTTTTTTTTTCTTCTCTCGAGTCTTGGAGACAATCAGGGAATATCTTACACAGCTATTTTGGTATTTTCTTCTCTTGTTAAAGTAAAATGCAAATAAAAATAATTTCACATAATGTTAATGGTCTTAATTCTCCAACAAAAAGAAAAACGGCCTTTTTAGAGTACAACAAATTAAATGCTGAAATCTTATGTCTACAAGAAACACATTTAAAACAAGAAAATCTAAAATATATGAAAAACACAAAATTTACAACTAGAATAGATTCTACCTTTAGGAAAAAATCAAAAGGGGTTTCCATCTTATTTAAAAATAGCCTGAAAATATTAGAAGAAGGCAGTAAGATCGACCCAGAGGGTAGATATATAATATGGACTGGACGGATTGATGGGTTTTTAACAACACTGGTTAATGCTTATTTGCCAAATAAAGGTCAAATAGGGTTCCTTAAAAACCTTCTTAAGGAGATTAACAGAATCAAAGGAGGTGGGTTAATATTTTGTGGCGATTTTAATATGATATTGGATGACAATTTAGACAAACAATTAGTTGGAGTTAACAAATTAGCAGTCCAAACAAATTGTACCTCAAAAGCATTCCGCAAAATCAAAGAGGATAATAACTTGATTGATCCATGGAGGATCTTACACCCTGGGGTACGCGAATACACCCACTTCTCTTACCGACATAATTCGTTCTCTAGAATTGATTATATATTGACCGATCTCCCAACCCTAAAAGTAATTAAAAAGATAAATATCCGACCTACCCCGTGGTCAGACCACTCTCTAAATGAATTAATTATACAAGACCTAAATACAAATAACCAAAGGAAAAAGAGGAGTTGGAAGATGGACTCCTGGCTCTTGAAAGATGAAGAATTTGTTACATATCTGAAAAAAGAAACTTTGGAATTTCTTAAAATCAATAAGTCATCTGTTAATTCAGATATAACCCTGTGGTGTACGTACAAAGCATACATAAGAGGTATATTTATTGCAAAAGCAGCCAAAGTGCAAAGGCTAAGAGGTAAGTCCTTAAGGACCCTCTATCTGGAACTAAATAGGAGGAAGGATATCTTTAGGGAGACACCAAATAACGAAAATAGTAAAGCAATAAAAGACATAAACACCCAAATACAAAAAATTCTTCAGCTTCAATCAGATAAAATATTATGGAAATTTCAACAGACTCAATTTTTCGAAGGGGGCAAATCAGGCAAATTTTTGGCTAACAAATTGAAGAAACAGCATATCAAAAATAATATTGAAAAAATTTTAGATCAAAACAACATCCCTCAATTTCACCCGGATAAGATAGGAAATATATTCCAGGATTATTATAGTAATTTATATAATTTAGAGAAAGACCATCAAGTAGCTAAACCGGGAATAGAAGAGATTAAACAATACCTAGATAAGATAAAGTTCCCTAAAGTATCGGAAGAACAGCTTAGATTTCTGAATAAACAAATAGAAAGTATAGAGATAACCGAAATTGTGTCCAAAAGTAAAAAGAATAAAACACCCGGGGTAGACGGGTTCAATAATTTATTTTATCGATTCCTTAGTAAAGAACTGAATAGTACCTTATGTAATCTCTTTAATGAGATAAAACGGGAAGGAGTGATACCATCAGAACTAACGGAAATAAAAATAGTCAATATATTGAAACAAGGAAAAAACCCTGAAGAGTATAAAAATTACCGCCCAATATCTCTAATCAACGTTGATATTAAAATTTACTCTAAAATTTTGGCAAACAGATTAAGCAAGATTATATCTAGTTTAATAAAACCGGATCAAACAGGATTTATTCCAAACAGACAAGCGTCGGATAACACCAGACGTTTGTTGGACATCTTGACCTATGTGAAGAAAAAGAGGATCTCCTCCCTGACCCTGTCATTAGATGCAGAGAAAGCTTTTGACAGAGTCAGGTGGGATTTCTTGGAGGGCGTTCTGGAGAGATTTGGTCTGGAAAGCTTTGCATCATCAGCAGTAAAAGCCCTCTATTTAAATACCATAGCACATATCTCATCCTCACAATTCAGTTCGGGCAAATTTTTAATAACTAATGGTACTCGTCAGGGCTGTCCATTATCTCCCTTGCTTTTTATTTTATTTCTCGAACCCTTACTCATAACTATCAGAGAATCATCAGAAATTAAAGGTATTGAAATAGGACAGGAAGAATATAAGATAATGGCTTATGCAGATGATATTATAATAACGATAACAAAACCTGAACACTCTTGTAGAGCTCTGCAGACTGTTCTTGAGGAATTCGGCAAATTCTCTTATTTCAAAATTAACCAACAGAAAACGGAAGTACTGACCTGTAACATACCATTAGAAGAAAAAAATAGGCTAGTGAATTCATACTCTTATTGTTGGAACTCTTTCCATATAGTACACCTGGGGGTAAGATTCCCAGGTCATACAAAAAATATCTTTAAAGATAATTATAATGAAATATTGAAAAAAATCAGAAAACTGTTGAATGACTGGAGACCTTTACAGTTATCATGGCTATCCAGGATAAATGCAGTTAATATGAGCGTAATCCCTAAAATCACTTATATAAAGAGATGTCTTCCAGGTAAAATACCGGCTTATTATATAAAAATAATTCAAGAAACATTAGATGATTTTATATATCAGGGGAAAAAACCAAGGGTTAAAAAATCTATAATATATAAGAAACTTGAGAAAGGGGGATTAAGCTCCCCTTCTGTTAAGGAGCTAAATAAAAAAATTATACTTACACAAGCAGCTGGATATAACTATACACAAAACATTCCAAGATGGCTAACAATAGAGGAATCCTTACTGAGTAGATCACCCATAAAAAATATACTATGGAGCGCTATGTATAAACAGAAGTGGAGCTCAGAACTACCTCCTAACCTTAAGTATATTATTAAAGCATGGCACAAAAATAAAACTGAACTTTCACTGGTTCAGTCTCCTTCTCTGGCAGCACCAATAGAGTTTCTTAATAATAACTCGAATAGATTATTTATATCCTTACTAAAATCACATAATATTAGAATAGTGGGGGATCTATACGAAAAAGGAAATCTATTGGAACTGAAAAGAATTAAAGAGAAATTTAATTTACATAATATAACGTGGTTAGAGTATGAAGGATTACAAAGGAACCTTAGTTTATTGGGATATAAGATTACGAACATGAATAAAATGTGGAAAATGGAAGAATACCTAATCAAAGGCGAATCGTTACATATAATTTCCAAATTCAGTAATATAATCGACGAAAATATTCCCTTTGATAAAAGTTTGGGAATATTAGCCTGGGAAGCTGACTTGAAAATTACATTATCAGAGGAAGACTGGACTAAAATTTTTAGTACAGTTAAGAATTCATCAATCAACTCCTCATATAATGAAATGATAGTAAAATTAATTCACAGATGGTACTATGTTCCCAACAAATTAAAAAAAATATACAGTAATTTAGATGGCCTGTGTTGGAAACAATGTGGACTACCAGGTACAACCTTCCATATGTGGTGGGACTGTAAAAAAATTAAAATATTTTGGTTGAGGGTAAGCAAAGAAATATCGGTTCTTATTGGCAAACACATCTCCTGTAATCCTTTAATATTTATTTTACATTCGCAAATGGAAACTTTCCCTTTGGGGGAAATTTATTTAATATCACACATATGCCTAGTTGCCAAATGGCTACTCTTGAAATATTGGAAACAACCTCAGGTCCCCTCTTGGAAAGAACTAGAGAACACCATCTCATACAACAGGGAAATGATGAGAACTAGAATGTCCGATAATGCACGAGATAATATTCCTAAGGCTACCCGTCTAATAAAATGGCAGCTCTGGGACCAACATCTGGCATTAGCTAGAGAGTAGGCTGAGATGAAGCTCCTCTAGCAGTGTCTCTTTGACGGTCTCCCTCCTTTTTTTTTTTTCTTTTTTTTTTTTTTTTTTTTTTGTTTTTTCTGTACTGTAGGTTTTTTTGTTTTTTGTACTTTAGGTTTTTTGTTTTTTGTAATTAGAGTGTTGGGGAGGTTTATTAGGGGGTAGGTAGTGTAGGTAGGTAGTGTAAGTGTTAATAGATTAGTGTAGAGGGGGGTTAGTTAAGATTAAATGGTTTATTGGGGGTTATAGTGTAGTGTTTGTAGTTAGTGTCATGATGGTCCTTGAGGACCATCATGGCACTTATGTGGTTAATGTTGGGTTGTAACAGGCCCATAATGGTAATAATATACCCTTATGGGACTGATGGGGTTAAATAGAGCCTTATGGTGGTCTCTATTGACCATCATGAGTTAATGGGTTAATTTAGGCCTTATGGTGGTCTGTATTGACCATCATGAGTTAATGGGTTAATTTAGGCCTTATGGTGGTCTGTATTGACCATCATTAGTTAATGGGTTAATTTAGGCCTTATGGTGGTCTGTATTGACCATCATGAGTTAATGGGTTATTTAGGCCTTATGGTGGTCTGTATTGACCATCATTAGTTAATGGGTTAAATAGAGCCTTATGGTGGTCTGTATTGACCATCATTAGTTAATGGGGTAATTCTAGTTGCCTGGGGTTAATATTTTTAGTGCAAGTCCTTTCAGGACCTTTACGGTCCTTTGAGGACCCGCGAGGCGGGAAATTTAAAATTGAATTGCAGCAGGGTCACGATCGGTGCCGATCGGGGACCCCCCCTGCAATGGGTTTATGTGGGGACACTTCGGGGGTCCCGATGGGGACCCCCAGCAGAGAGGGGGGTTAATTTTAAGTGCCGCGGCCGGGATTGGGTAATAGTGTGCCGCGGCCCCTTTAAGGAGACGCGGCGGGGAATTTAAAAGTTTTAAATGCAGCGGGGGGCCTGATCTATGCAGATCGGGGACCCCCCCTGCAATGGGTTTATGTGGGGACACTTCGGGGGTCCCGATGGGGACCCCCAGCATAGAGGTTAATGTGGGGGTGCTGCAGGGGTCCTGATAGAGACCCCTGCAGCATGGGGATGTGTATAGGGTGCAGGGGGGAGCCTCACACTGCTGTCTCGGGCTGTTCCGAGGCAGCACGTAGAGGCTTTCGGATCCCTTGCGTGGACTTTTTGTCCACGTAGGGATTCTTACGATATGCGAGACTCGTGCATAGATTTAAGGCTACGTAGCTCTCTCGGAGCCTATTCTCGGCCATTTTCTCGCAGTCATATCGCAAAGCAGGCTGCGAGAGATTCGGTACTCGCAAACAGCAGGAAAACTGCCTTTTGCGAGCACCGAGAGAACTACGAGGGAGAATTTAATAGGGCCCCAAGCTTGTAGGATATTAAGTACTGAGCTTTTCCTCTTCATTTGCCACGTTTGAGCTTTTTCAGGTTTTTGGCATATTACACTTTCACAGCAACATAGTGTAGGATTTGAACAGTTCAGCTAAGATTCCATTAACTCCTGCAGCCTAGGCATCAGAAAGGCTTCCTAGGGCCAATCTCACTTCACTTGCCAAGATTTCTGGCTCCAGCTCATTGGACAAATTATTGAGGTTTTCAGTGCTGTTAAAATCATTCCTGTGTATTCATACCACTTTTTCTTTACCTGATATGCTTCAATAAATTCCTAGTCATTTTTGTCTTTTATTGCTCCTACTTTGGCATTAACATTTGCCTTGAGATCCCCAATTTTCTTGAAGATATTTCTTGAGTTTCTCACTTTGTTAGCTTCTTGTCTTTAGATGACTCATTATAGAATGTCTCCTTGTCTCTTTTTGTTATCTTCTGGAATTCTGCGTTCAATTGGGATAACCTTTTCCTATCTCCACTAACTTTCACTTTCCTTTTCCCTACTCTACTTTCAAACCTCCACCAGACAACCATTTTTCCCATGGATTTCTTTCTTTTGGGGATATTCCTTATTGCTGTTTTCCAGATAATATCACAAACTTCTGTTCAAAATTCTTCAGGCATTCTATTTACCATGTCTATTCCCTTAAATTTATTATTTTACCTCCACTGCATATATTAGTTATTTTGTATCTGCTTGGTCTGATGTTTTTCCCTATTTTCCTCAGTTTAATTTTGAACTTTGCAACAAGAAGTTCATGATATGAACCTCAGTCAGTGCCATGTTTTATTTTTTCTCACTATATATTGACTACAAAGAAATCGATGATCATGTGTAGAATTGTCTCTAAGACTATTGGAAGACAATGTTTACTATGACCAGAGAATTATCTTGACAGAATACTACTAATCTCTGACCTTCTTCATTTTGCACTCCAAGGCCAAACTTCACAGTTTTTCCAGGTGTCTTTTGTTTCCCTACTTTAGCATTCCAATCTGTACTTATGAAAGTAACACATTTCCTTGATGTTATATCTAGGATGTATTGAATGTCCTCATAGAATTGGAAAACCTCAGCCTCCTTAGTGTTCATAGTTGGAGCATAGACTGTGATGTTAAACGGCTTGACTTGAATTTGAATTGAAATCAATCAGTCATTTTTGGGGTGTAACCGAGCAATACTGAAACCACCCATTAATCATGAAGGTTACTCCATTTCTTCTGCAGGATTCTTGACCACAGCTGAAGATCTAGTGTTTGTCTGATATGAAATGTACTATTCCAGTCCATTTGAATTCACTAATTCCCAGGACATTAATGTTTAATATTGTCATCTCATGTTTCACCAAATCTATTTGCCTTGGTAAATAGTACTAATGTTTCAGGTTCATAAGCCTAAATGTTCTTTGCAGCAGCAGATATTCCTTTCCCGTCCAGACACATCTGCAGCAGGGCGTGCTCTCAACCTTGGCCCAACCGGTTCATTAGATCTGATGCTACTCGTTCTGACCATCTGCTCTTTCCCCATTATATGAGAGAAACCTTTCTGACTTGATGGGCTCATCTTGAAATGCCATATCATTATGTCTCTGGTTATGATATGCATGTTTTTTAGGCAAAGATACTGGACTTGCTTGTCATTTTTTTCTACAATGTACCTTTATTTGCCTGACCTCTGTGTTATGAGCTGCCATCTGGATAAGATGTTTAAGCATTGCACTGAATTTGCAGGCTAAGCCTTTATTTGACATAGGTTTTGCTTTCACAGTTTACCTTTCACAGAAGTTTTTGTAAAGAGCCATGTTTACAACTTTTTTTTGTAGGAAGTAATTGTCTAAAATATTTAAGAATTCCTACAACCAGTGATATAACAATCTATAGATGTTGGTAAAGTCCCTGATAAATGCATGGTATGATTAATCTTCCTAGATAATAGTGTTTTAATTAAATCCTACTACACTGGGTTTCTACTTTTTTTTTTGTAACCCTCATCCTTTTTTTGCTTATTTTATTTAGAAATCAATTCATATAGATTACTATATGATCAATGCCTGGGACTTTACAAGAAGGGCAGCAGTTATTAGTAGCAATGCTGTTAGATGTGCCATATAAACAAATACTTACTTAATATTAAAGTATTTGTTAACTAGGTTGCAGAATGTACAGTATATAGGCAATAAGTAATATTTTACTGACTTCTATTGAAAGATTACAGTTAATGCAACCACTGCCTTATTATTTTACTATATTTATTTTAGAACAATTGCATAAGCACTTTTAAAAAACAGTTTTAAAATACTTTTCTTGTATACATTCATGTATTTAGGCTAATGGGATGTTTTAAAAAATATTATTACATGTGTTTGTTATTTTAATTATATCAAGTTTGCTCTTTATTTGTAAAAAAACTAATACTAAGAAATAAAATCTGATTCTATGTAACTAGTAACCATATTAAATTCCAGTCTCATAACTCCAACGTGAAGCACGTAACTGCTGCAGGGTTGAAATTTGGCTTACTTACGTTGCAATTAAATTAGAATGGGCTGCGAGCAACAAGCGAGAGAGGCTATTTCGTAAACCAGTTCTCGGCTGTCAGAGTTGCGTGCTCGAACACAGACAATTAAGCAATCACGTAGTTACAGGTTCAGATGGAGCCAAAGGAAAAATAAATTGTTATCGGTATGTCACTGAAAAAGGCGAGGATATATTTCGAACGCCTACGAACTTCAATTCCAGTTTGTGATTGGCCCCGAAATCCAGATATAATGCAATATTAATAAAGCAGTAAATATGATATTCTATTAAATGCAAGTTACAGTATATGTATTAATACACTGATTGCAGGGATTGATCTAACACAAAATATGAACATGAAATAAAGTATTTTTGTGGGCCGATTTGCGAGCTTGAGAATGTTGTGCTATTAATTCTAAGACCTAACATCACTTTCCCTTATAATAAATGTACAGTAGTGTGTTTTTATTTGATTATGAAGTGCTATGTATTGGACTTTACCCCCCCTTGCGGGTGCTCTCGAGCACACGAAGGCATTTGTGCTCCTTTTGCATGTTACGTGCTTGCTTGCGAGTGACCACGTTGCAATTTAATAGCTGAATTGAACCCCTGTATCGGTTATGGGCATGACAGATCAAAGGATTTACGTGTGCGAAGTTCAACGTTGCTCAGCATGTAGCATATTCTCGCCCATCCTGCGTGTTACCACGCAAGTCTGCTGCGGACAAAGTTATGGGGCTAATTTAATAGTCATAACACGTAAATCTGGATTTACGGGCTACGTTTTACAACGTAGCCCCAATTTAATGAGGCTGTAGGTGGAGGGAAATATTCACATTATATTTAAAGAAGGTTTGTTTTATTTTTTCAATAATATTCTTTAAGAATTACATCTATATGTTTTCTTCTGCTTTACAAAGTTTACCTGTTTGGAAGAGTATAGTTCTCTGTGCAAGTCTACAGGTCTAATGTTTTAAAGCTGTTATTTTTCTTTTATTCTGTTACTGTATTCAATACATTTTCAATAATAATGGAATATGTATTTTCTAGCTTGAAATAACATTTGCTGAATTTGAAACCAAAGGCCCAAAATTAACCTTTTAGAAATGACAGTGTACTATATATAGCACTATGTCTATTTATGTCATTGACATACCTTGAATCCATTTGAGTTTCATAAGACTCAAACAGACGTCGTTCATATAATGCTGGATCAAAATCAGTCCTACAAAACAAAATAAATAAAAGGCAATATGTAGAATGCATGTATTTTATACATTGAATATTGTTAAATTATTTTTATATGACAAATAATACCAAACAACTCATGTGAAAAATCATAGGTCTTAAAAGCAAGGATAAAGTTACTGGTCTTTTGAAATTGATACCTATTTTTAATATTGTAAATATATTGCTGGGCTTCTGAAACCCTATGTAATATTAGGACCACTGTACAATGAAAAATAAATATTTGCTAGAACATTTAAAGTTTGACTCAGAGCAGGAAAAAAAGTCATAGATATAATTCCTAACTAGAAAAAAATAATGTTATTTTTTTCCAGGACTCTGGAGAGGTCCATAACACATTGGTGAATATACACATTTTGTTAGAGCTCTATAAATTATATATATATATATATATATATATATATATATATATATATATATATATATATATATATATATTTCTGTAGTACTGTTTACAAAGTAGAATAGAGTACAAAGTAGCAGAGTGGATACAATTAGCACCAAGAGGCACTAATTGGCCAAACCTGGTAAAAGACAGGAGCAGAGAGATGAGTTGGGGCGATTAATGAACTGCAGAATTGCAGCATGCAAAGACTTGTTTGGGGCCTAAGCCCCTGATTATGGATTGCTACTGGCAGAGCATTAATTGACCACTTTAAGCACTGCTGTTTACAGTTATAGAGTAAAATTGCGCAATTAGGACTGCTGGACTATGCAGTTAGTGCAAGCTGTGACTGGAAGCTTGCAGGCTCTGTATGGGCTTTCAGTCCTGGAAAGACTATGAAGGCATTTGAAAGAGAGACAAAGAGTTTAATACATTATAGAGACAATTTTTTTCTGGAAGGATTGCTGCACCAGCATTTGGAAGCAGCTAAAAATGGCCCAATTTATCTTTAAAAGCTTTAGCTCTTCTATACATGATCAATGGACTTTCTGGAAAGACCTCTTATAGGTCAATGTCCACCAAAACATAATAGTTGTCAAACTGCGTAGCGAGGAGACCCTTTGAAGCACGGAAGTCTTCCAAGCTCGAAGCACTTAGATAATGAGCGCCGATGGTGCTCATTGGCTGCGAGCCTCGCGTAACGAGGCACGCAGTTGAGGCATTAAAACATGCAGAAATGAGCGCCGTTGAATCATTGAAAAACACCGGACTTAGCCTCCAAGCAGTTAGGAAGCACGGGATTGCCTTAGGCTGCAAGCAGTTGAGGAACGCGGGGCTTAGGAAAAAAAATGCACAGCTCAGAACTTAGAAAACAAAATACAAGATCGGAAAAATACAAAGTTAACGGCCGAACTGCGCAAATCGAAAAACACGAAAGAAAATACAAAAAAAACATCACGCACGGCACGGGGGGATAGCTAGAACATCTGGGAGTGAGGTTTCAAGTGAATTTAAGTGGAATTTGATGAGGTTTGGCACTCAAAAATCGGTTAAGCAAGAAAAAAAATGGGGGCTGAAAAAAATGATAACAAGGCAACACTACCTCGTACCGACAAAACACAGCCAGCTGCGTACCACTTTTACCCGGGAACGTACGAGGTACAAAATACACTAGAAAAACGGTAGGAAAATGCTTGCGAGCCACGTAACACATAGACACTCAACGCCATTTTACAACACTAACTTGCAACTAATAATATTATGTATCTAAAATGGCGCTTTACCCGACTAAACTAACGGTTTGCCCTCGCGCACTCCTATTTATACTGCACAATTGGCACATTGATGACACTTTCTCCTCAGGGCAGCAACAGAAGATTGTTAGCTCTTCAGGATATTGATTGCTGGATATATTAATTAGAAATAGGTAAAGTATATTCCTTTATTAAGTAACTAATTAATTAATTATTATTAAAAAATATATATAAATAAATAAAACAATATGCTAAATGGCATATTTTACACTGCCATTACTTTATGAATGCATTAATGCTTCACGCTTCCTAATACATTTATTCAGTCCGAATTAATTATTAACGTACATTAATTTAATAAGTATTAATTAGTAATTTAAAAAAAATATATACTTTCCACTGCACTCATTTTTTTTTACTTTTTACACTGCAGTTATATATGTGGATTACTGCTCAATGTCTGCCATCGATAGCACTCTCAAAGCATTTACATATTTAAATCACTTTATTATGCTCTGAGACCTGAAAACATTTTCTAATTTACACTGCACTAAAAAAAATCATATTTAACACTGCACTTATATATCTGTCTTTGCGATGAGCGCCAAAGAAGATCGTTGCAAAGCACAAAACTTGAAGGACACCAGGGGAGATGCTCAAAATAGGGGCTCAGAGGAGCAAAAGTACATAAGGAGAGACACTTGCAATGAGCGCCGAAGCTGAGCCTCGCAATGAGCGCTGAAGGTTCTCAGAGTAGAAAATGCTTTACATTGTGTGGCAAACAGCATTGCCATGGCTTCAAATGTTATTGCCCCATCATTTTTGACAGGCAAGTCACTAGTATATGAAATAATTGTGGGTTAACACAAAGTCCAATAATGACCTTTAGGCTACGCCTATTTCATTAAGCAAATTGTGTCACAACGGGATGGACCCAATCATTTACTCTTGCTAGGTAGCACAGCAGGTTCGAGTCGACTCAAATCTATTATGCAATTAATAGTCACATTAAATTCAGTTGTTAGGAAGAACTGAATGAAAAGCTATTTTTTTACCAAACTAATTTTGGCTGTAGTAGACAATGTTACTTAATAGATTTATAATTTTTTACTTTAATAAACAATTAGAAATACATTTCTTACGAAATTTTATTTTTTTAGTAATACACTATATTGCAAAAATATATTGCTTAACATACCATTAATATATTAAAATTATAAATGTATTTTTTTTACTAACTAAAATTGCTGTACGGGTAGATAGTATCAAAACCTCATAATGTCCAATCAATGAAATAAACTATATTCACTTTGGAACTAACTAAATAGTAAAGGCCCATAGTAAAAACTCAACTAATAGAACTTTTATGGAGCTACTCTATTAAAGTAGCTGTACCGAATGCTATATTGATGATTTCATTTGTTTAATTTTAAATAAACACAGAATAATTGAAGCCTTTATTAAGGCATTTGACTGTTACACTTTTAAGTTGGAAGATCCATTTTGCTTCACGTTGTAGCAATAGTTGATCAACATCTCCCCTTTATTTGGTCAATCAAACCATTATGAAATTGATTAACATGTCTTGCGATGGGAAAGTCAGCTTTATTGACGATTGAGTTTATGTGTTTCAGTACTCGTCTCCTCAATTGACAACAAGTTTTACCAACATATTGGAGCCCACATTTACATTGGATGAGATAAACCACTGCTGTTGTTTGATAAGTTGATCAAATCTCTAATTGTGTAACTTTTTGTATTAGAAGAGATAGAAAACTGTTTGGTGCTATTCATAAATGTACAGGCCTTACAACGTCTACATGTTTTTTCAACCCTGCAGACCAGCAGTAAGCCACAACTGTCGACACTTTGGAAACAGTAAGAAATGGCTATGAACCAATTTATCTTTAAGAGTTTTAGCGCTTCTACATGATCAAAGAACTTTCTGGTAAGACCTCTTATAGGTCCATGTCCACCAAAAGTATATGCCAATTTTTTTAGAAAATCAAGTTTATTTCTTTAAATTGAGGATTACATGTTCTAATGATCCTGATGGTAGTATCTGTATTTGCTGTCTTTTTTGATTGATTTGACAGAAGTTCAGATCTGGATCTGGATTTCACTCTAATATAGGCTTTTTTTAAATGTTATGCGAGTAACCTCGCTGTTTAAACTTACTATAGAGCTCATTCGCTTAAATTTCAAAATCTACAACATTTGAAAAGTTCCTTCTTATTCTTAGGTATTGTCCATAGGGTATACTGTTCAAAAGATGTCTAGGATGATAACTATCATACATCAAAAGGCTGTTCATAGCTGTTCTTTTTCTAAACATTCTAGTCTCAATGGTGTTCAATTCAGTCTTTTTCATGTTTAAATTCAAAAATTACATATTAGTGGGACTTAGCACAAAGGTAAATTTAAGACATATTTCATTGATGTTTAGATGGTCTATAAATTTGGTTAAGTCCTCACTGGATCCATTCCATGTCAGAAAAATGTTGTCTATAAAACACAGCCAAATTCCAATGTTCTCAGTATACTCTGTCAACTCTTCAACACAATGCTATCTTCCCACCAGCCGAGGAACAAGATGGCATACGTGGGCGCACATGGGGTGCCCATCGCTGTTCCTCAGATCTGGTGATAATAGTCATTGTTATATATGAAATAATTGTTGGTTAACACAAAGTCCAATAATGTTAGTACAAATTTGATGTGTCTCACATGTTGCAGTCCTCTGGTCCCCAAAAAATGTCACAAGTCTTGAGGCCACTATCATGTGGAATAGAAGTATACAAAGCCCCTACATCGAGACTTAAAAGTAAAGTACAAGGCTCAAGAGATACATTTTCCAACTGTTGCTTGACATGTTTTGTGTCCTGCACATATGAGGACAATGAGGTTACAAATACAAATGTATCTACATAGACCCTTGGATTCTGCGTTAGGTTATTATTTCCCGAGACTATGGGCATTCCTGGTGCTTGTTTAATAGGAAGTGATACTCAGCACTAGAAATCACATCTGAAGTTATTAGAGTGTCTATTTCACTGAGGAAAGCCAATCTACATTTGGTTTTAATAATCAATTTACCTTACATTTTTAATTTTTGCTAAATTGTTTTTTCCTAATAAAGTTATTTATTTTTTGAGTTGCAACAAATATATATATACTATCGACTTGCCATTAAAAAAATGACGGCAATGTGATGTGTATGTTTGTAAAGTTGTTTAGTTATTAATATACATATTTGACAGTTGTAAGTATTGTGATATTAAACATGTGTATTTTTGTAAAATGTTCTCTTGGTGAACAATAACTCTTAAAGCATTTTGTATTAAAAGTATTAACATTTGAATGTAAGAACAGTTGAACTTTAAATTAATCAGTATTGTAAAGTTGAGGTAATGTTTTTTTAACATGCAATTTGTATCTGAAGAATTGTTAACTTCAATATACATTGAATCCAGAGTAAAGCATGAGTAAAAACCCTTGTTGAAACGTACACAATTTTAACATGAAGTTTGAAATATATGTAAGTAAGAAACTTTAAAGTATATTTTTTTAAACTTGAACTTTATTCTCTGTGTAACTTTGGAACTTGACAAAACATTTTTATAACTTGGAACATTATAAACAGTATCATAGTGAATACATTTTTAACATAATTTTGTATTAAAAGTATTAACAGTTGAATGTAAAAACAGTTGAACTTTAAACTAATCAGTATTGTAAACTTGAGGTAATGGTTTTTTAACATGCAATTTCTATGTGAAGAATTGTTAACTTCAATATACATTTAATCCAGAGTAAGACAAACATTAAAAACCCTCCTTTAAATGTACCCAATTTTAACATGAAGTTTGGAATATGTTTCAGTCCCAAACTTGACATAATATTTTTTTAAATTTGAAGTTTCTTATCTGTGTAACTAATACACTTGAAAAAACATTTTTACAACTTGTAACATTATAAACAGTAACATAGTGAATTAATATTTAAACAAAATTTTGTATGAAAAGTATTAACATTTGAATGTAAAAACAGTTGAAATTTAAACTAATCAGTATTAACATTCAATTTCTATCAGAATAATTGATAACTTCAAGATACATTGAATGCAGAGGAAGGCAAACAGTAAAAACTCTCCTTAAAACGTACCCAATTAAATTAATTCCTTACTGACCCCATGAACTGGTGATAAACATTAATCCAGGGAGTAATCTTAAGATAACAGACAATATTTACATTGTGACTTAAAACATGGTTGAGCTGTTAACATGAACTTTGTAATATGTTGAAGTAAAGAACTTGAAAATATTGTTTTCAAACTTGTAACATTAGAAACAGTAACATAGTTAATTAACATTTTAACATCATTTGTTGAAAAAATGCAAGGCAAGTATTTTGTGAGGCGAATCATCCATAAACAGTACTTTCATAAATTATGACTGAATTGTGTCTTGTTTTGTATTTTTGAATGCTTTTAAATTTGTTTTGTATGGGTTTTATTTCTTTACTGAAAAGTTATAGTACTTCATAGTATACAATGTTTTTAGTAAAAATACATCCATCTTCTAATAAATCACCTTGACTTTCATTCTTTTCAATGTAAACTTTAATAGCCTGTGGATTTTTGCACCGTGACAACGCAACGTACAATTGACCATGTGCAAATACTGGTTCTTCCAAGAAAATACGCACAGATTTGAATGTTTGACCTTGTGATTTATTAATGGTCACAGCAAATGCCATAATGATGGGAAATTGTCTTCTTTGAAGTATAAAAGGGAGACTACTTTCACTTGGTGCTAAATCTATTCTTGGTATGAAAACTCTCTCTCCTTTATGGGTCCCAGTTAAAATGTTAGCATCTATAAAATGGTCCTTTAATTGTTGAACAATTAATCTTGTCCCATTGCATAGGCCTTTTTTTGGGTTCATATTTCGCAGTAACATGATAATTGCACCTTTCTTTAGCTGCAAAATATGTGGTGGCATTCCAGAAGGAGTTAGTTAGTTTATGAATTTAGTAGAAAAGTTAGCCTGACTTTCATTGTCATC
Source organism: Discoglossus pictus (assembly GCA_027410445.1). NCBI lineage: Eukaryota > Metazoa > Chordata > Amphibia > Anura > Alytidae > Discoglossus > Discoglossus pictus. The sequence continues at coordinate 237,262,795 of CM050166.1, forward strand.
AGCAAGTACAGAATAAGCACTGTGATAATTTCTTTGTGGTGCATTAATTTTTTTAAAGATTTCATTATTGAGGATTAATGCATCCTTATTTTTACACGTTAGTATGACTTGGTTGGCAAGCTCGGAGTATTCCTGGTTATTTATGCTCCCTTCAAAAGAAGCCGATATAATATCTTGGTGACAAATCATATGAGGTGGGATCTCTACAGTGTCGTCCGGTAAATGTGGTAATTTTTCTGTTCTGCCTTCTCCAATTTTAATAAGCCAATCATTGCAATCAGTTTGGCCCTCTGATCTCATATTTTGTTGCAGTTGAAGATGGGTAAAATGTTTCCACAGTGTGCTTGACTTTATACAGGTTTCGATAATGTCAGTTCGATTTCCATATACAACGACAGGTAATGTTTGTCTAAAATAGCAACCTAACAACATTACCTTTCCACCAAATGGAAAAGTATTATCCATGAATTCACAAAGCAAACGGTCAATACATTGGAGGGCATAGCATGACATTATTGTGGCCTCATCTATTATAATTAATTTACATTTGTTCAATTTCTTTGCTTGTAATGATGTCATGCGAATATCTGACACAAAAGTTTCTAAAAGAGGCACTGGCAGTTTAAATCCACTATGAACAGTTATTCCACCTTCTAACAAAAGTGCAGCAATTCCAGGAGTGGCAAACGCCATTGCTATTTGACCTTGTGCTCGTACCAAACTCATTAATAAGTTATATAGATAGGTTTTTCCTGATCCGCCAGGTCCATCAAGATAGAAATAACGCTCTGTCACCATGTCATCATCTATTGCATTTTTAATGGCATATACAAATAAATGCAAATTGTTCTCTCATCTGCCGTGGCATTTGACATTGTGCTGCTTCTTCTAAACATCTTTCCCATTCTGTATCATCAACTAGTAAGTTTCTATGTCTTGCAGCTAAATGGAAGGATTAATATACAATGTCATTAACAGTTCTTAAGTGTTCAAAACTTGGTGCTCCAGGAACATTTAAAAGTAATATCCGTAAGTAAAAACATTCAACATCTCTTGGACTGACTGTGTAAATTCTTGGGATTATTTTATTGCCTCTGCTTTTTCTCGGTCTCCATAATCCATTCACAAAAACATAGTGATATGGAATTTCAATATATAAGTATTGTGTTGCTTGTGAATCTGTGGAATTTAATTGAAACCATGCATGTAGTGTAGTGTGACGATCTTCACTTTGGGCCAATGCATTCATTTCATTTCCAGCATGGAAATACACTAAATGTCTTTGTGGCAAATGTACTGCTAATCTATATACTGCATGTGATCTATCATGCATTTTAAATTTTAAAAGCTGCCACATAGCTTCTGGTGCACTGACATAGCGAGCATCTTCATGAGATGCAAGTTCTTCATGTACTGAGTACATTCAGGGTTGTCTGCACTTTTGACGACTACAGTAGCTGCATCGTAGCCTTTGTAAATATACAGGGAGTGCAGAATTATTAGGCAAATGAGTATTTTGACCACATCATCCTCTTTATGCATGTTGTCTTACTCCAAGCTGTATAGGCTCGAAAGCCTACTACCAATTAAGCATATTAGGTGATGTGCATCTCTGTAATGAGAAGGGGTGTGGTCTAATGACATCAACACCCTATATCAGGTGTGCATAATTATTAGGCAACTTCCTTTCCTTTGGCAAAATGGGTCAAAAGAAGGATTTGACAGGCTCAGAAAAGTCAAAAATAGTGAGATATCTTGCAGAGGGATGCAGCACTCTTAAAATTGCAAAGCTTCTGAAGCGTGATCATCGAACAATCCAGCGTTTCATTCAAAATAGTCAACAGGGTCGCAAGAAGCGTGTGGAAAAACCAAGGCGCAAAATAACTGCCCATGAACTGAAAAAAGTCAAGCGTGCAGCTGCCACGATGCCACTTGCCACCAGTTTGGCCATATTTCAGAGCTGCAACATCACTGGAGTGCCCAAAAGCACAAGGTGTGCAATACTCAGAGACATGGCCAAGGTAAGAAAGGCTGAAAGACGACCACCACTGAACAAGACACACAAGCTGAAACGTCAAGACTGGGCCAAGAAATATCTCAAGACTGATTTTTCTAAGGTTTTATGGACTGATGAAATGAGAGTGAGTCTTGATGGGCCAGATGGATGGGCCCGTGGCTGGATTGGTAAAGGGCAGAGAGCTCCAGTCCGACTCAGACGCCAGCAAGGTGGAGGTGGAGTACTGGTTTGGGCTGGTATCATCAAAGATGAGCTTGTGGGGCCTTTTCGGGTTGAGGATGGAGTCAAGCTCAACTCCCAGTCCTACTGCCAGTTCCTGGAAGACACCTTCTTCAAGCAGTGGTACAGGAAGAAGTCTGCATCCTTCAAGAAAAACATGATTTTCATGCAGGACAATGCTCCATCACACGCGTCCAAGTACTCCACAGCGTGGCTGGCAAGAAAGGGTATAAAAGAAGAAAATCTAATGACATGACCTCCTTGTTCACCTGATCTGAACCCCATTGAGAACCTGTGGTCCATCATCAAATGTGAGATTTACAAGGAGGGAAAACAGTACACCTCTCTGAACAGTGTCTGGGAGGCTGTGGTTGCTGCTGCACGCAATGTTGATGGTGAACAGATCAAAACACTGAGAGAATCCATGGATGGCAGGCTTTTGAGTGTCCTTGCAAAGAATGGTGGCTATATTGGTCACTGATTTGTTTTTGTTTTGTTTTTGAATGTCAGAAATGTATATTTGTGGATGTTGAGATGTTATGTTGGTTTCACTGGTAAAAATAAATAATTGAAATGGGTATATATTTGTTTTTTTGTTAAGTTGCCTAATAATTATGCACAGTAATAGTCACCTGCACACACAGATATCCCCCTAAAATAGCTAAAACTAAAAACAAACTAAAAACTACTTCCAAAAATATTCAGCTTTGATATTAATGAGTTTTTTGGGTTCATTGAGAACATGGTTGTTGTTCAATAATAAAATTAATCCTCAAAAATACAACTTGCCTAATAATTCTGCACTCCCTGTATTTGTAGACATATTTAATGGATTTGATGGAAGTGCAGGCTTCTATGTTGATGTGGGCGTTGTACTTCATGAGTAAACGTGGATTGTAGGGTACTACATATCTATTGTGAACTTTTTTTCCATGAATAATGGCACTATCTCCTTCTCTTCTTTTATAAAGTGGATAGCCATCACAATTGGCATAGGTTTTGTCTCTATAACCTTTTGGAAATTCTTTGGAACATTTATTATTTTCCATACATGGTGATTGTGGATTAAGCTCACCACAGGGTCCATGAATCATGCGATGAGTTACAATCTCATATAGTCTACCATATAGTTCTGGATCTGGTAGTTCAGCAACAATGACTGCATCCACTTTGTCAGAAGTATCTAATTTATCTTTTTCTTGAAGTATTATCAGAAGATGTGCATGTGGAAGTACTCTTTTTTGAAATTCAATGGTATATACATAAGCAAGACATTTGCCAAATAACTGACTGATAGTGATGTCACGTATTAATTTATTTAATTTAATCTTAAAAACTCTGGCTACTAAATCTGGTCTATCGGAAGCACTTTATCCAAGAAGTAAATTTTGTGTAATTTCTGGCCATTGTGGATTACATGTAAATGTAAGAAATAAATCGGGTTTGCCAAATTTGGTGACAATAGCCATAGCATCATTGTATCTTTCTCTCAAATTTCGAGGAGATCCTTGAAAGGAAGACGGTATTGCCAGCTGTCATGTCTCTACTTGTAGCCACGTCAGCAACATAGTCCATTAGTCCAGAATATTGTTCTACACGTAGTTTATCTTGTTGATATTTTATAAAGTTTAAATTATTGGTCTCAACTTGCAAATAGGAATCAATAATGCATTGTTGTGTTAGTTTTCCACCACATAAAATTGGATTAAATGCATTTCGAATGGCAATTTGAGCTACTTTAAATTCAAGCATAGAAACATTATTTCGGATTCTGGCTTTAGCATTTGGGTAACTCGGAAGTGTTAATTTTGGTTGCCAACCTGCTTCTCCGTGTGGGAAAAAAATTGTATATGTCATCTTAATTTGGACTTAAGATACTCATACTAATGAATGGTTGCTCCTCATTTCTGGGATATTTTCTAATGTCTCTTTGATGACAATTCAACAAATTATTACAAAACTAATATTATAATGTGGATGAAATTGGGTAACTTAGCTCCATAGATTGTGTAGGGGAATACACAATCATACTACAATTTTTGCAACATAGGGACTTTCCTTATAATATAGGACATTATATATGCATTGATATAAACCCAAATATCCCCAGAAAGCACTAGCACTATATTTATTGTATCCAATACTATTATATGACAATATTTATTTATTTATTTATTGAACTTATATTGGCACTAAACACTTTATGCAAGAGTAATATACACTACAAGAAGGTGCAATATTTATAAGTGCAATTTTCTCATTATCACTATAAGCACAAGTCACTTTTCTACATAGTGGTAATATATATCAGTGCAAACACATAGGGCCTCATTCTATTACCGGCCGTAAATCGGCCGTAAGGTTGCGATTCCTTGCGGGGGTTCTGTTTGCTCGCGATTCTATTATACGGCCCCGCAAGGATCTCCCCTTACGTCCGGCCGCATATCTTGAAACCGGCCGTAAGCTCAGAAATCTAAAAACGCAAAAATAAATTCAAGCCCGCACTGTACAGCTCTGTAAATGCTAGGGATCATATTGGGGGACATGAGGATTAAAAGGAACCCACTCTCAAGCTTGCACATCAGCCCAAACCCGAGTTCAAATTAACTGTTTATTTTCCGGCTGCGGCGTGGGCGTGTCTGAGGTGCTCCAAGCACTCTGGACTTTTTACATGGATATTTTACGGATATTAAAAATAAAATATTTTACTGATTTGAGTATAGGATAATTATGTGCTATTTTTTCTAACACCGAATATCACTTTATAGTCTTCTCAAAGTGAAGGATGGCTTTATTTGAGCTATTTTATGTGCTTAATTGGTGCTAGCGAGACCTGTTTGCTGCAAGTAAGCTGCGGCTCGTTTTTAGCCTTGCAGACAGGGTTCCCGGTGCAATAGAATCGCAACCAGGCTTTTCTTACGGCCGATTTCCTTGCGGCCGTTTTAGATCAAAGGCTTTCCTCCGGCGCGAGCGGCCGCAAGAGATAGCAAGGCGCCGGCCGCAAGCCTGCCGAAGTCCCCGGCCGTAGGGGAATAGAATAGCCGTAAAGCTTGCGGACGGTCCTTGCGGCCCCGCAGCGGCTGCGGCCGTAATAGAATGAGGCCCACAGGCCTCAGATCCAGACCTATGTTATTGCAACTCATTTGTATTTCACTACACTGAATGCACTTTGCTCACTTTATGCACTTTACTATATTATCACTTTAGACCAAGAGGATATAGGGCTTATTTCTACCTATTTAGTCTCATAATCCAAGCCTAAAAACAAGGAAGTCCATTATAATTTCCATTCCCCTACCAACTTTATCTCATCAGAATTTCAATATTTTAATAACAATTTTTAATAATATTAATAAACGTTAAGTTTTGCTCTATATTGTTACTAGGGCAGAGGGTGTGCACTAATAATCCAAAGGATACTTGATCTGTCCTCTACTCTTCTGTTACTTTATATATTGAATTACAATAAATTAATGTCATTTAAATATACTTCTGTAATTACTTTCAATTAACATTACTTAGTTTTTGGGAGTACACACATATATGTGCGTGTCACATATCACTCACTATACACTACACATCAATCACATTTTAATAGTTAAATATTTTTTTTTTTCCTATATAGTTGTTTAATTAGTTTGGATTAAGATTAGTTTCTTGCAGGGGCTATTCACATAAATTTGCGTGTCACATGTCACTGTATATGATACACATAAATGTGCGTGTGACATGTCACTATACATGAATCATATTTTAATAGTTAAATGAACATTATTATTTTTTTTGGGGCCTACACACATAAATGTGTGTGTGACATGTGACTATACATGATACACATATTTGTGCGTGTCACATGAATATTATTTTAATAGTAATTTTTTTTTTTTTTGTAATGTCATTTAAATATAGTTGTTTAATTAGTTTGGGTTAAGATCAGTTTGTTTCAGGGGCTATACACATAAATGTGCGTGTCACATGTCACTATACATAAATCAAATTTTCATAGTTCATTTTTTTTTTTTTGTCCTGTCTTGGTAATAAAATGTAATATATTATAGCTTACCTCTCAGTTGTAATTTGCACAATGTAAAGTAGGAAATTAGGAAACAATTATCTTCTCAAGTAACAGCAGCAGTTAACTATCCAGTCACTCCGTTCATCAACTGAGTAGAAATGTAGATTTTTCTGGAAAGTAGGCAGTATTTATAAACTTTCAAGTGCCTCAGACAGTTAGAACTGTAGAAATTTCTGGAAAGTAGGCAGTATTTCTAAACTTTCCAGTGCCTCAGACCGTTAGAACGCAATACGCATGCGCTATTTGCGTTCCAGCTTACAATTTGCGTTCCATCCGCCATTTTGTGCATAGTAGTTTTCAAAATGGTGGTTAATATGAGTGTGGTACGTTCCGCATAATATGTATTTCATTATTGCGAGTCACTGTAGTATAGTTACGTCTGAAGCCTCGTTTTCGTTTTGTTCGGCGGACATTTTTTCTCTCGCTTAGAGGGTTTTTCGGCAGTTTAAACTTGTTTTTTTGGACTTAAATGGACGAGTAAATTAACTTTTGAAGGTGCCGGATGCCCCCCCTTGCTGTAAGTAAGCTTCTTATGTGTTCGTTGTGTTTATTTCTTGTGTTTCTGATGTTTTCATGAGCGCCGTTTTGCGTGTTGGGAATGGGTCGTTTCGCGGCCGTATTTTTTTGCGATGTGGCCGTAATTTGTTTGCGAGGGACGCAGATGTTTTTTACGTGTACGACGCAGTGTATTTTTTTCTAAGTCATGCGCATGTATGTTAACCGCGTGTGAGGCGCCTTTGAGGTTTTTTTTTGTTAAAAAGTCGTTTGTGTGTTAACACAGCCGACAATGGAGCCTCCACCTCCGCAAATGCGGACCCTTGCTTCGCGAGGACGCGCATGTGCGGAGGACCTGCGTCCCTCGCTTTGCGAGGGACGCAGTTCTAGCGGGCTCGCTGCGCAAGCCCGCAAGCCTGAGCAACGGCTCGTATGCTCACAACTATATATGTGATATATATATATATATATAATATTATTATTAAAATTAATTTAATATATACATTTAATAGAGTTATATGATACCCAGTTAAAGAGAATAACCATGCAATTAAGACTCCTGCCATGAACTTCTTCTTTTGAGCATTGAGCAGCAGGCCAGCTTTTGTACTTCTTTCATCATTATCAATAGGCCCTCTAGTCCCTTCTCACTTTCAGCCATCAGAGTAGTATCATCTATGTATCTGAGGTTGTTGATATTTCTCGCAACAGTATTATCTCCAGCTCTTGATTCATCCAGTTCAGCCTTACACGTGACTTTTTTCATATATGAGTTAAATAAATATGTTGACAATATACAAGCTTGTCTCTCTCCTTTCTTGAACCAGTCTTGAGCCATTCAGTTGTTTCATGTTTGGTTCTAACCATGCTTCTTGGTCCACCTACAGATTCCTCATGAGGTGGATGAGATGGTCTGGTGTCCCATCTCTTTAACAACTTGCCACATTTTGTTGTGATCCAGAAAGTCAACGGCTTTAAAATAGTCTATGAAGCAGAGGTAATTGTTTTTTTCTGAAACTTTCTTGCTCTCTCTATTATTCAGCAGAAAAGGTAAACTTGATCTCTTGTATACCTACATTTTAGCTTGCACATCTGCTCCTGCTCAGTCCATATATTGTTGGAGCCCAGCTTGCAAGATATTAAGTACTACCTTTGCTGGCATGTGAAATGAGTACAGTTGTTTGATAATTAGAGCACTCTTTGGCACTGAATTTTGTTGTATTGGGGTGCAGGCTGAGCTTTTCCTCTTCATTTGCCACTTTTGAGCTCTTTCAATTTGTTGGCATATTACACTTTCACAGCATCATGTAGGATTTGAACAGTTCAGCTAAGATTCCATCAACTCCTGCAGCCTAGTCATCAGCAAGGCATCCTAGGGCCAATATCACTTTACTTGCCAAGATTTATGGCTCCAACTCATTGGACAAATGATTGAGGTTATCAGTGCTGTTAAAATCAATCCTGTGTATTCATACCACTTTTTATTTACCGGATATGTTTAAATTAATTCCTAGTGATTTTTGTACAGAGCCATGTTTACATTTTTTTGTAGGAATTAAGTGTAAAATATTTAAGAATTCCTACAACCAGTGATATAACGATCTATAGAGGTTGGTAAACTCTCTGATAAATGCATGGCATGATTAATCTTACTAGATAATAGCCTTTTAATTAAATCCTACTAAAATGAGTTTCTACAAATTTGTTTTGTAACCCTCATCCTTTTTTTTGCTAATTTTATTTAGAAATCAATTCATTTAGATTACTATATGATCAATGCCTGGGACTTTACTAGAAGGGAAGCAGTTATTAGTAACAATGCTGTTAGATGTGCTATATAAACAACTAATGACTTAATAATAAAGTATTTGTTAACTAGGTTGCAGAATGTATATAGGCAATAAGTAATATTTTACTGACTTTTATTGAAAGATTACAGTTAATACAACCTTATTATTTTACTATATGTATTTTAGAACAATCGCATAAGCACTTTAGAAATCAGTTTTAGAATACTTTTCTTGTATACATTTATGTATTTAGGCTAATGGAATGTTTTAAAAATTCGTATTACATGTGTTTGTTTTTTTAATAATATCATGTTTGCTCTTTATTTGGAAAAAAACTAATACTAAGAAAGAAAAACTGATACTAATGTTACCAGTAACCATATTAAATTCCAGCCTTGTAACTCCAACCAGAAGCACGTAACGGCTGCAGGGTTGAAATTTGGTTTACTTACGTTGCTATTAAATTAGAAAGGGCTGCGAGCAACAAGCGAGAGAGGCTATTTCGTAAACAAGTTCTCAGAGTTGTGTGCTCGAACGCAGACAATTAAGCAATCACGTAGTTACAGGTTCAGATGGAGCCAATGGAAAAAGAGATTTTTATCGTTATGTCACTGAAAAAGGCGAGGGTATATTTCGAACTCCTATGGGCTTCAATTCCAGTTTGCGATTGTCCCTGAGGTCCAGATATAATGCAGTATTAATAAAGCATTAAATATGATATTCTATTACATGCGAGTTATAGTATACTGTATCTATTAATACACTGATTGCAGGGATCGATATAACACAAAATATGAACATGAAATAAAGTATTTTTGTGGGCCGATTTGCGAGCCTGAGAATGTTGTTCTATTAATTCTAAGACCTAACATCAGTTTCCCTTATAATAAATGCACAATAGTGTGTTTTTACTTGATTACGAAGTACGACGTATTGAACATTACCCCCCTTGCGAGTGCTCTTGAGCACATGTAGGAATTTGGGCTCCTTTTGCATAATACGTAATTGCTTGCGAGTGACCACGTTGCAATTTAATAGCTGAATTGAACCCCTGTATCGGTTACAGGCATGACAGATCAAAGGATTTACATGTGCGAAGTTCATCCTTGCTCAGTATGTAGCCTATTCTCGCCCATCCTGCGTCTTACCACGCAAGTCTGCTGCGGGCAACATCATGGGGCTAATTAAATAGTCGTAACACGTAAATCTGTAGTTAGGGCTACGTTTTACAATGTAGTCCCAATTTAATGAGGTTGTAGGTGGAGGAAAATATTCACATTATATTTAAAGAAGATTTGTTTTATTTTTTCAGTAATATTCTTTAAGAATTACATCTACCGTATATACTGGAGTATAAGCCGACCCGAGTATAAGCCGAGGCACCCATTTTACCACAAAATACTGGGTAAAATGAGTGACTCGAGTATAAGCCGAGGGTGGGAAATGTGCTGCCCCCTGTGTCCCTCTTGTGCCCTCTGTGTCCCCCTCTCTCTCCGTGTCTCTTCTCCCCTCTCCTTTCCCTGTGTCTCTTCCAACCTCTCCCTTCCCTGTGTCTCTTCCCCCTCCCTTATCACCCTCCTCAACCCCACTCCTCAACCTCCCTCCTCATCCTCAACCTCCCTCCTCATCCTCAACCCCCCTCCTCAACCCCCCATCCTCATCCTCTCTCCTCAACCCCCCATCCTCAACCTCAACCCCCCTCCTCAACCCCTCATCCTCAACCTCCCTCCTCAACCCCCCTCCTCAACCTACCTCCTCAACCCCCCATCCTCAAGCCCCTCCTCAACCCCCCATCCTCAACCCCCCATCCTCAACCCCCCATCCTCAACCCCCCATCCTCAGCTTATACTCGAGTATATACGGTATATGCTTTCTTCTGCTTTACAGAGGTTGGACTGGTGGCCTTGAATCTGTATTTTTTTTCCTCACTTTGTATAAGTTTGCCAGCACTTAAGTTTACATTTTAGGTGTGTCTTGTTGAAAGAACATTGCATCGGAAAGAAGCTGGTTGTTTTTTTTTTTGTGGAAGATAAGCCATGTAAGTTCAAGCCTTTGTGAATGACTATGATTGGTGGGAAGCATAGAAGGAACATAATGCTGTAATACTATTGTAATACTTACTCTCTCTATATTTAACAACTGTAACAGGCACTATGGCTGAAGCATAGAGAGAGAGAGAAAGAAACACAGTGAATTGAATGAATTAAGTATTATCTTTCCTCTTTTTTTCCTAGCAGCTTAGTGAGAAAAACGATATACCTGTTTGGAAGAGTATAGTTCTCTGTGCAAGTCTACAGGTCTAATGTTTTAAAGCTGTTATTTTTCTTTTATTCTGTTACTGTATTCAATACATTTTCAATAATAACGGAATATGTATTTACTAGCTTGAAATAACATTTGCTGAATTTGAAACCAAAGGCCCAAAATTAACCTTTTAGAAATGACAGTGTACTATATATAGCACTATGTCTATTTATGTCATTGACATACCTTGAATCCATTTGAGTTTCATAAGAGTCTCTGAACGGACCTTGTTCATATAATGCTGGATCAAAATCAGTCCTACAAAACAAAATAAATAAAAGGCAATATGTAGTATGCAATAAGTATAATCATTGAACATACTGCTTTTTAGGACATTGATATTTTGATAAATGATTTTATATATTGAATATTGTTAAATTATTTTTATATGACAAATAATACATAACAACTCGTCATGTGAAAAATCATAGGTCTAAGGATAAAGTTACTGGTCTTTTGAAATTGAGTATAGAATTGTCAATATGACAGATTATTTTTCAATTATACCTATTTTTAATATTGTAAATATATTGCTGGGCTTCTGAAATCCTATGTAATATTAGGACCACTGTACAATGAAAAATAAATATTTGCTAGAAAATGTAAAGTTTGACTCAGAGCAGGAAAAAAAGTCATAGATATAATTCTTAACTAGAAAAAAAGAATGTACATTTTTTCCAGGACTCTGGAGAGCTCAATAACACATTGGAGAATATACACATTTTGTTAGAGCTCTATAAATTATAGATATATATATATTTCTGTAGTACTGTTTACAAAGTAGAATAGAGTACAAAGTAGCAGAATTGATACAGTTAGCACCAAGAGGCACTAATTAGCCAAACCTGGTAAAAGACAGGAGCAGAGAGATGAGTTGGGCCGATTAAGGAACTGCAGAATTGCAGCATGCAAAGACTTGTTTGGGGCTGCTGGACTATGCAGTTAGTGCAAGCTGTGACTGAAAGCTTGAAGGCTCTGTATGGGCTTTCAGTCCTGGAAAGACTATGAAGGCATTTGAAAGAGAGACAAAGAGTTTAATATATTATAGAGACAATTTTTCTGGAAGGATTGCTGCACCAGCATTTGGAAGCAGTTAAAAATGGCTATGAACCAATTTATCTTTAAAAGCTTTAGCTCTTCTATACATGATCAATGGACTTTCTGGTAAGACCTCTTATAGGTCAATGTCCACCAAATTTAATAGTTATAAAAGGAGACCCTTTGAAGCACGGAAGTCTTCCGAGCTCGAAGCACTTAGCTAAAGAGCGCCGATGGCGCTCATCGGCTGCGAGCCTCGCGTAACGAGGCACGCAGTTGAGGCATTGAAAAAAAAACGGACTTAGCCTCCAAGCAGTTAGAAAACACAGGATTGCCTTAGGCTGCAAGCAGTTGAGGAATGCAGGACGTCTGCACGAGGAAATTGCACGTCTCGGAAATAGAAAAAAAAAATACAAGGTCAGAAAAATACGACGTTAACAGCCGAACTGCGCAAATCGAAATACACGAAAAACACAAAAAATAACAAAAAATTACAAAAAACACACCACACACGGGGGGACAGCCAGGACGTCTGGGAGTGAGGGCCGAAAAAAATAAAAACAAGGTAACACTACCTCGAACCGTGCAAAACACTGCCAGCTGCCTACCACTTTTACCCAGGAACGCACAAGGTACAAAATACACTATTAGAAAGGAAGGAAAATGCTCGCGAGCCACGTAACACATAGACAATCAACACCATTTTACAACACTAACTTACAACTAATAACATTATGTATCTAAAATGGCGCTTTACCCGACTAAACCAACGGTTTGCCTTCACGCACTCATCCTATTTATACTGCACAGTTGGGACATTGGTGACATTTTCTCCTCAAGGCAGCAACAGTCCAACTGTACATTGTATGCTGCAGGAAAATCAAAAGAAATTGTTAGCTCTTCAGGATATTGATTGCTGGATAAATTAATTAGAAATAGTTATATTAATTTATTAAGTAACTAATTAATTAATTATTATAAAAAAAATATATATAAAAAAATATAATATGCTAAATGGCATATTTTACACTGCCATTACTTTATGAATACATTAATGCTTCACACTTCCTAATACATTTGTTAAGTCCGTATTCATTATTAACGTACATTAATTTAATAAGTATTAATTAGTAATTGAAAATAAAAAAATATACTTTCCACTGCACTAAAAAATGTTTACTTTTTACACTGCCGGTATATATCTGGATTACTGCTCATTGGCTGCCAGCGATAGCACTCTCAAAGCAGTTACATATTTAAATCACTTTATTATGCTATGAGACCTGAAAACATTTTCTAATTTACACTGCACTAAAAAAATTGCATATTTAACACTTCACTTATATATCTGTCTTTGCGATGAGCGCCAAAGAAGATCGTTGCAAAGCACAAAACTTGAAGGACACCAGGGGAGATGCTCAAAATAGGGGCCGAAGGTGCTCAGAGGAGCAAAAGTACACAAGGAGAGATGCTTGCAATGAGAGCCAAAGGTGTTTAGAGGAGCAAAGGTACAAGAGAGGAGAGGTTCGCAATGAGCGCCAAAGCTGAGGCTCGCAATGAGCGCTGAAGGTTCTCAGAGTAGAAAATGCTTTACATTGTGTGGCAAACAGCATTGCCATGGCCTCAAATGTTATTGCCCCATCATTTTTGATGGGCAAGTCGCTAGTATATGAAATAATTGTGGGTTAACACAAAGTCCAATAATGACCTTTAGGCTACGCCTATTTCATTAAGAAAATTGCGTCACAACGGGATGGACCCAATCATTTACTGTTTCTAGATAGCATAGCAGGTTCGAGTCGACTCAAATCTATTATGCAATTAATAGTCACATTAAATTCAGTTGTTAGGAAGAACAGAATTAAAAGCTAATTTTGGCTGTAGTAGACAATGTTTCTTAATAGATAGATTTATATTTTTTTATTTTAAAAAACAATTAAAAAAACATTTCTTATGAAAACATTTTTTTTTAGTAATACACTATATTGTTAAAAGATATAGCTTAACATACCATTAATACATATTAAAATTATAAATGTATTTTTTTACTAACTAAAATTGCTGTACCAGTAGATAGTATCAAAACATCATAATGTCCAATCAATGAAATAAACTATATTCACTTTGGAACTAACTAAATAGAAAACTAAATAGTTAAGTCCCATAGTAAAAACTCAACTAATAGAACTTTTATGGAGCTACTCTATTAGCGTAGCTGTACCAAATGCTATATTGATGATTTCATTTATCTTTTAAATAAACGCAGAATAATTGAAGCCTTCATTAGGGCCATTGGGTGTTAAACTTTTAAGTTGTAAAATCCATTTTGCTTCACGTTGTAGCAATAGTTGATCAACATCTCCCCTTTTTTTGGTCAATCAAGCTTTTTCTATTCCACAGAAAGCCAAAGATCTTGTATCACCATTATGAAATTGATTAACATATCTTGCAATGGGAAAGTTAGCTTTATTGAGGATAGAGTTTATGTGTTTCAATACTCGTCACCTCAATTGACGACAAGTTTTACCAACATATCGGAGCCCACATTTTCATTGGATGAAACCAACCACTGCTGTTGTTTGACAGTTAATAAAATCTCTCATTGTGTAACTTTTTATATTAGAAGAGATAAAAAAGCTTTTGGTGCTATTCATAAATGTGCAGGCCTTACAATGTGTACATGTATTTGAACCCTACAGACCTGCAGACAAGCAGTACGCCACGACTGTTGACCCTTTGGAAGCAGTTAAAAATGGCTATGAACCAATTTATCTTTAAGAGTTTTAGTTCTTCTATACATGATCAATGGACTTTCTGGTAAGACCTCTTATAGGTCAATGACTGCCAAAAGAATATGCCAATATTTTTTGAAAATAGAGTGTATTTCTTTAAATTGAGGATTAAATGTTCCAATGATCTTGATGGTACTATCTGTATTTGCTGTCTTTTTTGATTGATTTGACAGAAGTTCAGATCTGGATTTTGCTCTAATATTGGCTTTTTTTATGTTATGCTACTAACCACGCTGTTTAAACCTACTATAGAGCTCCTTCGCTTGAATTTCAAAATCTACATCATTTGAACAGTTCCTTCTTATTCTTAGGTATTGTCCATAAGGGTATATTGTTCAAAAGATGTCTAGGCTGATGACTATCATACATCAAAAGGCTGTTCATGGCTGTACTTTTTCTACGCTCTAGTCTTAATGGTGTTCAGTCTTTTTGAAGTTTAAATCCAAAAATTACAAATTAGTGGGATTTACCTCAAAGGTAATTTTAAGACCTATTTCATTGATATTTAGATGGTCTATAAATGTGGTTAAGTCCTCACTGGAACCAATCTTGAACCATTTGGTTCTTTCATGTTTGGTTCTAACCGTGATTCTTGGTCCACCTACAGTTTCCTCATGAGGTGGATGAGATGCTCTGGTGCCCCAGCTCTTTAACAACTTGCCACATTTTGTTGTGATCCAGACAGTCAGCTTTAAAAAAGTCTATGAAGCAGAGGTAATTGTTTTTTTCTGAAACTATCTTGCTCTTTCTATTATTCAACAGAAAAGGTCAACTTGATCTCTTGTGCCCCTACATTTTAGCTTGCACATCTGTTAGTTCTTGGTCCATATATTGTTGGAGCCAAGCTTGCAGGATATTAAGTACTACCTTGCTGGCATGTGAAATGAGAACAGTTGATTGATAATTAGTGCACACTTTGTCACTGAATTTTGTTGGATTGGGATGCAGGCTGAGCTTTTCCTCTCCATTTGCCACGTTTGAGCTTTTTCAGATTGTTGGCATATTAGACTTTCACAGCATTATGGTGTAGGATTTGAACAGTTCAGCTAAGATTCCATCAACTCCTGCAGCCTAGTCATCAGAAAGTCTTCTTAGGGCCATTCTCACTTCACTCACCAAGATTTCTGGCTCCAGCTCATTGGGCAAATTATTGATGTTATCAGTGCTGTTAAAATCATTCCTGTGTATTCATATCACTTTTTCTTTACCTGACATGCGTCAATTAATTCCTAGTCATTTTTGTCTTTTATTGCTCCTACTTTGGCATTAACATTTACCTTAAGATCTCCAATTTTCTTGAAGATATTTCTTGAGTTTCTCACTTTGTTAGCTTCTTCTATGTCTTTAGATGACTCATTATAGAATGTCTCCTGGTCTCTTTTGGTTATCTTCTGGAATTCTGCGTTCAATTGGGCAAACCTTTTCCTATATACCACTAACTTTCACTTTCCTTTTCCTACTCTACTTTGAAAGCCTCATCAGACAGCCATTTTTGCCCTCCTGGATTTCTTTCTTTTTGGGATATTCCTTGTTGCTGTTTTCCGAACAATGTCACAAACTTCTGTTAAAAATTCTTCCGGCATTCTATTTACCATGTCCATTCCCTTAAATCTATTCTTTTACCTCCACTGCATATATTATTTATTTTGTATCTGCTTGGTCTGATGTTTTTCCCTCTTTTCCTCAGTTTAATTTGGAACTTTGCAACAAGAAGTTCATGATATGAACTTCAGTCAGTGCCATGTTTTATTTTTTCTGACTATATATATTCTTTCTGCATATATATATGCATGGTATGATTAATCTTCCTAGATAATAGTGTTTTAATTAAATCCTACTACACTGGGTTTCTACATGTTTTTCTGTAATCCTCATCCTTTTTTTGCTTATTTTATTTAGAAATCAATTCATATAGATTAATATATGATCAATGCCTGAGACTTTACTAGAAGGGCAGCAGTTATTAGTAACAATGCTCTTAGATTTGCCATATAAACAAATACTTACTTAACATTAAAGTATTTGTTAACTACTGTAGGTGTCAGAATGAATATAGGCAATCACATATATAGTTGTGAGTATACGAGCCGTTGCTTACGCTTGCAAAGTGAGGGACGCAGTTCGCTCCGCAAATGCAAAATGGCCGCATTTGCGGAAGGTGGAGGCTCCAACGTCGGCTGTGTTTGTCCGCAAATGCGGACCCTCGCAAAGCGAGGGGCCGCATTTGAGGTGCTGGAGGCTCCAACGTCGGCTGTGTTTGTCCGCAATTGCGGACCCTCGCGAAGCGAGGGGCCGCATTTGCGGTGGTGGAGGCTCCAATGTCGGCTGTGTTGTTTGTCCGCAAATGCGGACCCTCGCGAGGGGCCGCATTTCCGGAAGTGTAGGCTCAAAGGCGCCTCACATGCGGTTAACACACACACGCACAACTTAGAAAAAGAAACAACTGCGTCCCACACGCACGACTTAGAAAAAAAGCAACTGCGTGACTCGCAAAAAAATACGGCCTCGATACGACCCATTCCCAACACGCAAAAAACGGCCGAAAACGGAGCACCCGAAAACATCAGAAACACAATAAATAAACGCACAATGAACACATAAAAAGCTTACTTACAGCAAGGGGGGGCATCCAGCACCTCGAAAAGTTAATTTACACGTCATTTAAGTCCAAAGAAACGAGTTTAAACTGCCAAAAATCACCTAAGCGAGATAAATAATGTCCTCCGAACAAAACGAAAACGAGGCTACAGACGCAACAATACTACAGTGACTCACAAAACTGAAACACATACTATGGGGCACGTACCACACTGATATTAACCACCATTTTGAAAACTACTACGCATAAAATGGCGGATGGATCGCAAATTGTAAGCTGGAACGCAAATAGCGCATGCGTATTGCATTCTAACGGTCTGAGGTATAAATACTGCCTACTTTCCAGAAAATTCTACATTTCTACTCAGGTGATGAACGGAGTGACTGGATAGTTAACTGCTGCTGTTACTTGAGAAGATAATTATTTCCTAATTTCCTACTTTACACTGTGCAAATTACAACTGAGAGGTAAGCTATAATATATTACATTTTATTATCAAGACAGGAAAAAAAAAAAAACTTTAACTATGAAAATGTTATTCTTGTATAGTGACATGTGACACGCACATTTATGTGTATAGGCCCTACAACAAACTAATCTTAACCGAAACTAATTAAACAAGTATATTTAAATGACATGGAAAAAAAAAAAACTTTAACTATGAAAATGTGATTCATGTCACACGCACATTTATGTGTATAGGCCCTACAACAAACAAGTATATTCAAATGACATTTATTTACTGCAACTCATAGCAAAAAATAATATGACACTAATACATATGTAACCTAAAGCTGAATCTTTGCCCTTTTTTTCACTATTCAAACAGACTCTGCATCAACAGCGTCACTCAAGAATTTGCACCATGGGCTGTGAAAGAGAATCCCTTTTAAAGAACACAAAGAAAGAAGAAGAGGTAAGATAGAAAAATACATTATATGTTGAAAAAGACCATGCTTTGCTAAATCAAAAAGAAGAAATATACAATTAAACATTTAACTTTCTTTTTCAAACAGACACTACAAGAAGACTTTGCGGATTAAGATTGGCAGGAGGGGCCTCTCTGTCATTCGGACAATAACAAATCTTCAATCAAGGTATAGTATAACACGTAGAAAAAAAAAAGAAATATATATGTTTAATGGCCGCCAATATAAAAATTAAAAAAGACAAATTTAATAAAGAATAAAACAACACAATTCAACAAACCTCACAAACACCTATACAATTTACAAACAAAGACAGTTTCAGAGAAAAAAAAATGAGGTGGTCACGAAACAGGATAGCATCCGAAGCATTAGCAACATACATAAAACAAAAGTATTCCTCCTCTTTACTGTAAAATAAACTACAACCATCACCCACAAGCCAAATGCAGCAACCAAAAAAGTGGTGAACACAAAACAGGATAAAACAAAAAAAGCCTACCATGATATAGAAAAGGCAATTAACATTCATTTTTACTGTCCAACATCATTTAATACTCATAAAGAAGACTAATTAAGCAAATAAAGTATGCAAAATATGGTGGACACAAAACAGGATTGTACCAAAAATCACACAAACAGATAGAAAAGTTAAATAATATTCTTCTTTATTGTTTAAGAACCTTTAAGCCTTACAAAGAAGCCTAAATAAGCATACCAAAAGTGGTGGACACAAAACAGGATAATGCTAAAAACATTGTGAGCATATGCAAAATACAAGACTAATTAAGGAAATAAAGTATGCAAAATATGGTGGACTCAAAACTTTTTGACAGATTAACATGGCTGATAACGAGAGCAAACAAGAAAAGATAAGACGGCAAGCTAGAGAACGACGACAGAGATTCGACAGCCAGCAGACACCGGAGCAGAAGGAAATTCGATGGAATAAGAACGCAAAAGAATTGCAAGCAAAAGACTATCACCTTCTAAAATTAAAGATACACCAAAAAAAAGCTACTAACCAAACAAAGCATTTACAACCTGTTCCTGAAACATCACATTAAAAAACCATTACCTCAAGTTTACAATACTGATTAATTTAAAGTCCAACTGTTCTTACATTCAAATGTTAATACTTTTAATACAAAATGCTTTAACAGTTACAGTTGACCAAAACAACATTTTACAAAATAAGCATACTTAATATCACAATAGTACTTATTTCATCATAACTAAAATCTTACAAGTGTCAAATACGTATATTAATAAATAAACAACTTTCCAAACATACACATCTCATTGCCGTCATTTTTTGACGGGCAAGTCGCTAGTAAGTAATATTTTACTGCCTTTTATTGAAAGATTACAGTTAATGCAACCACTGCCTTATTATTTTACTATATTTATTTTAAAAACAGTTTTAAAATACTTTTCTTGTATTTAGGCTAATATAATGTTTTAAAAATTCTTATTACATGTGTTTGTTATTTTAATTATATCATGTTTGCTCTTTATTTGTAAAAAAAACTAATACTAAGAGAGGAAAA
Organism: Discoglossus pictus; assembly: GCA_027410445.1. Taxonomy (NCBI): domain Eukaryota; kingdom Metazoa; phylum Chordata; class Amphibia; order Anura; family Alytidae; genus Discoglossus; species Discoglossus pictus. Next base: position 237,282,600 of record CM050166.1, read on the forward strand.
CTGATACTAATGTTACTAGTAACCATATTAAATTCCAGCCTCGTAACTCCAACATGAAACACGTAACGACTGCGGGGTTGAAATTTGGCACACTTACGTTGCAATTAAATTAGAAAGGGCTGCGAGCTATGAGCGAGAGAGGCTATTTCGTAATCTAGTTCTCAGCAGTCGGAGTTGTGTGCTCGAACGCAAACAATTAAGCAATCACGTAGTTACGGGTTCAGATGGAGCCAATGGAAAAAGAGATTGTTATCATTATGTCACTGAAAAAGGCGAAGGTATATTTCAAACTCCTACATGCCTCAATTCCATTTTGTGATTTGCCCTTAAGTCCAGATATAATGCAGTATTAATAAAGCAGTAAATATGATATTCTATTAAATCCAAGTTACAGTATATGTATTAATACACTGATTGCAGGGATTGATCTAACACAAAATATGAACATGAAATAAAGTATTTTTGTGGGCCGATTTGTGAGCTTGAGAATGTTGTGCTATTACTTCTAAGAACTAACATCACTTTCCCTTATAATAAATGCACAGTAGTGTGTTTTTATTTGATTATGAAGTGCTATGTATTGGACTTTATCCCCGTTGCGGGTGCTCTTGAGCACACGTAGGCCTTTGTGCTCCTTTTGCATGTTACGTGCTTGCTTGCGAGTGACCACGTTGCAATTTAATAGTTGAATTGAACCCCCGTATCGGTTACGGGAATGACAGATCAAAGGATTTACGTGTGCGAAGTTCCACGTTGCTCAGCATGTAGCCTATTCTCGCCCATCCTGCGTGTTACCACGCAAGTCTGCTGCGGACAAAGTTCTGGTTCTAATTTAATAGTCGTAACATGTAAATCTGGTGTTACGGGCTACGTTTTACAACGTAGTCGCAATTTAATGAGGCTGTAGGTGGAGGGAAATATCCACATTAACTTTTAAAGAAGTTTTGTTTTATTTTTTCAGTAATATTCTTTAAGAATTACATCTATATGCTTTCTTCTGCTTTACAAAGGTTGGACTGGTGGCCTTGAATCTGTATTTTTTTTCTTCGCTTTGTATAAATTTGCCAGCACTTAAGTTTACATTTTAGGTGTGTCTTGTTGAAAGAACATGCATTCAGAAAGAAGCTGGTTGTTTTTTTTTTGGAAGATAAGCCATGTAAGTTCAAGCCTTTGTGAACGACTATGATTGGTGGGAAGCATAGAAGGAACATAATGTTGCAATACTATTAGTTTTGTGTAGCACTACATAACTCACTCTCTCTATATTTAACAACTGTAACAGGCACTATGGCCGAAGCATAGAGAGATAGAGAAACACAGTGAAATTAATGAATTAAGTATTATCTTTCCTCTTTTTTTCCTAGCAGGTTAGTAAGAAAAAGGATATACTTGTTTGGAAGAGTATAGTTCTCTGTTCAAGTCTACAGGTCTAAAGTTTTAAAGCTGTTATTTTTCTTTTCTTCTGTTACTGTATTCAATACATTTTGAATAATAACGGAATATGTATTTACTAGCTTGAAATAACATTTGCTGAATTTGAAACCAAAGGCCCAAAATTAACCTTTTAGAAATGACAGTGTACTATATATAGCGCTACGTCTGCTTATGTTATTGACATACCTTGAATCCATTTGAGTTTCATAAGAGTCTCTGAACGGACCTTGTTCATATAATGCTGGATCATGACCCATGCATGATCCATTTAGGCTAGGTAATAAATAAAAGACACGACAACTGAAGTTTGGGCCACAGCTTTATTATAACAATTGTAAACAACAACCTATAACTTATTTACATGAACTATTTTAGTCCTTTCTTCCCGGGGGAGGCGCCCGGCCACGGACAGTGACCTCATACTTTGAGCCCTGCCCAAAGCCCCAATGCTTATCTTTAAGCCCGCCCTGTGAGGTGGGGCCATCGCCCACTTAGGCCAGTGGGCCGGGCAACTCACCTCCCGCCACGGAGCACGCGAGGGACGCCTCCCGAGGCTGCGATCCCCCCCTGCTGGACATCAAAGCCAAAGCCCATAAAACGCTCTCTCTAAACTCCAACATCATCAACTCTAATCCAATTTCCGTAAGGTGAAACTTATCTTTTCCGAAAAAATCGTCGGCACCGACCGGTTCGAACTCTTTGTAACGGATTGCAACAAAACCCAATTTTCTAACAAAACTCGCAATCGGCTGGTTGATCTTCTGTCTTGCCTTGTCCAGACATACTGGGTCACGAGCGTTACGCCAAGATCTTCTCTTAATCATTTCCGACCAGATAAGGAACGTGCCTGGGAACTTTTCACCCACTTCTCAACGTCTCTTCTCATGACTTTTAACATTCGTCTCATGGGCACCGTCCCCAAATCATTCCCGCCGGCATGGATTAATATCACACTGGGCTGACCGTAACGCTGCGCGTATGTATCCAAAAGCCCGTCCAATTGCGCCTATTGCAGACCCCGAATGCCACACCACCGTACGCGCAAGTCCGTAACAGGAAAGCCCAGTTGTGCCTTTTCTTCGGTAACTGCAGCTAACCTGTGGGCCCCGTACACGTATGAATGGCCCACAATCCACAGTTGCTTCTGTTCTCCTGAAAGTAGAAAGCAAAACCATTACACCACTGCGCTCGGCCTTACATAGGACCGAAAACGTTCCGAATCCCATCTACCGATGTGTTTTACTGCAGCGTCGGGCAAACCCAGCCTGGCTGCCTCCGTGGCAGCCCCAATACGGAAAGAGTGTGTTCCGAACTCCGACTGCTTAAAACCGAGCCGCTGCAGTGCGCTTTTTGAATTGGTACTGTGACAGTGCCGTTCCATCGGCATGTACCAGCAGCGAACACCGTCCCGCTGGTCGCTGCTTAAGGTACTCCTCTACACATGCATATGGGCAAAACTCCGTGCCAACCTGATGCAGAACCACTTCTCTTCCTTTTCCCACTTGGTCGGTCTTTGACCTCTGCAACCAAATTACTACCGTGCCTTCCCTCAGGCAGGTATCCACTAATTGCAGTCCCCCCGAACCGTGTCTACTGTTCGCGACTAACTCCCCTATCCTAAACGCTCCCTAGAACGCCAGGGAAAAAGCCGTTCGTAAAAGTAGAGATTCAAAGGGGTCTCTGCAAACCACCACCAACGCCTGAGCCACTCTCAGTAACAAGTAAAATGTAATCGGCCGCCTGTTATACGGCCTGCGCTGACCATTGAACATTCCGCGCACCACCTTGTGCACTAGAAACTCCTTTGTAAGGTCCCTCTGCCCAGCAAGCTTAAACATAAAAGCCAGCGCCGTGACCTGTCTCCCTACTACGGCTCTTGTTTCGCCTTGCTCTGCGCACCGCAGCAGGTACCAAAGCAGGATCCCTATGCTCTTATCTTCCGTCGTGGCACCACCTGCCAGTGCCACTAAGCTATCCCATTTTGCCCACACGCGTCTATAAGCGGTCCATGTTGCTGGGGCAACAGACTGTCTCACGAGTCTCGTCACCTGGCAGCTCCAAGCTCCCAAAGCTCCGCGGGAATGCGTTCCCCCAGGGAGTTCGCCTGAGGGGCCAGTGCCCTGAAACGATCCTCCTGAAACCGAGAAAGGGCGTAAGCAATTCCGTTTTCCACTACTGGGACATGTCTTGCCTGAAACCATATGTTCAGGTGAAGACAACATAGTACAAGATGACAGAGTAATCGTTTCACCAGTATAAATGTTGCCGTGATGTTGTTCACGGCCTCCACCTGAAACTTACACCCCATATGTGTACTGCTACCACTATGGGAAACAGCTCAAGGAATGTAGGGTTCTTTGTTAAACCTGCTGCTTCCCATTCCACCGGCCACGCCGCAGCGCACCATCTCCCTTGGAGATATGCCCCGCAGCCAACCGGTCCGGACCCGTCTGTGTGGAGTTCTAGCTCTGCGTTGGTGGCGCCCTTCTTTTGAAGAAGCACCCGCCCATTAAATTCAGCAAGGAAAACTGACCATACCTTCGCATCGTCCCGCATAACCCTGGAGACTTTTATGAAATGGTGCGGTTTCGCAATACCTATAGTAGCGAGTGACATCCTCCTACAGAATATCCTCCCCATGGGGATAATTCTGCATGCGAAATTCAACTTCCCTAATATCGATTGCAACCGTCGCAGAGACACCCTCCGTGCGCCTTGTAGCGCCCTGATCTCCGCTTGCATGTCCGCCACCTTTTCCAAGGGAAGACTGCACTCCATTGTTGTGGAGTCAATCCGAATCCCCAAGAAAGTCAACTGCTCCGTGGGGCCCTCTGTTTTGTCGTGGGCCAGTGGTACCCCGAAATCTTTGCAGATTTCGGTGAAAACCTCCAACATGAAACGGCAAGCGTCGTTTCCAGCTGGACCGACGAAAAGGAAATCATCTAAGTAATGGGTAATGCTCCTGTACCCGGCTTCGAGGCTCGCAACCCATTGTAAAAATTTGCTGAAAGCTTCAAAGTAAGCACATGATATTGAGCATCCCATGGGTAAACATAAGTCGACGAAATAGCTGCCGTCCACAAAACACCCTAGCAGCCGATGGCTCGACGGGTGTACCGGTAGCAACCTGAATGCTGCCTCAATGTCCACCTTCGCCATGAGCGCCCCGGTGCCCGCCCGCCTAACCAAGTCGACCGCCCGGTCGAACGACTCATAAGACACAGTAGCCTGGTCTTTTGATATACCATCAGTTACCGACCGGCCTCTGGGATAAGAAAGGTGTTGTATCAACCTAAATTTACCCTTCTCCTTCTTGGGGACCACCCCAAGTGGAGACTCGATCAAATCCGGAATGGGCGGGAGTGTGAATGGCCCCGCCATCCTACCCAGTTTTACCTCGTTGATAACCTTTGCGTGAGCTACCCCTGGGAATTCCCTGGCCAACTTCAGATTTGGGACAAGGAAACCCTGAATGTCAATGCCACATGGAATACGGAATCCCTCCCGGAACCCGTCTTCCAGAAGGCGCGCGGCTTTGGCGGTGCCCGCCAATTTACCATAGCGTTTTAGCCACGGCAGCATGGTGGGGAGGCGTATGGGCGTCCTGCCCTTTTGCAGGAGGTTCTCCGCCTCTACCTCCATCCCTTGGTCTACCGCATCTAGCCAGGGGGTGCTCTCCCCCGCAGTTTGAACATGCGTGTTTAAACCTGCAGTTCGGGGCCCATCTACAGACACCTTCGTTATATGCGAAACAGGTCTTGGGGCCTGTTCCTGAGGCGTGGGTGGGGCCCTTAGCTCCACCGGGCCCGCTCCGAAAGGGCGTCGTGACTCTCATGGGTGTCATAATGTTTAACCAATATGCCACCGCTTTGTCACTCCACGCCATGGTTGGCCTTGAGGCCAAGTATTGGCGGTATTCCTCGTTGTACCGCCACCAAGCTGTACCTCCATAGACTTTGTGGGCATTGCGAATTTCGTCTATGTAAACGAATAATCCTGAACTCTGCTCGGGGTGTCGCTCACATAGCATGCAGGCCCATATGGAGAATGCTTGCAGCCATGTATCGAACATCCTAGGTAACCTGGCAAAAGATTTCCGCCACTCATCCCCATCTCTGGGGCCCCTCTCGGCCATATCCATTTGCCTAGACATGGGGAGAAGGGAGAACAATTCTACAAACTCCCTCCTCCAGATCTTTTCCTTAACCTCCTGGGTAAGATGTGCCCCTAAGTTATCCAACGAGCACAAGACTATTGGTCTCATGGCTGAGTCAGTAACCCCTGCGTTGGTACTGCCCATTACTGCAACCGGATCGCCTACCTGCTCGGGCGCGCGTATGGTGCCTATCACCTCGGCCGGACTTGCGCGCGCTGTCGCCACAATAGCTGGTGGCTGGGACCACGCACCCTTCGCTAGTCCGCCTATCCAAGCACCCATCTCTTGCTCACTGACCGTAATGTTGTGCGCAGCTAGGAGGGTCTTTAATGACCCAAAAAACCCGGCCATTGTGTGCGAGGGTTCTCTATCTCCCTTTTCTGCTGCGCAGCTCAACACTGAGCGCTCACCTGCTTCTGGAAGCCTTGGAGTGGACACAGCCAACGGAGTCTCCCTGCGTCTTTCCTGACGCTCCGGGGACTCTGACCGTCTGGCCCTCTGCGTGCTTCTCCTCTCTGATCCTGTGCATGCACAGCTGCACCGACAAGATCTCCTGCTTCTCGATCTGGATCTCCTTCTGGATCTGTGGGTGCAAGAGGAACAGTCACTAGCTCTCCGCGACCTGCATGCACGTGCCCATACCGCCCGCTCCTCCTCTGAGGAATGGTCCTGGTCACCTAAGCCTGCATGGCTGGAGTAAGCTAGTTCTGACTCCGCCGCCCCCCGTAGGGGTTCCCTTGAGACTTCATTGGGCGTTGTAACGTCTGGCTGTTGGTCGGTCTTAGACCCCTTATACTGTGGCCTAACCGTCTCGCCCTCAGTCTCAACTTTGGTACGTCTTAGTGGCATGTGCGTGAATAGTAGCGGACTGTACCTGCTCGTAGCCTTCTTAGCTCGAGTGGGGCGTCCTAGCCTCGCCACTGCCGCTGTTACTGGCACGTCATTGATCATAACCATGCTGTCTTGGCTATTCATTTCTCTGATCACTCCATCTCTTCTCTCTCTCGTTGTCGCCATGTTCCGCTCACCGCCTAATGGGCGTCCCTGTAAAGTACCAAAAGCACTGTTATTAAGGGAAGCCCTAGGGACCGCCTGGTTGGCGCCATGAGGGTCTGTAGGAGCCTTTTTAGGACTCCCGGCTTTTCTCTTACCCCCTGCACCCCCTCTACGGGGTGTTAAAGGGGTGTTTCTTGACCTTTGTCGCGGCCTAGGACCTTTAGGCAAAATGACCGCTGGTGGCAGGAGTTCTAGGCCCTCACCCTCACCGCCCGTGGACCTGGCGCTCACCTGTCTGAGGGGTATGGGGTCCCGGCCGCCCTGACCCGTAACCCCCCCTTCTCTCGTGTCTCTGCTCCCTGATGGACGGGGGTCTGCTAGCCCTACAGTGGTGGGATGGGAAAAAAAAACCTTGGCGCCGCCAGAATTGACTAGGACACCAGCCACCGCAGGCTGATCCTGTTCAATGTGCTGCGGCCCAAGTGCAGAAAGCATGGGAGGTCCCAGCCTGTCCTGCACCCACCTGACCCCTTGGCTTAGGGCACGGGTCCTAACTTCAGCCAGTAAAGCCTCTAAGCCTTCTGGATCCATATTAAGTCTAACAGGGGCACACACAGTGGGGGGGACCCAGGCAGCAGCACCAGGCACACACAGGCACAAGCACACACACAGCACAGACAAGACACACAAACACAAAAACGGAGGAAGAAACACAAAGACAAATAATAGTAGCCTCAACAGATATAGCCCCTTATGTGCTGGTAAGCTGGGGTAAAGTCTCAGTATTAAACCTTCCCACTGTGATTCTAGCTGCAGGACCTCAGACCTCAGTCCATTTCAGTCGGGAGACGGCGCTGCACTGAACGGAGCGAAAACGGGCTTCCGACACGCCATCCGACGCAGCTGATTGGCTAACGGGCCTCACAGGCTCCGCTGGGTCACGCGACGCTACGGGCTGACCCAGGGAGCCTGTGCAGCCTCCGTGTCCTACAAAATCAGTCCTAAAAAACTAAATAAATAAAAGGCAATATGTAGTATGCAATATGAATAATCATTGAACATACTGCATTTTAGGACATTCATATTTTGAAAAACGATTTTATACATTGAATATTGTTAAATTATTTTTATAGGATGAATAATAAAAAACAACTCTTCATGTGAAAAATCATAGGTCTAAGGATAAAGTTACTGGTCTTTTGAAAGTGAGTATAGAATTGTCAATATGACAGATTTTTTTCAATTATACCTATTTTTAATATTGTAAATATATTGTTGGGCTTCTGAAATCCTATGTAATATTAGGACCACTGTACAATGAAAAATAAATATTTCCTATGAAATTTAAGCTTTGACTCAGAGCAGGAAAAAAAGTCATAGATATAATTCTTAACTAGAAAAAAATAATGTTATTTTTTTCCCAGGACTCTGGAGAGGTCCATAACACATTGGTGAATATACAAATTTTGTTAGAGCTCTATAAATTATATATACAGTGTCTTGCAAAAGTATTCACCCCCCTTGACTTTTTACCTATTTTGTTACATTACAGCCTTAAGTTCAATGTTTTGTTAATCTTAAATTTATGTGATGGATCAGAACACAATAGTCTAAGCTGGTGAAGTGAAATGGGAAAAATATATACATAAAACTATTTTTTAGAAATAGAAAACGGAAAATTGGCATGTGCATATATATTCACCCCCTTTGCTATGAAGTCCATAAAAAGTTTTGGTGCAACCAATTACCTTCAGAAGTCACATAATTAGAGAAATGATTTCCGCCTGTGTGCAATCTAAGTGTCACATGATCTGTCATTATATATACACACCTTTTTTAAAAGGCCCCAGAGGCTGAAACACCTAAGCAAGAGGGACCACTAGCCAAACACTGCCATGAAGACCAAGGAACTCTCCAAACAAGTAAGGGACAATGTTGTTGAGAAGTACAAGTTATGGTTAGGTTATAAAAATATATCCAAATCGTTGATGATCCCCAGGAGCACCATCAAATCTATCATAACCAAATGGAAAGAACATGGCACAACAGCAAACCTGCCAAGAGATGGCCGCCCACCAAAATGTATGACCCGGGCAAGGACGGGATTAAACAGAGAGTCAGCCTAGAGACCTAAAGTAACCCTGGAGTATCTGTACATAGGACGACAATAAGCCGTACGCTCCATAATGTTGGGCTTTATGGCAGAGGGGCCAGAAGAAAGCCATTACTTTTAGCAAAAAACTAAATTGTACATTTGAGTTTGAGAAAAGGCACGTCGGAGACTCCCAAAATGTATGGAGGAAGGTGCTCTGGTCTGATGAGACTAAAATTGAACTTTTCGTCCATCAAAGAAAACGCTTTGTCTGGCGCAAACCCAACACATCACATCACCCAAAGAACACCATCCCCACAGTGAAACATGGTGGTGTCAGCATCATGCTGTAGGGATGATTTTCAGCAGCCGGGACTGAGAAACTGATCAGAGTTGAGGGAAAGATGGATGGTGCTAAATACAGGGATATTCTTGAGCAAAACCTGTACCACTCTGTGTGTGATTTGAGGCTAGGACGGAGGTTCACCTTCCAGCAGGACAATGATGCCAAACACACTGCTAAAGCAACACTTGAGTGATTTAAGGGGAAACATGTAAATGTGTTGGAATGGCCTAGTCAAATCCCAGACCTCAATCCAATAGAAAATCTGTGATCAAACTTAAAGATTGCTGTTCACAAGCGCAAATTAAATGATGCAAATCCTCAAACAATCCATGTTAATTCCAGGTTGTTAGGCAACAAAACACAAAATATGCGAAAGGGCTGAATACTTTTACAAGGCATATATATATATTTCTGTAGTACTATTTACAAAGTAGAATGTAGAATAGAGTACAAAGTAGCAGAGTGGAAAAAATTAGCACCAAGAGGCACTAATTAGCCAAACCTGGTAAAAGACAGGAGCAGAGAGATGAGTTGGGCCGATTAAGGAACTGCAGAATTGCAGCATGCAAAGACTTGTTTGGGGCCTAAGCCCCTGGTTATGGACTGTTGCTGGCAGAGCATTAATTGACCACTTTAAGCACTGCTGTTAACAGTTATAGAGTAAAATCGTGCAATTGGGACTGCTGGACTATGCAGTTAGTGCAAGCTGTGACTGAAAGCTTGAATGCTCTGTATGGGCTTTCAGTCCTGGAAAGAGTATGAAGGCATTTGAAAGAGAGACAAAGAGTTTAATGTCCACCGAATATAATAGTTGTCAAACTGCGTAGCGATGAGACCCTTTGAAGCACGGAAGTCTTCCGAGCTCGAAACACTTAGCTGATGAGCACCGATGATCGGCTGTGAGCCTTGCATAATGAGGCACGCAGTGGAGGCATTGAAACACGCGGGACTTAGCCTCCAAGCAGTTAGGAAACACAGGATTGCCTTAGGCTGCAAGCAGTTGAGGAACCCGGGGCTTAAAAAAAAAATTGCAGGCACAGAACTTAGAAAAATAAAATACAAGGTCAGAAAAATACGAAGTTAACAGCCGAACTGCGCAAATCGAAAAACGAGGTTGCACGTGAATTTAAGCCAAATTTGGCGAGTTTCGGCACTCAAAAATCGGTTAAACGAGAAAAAAAACGGGGCCGAAAAAAATGAAAACAAGACAACACTACTTCGAACCGCGCAAAACACCGCCAGCCGCGTACCACTTTTACCCAGGAATGTACAAGGTACAAAATACACTATTAGAAAGGAAGGAAAATGCTCGCGAGCCATGTAACACATAGACAATCGACACCATTTTACAACACTAACTGGCAACTAATAACATTTTGTATCTAAAATGGCGCTTTACCCGACTACGGTTTGCCCTCGTGCACTAATCCTATTTATACTGCACAATTGGCACATTGATGACACTTTCTCCTCAGGGCAGCAACAGTCCAACTGTACATTGTATGCTGCAGGAAAATCAAAAGAGATTGTTAGCTCTTCAGGATATTGATTGCTGGATATATTAATTAGAAATAGGTAAAGTATATTCATTTATTAAGTAACTAATTAATTAATTATTATTAAAAAAAATATATATATAAAAAAATATAATATGCTAAATGGCATATTTTACACTGCCCTTACTTTATGAATACATTAATGCTTCACACTTCCTAATACATTTATTCAGTCCGATTTAATTATTAACGTTCATTAATTTAATAAGTATTAATTAGTAATTGAAAATAAAAAAATATACTTTCCACTGTACTAAAAAATGGTTACTTTTTAAACTGCAGTTATATATCTGGATTACTGCTCCTTGGCTGCCGGCGATAGTGTTGTGGACGAAATTCATGAAAATGTATATTATGTCCATGCTGCATTCCTTTCCTTACAATATATCATAAGATAAGGCACTAATTACTTTTATTCTTTATCCTGAGAGTCCTAAGATGGCTACTGAGCTGTATCCTGAGAGTCCTAAGATGGCTACTGAGTCATATCCTGGGAGTCCTAAGATGACATTTATATCCGTGACCAAATAAGGATATGAGCCCCGCCACCTTCCAGAGCCAATCAGAAGCTTCACATAACCTGACCATAATAACATCAACATCCGAGACCAAATATGGAAGGACCCTTCCTACCTTGTCAACCAATCAATAACTCACTCACTGTCTAACAATGAGTCATATGATTGTTATATCTGATCAACTTATACTATATAAGTTCCTATGTTGTATTTGGGGGGGGTTCGTTCGTTGGGACAAATACAAGAAGTTTTATACCAGAACTTTTGGGTCTGTGTAAATTCTTGTCTCTGTGTGCACACATGGCCAACAGACGGATGATTTGGACAGGAACAGATATTATACAATGGGATTATTTTTATCCATCCAAAACAATAGCACTCTCAAAGCAGTTACATATTTAAATCACTTTATTATGCTATGAGACCTGAAAACATTTTCTAATTTACACTGCACTAAAAAAATTGTATATTTAACACTTCACTTATATATCTGTCTTTGCGATAAGCGCTAAAGAAGATCGTTGCAAAGCACAAAACTTGAAGGCCACCAGGGGGCTGAAGGTGCTCAGAGGAGCAAAAGTACACAATGAGAGACGCTTGTAATGAGCGCCGAAGGTGTTTAGAGGAGCAAAAGTACACGAGATGAGAGGCTCGCAATGAGCGCCGAAGCTGAGGCTCGCAATGAGCACTGATGGTTCTCAGAGTAGAAAAAGCTTTACATTGTGTGGCAAACAACATTGCCATGGCTTCAAATGTTATTGCCCCGTCATTTTGACGGGCAAGTCGCTAGTATATGAAATAATTGTGGGTTAACAAAAAGTCCGATAATGACCTTTAGGCTACGCCTATTTCATTAAGCAAATGGTGTCACAACGGGATGGACCCAATCATTTACTGTTGCTAGGTAGCATAGCAGGTTCGAGTCGACTCAAATCTATTATGCAACTAGCGAATTGCCAGTCAAAAAATTACGGCAATGAAATTGTAAGTGAGCTAATGGCACTCCTTGCCAGCAACTGCGGCCCTCGCTTCGCGAGCCTGCAGCGTTAGCAACGGTCCGCATGCTCACAATTATATATGTGATTAATAGTCACATTAAATTCAGTTGTTAGGAAGAACAGAATGAAAAGCTAATTTTGGCTGAGTAGACAATGTTACTTAACAGATAGATTTATAATTTTTCATTTTAATAAACAATTAAAAAAACATTTCTTATGAAAAAAATTTTTTTAGTTATACACTAGATTGCAAAAAGATATTGGTTAACATACCATTAATACATATTAAAATTATAAATTTATTTTTTTACTAACTAAAATTGCTGTACCAGTAGATAGTATCAAAACATCACAATGTCCAATCAATGAAATAAACTATATTCACTTTGGAACTAACTAAATAGAAAACTAAATAGTAAAAGCCCATAGTAAAAACTCAACTAATAGAACTTTTATGGAGCTACTCTATTAGCGTAGCTGTACCAAATGCTATATTGATGATTTCATTTATATTTTAAATAAACGCAGAATAATTTTAAGTTGGAAGATCCATTTTGCTTCACGTTGTAGCAATAGTTGATCAACATCTCCCCTTTTTTTGGTCAATCAAACTTTTTCTATTCCACAGAAAGCCAAAGATCTTGTATCACCATTATGAAATTGATTAACATATCTTGCGATGGGAAAGTCAGCTTTATTGAGGATTGAGTTTATGTGTTTCAATACTCGTCTCCTCAATTGACAACAATAGTTACCAACATATTGGAGCTCACATTTACATTGGATGAGATAAACCACTGCTGTTGTTTGATAAGTTGATAAAATCTCTAATTGTGTAACTTTTTGTATTAGAAGAGATAGAATACTGTTTGGTGCTAATTATAAATGCACAGGCCTTACAACGTCTACATGGTTTTTCATCCCTGCAGACCAGCAGTAAGCCACGACTGTTGACACTTTGGAAGCAGTTAAAAATGACTATGAACCAATTAATCTTTAAGAGTTTTAGCGCTTCTATACATGATCAAAGGACTTTCTGGTAAGACCTCTTATAGGTCAATGTACACCAAAATTATATTCCAATGTTTTTTGAAAATCAAGTGTATTTCTTTAAATTGAGGATTAACAGCCTTATTAAAATGTGATTCAGTAAATTTAAAAGGGCTCTATTTACGCACATAGCATATTTTATTTACAGTAGTTTTTAGTTAGTCAAGATGTTGCTTTTGGATAGAAGTTCGCTAACTAAAAACTTCTGTAAAAAAATAGGCTGTGTGCTTAAATAGAGCCCTTTTAAAATTACTGAATCACAATTTAATAAGGCTGTAAATGTTCCAATGATACTGATGGTAGTATCTGTATTTGCTGTCTTTTTTGATTGATTTGACAGAAGTTCAGATCTGGATCTGGATTTCACTCTAATATAGGCTTTTTTAAAATGTTATGCGAGTAACCTCCCTGTTTAAACTTACTATAGAGCTCATTCGCTTGAATTTCAAAATCTACAACATTTGAAAAGTTCCTTCTTATTCTTAGGTATTGTCCATAGGGTATACTGTTCAAAAGATGTCTAGGATGATGACTATCATACATCAAAAGGCTGTCCGTGGCTGTACTTTTTCTAAACATTCTAGTCTCAATGGTGTTCAATTGTGTCTTTTTCATGTTTAAATCCAAAAATTACATATTAGTGGGACTTCCCACAAAGGTAAATTTAAGAACTATATTATTGATGTTTAGATGGCCTATACATTTGGTTAAGTCCTCACTGGATCCATTCCATGTCAGAAAAATGTCATCTATGAAACGTAGCCATATTAGAATGTTCTCAGTATACTGTCAACTCTTCAACACAATACTATCTTCCTCGGACATGGTGATAATAGTTGTTCCCACCAGCCGAGGAACAAGATGGCATACGTGGGCGCACATGGGGTGCCCATCGCTGTTCCTCAGATCTGGTGATAATAGTCGTTGTTATATATGAAATAATTGTGGGTTAACACAAAGTCCAATAATGTTAGTACAGATTTGATGTGTCTCACATGTTACAGACCTCTGGTCCCCAAGAAAATGTCACAAACCTTGATGCCAACATCATGTGGAATAAAAGTATACAAAGCCTCTACATCTTCCAATCATTGCTTGACATGTTTTGTGTCCTGCGCATATGAGGACAATGAGGTTACAAATACAAATGTATCTACATAGACACTTGGATTCTGCATTAGGTCATTATTTCCCGAGGCTATGGGCGTTCCTGGTGGATTTACAAGACTTTTATGAATCTTGAAAATTGTATAAAATGTTGCAATAGTGGGGTGTTTGTTTAATAGGAAGTGATACTCAGCACTAGAAATCACATCCCAAGTTATTATAGTGTATATTTCACTGAGGAAGGTTTTAATAATCAATTCCCCTTACATTTTTAATTTTGGTAAATAGTTTTTTCCTAATAAAGTTTTTTATTTTTTGAGTTGCAAATAAAATAAAAAAAATTAAAAAAAAAAAAAAAAAAAAAAAATATATATATATATATATATATATATATATAATATTATTAATATTAATTTAATATATACATTTAATAGAGTTCTGTGACACCCAGTTAAAGAGAAGAACCATGCAATTAAGACTGCGTCCATGAACTTCGTCTTTTTAGCATCAAGCAGCAGGACAGCTTGTGTTCTCTTCTTTCATCATTATCAAAAGGCCCTCTAATCCCTTCTCACTTTCAGCCATCAGAGTAGTATCATCCATGTATCTGAGGTTGTTGATATTTCTCGCAACACTATTATCTCCAACTCTTGATTGATCCAGTTCAGCCTTACACGTGTCTTTTTTCATGTACAAGTTAAATAAATAAGCTGTTGATATACAAGTTGTCTCTCTCCTTTCTTGAACAAGTCTTGAACCATTCGGTTGTTTCATGTTTGGTTCTAAGCGTGCTTCTTGGTCCACCTACAAATTCCTCATGAGGTAGATGAGATGTTCTGGCGCTCTTTAACAACTTGCCACATTGTGTTGTGATCCAGACAGTCAATTACTTTAAAATATTCTATGAAGAATAGGTAATTGTTTTTTTCTGAAACTCTCTTGCTCTCTCTATTATTCAGCAGAAAAGGTCAACTTGATCTCTTGTGCCCCTATCGTTTAGCTTGCACATCTGCTAATTCTTGGTCCATATATTGTTGGAGCCGAGCTTGCAGGATATTAAGTACTACCTTCGCTGGCATCTGAAATGAGTACAGTTGTTTGATAATGAAGAGCTTTTCCTCTTCATTTGCCACATTTGAGCTTTTTCAGATTGTTGGCATATTACACTTTCACAGCATCATGGTGTAGGATTTGAATAGTTAAGCTAAGATTCCATCAACTACTGCAGCCTAGGCATCATAAAGTCTTCCTAGGGCCAATCTCACTTCACTCGCCAAGATTTCTGGCTCCAGCTCATTGGACAAATTATTGAGGTTATCAGTGCTGTTAAAATCATTTCTGTGTATTCATACCACTTTTTCATTACCTGATATGTTTCAATTAATTCCTAGTCATTTTTGTCTTTTATCACTCCTACTTTGGCATTAAAATTACCCTTGAGATCCCCAGTTTTCTTGAGGATATTTCTTGAGTTTCTCACTTTGTTAGCTTCTTCTATGTCTTTAGATGACTCATTATAGAATGTCTTCTTGTCTCTTCTTGTTATCTTATGGAATTCTGCGTTCAGACGGACAAATATTTTCCTATCTCCACTAACTTTCACTTTCCTTTTTCCTACTCTACTTTCAAAGCCTCATCAGACAACCAGTTGTTTTTCATGGATTTCTTTCTCTTGGGGATATTCCTTGTTGCCGTTTTCCGGACAATGTCACAAACTTCTGTTCAAAATTCTTCCGGCATTCTATTTACCATGTCTATTCCCTTTAAATCTTTTATTTTACCTCGACTGCATATATTCCAGGTGTCTTTTAGTTCCCTACTTTAGCATTTCAATCTCCACTTTTTAAAGTAACACATTTCCTTGATGTTATATCTTGGATGTATTGAATGGAAAACCTCAGCCTCCTTAGCATTCATAGTTGAAGCATAGACTTGGATCACTGTGATGTTAAAGGCTTGACTTGAATTTGAATTGAAATCAATCAGTCATTTTTGGGGTGTATTCATTACTCCATTTCTTCTGCAGGATTCTTGACCACAGCTGAAGATCTGGTGGTTGTCTGCAGCAGGGCGTGCTCTCAACCTTGGCCCAACTGCTTCATTCGATCTGATGCTACTCGTTCTGACCATCTGCTCTTTCCCCATAATATGAGAGAAACCTTTCTGACCTGAGGGGCTCTTCTTGAAATGCCATATCCTTATGTCTCTGGTTATGATATGCATGTTTTCTTGGCAAAGATACTGGACTGGCTTTAGCAGTTTTTTTCGACAATGGAACTTGATTTGCCTGACCTCTATGTTATGACCTGCCCATGGTTAAGTCCCCTAACAATGACAAGGTAGGAACAAGGATAAAACGTACACTTCCATATAACCTATATTGGAAGTAACAGTTAAAACTTAAACACTTTATTTATATTTAAATTTCCATTATCAGTTCAGCTTCTTCATAAGAGTTTATTATAAATATAAAACCTCAGTGCTCTATTAATATTTGATATAGCTCTATACTAAAGATATGTATTAAATGTTGTAAAAATTAATTGTTTTTAATGTTGCATTCATATTGAAAAATGTATAATTTCTGATAAAACCTAAAAGGATCTTAATATCAATATACAAAAAAAGCTTAAAAGAAGAAAAATAATAGTTATTTTTTTAGTAATAGGGATATTAATTACATGGAAGGAACAACTGAATCTATGTTGCAATGATACATACCCCAAAAAGCCACTTTTAAGAAAGCTCTTGCTAAGCGAAACACAGAGTGTAACGTTGTGCCATATAATGTAATGATGTATTGTGCATAGTCACAACCATCTGAATAAGATGTTTAAGTATTGCTCTGAATTTGCAGGCTAAGCCTTCATTTGACACAGGTTTTGCTTTCAGAGTTTTCCTTTGAAAGAAGTTTTTGTACAGAGCCATGTTGACAACTTTTTTTTGTAGGAAGTAAGTGTCTAAAATAATGAAGAATTCCTACAACCAGTGATATAACGATCTATAGAGGTTGGTAAACTCTCTGATAAATGTGTGTTATGATTAATCTTCCTAGATAAAAGTGTTTTAATACAATTCTACTACACTGGGTTCCTACATTTTTTTTCTGTAACCCTCATCCTTTTTTTGCTTATTTTATTTAGAAATCAATTCATATAGATAACTATATGATCAATGCCTGGGACTTTACTAGAAGGGAAGCAGTTATTAGTAAGAATGCTCTTAGATGTGCCATATAAACAAATACTTACTTAATATTAAAGTATTTGTTAATTAGGTGGCAGAATGCATATAGGCAATAAGTAATATTTTACTGCCTTTCATTGTAAGATTACAGTTAATGCAACACCTGCCTTATTATTTTATTATATTTATTTTAGACCAATCGCATAAGCACTTTAGAAACCAGTTTTAAAATACTTTTCTTGTATACATTCATGTATTTAGGCAAATGGAATGTTTTAAAAATTCGTATTACATGTGTTTGTTTTTTTAATAATATCATGTTTGCTCTTTATTTGTACAAAAAATAATACTAACAAAGGAAAACTGATACTAATGTTACTAGAAACCATATTAAATTCCAGCCTTGTAACTCCAACGTGAAGCACCTAACGGCTGCGGGGTTGAAATTTGCGCTACTTACGTTGCTATTAAATTAGAAAGGGCTGTGAGTTATGAGCGAGAGACGCTATTTCGTAAACCAGTTTGCGGGCGTCGGGGTTGCATGCTCGAACGCAGACAATTAAGCAATCACGTTCAGATGGAGCTAATGGAAAAAGAGATTGTTAGCGTTACGTCACTGAAAAAGGCGAGGGTACATTTCAAACTGCTACGTGCTTCAATTCCAGTTTGTGATTGGCCCCGAAGTCCAGATATAATGCAATATTAATAAAGCAGTAAATATGATATTCTATTACTTGTGAGTTACAGTATATGTAGTAATACATTGATTGCAGGGATTGATCTAACACAAAATATAAACATGAAATAAAGTATTTTTGTGGGCCGATTTGCAAGCTTGAGAATGTTGTGCTATTGATTCTAAAAGCAAACATCACTTTGTTGTTATTTGATGAAGTGCGATGTATTGGACTTTACCCCCCTTGGGGGTGCTCTCAAGCACATGTAGGCCTTTGGGCTCTGTTTGCATGTTACGTGCTTGCTCACGACTGATCACGATAGCTGAATTGAACCCCCATATCGGTTACGGGCATGACAGATAAAATAATTCACGTGTGCAAAGTTCAACACTGCTCAGCACGTAGCCTATTCTCGCCCATCCTACGTGTTACCATGCAATTCCACTGCAGGCAACGTTACAGGGCTAATTTTAACACGTAAATCTGGAGTTACGGGCTCCGTTTTACAACGTAGCCCCAATTTAATGAGGCTGTAGGTGGAGGAAAATATCCACATTATATTTAAAGAAGGTTTGTTTTATTTTTTCAGTAATATTCTTTAAGAATTACATCTATATGCTTTCTTCTGCTTTACAATGGTTGGACTTGAATCTGTATTTTTTTCTTTACTTTGTATAAGTTTGCCAGCACTTATGTTTACATTTTAGGTGTGTCTTGTTGAAAGAAAATCGTGTCGGAAATAAGCTGTTTGTTTTTTGTTTTTTTTGGAAGATAAGCCATGTAAGTTCAAGCCTTTGTGAATGACTATGATTGGTGGGAAGCATAGAAGGAACATAATGTTGCAATACTATTAGTTTTGTGTAGCACTACATAACTCACTCTCTCTATATTTAACAACTGTAAAAGGGACTATGGCCGAAGCATAGAGAGAGAAAGAAACACAGTGAATTGAATTAATTAAGTATTATCTTTCCTCTTTTTTTCCTAGCAGCTTAGTGAGAAAAACGATATACCTGTTTGGAAGAGTATAGTTCTCTGTGCAAGTCTACAGGTCTAATGTTTTAAAGCTGTTATTTTTCTTTTATTCTGTTACTGTATTCAATACATTTTCAATAATAACGGAATATGTATTTACTAGCTTGAAATAACATTTGCTGAATTTGAAACCAAAGGCCCAAAATTAACCTTTTAGAAATGACAGTGTACTATATATAGCACTATGTCTATTTATGTCATTGACATACCTTGAATCCATTTGAGTTTCATAAGAGTCTCTGAACGGACCTTGTTCATATAATGCTGGATCAAAATCAGTCCTACAAAACAAAATAAAGAAAAGGCAATATGTAGTATGTAATATGTATAATCATTGAACATACTGCATTTTAGGACATTGATATTTTGAAAAATAATTTTATATATTGAATATTGTTAAATTATTTTTGTATGACAAATAATACAAAACAACTCTTCATGTGAAAAATCATAGGTCTAAGGATAAAGTTACTGGTCTTTTGAAATTGAGTATAGAATTGTCAATATGACAGATTTGTTTCCAATTATAGCTATTTTTAATATTGTAAATATATTGCTGGCCTTCTGAAATCCTATGTAATATTAGGACCACTGTACAATGAAAAATAAATATTTGCTAGAAAAATATTTGCTAGAAAAAGTCATAGATATAATTCATAACTAGAAAAAAGTAATGTTTTTTTTTTTTCTAGGACTCTGGAGAGGTCCATAACACATTGGTGAATATACAAATTTTGTTAGCGCTCTATAAATTATATATATTTATATATTAACATATATATACCGAGTATAAGCCGAGGCACCCATTTTACCACAAAATACTGGGTAAAATGAGTGACTCGAGTATAAGCCAAGGGTGGGAAATGTGCTGCCCCCTGTGTCCCTCTTGTGCCCTCTGTGTCCCCCTTTCTCTCTGTGTCTCTTCTCCCCTCTCCCTTCCCTGTGTCTCTTCTCCCCTCTCCCTTTCCTGTGTCTGTTCCAACCTCTCCCTTTCCTGTGTCTCTTCCCCCCCTTATCACCCTCCTCAACCCCACTATTCAACCTCCCTCCTCATCCTCCCTCCTCGTCCTCAACCCCCTCCTCAACCTCCCTCCTCATCCTCCCTCCTCAACCCCCCCATACTCAACCCCCCTCCTCAACCCCCCATCCTCATCCTCTCTCCTCAACCCCCCATCCTCATCCTCTCTCCTCAGCCCCCATCCTCAACCCTCCATCCTCAACCCCCCTCCTCAACCTCAACCTCCCTCCTCAACCCCTCCTCCTCATCCTCAACCTCCCTCCTCATCCTCAACCTCCCTCCTCAACCCCCCCATCCTCAACCCCTTCCTCAACCTCCCTCCTCAACCCCCCATCCTAATCCTCAAACCCCTACTCAACCTCAACCCTCCTCAACCTCATGACGTCACATGCGCGCCGGCGCCAGGTCAAGGAGCGGAGGCCGAAGCACAAGCAAGTAAGTGAGGGGAGAGGCGGGAGGTGGAGGAGGGTTGAGGGGGGTTTAGGTTGAGAAGGGGGAGGGAAATAGACACACGAGGGGGTTAGAGACACACGGGGGGGTTAGAGAGACACAGGGGGGTTAGAGAGACACGGGGGGGTTAGAGAGACACGGGGGGAAAGTGACTTGAGTATAAGCCGAGGGGGCCTTTTTTGCTTGGCTTATACTCCAGTATATACAGTATATATATATATATATATATATATATATATATATATATATATATTTCTGTAGTACTGTTTGCAAAGTAGAATAGAGTACAAAGTAGCAGAGTGGATACAATTAGTACCAAGAGGCACTAATTAGCCAAACCTGGTAAAAGACAGGAGCAGAGAGATGAGTTAGGGTGATTAAGGAACTGCAGAATTGAAGCATGCAAAGACTTGTTTGGGGCCTAAGCCCCTGATTATAGACTGTTGCTGGCAGAGCATTAATTGACCACTTTAAGCACTGCTGTTAACAGTTATAGAGAAAAATTGTGCAATTGGGACTGCTGGAATAAGCATTTAGTTCAAGCTGTGACTGAAAGCTTGCAGGATATGTATGGGCTTTCAGTCAAGGAAATAGAGGCTATTGAAAGAGAGGCAAAGAGTTTAATACATTGGAGAGACAGTTTTTTCTGGAAGGATTGCTGCACCAGCATTTGGGGTGTGTTTTTCAGAAACTGCTCAGAAACTGTGAAACTGTGAAACCAGAAACTGCTCAGAGAGAAAAAAGTTTATTTGTTGCAAGAGATTGATACACCGGCATCCGGAGAGAAAGAGCAAATTAGTTATTGGAATGTCTTTCTATATATGTAGGTTTAGAGTCAGGTCACCAAAGGTCAAACTACCACAACTGGTGCTGTACCAGGTCTTTGAGAAAAGGCAGCTCATGCCTCAGCAAGGAGGATTTTGTAACTATCTGGGGGTAAGGAATATTACTTCCCAGGGCCACCTGCTATAGACTACAGGTTAACTACCCACAAGGGCCATTGGGTTATTGCGAATCTCAGCATCAGCACCCTAATATCTGGCTTCTTTATGATTCAGGATCTCTCCATCAGGAATAAGCACATCCAGGAGTCTCAGTAATCTTCCTGTCATAGTGACAAGTTACTTGCAGGGTGGAGATAGGATCAGTATAGCAGCCACAAGGAGCAAATAAAAGAATATGCCACGTGCTAGCCCATGCATGGCTAAAAACGTGGTGCACTAAGGAGGGGTTTGGGTTTTTAGAGCACTGGGTTGACTTGTTGACTTCTTACTTGGGTACAATCTCTATAGCAGGGTTGGATTGCACCCTAATGACGAGGGAGCTGCTGTGCTAGGGGAAAGGATGGTAGAAGGCTGGAGGAGTTTTTTTAAACTAGGTGGGAGGGGAGGGACTAGATAGAAGTAATGGGGTAGTAAGTGTAGAGGGGGTAAGAAATGAATTAACGAATCATGTGGAAGGAGATGGGGGAGGGTTAGTAAAGTCAATAGGGAGGTACTGCTAAGTAACTCAAGTATAGTGGCAGACACTCCAGAAGAACAGTCTCTTTACATAAGGTGTATGCTCGCTAATGCCAGAAGATTGCCAGAAAAAAAAGGGAGAGTTAGAATTATTAGCCGTAAATGAGAAATTAGATTTAATAGGCATGCTTGAAACTTGATGGGATCATTCTCATGACTGGACTGTTAATCTGGATGGTTATAACCTATTTAGGAAAGATAGGGGCAATGGTAAAAGGGGAGGAGGGATTTGTCTGTATGTTAAGCCTGAATTTAAGCCTATAGTCAGAGAAGATATTTATGCTGGAACTAGTGATATCAGTAGGAGTATGCTATAAACCCCCAAATATAATTGAAAGTGGGGAAATGTAATTATTATTACAGATTGGAAATGCAGCTAAGCATGGGCAAGGTCTAATAATGGGAGATTTGAACTACCCTGAAATAAACTGGATGAATGAGACCAGCAATATGGATAAAGGGAGCAGGTTCTTGAGTACACTCAGGGATCATTATTTGGCAGAGGTTATACAGGAGCCTACTAGAAATTAGGCTATTTTGGATTTAGTAATTACAAATAATATTGATATGGTATCAAATGTTGCAATAGGGCAACCTTTGGGAAACAGTGATCACAACACAGTCTCATTTGAGATTGAATTAAAAAAACAAAACTGTACGGGGCCAACAAAAACTCTCAATTTTAAAAGGGCAGATTTCAATGGTCTTATGGCAGCAATACAAAGTATAGACTGGGACACAGAACGGGCAGGTAAAAACAAAAAAATAAATGGACAACATTTAAATCCGTACTAAATATACATACACATCGGCATATACCATGTGGGAATAAAAGGAGTAAATCCCATCCAATGTGGCTTAACAATGATTTAGGGATCAAGACACTGAGTAAAAAATAGGCATTTAAATTATACAGACAAGAGGGGACAGAGACTGCTTTACGTGAGTACAAGAAAATCACTAAGGCTTGCAAAAGGGCTATTAGACTGGCTAAAATAGAAAATGAAAAATCAGTTGCAAAGGAGAGTAAGACTAACCCTAAAATATTTTTTAAGTATATAGATAGGAAGAGGACCAGGAAGGAAGCTATAGGAGCATTACAATGTGAAACAGGACGTCTGACAATTAGGAAAATGCAGATTAGATAAATAGGTTCTTTTCTTCGGTATATGCAAGGGAGGTACCAGTAGTTAGGACACTGCAACTTAATGGGGCTACACTACCTTTGCCGAATAATTGGTTAATGCAGGAAGAAATCCAAAAGAGGTTGGGGAAAAAAAAATGTTAATAAAGCTCCAGGTCCTGATGGAATACATCCACGGGTACTGAGGGAACTGGGTTCTGTAATAGCCAAACCATTATTTAAATTGTTTCAATATTCACTCAACATAGGGCCTTAACAGATAACTGCAGAGGTGATACCTATATTTAAGAAGGGAGCAAGAGCAAATCCGGGGAATTATAGGCCTGTAAGCCTCACTTCTGTAGAGGGAAAGCTTTTAGAAGGATTAATAAGGGGTAATATACAGAAATATGTCTATTCAAACAGGATTACAAGTAGGAGCCAACATGGATTTATGAGGGATAGATCATGTCAAACAAATCTAATTAGTTTCTATGAGGAGGTTAGTAGGAACTTGGATCAAGGCAATTCAGTTGATGTAGTCTTTTTAGATTTTGCAAAGGCTTTTGATACAGTGCCACATGGGAGACTACTGTGCAAACTAAGGGATACAGGAATTGCAGTAAATATCTGCTCATGGATCGAGAGCTTGCTAAAAGACAGGAAGCAAAGAGTTGTTGTAAATGAAACATTCTCCGATTGGACTAATGTGGTAAGTTGGGTTCCTCAGGCCTCAGTATTAGGTCCTCTCCTTTTTAACATATTTATTAACGACTTAGAGGTGGGACTGGAAAATAGTGTCTCCATTTTTGCAGATGACACAAAGTTGTGCAAGGTAATTAAATCAGAAAATGAATTGCATAAATTAGAGAAATATGCAATTAAATGGCAGATGAGATTTAATATGAATAAATGTAAGGTTATGCATCTGGGAAGGAAAAATAACCATGCAATGTATAAACTTAATGAAACAAATCTAGGGGTATCAGATATTGAAAGGGATTTAGGAGTGCTTGTGGACAATCACCTACGTAACAGTTCTTAATTGCAAGTAGCAGCTGCAAAGGCAAATAAACTATTAGCATGTATTAAGTAGGGTATAGAAGCAAGGGAAGCAAATATAATTCTACCACTATACAAATCCCTAGTATGCCCTCATTTGAAATATGGAGTACAGTTTTGGGCACCACTTCATAAAAAGGACATTTTAGAACTGGAAAAATTACTGAGAATGACAACAAAACTAATAAGGGGAATGGAAGGGCTAAGTTATGAAGAAAGACTAACCAAATTAAACTTATTTTCTCTAGAAAAAAAGCATCTAAGAGGGGATATGATTACCCTATATAAATACATCAAGGGTCAGTATAAAGATTTGTCAAGAGAGCTTTTTGTGCCAAGAGGTTTTCAATTGACACAAGGACATTCTTTGAGGTTAGAAGTAAAAAGGTTCCACTTTAAAGAAAGAAAAGGGTTCTTCACAGTAAGGGTAGTTAATCTGTGGAATTCTCTACCAAGGGAGGTGGTGACAGTAGATTCAATAGATAACTTTAAAAAGGGATTGGAAATATATTTAAACAAAAAGGGTATTCAGGGATATCGTGAATATTTAGAGAGGGAGTATTGATCCAGGGAGAAATCCCATCGCCAGTATCTGGGGTCAGGAAGGAATTATTTTTTTTCCTTTTGAGACAATTGACAAAGTTTCACTTGGGGTTTTTCTGTTTGCCTTCCTCTGGATCAATTAACAACTAATCCTCATATTGCAGATCAGAGGAGATCTTAAAAGGTTAACCTTGATGGGCAAAAAGTATTTTTTCAACCTCAATTACTATGTAATATACCACTTCTATATGTTTTAGCAGTGATAGCACTGTTTTATTTTTGGAAAGTCAATAATATTTATAGGGGTTAGATACAGAGGGGGTGTATACAACACAAAAATGACAGTGAGTGGCAGAAAAATGCAGTCAATTTACTCCATATTGGGTCTAACAGTCTGGCATCCTGTCTGGCACCTGTGAACAATAGGTCAACCTCCAAATACACATAATGCTGTTTCCATGTCTAGTGGTCATGACCTCAAATAGATTACATTATCTTATCTGGCAATCAATGTCACAAAAAAAGATCACAATCCAGTTGCTGGAGCCAAGCAGTCTGTCCTTTATGGTGGCTCAATAAGCTAAGATCCAGGAACTAAAAAAGGGGTCTGTGACATTACTCCCCCAATACCAGGCAGCAGTTCTGGGGCTATAATTCTTAATGAACTGCAGCCCATAGCTCAAGTCCAAGTCCCTATCTAAAGGAGAAAATTGTTGACTCAAGAGGCCACTGCAAAAGTTAAATTGCATGTATTTCTAATGGAGGGGGTAGCAGGTTGGCCCGGTGTTGGGGTGGTTTCCTATCTTTCAGGAAAGTGTCCCCAGTTGCTAACCCCAATTTCTGTAGGGTCTTGGGAATGCAATCCATTTGTTCAATCCTTTCAGGGGGTATCTGAGCTTGCAGCCACTTCTCAACAACCCTCACCCCTTTTTCTTCCCAACATTTGAGATATCAATCCTCAGGGTGCAAGGTAGCAACACAGCCCAACCCCAGCCCCTTTTCTTTAATAACCCACCCCAAATTGCAGGTATCATTCTTTTGGACACATCCAATGATTTGGGAACAAGGATCTCATCAAGGGGCATACTGCTACCCACTTGGCCACAGGCAGGTATGGGTTGTGGAGTATCCCATCCAGGGAGCAGCTCAGACGAGGGTAAAAAGCACTTCCGGCACAATCTCCTTAGTGTCAGCTGTAAAGGCAGGCTTGGGAAAAAAAACTTTCCTAGCTGAGGCTTACCCAGGGTAGCAGACTTTGCTGGGGTCGGTAGCTCCTAAGGGTGAGTATCCTCAAGGGTTGGTAAGGTTGGTGTCACCTCTGCAGCTAGGGTATGCTGTGTAAGGCGCTCTGGTACCATGGGCCGCATGCCCTTATCCTTTAACTTTGGGGCTGCCTGGACTGAAGTAATCCCAGTCAGCCCTGCTGACAACTCTGCAGGGCTTGGCAGCGGAGCCTCACCTTGCTCCTTCCTCAGGGTCTCAGGGCCAGTGCCCTCACCTAAACTCCAAAACTTATCTGGACCAACCTGACCCATGCTGGGGAAGAGCTTCAGGGTCTCAGGGGACACCCTTTTTTCCTTACATAGTTATATAGTGATTTAGATTGAAAAAAGATTTTTAGAGATTTCCTCTGATTTGCAATATTCTGATTAATTGTTAATTGCTAATTGATCCAGAGGAAGGCAAACAGAAAAAAAAGCCCAAGTGAAACTTTTACATTTTTCTCCCTTTTGAGACAATTGGCAAATTCCTTCCTGACCACAGATACTGGCGGTTGGATTCCTACCTGGATCAATACTCCCTTTCTAATTATCCAGGATAACCCTGAATGCCCTGTTTATTTAAAAATATATATTATCTCTTTTTAAAGTTATCTATCGAATCCGCTGTCACCACCTCCTTTGGTAGAGAATTCCACAGATTAACTACCCTTACAGTAAAGAACATTTTTCTTTCTTTAAGGTGAATTTTTTTACTTCTAATCTCAAAGGATGTCTCCTTGTCAGTTAAAAACCTCTTGGCCAGAAAGTTCACTTGACAAAGCCTTGTATTGACCCTGGATATATATATATATATATATATATATATATATATATATATATATATATATATATATATAGGGAATCATATCCCTTATTTGGAGCCTTTTTTCTAGAGGAAATAAGTTTAATTTGGTTAGTGTTTCTTCATAACTTAACCCATCCATTCCCCTTAGTAGTTTTGTTGCCCTTCTCTGTACTTCCCAGCTCTAAAATGTCCTTTTTCTGTAGTGATGCCCAAAACTGTACTCCATATTCCAAATGAGGGCGTACTAGGGATTTGTATAGTGGGAGTATTATATTTGCTTCCCTTGCTTATTGTACTGCTTGGCATTGAGCACTGTTACCTAGGTGGTTGTCCACAAATACTCCCAAATCCCTTTCAATATATGATACCCCTAGATTTGATAAATTAAGATTATAAATTGCATGGCTGTTTATATTTTCATTCCCAGATCATTAACTTTACATGTATTCATATTAAATTTCATCTGCCATTTAGATGCCCATTCCTCTAATTTATGCAAATCCCTTTGGAGGGAAAGAACATCATTTTCTGATTTAATTACCTTGCACAACTTCATGTCATCAGCCAAAATAGATACACCACACTCCAATCCCACTTCCAAATCATTAATGAACCCTGAGGAACCCCAATTACCACATTAGTCCAATTGGAGTATGTTCCATTAACAATAACCCTTTGCTTCCTATTAGCCAGCTCTCAATCCATGAGCAGATATTTACTGCAATTCCTGTACTCCTTAGTATGCTCAATAGTCTCCCATGTGGCACTGTATCAAAAGCCTTTGCAAAATCCAAAAATACTACATCCACTGGTATGCCTTGATCCAAGTTCCTACAAACCTCTTCATAGAAACTAATTAGGTTTTTTTGACATGACCTATCCCTCATAAATCCATGTTGGCTCCAATTTATAATCCTGTTTGAGCAGACATATTCTTGCATACTATCCCTTATTAACTTTCCCACTACAGAAGTGAGGCTTACATGCCTATAATTTCCTGGATTTGTTCTTGCTCCCTTCTTAAATATAGGTATCACCTCTGCCTTTTTTCCAGTGATCTGGTAGAGACCCTGTGTTGAATGAATCTTGAAAAATTAGATATGATGGTTTGGCTATTACAGAGCCCAGTTCCCTCAGTACCCTTAGATGTACAGTGCCTTGGCATTTTTTGTGTTTTGTTGCCTCACAACCTGGAATTAAAAAGGATTGTATGAGGATTTGCATCATTTAATTTACAGAATATGCCCACAAATTGTATTTTATTGCGAAGCAAGCAACAAATAGGTCAAATGACAGAAAAAGTCAATGTGCATAATTATTCACCCCCCTACAGTCAATTGTAGAGACACCTTTTGCGACAATCAAAGCTCCAAGTCACTTTGGATAAGTCTTTATGAGCTTGCCACATGTTACCACTGTTTTTTTTGCCCATTACTCCTTGCAAAACTGCTCCAGCTCCTTCAAGTTTGGCTAAGTCGGGAAGAAGATTCTTTAATAGGGAAATTTAAGGAGATATTTAGTGTAATCCAGGATTAAACTTCATTATTACAAAAAAATAATTAAAAAGCGTCTATCCAAAAAATGATAGCTGTAAGTCAAAAAGGTATCACTGTCCCACAATACTCTGGGATTTTCAAAATGTGACCACCTTAATTTTGACAGATTAGATAGCAAATTGTTGTATCTCTAGAGCTTCAAAGGCATCAAGGTTATATAATGATATTTAGATAATGCTTATATGCAGGCCTCATATGCAAAAAGTATTCAGGGATGCAACAACATATTTTACTTATGAAAAGTTAGGAATAGACACAATATATTTTTTTAAAAATAGTGCACTAATCAAAGAAAAAGTTAAAAACACTGAGAAACAAGAATCAGGGGGTAAAGCATGGTGCTGTTTTTATAAACGCACCACAATATTATAGGGGAAAGAGAATATCACCATAAATCTCTATATACAGATATATATCACTTATAGCATCATCAAACCGCAACATAAAGTATAGGCTTTTACTGCTCAAGTGAAATGAAGAAAAAAGAAGAGAAGGAGTATCACTTATCTCCCCTATTGGCAAAAAATATGCCTGAGTACTTGCGTTTTTGGAGTGCCAAAAAATAAAGAGATGTTCTGCTCTGGCTCTCAAGAGCATTTAAATGGAATGCACCATCCTCCCCCTGCTCCCGACGGTCCGTTTAGCCACTTAATGGGGCTTTCTCATGGGCTAGTGAGTGTTTGGGTTCATGGCCTATTTATGGCCTGAGCACTTGAGCGTTTACTTCCTGGGTGCGTGTCACGTAATGCATGTTAGTCACGTGACACGCGTCTGACGTCATGATGTAATTTGAATAGGTAAACTTTATTAGCAATGGCGGACGCAAACAGCGTCTGACATCATTGCATGTTTTTTAATTTACTAAACTTAATTTAAACAGACAAAACATGCTAATATATAGCGTAATATAGAGCCTAAGACAGTATAGGGTCAATTTAGGCAGTGATGTTGGCAATTTACAGCAGATATAAAGGGACCAGGGGACCTACAATATATATAGAGCAAAGATAGGGCAAAGTGAAAATAAAATATGTTATAATTATATGAAAGAGCATAAATTAAAGTGAATGGGGTTGAACTAGAAGAACTAGAATACTAATAATAAGGAATGCTAATTTGATTAAATATAAAAGTGTTGTGTGTATGTGTTTGTGAAATAATGATAATAAATGTATATATTATGAAGTATAAGTGAATAAAAAGGTATAATATATATTGTGAAGTGGAAGTGGGTGTATAATATGTGATATTTGTAATGAGAGAGTATAGACAATTATTGAAGTATATGTGAATGGTAAATATTGTGAATAAATTACTCAATAATTAAAAAGTGTACTTTCAATAAGAAGAAACTATAATTATATGTAAAAAATGAATGTTAATTAGTCTAATATAATAATATGAGTGAACTATTAAAGGGGGAATGTGATAAAATAAAAATGTCATATGGGCATGTAAGAAGTGAAAGAAGAAGACATCCTATACGGTGTGTTGTATGCATGGTAGGTCTAGAATAAAGGGACAAGAGGTCTATAAAGTTGTTTAAGTACTATGTACGAGAGGGCCTGTAAAGATGTTATAGAGTAACAGGTACTCATAAAAATGCTGAATATGAGAAACCCTCATTTAGTCCATTCGGATATTGTGAATTTAAAGTAAAAATCCATCTGTTTTCTAACTTTAAGAGTTGTGTGTTAATATCACCTCCTCTCGGTTTTCTACAGAGATGATCAACTACATAGAATTTCATTGTTGAAAATGTATTAGCGTGTACCATTCGGAAATGTCGTGACACCGGAGTGTCCAATTCTTTTTTCACCGAATATGTGTGTTCAAGTATGCAGCGGCGTAATTGCCTTATCGTTTTGCCTACATATAATCTTGGACATGGGCAGACCAAGACGTAGATTACATGTGTACTTTTACACATAATAAAATTTCTCAAGGGATATTCATTCAGAGGTAATTGGATGTTTGAAGCACTGACCCGTCTCCTATACTTTTGTTTTTTCTGTAGGTGATTTGTGGCTGTAATGGAAGGTATCTTTTGAAATCAGAATCGTCCAATAGTATATGCCAGTGTTCTTTAAGGACATTCTTTATTTGTTTCCAATTGTTGCCATACGTCATTATGCATCGTGTGCAATTGTCCTCTTGTTCATTTGTAGATTTTTCTTCTATTTGTGTATAACCATATAGATGTTTATCTCTATCGGCTTGAAAGGCTCGCTTATAGGCTCTTTTAAGGGTCCTATTCGGATAACCCCTCTCTTTGAATCTGTTTCTTGGGTCTTTAGCCTGTTCATAAAATTGTTGAGGAGTATCACAGTTTCTCTTGAGTCGAAGGTATTGGCCATATGGAATTCCGGATTTTTGTGCCAAAGGATGTTGACTAGACCATTTTAGTAAAGCATTTGTAGCTGTAGATTTCCTATATACACATGTATGTATTGCGCCAAATGGTCTCTCTTCAGTTTAATGTCTAAGAAATCAATTTGGTCTTTGTCAACATTAAATGTGAACCTTAGATTCATGTGGTTTGTATTTAATTCTTTGATGACGAGATGAAAATCTTGTAGGGTACCTGCCCAGATTACTAGTATATCGTCGATATAGCTTTTCCACAGGATGATGTTGTCGGTGAAGGCATTCATTGTTTCATTAAACACTTTTTTTCGTTCCCATAGTCCAAGATACAAATTAGCATAGCTGGGGGTACATACTGTGCCCATGGCCATACCTTGTACTTGTTGATACCATGTCTTGTTAAAAATGAAAACAATCTTTGTAAGAGTAAAATTGAGTAATTCAAGAATAAATTCATTAAATTTGGTGTGGGTGTTGTCTTTTTCAGCTAGAAAATATGCAACTG
Source organism: Discoglossus pictus (assembly GCA_027410445.1). NCBI lineage: Eukaryota > Metazoa > Chordata > Amphibia > Anura > Alytidae > Discoglossus > Discoglossus pictus. Next base: position 237,313,962 of record CM050166.1, read on the forward strand.
CCTCTATACCCAGGTTGTGTGGGATACTTGAGTATAGATTCTCCACATCGATGTTTACTAATAGAGCCCCATGGGGGATATGTATTTCATCCAGATGTCTTAGAATATCGAGTGTATCTTTCTGATAAGCTGGTAAGCTTTCCACCATGTCTTTGATGTAATCATCCACAAAGGTACTTATTTTCTCTGTTAAGTTGTTGTTTCCTGACACTATCGGTCGACCCGGTACTGGCTTCACTTTTTATGTACCTTGGGTAAGGCATAAAATGTAGCAATCGTTGGAAACTTTGGTCGAAGATAATCGTATGTGTCTTGGTCAATAAGTTTGTTATCCTTTGCTATTCTGAGTATTTCTTCCAACTCCTTGCTGAAGGTAGACAAGGGATTATTTCTTAGTATGATATACGTATGTTTGTCAAAGAGTAGTTTTTCACACAGGGACATATAATCCTGTTGATCCTGCAATACAATATTGCCACCTTTGTCTGCTGGCTTTATTATGATTAGTGCATCCTGTAATTCCTTCATTGCTTTTCTCTCCAACTTGTTCAGGTTTTGTTTAGTTTGTTTAGTGTCAGGTTGGGTTGGGTAATAGAGTTTTCTCAGATCTCTTTCGACTCGATCAATAAAGACTTTTAGGTTGGCATATTGATTTAAATCAGGTGTATATCTACTCTGTTTTCTTCTCTGCATAGATTTAATATTTGATGTGTGTTCAGGGAGTTGTTCATTAGAAGTGACATTAGGTCATCAAAGAAGTCTTCATCTTCTTTCTTTAGGCCTAAACTGATAAGTTTTATCTCTGTTTTCACAGAAAAATATTTCTTTAAAGACAGTTTGTGTAAAAATAAATTGATGTCTTTAATATTTGTAAACAAATCAGATCAGCTTGTAGGTACATAAGAAAGTCCTTTAATTAGAAGAGATATATAAAGTTGGAAAGATTAATTATTTTGACATCCATGTCTGTTTCTTGTGTACTTCGACTGCTCAAGCTTGAGGTTGTTGTTTTGGAGAGTATTCCTGTCTCCTTTCTATTCAATTCAAAATTATTTTTCTTTTCAAATTTTGAAGATACTGGAACCTTTTAGCAATAGGGATGGTTGATTTAGGATATCCCTTGTTTGTTGTCTCTATTCTTGTTAATGTCTTGAATGATTTTTTCTTTTTTCAGTTTTTTTGGGCACGACCAGATGTTGATTCATCTACTATTTGTAATTTCGTCTTGGTTTTTGGTCGCACCCCTTCTCTACAAAATGTTGCATGGTTGGTTGTATAGTTGGTTGATTAGAACTGAATCTGGCGTTCGGTCTTTGTCCTATGGTTCCTCGTGCTGGCTTCCGTGATTGATAGTTATATATTCTTTGTAGATTTTCATCTCTATCTGATAGATCAGAGGAGCTTATATCGGTGTCATTTTGTTGTCTAACAGTAGTGATGAATTTGTATACCCTTCCATTATTGTAATCAGAACTGTCTCTGGCAAACTTGTTTTGTTTCCGTGATATTTCTTTCTTAAATTTATCAATGTTGTTTCGTAATTTAGTATTGATATCATTATATTCATCCAAATCTTTGAATTTTTCAAGTTCTTGTTGACATTGAGCAACTTTTTGATTAATTGATTCCAGATTACATTGTTCCGTTTGGTATATCAGGTCCATTAAGTCTATTGAACATTTGTTTGTTATTGCAGTCCATTTAGTGATAAAGTCATCATCGCAGAGATGTAATGCAGGAGATAGCTGTATTCTCAGTCCTTTTGAGATTATTTTAGTTTTGATTTATTTTTGTAAACTGATTGTCTCCCATACTGCTCTCACTTGTTTTTTAAGGAATTTTTGTATTTATTTTGTAATGTTTATAATATTTATATATGTGGTTGGTTTGGATGAACTATATTCACTCCCATACTGCTCTCACTTGTTTTTTAAGGAATTTTTGTATTTATTTTGTAATGTTTATAATATTTATATATGTGGTTGGTTTGGATGAACTATATTCACTATCACAATATTTACCATTCACATATACTTCAACAATTGTCTATACTCTCTCATTACAAACATCACATATTATACACCCACTTCCACTTCACCAATATATATTATACCTTTTTATTCACTTATACTTCATAATATATACATTTATTATCATTATTTCACAAACACATGCACACAACACTTTTATATTTACTGCATTTATCGGCGTATAACACACACTTTTTCTCCCTGAAAATAGGGGGCAAATGATAGGTGCGTGTTATACTCCAATATTCCCTCCCCCTCCTCATCCTCAACCTCCCTCCTCACTCTAAACCCCCTCTGCATTCTAACCCCCCCTCCTCAACCTAAACCCCCCTCCTCCTCAACCTAAACCTCCTTCCTCCTCAACCTATACACCCCTTACTACCTCCCCCTGACTTACCTGCTTTTTCTCCGGCCTCCGCTCCGCTCCTTGACCCGTGACGTCACATGCACGCCAGCGCACCACGTCATTGGCATATGCCGGGTGCACCCGCTGTATGCTAATGACGTGACGCGCTGGCGCGCATGTGACGTCACCGGGTCAAGGAGCGGAGCGGAGGCCGGAGCAGAAGCAGGTAAGTTAGGGGGAGGTAGTAAGGGGGATTTAGGTTGAGGAGGAGGGGGGTTTAGGTTGAGGAGGGGGGTTTAGAAGGGTGAGGGGGGGATAGAATGCGGAGGGGGGTTTAGAATGAGGAGGGAGGTTGAGGAGGGGGGTTGAGGTTGAGGAGGGGGGTTGAGGATAGGGGGGTTGAGGAGGGAGGATGAGTATGGGGGGTTGAGGAGGGGGTTTGAGGAGGGAGGTTGAGGAGGGGGTTGAGGATGGGGGGTTGAGGACGGGGGGTTGAGGGGATTTGAGGATGGGGGGTTGAGGGTGGAGGTTGAGGAGGGGGTTGAGGAGGTAGGATGAGGAGGGAGGTTGAGGAGGGGGTGGAGGATGAGGAGGGGGGTTGAGGATGAGGAGGGGGGTTGAGGATGAGGAGGGAGGTTGACGAGGGGGGTTGAGGTTGAGGAGGGGGGTTGAGGAAGGTGGATGAGGGGGTTGAGGATGGGGGGTTTGAGGAGGGGGTTGAGGATGGGGGGTTGAGGAGGGAGGATGAGGAGGGAGGTTGAGGAGGGGGTTAAGGATGAGGAGGGGGTTGAGGATGAGGAGGGAGTTGAGGATGAGGAGGGGGGTTGAGGAAGGTGGATGAGGATGGGGGTGGAGGAGGGGGTTGAGGATGGGGGGTTTGAGGAGGGGGTTGAGGAGGGAGGATGAGGAGGGAGGTTGAGGAGGGGGTTGAGGATGAGGAGGGAGGTTAAGGTTGAGGATTTTGCTTCAAAGTTCTTTATTTGAAAAAAAAAAATCCCCTGAAATTCCCTTCTTAAAATACACCCCTTACTACCTCCCCCTGACTTACCTGCTTTTTCTCCGGCCTCCGCTCCGCTCCTTGACCCGTGACGTCACATGCACGCCAGCGCACCACGTCATTGGCATATACCGGGTGCACCCGCTGTATGCTAATGACGTGACGCGCTGGCGCGCATGTGACGTCACCGGGTCAAGGAGCGGAGGCCGGAGCAGAAGCAGGTAAGTGAGGGGGAGGTAGTAAGGGGGGTTTAGGTTGAGGAGGAGGGGGGTTTAGGTTGAGGAGGGGGGTTTAGAAGGGTGAGGGGGGGATAGAATGCGGAGGGGGGTTTAGAATGAGGAGGGAGGTTGAGGAGGGGGGTTGAGGTTGAGGAGGGGGGTTGAGGATAGGGGGCTTGAGGAGGGAGGATGAGTATGGGGGGTTGAGGAGGGGGGTTGAGGGGGTTTGAGGATGGGGGGTTGAGGAGGGAGGTTGAGGAGGGGGTTTGAGGAGGGAGGTTGAGGAGGGGGTTGAGGATAGGGGGGTTGAGGAGGGGGGTTGAGGAGGGGGGTTGAGGGGATTTGAGGATGGGGGGTTGAGGATGGAGGTTGAGGAGGGGGTTGAGGAGGGAGGATGAGGAGGGAGGTTGAGGAGGGGGTGGAGGATGAGGAGGGGGGTTGAGGATGAGGAGGGGGGTTGAGGATGAGGAGGGAGGTTGACGAGGGGGGTTGAGGTTGAGGAGGGGGGTTGAGGAAGGTGGATGAGGGGGTTGAGTATGGGGGGTTTGAGGAGGGGGTTTATGATGGGGGGGTTGAGGAGGGAGGATGAGGAGGGAGGTTGAGGAGGGGGTTAAGGATGAGGAGGGGGTTGAGGATGAGGAGGGAGTTGAGGATGAGGAGGGGGGTTGAGGAAGGTGGATGAGGATGGGGGTGGAGGAGGGGGTTGAGGATGGGGGGTTTGAGGAGGGGGTTGAGGAGGGAGGATGAGGAGGGAGGATGAGGAGGGAGGTCGAGGAGGGGGTTGAGGATGAGGAGGGAGGTTGAGGTTGAGGTTTTTGCTTCAAAGTTCTTTATTTAAAAAAAAAAAATTCCCCTGAAATTCCCTTCTTAAAATGAAGTGCGTGTTATACGCCGGTGCGTGTTATATGCCGATAAATACGGTAATCAAATTAGCATTCCTTATTATTAGTATTCTACTTCTTCTAGTTCAACCCATTCACTTTAATTTAAGCTCTTTCATATAATTATAACATATTTTATTTTCACTTTGCCCTATCTTTGCTCTATATATATTGTAGGTCCCCTGGTCCCTTTATATCTGCTGTAAATTGCCAACATCACTGCCTAAATTGACCCTATACTGTTTTAGGCTCTATATTACGCTATATATTAGCGTGTTTTGTCTGTTTAAATTAAGTTTAGTAAATTAAAAAACATGCAATGATGTCAGACGCTGTTTGCGTCCGCCATTGCTAATAAAGTGTACCTATTCAAATTACGTCATGACGTCAGACGCGTATCACGTGACTAACATGCATCACGTGACACACAAACCAGGAAGTAAACGCTCAAGTGCTCAGGCCATAAATAGGCCATGAACCCAAACACTCACTAGCCCATGAGAAAGCCCCATTAAGTGGTGAAACGGACCGTCGGGAGCAGGGGGAGGAGGGTGCATTCCATTTAAATGCTCTTGTGAGCCACAGCAGAACATCTCTTTATTTTTTGACACTCCAAAAACGCAAGAACTCAGGCATATTTTTTGCCAATAGGGGAGATAAGTGATACTCCTTCTCTTCTTTTTTCTTCATTACACTTGAGCAGTAAAAGCCTATACTTTATGTTGCGGTTTGATGATGCTATAAGTGATATATATGTGTATATAGAGATTTATGGTGATATTCTCTTTCCCCTATGATATTGTACTGCGTTTATAAAAACAGCACCATGCTTTACCCCCTGCGTTTTGTTTCTCAGTGTTTTTAACTTTTTCTTTGATTAGTGCACTATTTTTAAAAAATATATATTGTGTCTATTCCTAACTTTTCATAAGTAAAATATGTTGTTGCATCCCTATGATTATCAAATACTTTTTGCATATAAGGCCTGCATATAAGCATCATCTAAACATCATTATATAACCTTGATGCCGTTGAAGCTCTAGAGATACAACAATTTATTATCTAATCTGTCAAAATTAAGGTGGTCACATTTTGAAAATACCAGAGTATTGTGGGACAGTGATACCTTTTTGACTTACAGCTATCATTTTAGGATAGACGCTTTTTAATTATTTTTTTGTAATAATGAAGTTTAATCCTGGATTACACTAAATATCTCCTTAAATTTCCCTATTAAAGAATCTTCTTCCCTTAAAATTTAGTGTCAAGCCCTAGGAAATTGTACAGGTCGCATGATCATATTTGGTTAAGTCTGACCACAGATTGTCTATTGGAATACTGAAGTGTTGCTTTAGCAGTGTGTTTGGGGTCATTGTCCTGCTTGAAGGTGAACCTCCGTCCTAGCCTCAAATCACGCACAGAGTGATACAGGTTTTGCTCTAGAATATCCCTGTATTTAGCACCATCCACCTTTCCCTCAACTCCGACCAGTTTTCCAGTCCCGGCTGCTGAAAAATATCCCCACAGGGGATGGTGTTCTTTGGGTGATGTGATGTGTTGGGTTTGCGCCAGACAAAGCGTTTTCTTTGATGGCCGAAAAGTTCAATTTTAGTCTCATCAGACCAGAGCACTTTCCTCCATACATTTTGGGAATCTCCCACATGCCTTTTCACAAGCTCAAAATGTCCCATTTTGTTTTTTGCTGATAGTAATGGCTTTCTTCTGGCCACTCTGCCATAAAGCCCAACTCTATGGAGCGTACGGCTTATTGTCGTCCTATGTACAGATACTCCAGTCTCTGCTGTGGAACTCTGCAGCTCGTCCAGGGTTACCTTAGGTCTCTGTGCTGCCTGTCTGATTAATGCCCTCCTTGCCCGGTCCATGAGTTTTGGTGGGAGGCCGTCTCTTGGCAGGTTTGCTGTTGTGCCATGTTCTTTCCATTTGTTTATGAGAGATTTGATGGTACTCCTGGGGATCATCAAAGATTTGGATATTTTCTTATAACCTAACCTTGACTTGTACTTCTCAACAACATTGTCCCTTACTTGTTTGGAGAGTCCCTTGGTCTTCATGGCAGTGTTTGGTTAGTGGTGCCTCTTGCTTAGGCGTTGCAGCCTCTGGGGCCTTTCAAAAAAGCTGTGTATATGTAATGACAGATTATGTGACACTTAGATTGCACACAGGTGGACATCATTTAACTAAGTGTGTGACTTCTGAAGGTAATTGGTTGCACCCAGAGCTTTTTATGGGCTTCATAACAAAGGGGGTGAATACATACGCACAAGCCAATTTTCTGTTTTCTGTTTCTAAAAAATAGTTTTATGTATATATTTTTCTCATTTCACTTCACCAACTTAGACTATTGTGTTCTGATCCAAATTCAGATTAACAAAACATTGAACTTATGGCCGTAATGTAACAAAATAGGTAAAAAATCAAGGGGGTGAATACAAGGTACTGTATTCCATCAGGACCTGGAGCTTTATTAACATTTATTTTTTCCAATCTCTTTTTGATTTCTTCCTGTGTTAACCAATTACTTGGTGAAGGTAGTGCAGCCCCATTTTATTGCAGTGCCCCAACAATTGGTTCCTCCCTTGTGTATACCGAAGAAAAGAACATATTTAGCTCATCTACCTTTTCCTGGTCACTAATTATCAGACGGCCTGTGTCACATTTTAATTGTCCTATAGCTTCCTTAATATATTTTAAAAAAATATTTTCGGGTTAGACTTATTCTCCTTTGCAACTAACTTTTCATTTTTGATTTTAGGCAGTCGAATAACCATTTTGCAAGCCTTGTTGACTTCCTTGTACTTACTTAAGACAGTCTCTGTCCCCTCATGTTTGTATAATTTAAATGCCTGTTTTTTACTCCTCATCTTCATCTTTAAGTCATTGTTAAGCCACATGGGTTGTGATTTACTCCTACTACTTTTATTTCCACATGGTATATGGTGATAAGTATGCTTATTTAGTAAGGATTTGAACATTGTGCATTTATGTTCAATATTTTTTCCTGTCAGTTCTTTGTCCCAGTCTATATTTTGCATTGCTGCCCTTTTAAAATTGAAAGTTGTTGCTGCCACCTTAAAGTTTTATTTCTTTTAATTCAATGTCAAATGAGACTGTGTTGTGGGCACTGTTTCCCAAAGGTTGCCCAATTTCAACATTTGATACCATATCAATATTATTTGTGATAACTAAATCAAGATGACTTCATTTCTAGTAGGTTCTTGATAATTATCCAGATAATGATCTCTGAGTGTACTTCAGAACCTGCTCCCCTTAGCTGGACTGCTGGTGTCATTCATCTAGTTTATTTCAGGGTAGTTACAATCTCCCATTATTAAAACTTGACCATGTTTAGCTGCATTTCCAATCTGTAGCAATAATTGCAGTTATTTGCTTTCAATTATATTTGGAGGTTTATAGCATACTCCTACTAATATTCTTTTAGAATTTGCTGCTCTGCTATTTAACTCTACCCACAAACATTCAACATTACCGCTAGTTCCAGCATAAATATTTTTTCTCACTATAGGCTTGAATTCCAGCTTAATATACAAACAAATCCCTCCTCCTCTTTTAATCATTCCCCCTATCTTTCCTAAATAGGTTATAACCATCCAGATTAACAGACCAGTCATGAGATTCATCCCACCACATTTCAGTAATGCCTATTTAATCCTATTTCTCATTAATTGCTAAGCATGTTTCTGGAATTAGCAAGCATACACCTTATGTTATGAATCTGTAATTCTGAAGTGCCTTCCACTGTACTTGAGTTACCTAGCAATACCTCCCTATTGACTATACTAAGCCTCCCCATCTTCTCCCCCTTGACTAGTTAATTTGTTACTTACCCCTTCTACACTTTCTACCCCATTACTAATTTTCCTGATAGCCTCATGGCCTGAACTGGCATCACACACTCCATGACTGTCAGCATTTGCATCACCACCTGTTTTCTGATTACCTGGACATCAGCAGTCTGTGATTAATAACAGGCCTTGAACCCTCCTATGCCAACTGTTAAGCCTCTATCTCCTCGCCCTTGCTTAGCAGCTGGAACTTCTCTGGTTGTTGGCTCGTGCGGCTTAACACTGCTTCCTGGTGTTACAACTGGACTGTTCTCCTGGCCTCCCTATCCTGGTGAGTTCCCAGCAGTCCCTCTGATCTTGCCTGTTCTGTAACGGTCAGATCTCCAGGCACCTTCTTGTTTCCTCCCTACATCTTATAGGGGTGTAGCCAACAGTCCATTTCCTCTGGCTAGCTCAGCTGGGGAAGCCGCTCTGCTAGCTTCTCACCCTGCTAAAGCCCCAGGGAAGCCATCCGCTGATTCAGAAGAGCTGTTCCCTGATCACATTCTGTGGCAAGCCCGTCCATTGCCGATTCCTCATACTGGTGATAAGGCTTCTTTTCTCCTGGATCACCTCCAACCTGCAGGTATCCATGTGGCCAAACATGAAATTAAACCAGTAACAGTCATGTAGATCTGGATAAATTGCTGATAGGTTTCTTGATCCCAGCCAAGTCACCAAAAAACTGAACTTCAATATTGCATAGGTCACAATATGCCATCCTTCAGCTGCTGGTTAAAGCACCTAGATGCCACCACTGCCAACCAGTTGTGACATTCTGGGGTCAGGGTCTATTACTGTCCGGAGCCACCTGCTATAGACTACAGGTTAACTACCCACAAGGGCCTTTGGATTCTTGAAAATCTTGGCACCAGCACCCTGATATCTGGCTTCTGTATCAGTCAGTCTCTCCATCAGAAATCAGCAATTCCAGGAGTCTCAGTAACCTTCCTGTGGTAGTGACCAGGACAAATTACTTGCAGGGTGAAGATGGGATCAGTATCGCAGCCACCAGGAGCAAATAAGAAAACATACTATTCCTATATGTCTCAGCATTAAACTATTTTATTTTTGTAAAGTCAACAATATTTTTAGAGGTATGATAAAGAGGGGGTGTATACAACACAACAATGACAAAGAGTAGCACACAAACACAGGAAATTGACAACACATGGGGTCTAATAGTCTGGCACCTATGAACAATAGGCCAACCTCCAAATACACATAATGCTGTCTCCATGTCTAGTGGTCCAGACGTCAAATAGAGTACATTCACTTTATCTGGAAAACATTGGGACAAAACAGATTAAAATCCAGTGGCTCAATGGGCTAAGATCCAAGAACTGAAAAAGTCCATGACAGAGACATTAAATGCATTATTGACAGCTACAACCACACAACAATAAACTAATAGGTGACAGAAAGAGTTTACAGAGCGATGGCTGAGACAAGCAGAAGAGAACAGAGCCTGTACAAAACAAGCTTTGAAGCGCAAAAGACTTAGCTATAGCACCTGAGGTTTACAAATACTGCTGTAAATTCAGAGACAAGAGGAAGCATGAAACCTAATCTATACCAGCAGAAAATGACAAGTAAGGCGAATGGAGAAACATACTTCCTGAGCTTTGAAAAGAATTGCCACTAAGGAAACGTGGCTCAAAAGCACTGGACCACAGTCCTTGCCCCTTAATTATGTTGGGAAGCTCAAAAACCATTTGTTGTTTTGGATGAAGAAAAAGCAACAAATGGGAATGATCTGAATGAAGAGATCCTTAATAGAGTTGAAGTTACCAGTAGTAACAGAGTACAGAGATTGCATTCATGGAAGTTTTTGGACAGCAAGAACCTGTATTATTATTGCAACAAAGAGATATTGGACATAAAGGAGCTTCTGTATTCAAGACAATGACCTTTCTGTTCCCTTGATAAATATGACTCTAATGGTGTTTGGGATCCTGAGAAATTACATACTTATCTCTACCCAGAGGGAAATGCTTATCTACCAGAGTTTAGAAAGAAGCTTCCTTGTCGAGGGGCTGAGGATGGAACCTGATGCCGAAAACAATCAAGAGTTTTAGAGGATAATACTTTAAGAGAGAAAATACCTGACAAAGATTTCAGACACAGAGAAAGGGAAGATCAACCAGATGATTGCTGTGGGGGGCCCTGAGTTTGACCAGGAATCTGGAATCCTTCCTAAAGTGAATGATGAGGATGATAAGAATCTGGAGATTGTGCTGGTAGCAGAGGAAGCATAGTCCCTGAGAGGACAGGCAAAGCTAACAAGCCCAGCAAAAAGCAAAGATAGACTCTATCCTAATTGAACTGAAAAAGCCTTAAATGAGGGGTACCATGATGATGCCAAATTACATTTCTGAGGGGGGGGGGAGCATGCAATTGGCATCAAAGTGGAAGAGGACAGGAAGAAGACACAGGTGTCTATCCAAAGGCAGGGGGAGGTCCTCCCAAGTATAAGCTGAAAGATCCAGTTGTGCAGGAGCTGCAGCACAATGGTAAACAGCAAGATATCCTCATTAATCATTTATCTCAGAGAAAAGCAACTAAAGATAGAAAAATCACTACAGCAGAGAGAAGCAGCTGTGATACAGAAGAAGATGCTGTTATCAGCTCCACAAGAACTGAGGATGGATGATCCCTCTGATTTAGATACACTGGTGCTACATTAAATGCAGAGTGATGTCTACAGGAAGCTTATATGCAATGCATAGAGCAGGAGCTTGTACAGGAGAGAAAAAAGGAGGATGAAAGTAAGGTTGGGCAGCCATAGTTATTCAAGAAAAATCTGATGAAAAAAGAGATTCTTTAGCTGAACATGCAACAAGAGATCCGGAGCAAACTGAGTGAAATGGCTATGCAACAAGTCAAGGAGGAGAAGTTGTGGATGCAGGAATAGAAGACATATGAAAAACTGGAATCCTTGGAGGAAAAACAAGAAGAAAAACTTAATAAAGATGGAAAAAAAAATGGTGAAAGCTGAGAAGGCTGAAATCACAACTTTTTCAGGAACCTCAAAAGGCATAAAAAGTTGATAGCCTGCATGTGAAGTTTGAGCCTGAAACTGCTGAACTGAGGAACCATAGTCCCTGAGAGGACATACAAAGCTAACAAGCACAGCAAGAAGCAAAGATAGACTCTATCCTAATGGAACTGAAAAAACCTGAAACAAGGGGTACCAGGATGATGCCAAATTAGGAGGAAAAGTTGTGGCTGCAGGAATAGAGGAAAGATAAAAACTGGAAGCCTTGGAGGCTAAACAAGAAGAAAAACACAGTTAAAAGAGGAATAAAATGGGTGAGAGCTGAGAAGGCTGAAATCATAAGTTTTGCAATAACCCAAAACTCAAGAGGCTTAAAAGGGTTCTAGCCTCTGTATGAAGTTTGAGTCTGAAATTGCTGAACAGCTAGATAGATTCAAGAAAACCCAACATTTTGATGTGTCCTTTCAAGCCGAGATAAAAAGTAGCAGATGTCTTAGGGGGGGAAGCACAGTGGTCTCAATGATGCCTGTTGTGAAGAGTGATGTAAATGATGTGCAGATCCTGGAAGAGCCAGCCGCACCGCTGAGAAAGGTCATGTCCAGTCTTTAAAGGAAAGAGTACCACAGGGGAAGCGGTATGGTAGTATGAAGCAATAACAGTTCTAAGATAATTCTTGGCCAGCTTATTGTAGCACCTGGAACAGAAAGAGCCAAGTCATCTCTCCTCATAAACCATGAACTCAAAACAGTTTGCTATGAAGCGGACCAAAATGAAAAGTGGGAAGTAAACCAGCACTTGAAGTTGCTGTCCCATAATGAAGATGCTGATGAAATTAAAAAGGAGGAGCTGGAGAAGATTAAGAAATTGCAGATTTGACTTGAACAGATGGAACCCAACAAGAATTCAATCAGTGATGGCCAGGATGTCTGGATTAGCTTGGCCTGGGAAAGGTGGAAACCTGCAGAATGAGCTGAGGAAAAAAGTCCAATGCGCTCAAATTGTCACAGAATTTGAACAAGAGTTTTAAGATTGTCAGCAGAGAGTCAGCTGCAAAAGTACACAGTGAGGAGCAAAAGCTTAACTTCTTCTTTCTACTTCCAATGAATACAAGAGGTGTTCCAGGAGAAAACCTTCAAGATTATGGCACTGTCTGATCAAACTGCAGACAACAATACTTCTTCCCAAGACTATCAGAAGCATTTACAGCCTCTCAGCTAAAATCGCTAAACTCAATGTTGTAGAGCTAAGCAGGAGGATGTGTGACAGAGTGCTCTCAGAGGCTAATTAAAACTAAACATTTTCTCCAGGAGATTTAAGGATTCAAGAGTCCTGAAGCAGCTAATTAGCAACACCTGTTTACAGCTGTTGAAAGACAAGAGCAGAGAGATGGGTGGGGCAGTATAAGTAACTGCAGAATTGCAGCATGCAAAGACTTGGGACCTAAGCCCTAATTATGGACAGTTACTGACAGTGCAAGAATTTGAGTACTTTAAGGACTGTTCTTAACAGTTAAAGAGAAGAACCAAGCAATTCAGACTGCTACCACGAACTTCGTCTTTTTAGCATCGAGCAGTAGGCCAGCTTTTGTACTCTTCTTTCATCACTATCAATAGGCCCTCTAGTCCCGTCTCACTTTTAGCTTCACTTTTAGTATCATCTACGTATCTGAAGTTGTTGATATTTCTCCCAGCAGTATTATCTGCAGCTCTTCATTCATCCAGCTCAGCCTTACACGTGACTGTTTCATGTGAAAGTTAAATAAATAATTTGACGATATACAACCTTGGCTCTCTCCTTTCTTGAACCAATCTTGAACAATTTGTCTGTTTCATGTTTGGTTCTAACCATGCTTCTTGGTCCACCTACAGATTCCTCATGAGGTGGATGAGATGCTCTGGTGCCCCATCTATTTAGCAACTTGCTACATTTTGTTGTGATCCAGACAGTCAACGTCTCTAAAATAGTCTATGAAGCAGAGGTAATTGTTTTTTTCTGAAACTATCTTGCTCTCTCTATTATTCAGCAGACAATGTCAACTTGATCTCTTGTGCCCCTGCCTTTTAGCTTGCACATCTGCTAGTTCTCGGTCCATATATTGTTGGAGCCAAGCTTGCAGGATATTAGGTACTACCTTGCTGGCATGTGAAGTGAGAACAGTTGTTTGATAATTAGTGAACTCTTTGGCACTGAATTTTGTTGGATTGGGATGCATGCTGAGCTTTTCCTCTTCATTTGACACGTTTGAGCTTTTTCAGATTGTTGGCATATTACACTTTCACAGCATTATGGTGTAGGATTTGAATAATTAAGCTGAGATTCCATCAACTTCTGCAGCCTAGTCATCAGCAAGACTTCCTAGGGCCAATCTCACTTCACTCGCCAAGATTTCTGGCTCCAGCTCATTGGACACATTTTTGAGGTTATCAGTGCTGTTAAAATCATTCCTGTGTATTCATACCACTTTTTCTTTACCTGATATGCTTTAGTTAATTCCTAGTCATTTTTGTCTTTTATCGCTTCTACTTTGGCATTAAAATTTCCCTTAAGATCCCCATTTTTCTTGAAGACATTTATTGAGTTTCTCACTTTATTAGCTTCTTCTATGTCTTTAGATGATTCATTATAGAATGTCTCCTTGTCTTTTCTTGTTATCTTCTGGAATTCTGCATTCAGTTGAACAAACCTTTTCCTATCTCCACTACCTTTCACTTTCCTTTTCCTAGGCTACTTGCAATGCCTCATCAGACAACCAGTTTGTTTTCTTGTTTTTTTCTTTTCTTTTGGGGATATTCCTTATTGCTGTTTTCCAGACAATGTGTGAGGAATTGACTCTGCTGGGATTCGAACCCTGGTTTGCATGTTGCTAAACCTCTTCCCTACCGGTACGCCAGCCTGTCTCTTGCAGATTTACCTGAGATCTGATACCTTGACTCTAAAAGCAATGCAATCAGTGACAACTCTCTTTAGCTGTGTCTGGTCAGCTGTCTGGTTCTTGGCCTATATAAGGCACTTCCTGTCTCTGTATCCTTGCCAGATTATTGTTGGTTCTTGATCCCTTCAATAAAGCTTGTTCCTGTTTCACCTACAAATTGCTGAACTGGATTATTGCTGACCTTGGCTACTGGTCTCCACAACCTTGTGATTCCTATATCATTACACAATGTCACAAACGTCATTCTATTTACCATGTCTAGTCCCTAAAATCTATTAGTTTACCTACACTGTATATATTATTTATTTTGTATCTGCTTGGTCTGATGATTTTCCTTTCTTTCCTCCATTTAATTTTTAACTTTGCAACAAGAAGGTTATGATATGAACTTCAGTCAGTGCCATTTTTTATTTTTGCCGACTGTATAATGGCTACAAAGACATGAGTCAATCTGATTTCTATATTGTCCATCTGGTAATGTTCATGTGTAGAGTTGTCTCTATGGCTATTGGAAGAGGATCTTTGCCATGACCAGAGAATTATATTGATAGAATACTACTCGTCTCTGACCTTCTTTATTATGCACTCCAAACTTCACAGTTATTCCAGGTATTCTTTGTTTCCCTACATTAGCATTCTAATCGCCTTTTATGCGAGTAACACATTTCCTTGATGTTATATCTAGGATTTATTGAATGTTCTCATAGAATTGGACAACTTCAGCCTCTTCAGCATCCATGGTAGGATCATAGACTTGGGTCACTGTAAAATTAAATGGCTTGACTTGAAGTTGAATCAATGTTTTCATTGTTTCGGGTGTAACCAAGCAATGCTGAAACCACACATTGATCATGAGCATTACTCCATTTCTTCTGCAGGATTCTTAACCACAGTTGAATATCTGGTGGTTGTCTGATATGAAATGTACTATTCTAGACCATTTGAGTTCACTAATTCCCAGGGTATCAATGTTTAATATTATCATCCCAGGATTGACCACGTCCAGTTTGCCTTGGTTAATAGTACCAGTTTTATGTGATTAAGTGTTCTTTGAAGCAGCAGACTTTCCTTTCCCCTCCAGACACATCTGCAGAAGGGCGTGCTCTTAATCTTGGCCAAACCACTTCATTAGATCTGATGCTACTTGTTGTCACCATCTGCCCTCTCCCCATCACATATGTAGTTGTCATAACTGCGGGTTGTCAAACGTTGTTGCTAACGCTGTGGCCCTCGCAACATTTACGGACTTACAACACACAAATACGAGATGCGGGGGAAAAAACATTACGGCCTTGCAAAAATACGACTTTAACGGCCGACCTGCGCGAACCTGAAAACATTAAAAACACAATAAATACACACAACAAACACATAAAAAGCTTACCCACAGCAACAGGGGGCACACAGGACCTCTGCAAGTGAAGTTACACCTCCATTTAAGTCCAAATTCCAGAGTTTAGACACCCGAAAATCACCTAAGCGAGAGAAAAAATGGCCGGCGAAAAAAAACGAAAACAAGGCTACAGGACCCTAAAGACGCAAAACACCACCAAACACATACGAATTCTTAGAAAAAGACGGACGAGGTCCAAGAACAAGGACGCTAAATCACCAACAGCCGTGTACCACGCATTAGGCGCCATTTTACAACACTAACTTACAGAAACTAGAAGTACACAGCTACCCTAACGGATTTTTCTCGCTCACGCACACTATTTACACTACACACTGCACGCATTGCTCACACTTACACAGCAGCTCCACAACACTGAAAACACACATTGTATGCTGCAGCAACATGAAAACAGATTGTCAGCTCTTCAGCATAATGCTTCCTGCATCTATTACTTCCAAATAGGTAAACTATATTCATTTATTAATGTGTTATTTAGTTCATTACCATACACCAAACAGCATTAGCTCACTTACAATTTCATTGCCGTCATTTTTTGACGGGCAATATTCTAGTAATATTATAGAAACCTTTCTGACCTAAGGGGCTCATATTCAGTGCCATATCATAATGTCTCTGGTTATGTTATTTATGTTTTCTTGGCAAGGTTTTTTCTACAAAAGGACCTTGATTTGCCTGAGCTCTGTGTTATGATTGCCCTTGGTTAAGTCCCTTAACCATGACATGGCAGGGAGAAAGATAAAACTTACACTTCCATCAAACCTATAATTGAAGCAACAGTTAAAAAACTTAAACACTTTATTTATTTTAAATTTTCCATTATCAGACCAGCTTCATCCTAATAGTATATTATACATATAAAACCTCTGTGCTCTTTTAATATTTTATATAGCTCTATACTAAAAAGATATGTAGTAAATGTTGTGAAGATTAATTGTTTTTTAATATTGCATTAATATTAAAACATGTATAGTTTCTGATTAGACCTAAAAGGATCTGAATAGGCAGCAATATACAAAAAAAAGCTTAACAAAAATATTAGGTATTTTTTTAGTAATAGGAATATTAATTACATGGCAGGAACAACGGATTTTATGTAATAATTATACAGACCCCATAACGCAACTTTCAAGAAAGTCCTTGCCAAGTGAAACACAGAGACATTACCGTATAGTGGGAGCCTGACATCAGAGTGTAACGTAGTGCCATATAATGTAATGATGTATTATGCACAGTCACGACCATCTGATCAAGATGCCAACATCAGCTTCGTGCTGGCATGTTTAAGCATTGCACAGAGTTTTCCTTTCAAATAAGTTTTTGTAAAGAGCTGTGTTTACAACTTTTTTGTGAGAAATAAGTGTCTCCATATTTAAGAATTCCTAGAACCAGTGATATAACTCAAATGTAATAGAATGTAGAGAGTTTGATAAACTCTCTGATAAATGCATGGTATGATTCATCTTCCTATAGAATAGTGCTTTAATTAAATCCTACTACACTGGGTTTCTAATTGTTTTCTGTAACTCTCATCCTTTTTTTTTTTGCTAATTATATTTGGAGATCAATTCACATAGCTTACTATATGATCAATGCCTGGGACTTTACTAGAAGGACAGCAGTTATTAGTAACAATGCTGCTTGATGTGCAATATAAAAAAAATGCTAACTTAATACTAAATATTTGTTAACTAGGTAGCAAAATGCTTATAGGCAACATTTAATATTTCCCTGACTTTTATTGAAAGATTACAGTTAATGCAACCACAGCCTTATTATTTTAGTATATTTATTTTAGAACAATCACATAAACACCGTTTTAAAATACTTTTCTTGTATACATTCATGTATTTAGGCTAATGGAATGTTTTAAAAATTCATATTACATGTGTTTGTTTTTTTATTTATTTCATGTTTACTCTTTATTTGTAAAAAACTAATACTAAGAAAAAAAATCTAATAGTAATGTTACTAGTTGGAGAGAAGTATACACATTATATTTAAAGAAGTTTTGTTTTATTTTTCAGTAATTTTGTAAGAATTACATCTATTTGCTTTCTTCTGTTTTACAAAGTTGGTACTGGTGGCCTTGAATCTGTATTTGTTTTCTCTTTACTTTGTATAAATTGACAGCACTTAAGTTTACTTTTTAGGTGTGTCTTGTTGAAAGAACAAAGTGTCGGAAAGAAGCTGGTTGTTCTTTTTTTTGGAAGATAAGCCATGTAAGTTCAAGCCTTTGTGAATGACTATGATTGGTGGGAAGCATAGAAGGAACATAATGTTGCAATACTATTAGTTTTGTGTAGCACTACATAACTCTCTCTATATTTAACAACTGTAACAGGCACTATGGACGAAGCATAGAGAGAGAAAGAAACACAGTGAATTGAATGAATTAAGTATTATCTTTCCTCTTTTTCCTAGCAGCTTAGTGAGAAAAACGATATACCTGTTTGGAAGAGTATAGTTCTCTGTGCAAGTCTACAGGTCTAATGTTTTAAAGCTGTTATTTTTCTTTTAATCTGTTACTATATTAAATACATTTTTACTAGCTGAAAATAACATTTGCTGAATTTGAAACCAAAGGCCCCAAATTAACCTTTTAGAAATCACAGTGTATGTCATTGACATACCTTGAATCCATTTGAGTTTCATAAGAGTCTCTGAACGGACCTTGTTCATATAATGCTGGATCAAAATCAGTCCTACAACAAAAAATCAAATGCAATATGTAGTATGCAATATGTATAATCATTGAACATACGGCATTTTAGATCTTTCATATTTTAAAAACCTATTTTATACATTGAATATTTTTTTAATTATTTTTATATGACAAATAATAAAAGGACATTTTCATGTTAAAAATAATAGGTTTTAAAAGCAAGGATAAAGTTACTGTTCTTTTAAAGTTGAATATAGAATTGTCAATATGACAGACTTATTTCAATTATACCTATTTTTAATACTCTAAATATATTGCTGGGCTTCTGAAATCCTATTATATTATTAGTGAAATATTTCTTAAAGGACCACTGTACAATTAAAAATAAATAGTTGCTGGAAAATTTAAAGTTTGACTCAGAGCAGGAAAAAAGTCATACATCTAATTCTTAACTAGAAAAAAATAATGTTGATTTTTCTCCAGGACTCTGGAGAGGTCCATAATACATTGGTGAATATACACATTTTGTTAGAACTTTATAAATTTTATATATATATATATATATATATATATATATATATATATATATATATATATATATATATTCTGTAGTACTATTTACAAAGTAGAATACAGTACAAAGTAGCAGAGTGGATACTAATTAGCAAACCGGTTAAAAGAGAGATGAGTTGGGCCGATTAAGGAACTGCAAAATTGCAGCATGCAAAGACTTGTTTGGGGCCTAAGCCTCTGATTATGGATTGTTGCTGCAATTGGGACTGCTAGTCTAAGCAGTTAGTGCAAGCTGTGACTGCAAGCTTGCAGGCTATTCAGTCCTGGAAAGACTATAAAGGCATTTGAAAGAGAGACAATGTGTTTAATACCTTCTAGAGACTGCACCAGCTGCACCAGCTTTGGGGTTGTTTTTCTTTATCGTGATTATCAAACCAGGGACTCCTCAGTGAGAACAAAGCTATTTTCAAACTAATAGGCGACAGAAAGAGTTTATAGAGAGGAGGAAAAGAGCCTGAACGAGACAAGCTTTGAAAGCACAAAAGGCTTAGCTACAGCACTTTAGGTCTTCAAATACTGCTGTAGATTACAAAAGAGGTAGCATGAAGCCTAATCTATACCAACAGAAAATGATAAGTAAGACGAATGTAGAAACATACCTCCTGAACTTTGAAAATAATTGCCACTAAGAAACGTGGCCTCAAAAGCAATGGGCCACAGTCCATGCCCCTTACTTATGTGGGGAAGCTCAAAAACCATTTGTTGTTTTGGATGAAGAAAAAGCAACCCATTATGATGATCTGAATGAAGAGACCCTTAATAGAGTGGGAGTTACCAGTAGTACAGATATTTCCCTCATGGAAGGTTTTGGACAGCAAGAACCTGTTTTCAAGACAATGATCTTCCATTTTCCATGATAAATATGACTCTGATGGTGTTTGGGATCCTGAGGAATGACATACTTATCTCTACCCAGAGGGACATGCTTATCTACAAGAGTTTAGAAAGAAGCTTCCTTGTCGAGGAGTTGAGGGTGGAACCTGATGCAGAAGACAATCAAGAATTAGTGACCCTTTTGTTAGCAGAAAAAGCTCAGGAAGCCAACAGGCTCAATGCTGAGAATGGGGCAGCAAAATAAGGCAGCTGTAGATACAAAAGAGACAGCAAGAACAGCTAAAGAGTCTTTACCCCTGGAGCAAAATATGAAAGAGTAAATAACAAAGATAAAGATCTCAGACCCAGAGAAAGGGGAGATCAAACCGATGAATGCAGCCAGTGGTCCTGAGTAGGATTAGGACACTGGAATCATTCCTAACGTGAATAATGAGGATGATAAGAATCTGGAGACTGAGCTGGTGGCAGAGGAACCATAGTCCCTGAGAGGACATACAAAGCTAACAAGCACAGCAAGAAGCAAAGATAGACTCTATCCTAATGAACTGAACAAGCCTGAAACGAGGGGTATCATGATGGTGATAAATTAGGAGGAGAAGTTGTGGCTGCAGGAATAGAGGAAAGATGAAAAACTGGAAGCCTTGAAAGCAAAAGAAGAAGAAAAACACAAAAAGAAGGAGAAAAGCAGTTAAAAGAAAAAGAAAATGGATGAGAGCTGAGAAAGCTGAAATCATATTTTTTTTCAATATCCCAAAACTCAAAAGGCCTAAAAGGGTGCTAGCCTCTGTATGAAATTTGAGCCTGAAACTGCTGAAAAGCTGGATACATTCCAGAAAACCCAACATTCTGAGGTATCCTTTCTAGGAAATAAAAGAACTCATAGGAGGGGAAGCGCAGTGGTCTCAATGGTGCCTGAAGAGTGATGTAAATGATGTGCAGATCCTGGAAGAGACAGACGCATTGCTGGCAAAGGTCACGTGCAGCCTGTAATGGATAGGAAACCAGAGAGCAAGCTGTTTGGCAATTTGAAACAGTAACAGTTCTATGAGAATTATTGCCTGGCTTATTGTGGAACCTGGAAGATAAAGAGCCAATTCATCTGTCCTCACAAACCATGAACTCAGAACAGTTTTATATGAAGTGGACCACAATGAAAAGTGGAAAGAGAACCAGCACTTTGATGTCCCATAATAAAGATGATGATGATGAAATTAAAAAGGAGGAGCTGAAGAGGCGACATATAAGCATTGAGAAATTGCAGATTTAACTTAAACAGGTGGGACCCAAAAGGAATGAGATCAACAATGGCTAGGAGGTCTGGATAAGCTGGGCCTGGGCAAGGTGGAAACCTGCAGAATGAGCTGAGGATAAAATTCCAACAAGATCAAAATGTCATAGAATTTAAAGACAAGTTATAAGGATTGGCAGCTGAGAGTCAGTTGTTATCTGAGCCAGAGATCAACTCCTATTTGTTTGTGTTGAAGGAGTGCTGCTGAAGTGTTGGCAACGGTACACTAGTGAATCAGGAGGCCACAATTACTAGTATAACAGAGGAGCTGCATAAGAAACCCTCTGACCAAAATGCTATAGCCCAATGGATTGAGATTTTCCTCTTCATTTGCCACTTTTCAGCTTGTTTAGTTGGCATATTACACTTTCACAGCATCATGGTGTAGGATTTAAACAGTTCAGCTGAGACTCCATCAACTCCTGCAGCCTAGTCATAAGCAAGGCTTCCTAGGGCCAATCTCACTTCACTCTTCAAAATTTCTGGCTCCAGCTCATTGGACAAATTATTGAAGTTATCAGTGCTGTTAAAATCATTCCTGTGTATTCATACCACTTTTTTTACCTGATATGCTTCAGTTAATTAATAGACATTTTTGACTTTCATTGCTCCTACTTTGGCATTAAAATTTCCCTTGAGCTCCCCAATTTGAAGACATTTATTGAGTTTCTCACTTTGTTAGCTTCTTCTTTGTCTTTAGATCACTCATTATATAATGTTTAATTGTCTCTTCTTGTTATTTTCTGGAAGTCTGTATTCAGGTAGACAAATCTTTTTTTTCCTATCTCCACTACCGTTCACTATCATTATTCCTGGGCTACTTTCAAAGACTCATCAGACAACCAGTTTGTTTTCTTAGTTTTCTTTCTTTTGGGCATCTTCCTTGTTGCTGTGTTCCGGACAATGTCACAAACTTCTGTTCAAAATTCTTCCTGCATGCTATTTACCATGTTTAGTCCTTTACATATTATTTTATTTTGTATCTGCGTGGTCAGATAATTTTCCATCTTTTCCTCAGTTTAATTTTGAACTTTGCAACAAGAAGTTAATGATATGAACTTGCCATGTTTTATTTTTGTTTACTGTATATTGGCTACAAATATTTAAGTCAACTTGATTTCAGTTGTTTCTAAGGCTATTGGAATAGGATGTTTACTATGACCAGATAATTATCTTGATAGAATACTACTAACCTCTGGCATTCCTCATTTTGCACTCCAAGGCCAAACTTCACAGTTATTCCAGGTATTCTTTGTTCCTTTGCTCTTATGGGAGTAACACATTTATTGATGTTATATCTAGGAATCAGCCCTTTCAGCATTCATGGCTGGAGCGTAGACTTGGGTCACTGTGATGTTAACTGGCTTGACTTGAATTTGAATTTAAATCAACCTGTCCCTTTTGGGAGTATAACCAAGCAATACTGAAACCACCCATGGATCATATGGGTTACTCCATTTCTTCTGTGGGATTCTTGATCACAGCTGAAGATCAGGAGGTTGTCTGATATGAAATGTACTATTCCTGTCCATTCGAATTCACTAATTCCCAGGACATCAATGTTTAATATTGTCATCTCATGTTTGACCATGTCCAGTTTGTCTTGGTTAATAGTACAAATGTTCCAGGTTCATGTGCTAAAATGTTCTTTGCAGCGGATATTCCTTACCCCTCCAGACACATCTGCAGCAGGACGTGCTCTCAACCTTGGCCCAACTGCTTCATTAGATCTGATGCTATGCCTTATCGCCATCTGCTCTTTCCCTGTAATGTGATGGAAACCTTTCTGCCAAAACCTTTCAAATGCTATATCATTTCCATTATCAGACCAGCTTCTTCATAAGAATATACAGTGGATATAAAAAGTCTACACACCCCTGTTAAAATGTCAGGTTTAATGTGACCTATAAACTGTTCAACTCAATTGAAAAACAAACTGAAATCTTTTAGGTGGAGGGAAGAAAAAACAAGAAAAATAATGTGGTTTCATAAGTCTTCACACCCTCTTATAACTGGGGATGTAGCTGTGTTCAGAATTAAGCAATCACATTCCAAATTGTGTTAAATAGGAGTCAGCATACACCTGCCATAATTTAAAGTGCCTCTGATTAACCCCTAATAATGCTCAGCTGCTCTAGTTGATCTTTCCTGAAATGTTCTTAGTCACATCCCACAGCAAAAGCCATGGCCCACAGAGAGCTTCCAAAGCATCAGAGGGATCTCATTATTAAAAGGTATCAGTCAGGAGAAGGGTACAAAAGAATTTCCAAGTCATTCGATATACCATGGAACACAGTGAAGAAAGTCATCATCAAGTGGAGAAAATATGGCACAACAGTGACATTACCAAGAACTGGAGCTCCCTCCAAAATTGATGAAAAGATGAGAAGAAAACTGGTCTGGGAGGCTACCAAGAGGCCTACAGTAACAT
This sequence comes from Discoglossus pictus, assembly GCA_027410445.1. NCBI lineage: Eukaryota > Metazoa > Chordata > Amphibia > Anura > Alytidae > Discoglossus > Discoglossus pictus. The sequence continues at coordinate 237,337,432 of CM050166.1, forward strand.
TAAAGGAGCTGCAGGAATATCTGGCAAGTACTGGCTGTGTGGTACATGTGACAACAATCTCCCGTATTCTTCATATGTCTGGGCTATGGGGTAGAGTGGCAAGACAAAAGCCTTTTCTTACGAATAAAAACATCCAAGCAGGCTACATTTTGCAAAAACACATCTGAAGTCTCCCAAAAGCATGTGGGAAAAGGTGTTATGGTCTGATGAAACCAAGGTTGAACTTTTTGGCTATAATTCCAAAAGAAATATTTGGCACAAAAACAACACTGCACATCACCAAAAGAACACCATACCCACAGTGAAGCATGGTGGTGGCAGCATCATGCTTTGGGGCTGTTTTTCTTCAGCTGGAACTGGGGCCTTAGTTAAGATAGAGGGCATTATGAACAGTTCCAAATACCAGTCAATATTGGCACAAAACCTTCAGGCTTCTGCTCGAAAGCTGAACATGAAGAGGAACTTCATCTTTCAGCATGAAAACGACCCAAAGCATACATCCAAATCAACAAAGGAATGGCTTCACCAGAAGAAGATTAAAGTTTTGGAATGGCCCAGCCAGAGCCCAGACCTGAATCCGACTGAAAATCTGTGGGGTGATCTGAAGAGGGCTGTGCACAGGAGATGCCCTCGCAATCTGACAGATTTGGAGTGTTTTTGCAAAGAAGAGTAGGCAAATCCTTCCAAGTCAAAATGTGCCATGCTGATAGACTCATACCCAAAAAGACTGAGTGCTGGAATAAAATCAAAAGGTGCTTCAACAAAGTATTAGTTTAAGGGTGTGCAACCATATTATTTTATTTTTATATTTTTTCTTCCCTTTACCTTAAAGATTTCAGTTTGTTTTTCAATTGAGTTGTACAGTTTATAGGTCACATTAAAGGTAGAAACAGTTCTGAAATGATTTATCTGTCTCATTTTTTTTACAGCACAGAAATCTGACATTTTAACAGGGTTGTGTAGACTTTTTATATCCACTGTATTATCAATGATACAGACCCCACAAAGCCACTTTTGAGAAAGCCCTTTGCCAAGCAAAACACATAGAGATATTACTCTTTAGTCGGAGCCTGACATCAGAGTGTAATGTAGTGCCATATAATGTAGTGATGTATTATGCTTAGTCACAACCATCTGATCAAGATGCTAACATCAGCTTCATGCTGACATGTTTAAGGACTGCACTGAATTTGCAGGCGAAGGCTTCCTTTGACAGAAGTTTTCCTTTCAAAGTTTTCCTTTCAAATATGTTTTTGTACAGAGCCATGTTTACAACTTTGTTTTGTGGGAAGTAAGTGTCTAAAATATTTAAGAATTCCTAGAACCAGTGATACACCTCAAATGTAATATAATCTATAGAGTTTAGTAAACTCTCTGATAAATGCATGTATGATTCATCTTCCTAGAGAATAGTGCTTTAATGAAATCCTACTACACTGGGTTTCTACATTTTTTCTGTAACCCTCATCCTAATTTTTTTGGGGGGGAATTATATTTGGAGATCAATTCATTTAGATTACTATATGATCAATGCCTGGGACTTTACTAGAATGGCAGCAGTTATTAGTAACAATGCTGTTAGATGTGCCATATAAACAAATACTAATTTAATAGTAAAGTATTTGTTAACTAGGTGGAATGCATATAGGCAATAAGTAATATTTTACTGACTTTTATTAAAAGATTACAGTTGATGCAACCACTGCCTTATTATTGTACTATATTTAGTTTAGAAAAAAAAAGAGTAGAGGTGCTCATCTGAGAACGAGAAATATCTCAGTGGGTTTTTTCCTATAGGTCTGGTTACCTACTCAATGAGCAACCTCTTTTAGCTCACTTGTGCCCTTCACAGGGAGAAATATCCTGTAGTTTATCAGTCTGGTCTCACTCAGAAGACCTACCTTGAATAAGAGAAACAGCAAACCACAGACGCGTTTCGACCTCTGTGGGTCTCACCAGTGAGGTGCAGCTGTACTCCCTAAGGCACAGGGAGCAAGGAGTCTGCATCTGGATCCCCCTATCACCCATAGGGTGAGGAAAATGTATGCAAAAAGAGTAGAGATGCTCATCTGAGGACAAAAAATACTTCAGTGTTTTTTTTTTTTCTATAGGTCTGATTATCTATTCAGAGAGCAGCCTCTTTTAGCTCATTTGTACTCTTCACAGGAAGAAATATCCTGTAGAGGTTACTCACTGACGAGGCCCAATGAAGACCGAAACGTACGTCCGGGGTTTGTTTCTCCTGTTCAGTGTAGAATTGCCAGGTACTTTGAGGCTGGGTCACTCTAGTGAGTGGGACCAGTTTGGTCTCACTCACTAGAGTGACCCAGCCCCAAAATCAGGATATTTCTACCTACTAAGGTTAGTTCATTCTCTGATTGAGCACTTCTGATTTTGTTGTTTTGTTTATGCAAATTACCCTTAGGGATAATTCTCTGTAAGAGGTATAGGGGACTCCAGACATGGACCCCTTGCTCACTGTGCCTTAGAGAGTTCAGCTACACCTCACTGACAAGGCCCAATGAATGCTGAAACGTACGTCTGGGGTTTACTGTTTCTCCTGTTCAGGGTAGAATTGCCTGGTATTTCTGGACTAGAGTAGAGTGGGACCAGACTGATATACTAAACAATATTTCTCCCTGTGAAGGGCACGAGTGAGCTAAAAGAGGTTGCTTTCAGAGTGGGTTATTATGTCCAAAGAACTAACCTATTAAGATTAGTTCGTCCTCTGATTGAGCACTTCTGATTTTGTTGTTTTGTTTATTTATTTTAGAACAATTGCACTTTAGAAAACAATTTTAAAATACTTTTCTTGTACACATTCATGTATTTAGGATGATGGAATGTTTTAAAAATTCTTATTACATGTGTTTGTTTTTTTTTGCCTGTCAAAAATGATGGGGCAATAAAATTTGAAGCCATGGGAATGCTGTTTGACACATAATTGAAACCGTTTTGTACTCTGAGGACCTTCGGCACTCATTACAAGGTTTGTGCTGAGTGCCTTCGGCTTGCGCTAAGTACCTTCAGCTTGCGCTGAGTACCTGTCGTGTACTTTTGGTCCTCTGAGAGAGATATATATTTCTATGTATATGTAGTTAAGTAATAATGAATAATTTCTTAAATCAATTAATATACTTTAATTATTTATAATTGATACATGCAGCGAGCAATAGGCTGAAGAGCTAACAATCTGTTTGTATTTTGCGTCTGCATAAAATGTAGATTGTGAGTGTTGGTGACCTGCTTATAAAGTTTAATGATTGTTTGAAGCGTGCATTATAAATAGGCTGCGTGCGCGAGGTAAAGCCGTTGGTTTATTGTGTAAAGCGGCATTGTATAGTCGTAATGTTATTAATGTGGTATGCGTCTTGTGAGCATTTTCCGGCTTTTGTAATAGTGTATCTTGTAGTATGATGTGTAAAGTACTACGCGTTTTGCAGTGTTTTGCGCGGTCTGGGGTCGTGTAGCCTTGTTTTAATTTTTTTCGGTGGCCATTTTTTTCCTCACTTTGAGTGGCGAAAATTGTCTAAATCGAGTTAAATTTGCATTCCACCTCACTCACAGATGTCCTGGCTGTTGCCACATGCTGTCTGTGATGTTTTTGTAATTTTTTGGGGTGTATTTTGTGTGTTTTTTGTTTTTTTTGCTTCCCATCGTTCATCCGCTAATCTCGTAAATGTTTGCGTCTCGTATCTTTTTTTTCTAATCCTGCGTCTCGTATTTTTTTTTCTAAGTCCCGCGTCTCGTATTTTAACGGCTCATCTTGCTTTGCGAGGCTCACAGTGCAACAGCTAAGTACAACGGCTCGCAGCAATGAGCGCCTTCGGCGCTCATCAGCTAAGTCCTACGTGTTAATGGCTCGCCTCGCTTTGCGAGGCTCGCAAGCAATGAGCACCTGTGGAGCTTATTGCCAAACTCGTACGCACTTCGCAAAGATTGACGACGTCTCGCAGTTTGACAATTGTTATATGTAATACTTTCTTGTGTATTACAAAGTTGGGACTGGTGACCTTGAATCTGTATTTTTTTCTCTTTACTTTGTATAGGTTTGCCAGCACAAACTTGTTGAAAGAACATACAGTTTTTTTGGAAGATAACCCATGTAGATTCAAGACTTTGTGCATGTTTGGTGGGAAGCATAGAAGGAACATAGTTTTGCAATATTAGTTTTGTGTAGCACTACAAAGCTCACTCTCTCAGTGCCTCATTCAATTGCAATTTGGCCAATTGAATAGGGCTCTAAATAAGCACATAGCATATGTTTTATAAAGAAGTTTTTAGTTAGTGAAAACCTTGCTTTTGGGTAGATGTTTACTAACTAAAATCTTATTTAAAAAAATATATGTTATGTGCTTATTTAGATCCCTATTCAATTGGCTCTATCTTTAATAACTGTGACAGGCACTATGGACAAAGCAGAGAGAGAGAAACACAAATAAATAAATTAATTAATTATCAGTTTCTTATTTTTTCCTAGCAGCTTAGAGAGAAAGGTGATAAACCTGTAGTATAGTTCTCTGTGCAATACTACAGGTCCACATCCTTATTAAATTGCGATTCAGCCAATTGAATAAGGCTCTATATAAGCACATAGCATTTTTGTTTTTACAGAAGTTTTTAGTTAGTGAACTTCTATCCAAAAACAAGGGGCCTCATTTAAATGCGATTTGGCCAATTGAATAGGGCTCTATATAAGCACAAAGCATATTTTTTTACAGAAGTTTTTAGTTAGTGAACTTGTATCCAAAAGCAAGGTCTTCACTAACTAAAAACTACCGTAAAAATATATGCTATGTGCTTATATAGAGCCCTATTCCATTGACAAAATTGCAATTGAATGAGGCCCAAGGTATTCACCAACTAAAAACTTCTGTAAAAAAATATATGCTATGTGCTTATATAGGCCCTCATTCAATTGGCCAAATCGCAATTGAATGTGGGCCCGTATGTCTACTTATTTCATTGACATGCCTTGAATTCATTTGAGTATCTTTCTTCCTGAAAATGTTCATCTAACACTGGATCAAAATTAGTCCTAAACATAGAAATAAAACAATATGCATATTTGGAAAAAAACTATTGTATACACTGAATATTGTTAAACTCTTCTTATGTGACAAATAATGAAAAACAGCTTTTCATTTTAAAAAAAGTTACTGGTATTTTGAATGCGCGTATAGAATTGTCACTGTGAAAGATTTTTTTTCAATTACCGTATATCTATTTTAAACATTACGCTAAATATATTTCAAAGCTTTTAAAATGCTATGATATTATTAGTGAAATATTACTTAGAGGGCCACTGTAAAATATAAACAAAAATATGTGTTGGAAATTTTTTATTTAGACTCAGATCATAATTATGCAGGAAAAAGTCATGCATCTTTTTCTTAATTAGAAGAAAAATAATGTTGATTCCTCTCTAGGACTATTATGGAGAGATCCATAATACATTGGTTGAAGGTGTGAGATAGGTGTACATTTCTATAGAGCTATTGTACGCCATAACAGCAGGTGTTAGGATTTTCACTGCAGAAGTAGCCAACAGTATCAGAACAAGAGGGCCAGAGCAGTACCTCTGATGTTAAACTTGCTGCTTACAAGATGAGCGGTACCAATTCATCCCTATTGCTTAATTTGCCTTGAATAATTCTATTCATGAATCAGTCAAAATACTAATTTTTTTTGCAAATTATGCATACAACCCTACTGTCATTCCACATTTCCCAGACGATTCCTCTGTCTGTAAAGATTCCTGTAGATTATGAAAACTAAAAGAACAATTAAAACATTTTACAAAATCTATAACCAAAAAGTCTCTAAAGAAATATGATGATAGATTAAGGTCCAGTAATCTGAACTGAACTATATGATAAGTGATATGGATTAGCTCTCTGGGCTCACAGCTATTATTGCAATTAACAATGCACTGGCTTCTGGGCCAGTGAGTGGGACTGAGTGTTGTTTATATTTCAGTCTTATCCTATTATCTTTATAATATCTCTCTGTTCCCTAATTCCCAGCCATTCTTTCCACTGATAGCAAAACCACACACCCTCACCTCCCATGGCTTACAAAACTGCCAATATTGTTAGTTTGGGACAAACTACACAAACCAGTGACTTCTTTTCTTGAACTGTAATGGTCCTTTAAGGAAGACACAATGGTTTCTGAGAGATAAAACATGAATCCATACAGTAAGTCTGAAATTGGTGCAAGACGAAGACCAAAAGGTACCATAGGCAGTAAGAACCAATGGTGCCCCTCTACTTTCTGGTCTTTAAATGTATCAAGAGCAGAACATCAGTCCACCTACGCAAAAAAAAAGAAATATCAAGTATCTACACAGAAGTCCAAAAGAGCAATATGATTTTCTTAGTAGCAAGGTCACCATTACTATAACATTGTCCAGATTGATGATGTTCACAGCAATTCTACTTGGTCACTAATCATATCTATGAAACACTGAAAAATCATGTGACATTATATTTTACATGGAGAGGAAACATTGTTACTAGTCTGCTGAATATAGGCTTGGGTCTCTTTTGTACAGATGATTTTATGTTTTTCTTGTAATACCTGCATTGACATTGCATAATAACAAATAGTGTTTTGCACTCCTGGGTCATTATTGCTAATTCCTATATTATGATTTAGAGGTATAATATTTTTAAGATTAATCGATTTAAAAAAATGTATGTTATTTATCATTACCACGACACCCATCACTTTCTCTCTCTTTCTTCCACAGAAAAAGACAAAGTGCTTGTACCCTAATTGACACTTCAGCTACAGCTATTATATTTTCAACGCTGCAGAATCTCCATGGTAAGATGGATGTCACCATCACACAGCTCACCTCAAAAGGTTTATATTTCACATATGACTGAATACATACTAATTTACTGCAATAATATATCCATTCCTTCCTGTTATAGTTATTGTTCAGTTCAAAGACAACCAACAATGACTTTAAAAGTTTGTAATGTTCAGTGTTTCAATACCTCCAAAAAGAAATGCTACAGCTCCTGCGCATGTTTACGTCTGACTTTGCAGAATTTTAAAAATTGCATTTGTCTCAAGACTTGCTCTAAGTTTTGAAAGCCAGTTGTGTTGGCGGCTGCTTCTCTGTTCAATTTTACAAGCAGAAAGACGACATGCCTAGTCTTGTCAACAAAGACTCAGTTACAAAATACTTGAAACTGTTTATGACCCTAAAGGCAGATATATAATTAGGATTCACACATTTTTTTTCTAAAATGTACTTTAGCTAGTCACTCAAATACAATACCCATCTTTCAAATTCCCAGATCACAGTGAAAAGCAGCCTCAGTAGAAAGCGCTTTACAAAAAGGGGAATTATGTAAGGGTCTTACAATAAAAATGGTAGGAGCAAACTCATACATTTACATATGCCTGGTACAAGCATATCCTGAGTATAACATAAGGAAAGCTTATTAGATATATAGAAACTAGCAAATTAGATAAGCCGTATGATCTTTTTTTCTATGTAATTGGTGCATTAATCATAAGTAATTTTATTGATTACAAATGCTACTACTCATACTTTGCAAATAGACAATGAATCCTTAAATTGACATTACAATCAAGTAAGCTCCATCTAGAGTCTACAGCAGACTGTTTCAGTCTGTCAAATTAATGGGACAACCCACTACAAGCTCAATACAGACATACAACTGACTTGCTCAAACTACATCTTACCGGCAATATTGCCCCACAATCAATCTTGTTGCTATACTGCTTCTTAGAGTTCAATAAGCCGTGATTGTCTAGTCAGATTATTGCAGTATATAGAGATACCTTTTTATTGGCATATTCGTTGAAGTAACGAAGTTTCAAGAGTTGCAACACTCTTTATCAGGTCAGAAGCAATACTGAATAAAGCAGGTAAGAAATACCATGGTAAAACAGAGCAGAGTTTCATAGTGGGACACAGACAGGAATCCTAAATTATATCTGGATAGGTCAAGTATATGAGTATATATACCAGGTTTGAGATAAGGATAGAGCAGAGTAATATAAGTGAGGGTCTGAAATATCTCCACATATTAAGGATTAGAAAAACAACAACAAAGCATGGAAAGGAATGTGGTGGGGTCACAAGAAGTTTTGATAGTATGGTAAAAATCCCCAGTCGATATTAAGTCCTGTGTCTTTAGTGTTGAAGAATGTTGATCATCTTCATTCCAAAAATGTTTTCTTCACCTGGGTGTGTTTGAAATTTCCTCTGAGTGCTTTGATTTTCAGGATTTAGATGGAGTGATTATCCTTGGTAAAATGTTGAACTAGTGTATAATAACTATTTTCATTGTGCTTCTTGATGAAAAGTCTTTGCAGATACAACTTTAGATGTATTTTTTATGGTTTCCAGATGTAACAGTCTCTTTCAAATGCAGTATGTTGTATTATGTAAACTGCATTTGAGGGTGTGAATATGACCCTCTGATGTTATAGATATTATTGTTATTTGTGGCTATGTCCGATGTGCTGGCATAGATTGCAGCTAATTTTAATGCAGCTAATTGTACTACTCTGCTGTTTCCTTATCTCAGACATGGTTTATAGACTCCCATACTTGACCTATTATAATGTATGATGCCTGTCTGTGTCCCACTCTGAATCTCTACTCTGTTTTATCATGCTCTTTATTACTTGTTTTATTCAGTACTGCTTGTGTCTTGATAAAGAGAGGTGCAACTCTTGAAAGCTTGAAAATGATTAATGTCTATCTGTCTGTCTGTCTATATACCACAACAATCATTTTGCTTTTTGTGTGCAAAAGAGTGATAGAAGCCTTCCATTGCACATAGTACATCAGTGTTCTCAATTTAATGTCTAAAAATAGTAAAATTCTACTTCCTGCTCAGGTTCCCCAGAAATAGTTATTGCACTGCCATCTGCAAAACTGGGGAGGGACATGAAAATGAGCCTACAATGAATTTTCACTCTTAAGTCCAAAAAATATTTTATTCTAGGCTCCTTTTAGACATATGCTTGCTGATGAGATCAATTTTAAGATAAAAAAAAGTACTGTCTGTGAGCTTAAAGCTGTGTAATACAGTCAGCATATGCCTAAAAGGAGCCATGTATAAAATGTGTTTTGCACTTAAGAGTTAAAATTCATTGTGGGCCTATTTGTATGTCCCTGCCCAGTGCAATAACTGTATTTCTGCGAAACCTAAACAGAAAATACATTTTTACTTATTTGTATTTATTCTGCCACATGTGAATGTTTTATGATAAAGGCCATTTTAGTTGGTTTTATTGCTCAATACACAGCTTCATCTAATATGCTTGCATTGGCATGTATACTTAGATGTAGGTTTTTAAAGTTTCTGAGCAGTACAATTGTACAGGTAACATGCTTTGGGTAACATCTCAAATGCTCAAACTTGTTTGGTTTTTGACCATTTTATACCTCTTTTGTATTGTTTATTTTGATATTTTCTAATAGTAATTTTATTATATTTATATAAAATTTTAACCATCTACAGTCATTGCACATGCTCTTGTTCCAGCATAACAAAATATAGATTTTATACCTGAGATCTCTTGAGTCTATTTGAATGACATATGAGGAAATCTCCACAACTGGTTCATGTAACATTGGATCAAAATTATTTCTACAAAGATAAGCAATATACATGTTTCAGTGATATATGCTGTATGGATTTAAGACCTTAAACATTTTGGAAAATGTATTCTTAGAGGTTTTAAATGATTAAATATTGTTTATCAGTATAAGATGTGACAAATAATAAATGTATTATTGCTTTGAAAGTAGATATATGAATATGACAGAACAGGTTACATTCTTACCATTTTTTATCATAGTAAATATAGGGCTAGATGTTTGAACACGTGTGATATGTTTAGTGAAATCCTGACATATGATCCACACTAGTAACCACATTAAATTCCCTGAATGTTGAAAAACGTAGCCCGTAACGCCCGTAACGTAGGCTGCAGACTTACAGCTATTAAATTGGCCTCGTAAAGCAACCTGCCGACAACTTGCGGATTAGGGGTGAGAAAACCCTATGGGACGTGAGAATTCGACCTGCGCGCCCGCAAGTCCTTTGTTCTTTCAAGCCCGTAACTGTTACGTTCCAATCGCTCTATTAAATTGCAACGAATTTACTGGCGTTCAAGCCCGTAACCCGCAAATAAAGCAAAAAAGCCTACGGGTGCTAGAGAGGACCCGCAAGGGGGGTAAAGTCCAATCCATAGCACTGTAAATGCAAATATACACACACTACTGTACATATAATAAAAGGGAAAGTGATGTTAGGTATTAGAATTAATAGCACAACATTCTCAGGCTCGCAAATCAGCAAAATAAAATACTTTATTTTCAGTTTAATTTCCGTGTTATATTGTTCCCGGCAATCAATATGTTAATACATATAATGGAACTCGCATGGCCTTGAATATCATATTTACAGCTTTATCAATATTGCATTATTTCTGGAATGTGGGTCCGAACATAACTCGTAATTGGAATCCGTAAGACTTTGAAATTCCACCTCCATTTTTCAGTGACGTAATTCTGAAGATCTCTGTTGCCATTGGCTCCATCTAAACTCATAACTATGGGTTTCACTAATTGATCATCCAACATTCGACAAATGGTTTACGGGTTTGCATCGCAAGCCCGTAGTGCGCGCCCTGCTTTAATTTAATAGCACTGTAACTCTGCAAAATTTCAAGCCTGCATCCATTGTGCGTCTCATGTTGCACTTATGGGCTTCAAATTTAATGTGGCTATAGATCTTACAAATTAGAAGAACGAGGAAATTCTAGATGAAATGAATGACATCCTGGTCCTGGTGTGCTAAAAACATGCTACATGATAAGCACACTGTACAAAGAATACACAATCATTGTCTCAGTCATTTTGATTTCCTGTACTTATTCGTGGTCAGTTTTAAAATCCTGAAATCATTGCCTATGTTTGGCAATACAAGATACAATGGGTATAGAAAATTGCCACCCCTTTTCAAAATTTGTTCCTTTTCAAAATGAATTAAATCACACTTGTTCCAGTTTTAATTACACACAGTAATGAACATTAGCTAAGTGAAAAGAAAATTCTAAATCATTCTGTAAATGATTTATTATTATAACGTCACATTACATATCACACAACAAATTAATGTCAAAAGCTTTAAGATCCTGTGGAGAACAGACAAGAGCACTATTAAGAAGTGGAATGTGTATGGTACCACTCAGACATTGCCTAGATTGGGCTGTCCCTCCACACTAGATTGCCAAGCAAGAGGGAATCTGATCAAGAGCCTATAAGTGTCCCTGACCTGACCTGAGAACAAAGCTGCAACAGCTCTGAAGAATTATAGAATCTCATAATAAAGAAGCAATTTCTGAAGCTGTGTTACATGAGGTCAATGAGTAAATGTTAGACTAGAAGCCTAACTCATCCATGGAGGCTGATGGGAGCTCGAGAAATAACAAAACAGACTCTGTGAATGGATAATCTAACTGGAATGGAGGACATTTGGGGGACAAACTCTACATCATCATTAGGCATGCTAAGCCTTTTAAGCCAGTGACACTGGTATTCCTTTACTTGGATCCAAAGAAAGATCTGTAGTATGTGGTATATGTGGTATAGCAGTGCCTGAACCAGTTGGGTGTATGGAGATGATGAATTCTCATTATAATATCCTAAGCATTTTACTCACTCAAATGCTCATGATAAAAACAGCTTCACAAATGGTAAAAATCTCTGGGAATGTGACCATTCTCAGGTTAGAAGTTGGGGAATGTGAACAGGATACATAATGAGAATGCTGGGAGTTTCATTATAGTTATATTATAGTCCACACACTAAAAAAGTTTTCCAACAGTATGTAATTTGAAATGTTTGGACCAGGTCAATTATTAATCAAGTTAGACACAGTACCTGAAGCTGACAGGCTGTCAGTCTGTTGACTTTAAGGGACATTGAACACATTTTTTCTTTGTTGCATCTGAAAGAGTTTTTTTTGTATTCTAGTTTGTTTTCTTTTTTCAAATAATGTTTTCAATGCAGAGAAAATATCAAAATGTATCGGGCTTGCCCTCTCCAGCCAGTGAGCAGTAACATAGATGTATCAAGTCATACTTGTTTGCCAATTGAATTTACAGCCGTATTTATGCTCTGTCCACTTTTTAATTTCAATGAAGTTTAAACAGACTTTACTAAATATATTTTTGCCCAAAATTATCATTATCTAAGACAATCACATATATAGTTGTGAGCATACGAATTGTTGCTAACGCTTGCGGGCTCGCGTAGCGAGGGCCTCAGTTGCTGGCATGGAGCGCCAAAGGCGCTCCTTGCCAGCAACTGCGACCCTCGCAAACTTTACGTCGTAATGCAAAAAACATACGAGACACGTTACCACACATTACGACCTCGCAAAAATCGGCCTCAACCCGCGGACATGAAAAAATGAAAAACACAATAAATACACACAGCACATACATATAAAGCTTACCTACAGCAAGAGAGAGCATCCAGGACCTCAAAAAATGAAGGTACACCTTAATTTAACTAAAAATAAAAGAGTTTAGACACAAAAAAATTCTCTAAGCGAGAGAAAAAATGTCCGCCGAACAAAACGAAAACGAGGTTACAGCACTCTAAACACGCAAAACACCACAAGAAACACGCAAAACACCACAAAACACCTACGGATATTCCGCAAAGACGCATACCACACATTACCCGCCATTTTAGAACAATGCGGAAGTACACAACTATGCTAACGGTTTGGTCTCGCGCACGCACACTATTACACTACACACACTCATCACGCTTACACTGCAGCTCCACACCACTAATGCTCCAGCAACATCAAAACAGATTGTCAGCTCTTCAACAGAATGCTTTCTGCATATATTACTTCAAAATAGTTAAAGTATATTAATTTATTAATGTATTATTATACACCAAACAGCATTAGCTCACTTACAATTTCATTGCCGTCATTTTTTGACAGGCAATTCGCTAGTTCTAAATATTTAAACAGATTTCCCATGTCTTTTTCAATCCTCTTCAAATGGGTGCAGACTACATCTGATCCCTTAAAACGTAAAAATATTTTATTTTAAAAAGTTGCTTTTGATATTTTATTTCCTTTGGTGTATTGTTCTTTTTAACTTTTTGTATAGTAGTTTTTAACATCTCATACAAGACTTTCCCAATCGACAATCATTCATTTATTCACAGCAAATCATCTTGTTCACGCATGACAGAATGTAGACTTTATAATGGAGTTACCTTGAGTCCATTTCAATGGCGTATGCGGATCTCACCAGCAGCGGTTCATTCAACATTGTATCAATATCATTCCTACAAAGATAAGTAATATATTTTCTTCAGTATTGCAAAATGTATATATTTTAGGGCTAATATATTTTGAACAATGTATTTTAGGATATTTAGTATTTTTCATATGACAAATAATAAACTTATTGTTTCAAAGGTGGAAATATGCATATGGTATATTAGTTTAATTTCTAACCATATTTAACAAAATGTTAAAAATATGGCAAGTTTTTTGAAGGCATGTAATATGTTAAGAGAAATGTATACCTCCTGTAAATGAGAGATCATTACTAATAATTTCTATTTACCACCTTAGACTCTGAGTTGATTTCCCAAAATGTATAAAACAAAAGACTAGGCATGCTTGGGCTCTAAAGTAATAATCTCTCATAAACAAAGAAACAACTTTTTGTTTGTGGGTATATTAGAATCGCTTTTTAATGTAGGAAAATTATATTTTTAGTAACATTCAATTAGTAAAGTACTTGTAATTACATATCGTTTTAAGTTATGAATATATGGAAGCTCCTCTGTGTCCCTTTAATGTTAGTTTAATAAAATAGGCAATATTATATTGTTTTGAAAAAAATCTTGTAAGACTCTTTATATTCTTCACTTTTACATGTTGAAAGAAGAAAGCAGTGTCTGCTTACTTACTCCCTCTCTCTCTAACTTAATATAAAGTGTTTTATACCAGCAGTGTTTTGAATCACATCTTAAAATATCTGATACATCAGGCCTACAAAAAATAAATTATAGGCATGTTTTAGTATAACTATAAAATATTGTGGATTTTATATACAGTGCCTTGCCTAGTCACTTTTCCATACTTTTAGTGTAACTACCTGGAATTAAAATGTAATTGTATGTCTCAATATCCAATCATTTTGAACAGGAAAAAAATATCAAGATATTTTTCAACCTTATTTACAAAACAAAACTGAAGTCTTTATTGGTTAACAGCCCTATTAAATTGCAATTCGGCCAATTGAATAGGGCTCTATTCAAGCACACAGCATATTTTTTTTACAGAAGTTTTTAGTTAGTGAAGTTAGTGACGATCTTGCTTTTGGCTAGAAGTTCATTAACTAAAAACTTCTGTAAAAAAATATGCTGTGTGCTTATATAGAGCACTATTCAATTGGCCGAATCGCAATTTAATAAGGCTATATGTATGTATCCCTCTTAACCCTGAATCAACCTGTTTCTGAAAGTCCTCATAGTATACTTGAGAGCATATCTAAACAAGCATCATGAAGACATAGAAGTTATCATGACATACGTATTACAATTTTAAATGACCATTGCAAAAATGTGAATGGTTACATATTTATACATAAACATTTATTACTAACCTCTCATGGTAAGGGATAATGTCTCTGTATGCATATTTGTATAAAATTAGCGTCTCTAAAAGAGATCCAACTAAAGATCTGCAGTATGTGGTTTATAGCAGTGTCTGAACCAGTTGGGTGTATGAATTCTCACTTATGTTTTCTTTTGATGAGCTTTTCTGAAAACATGCTTGGGTTAAGAACCTCACTGAATGTGATCATTCTCAGGTTGGGTGTGGGGGAAGGTGAACACACTAAATAAAATATACGTTAAGCCTGATGCATGGAGTGAAATAATAATGTGAGTTTTTTTCTAATTTGCAAGTATAATCACATATAATAGTTGTCGTTGTTACGAATGTTGGTCACGCAATGATAAATTGAATGGGCTTGCGTATGCTCAATGAGCGACTTTGCTGCCCATTGCGGGGCCCGCAATGAGAGCTGAAAGTGCTCATCGCGAAGCCCATAAGTCCCGAAAGGTACAGGGGGCCTCAGGAGGTGCATGCGCAAATAGCCCATAAGGCCCATAAGGCCCAAAATCAACGCAAAGGTCGTAAGGCCCAACCCCCTCCTTATCCACTCAGCCCCCCCTCCGGATCCACTCAGGCTTACCGGTATATGCTCTTCTTTTTCAGTTCATCCCGTCTCCCTGCTCCTGCGCGTCCTTCTGTAAAGGCAGGGAAGCCTGCATGGTGACGTCACCATTCCAACTTCCCTGCCTCTGCAGAAGGACGCACAGGAGCAGGGAGACGGGATGAACTGAAAAAGAAGAGTATATACCGGTAAGCCTGAGTGGGTGAGGGGATCCGAAGGGGGGCCTGATGGGATCCAGAGGGGGGATTAGGGGATTCGGAAGGGGGGACTGAGGGGGTCCTGGAGAGGTAGTTGGGGTAGGGAGAGACAGGGGAGGGAGAGAGACAAGGGAGCGAGAGAGGGGGCAGAGAGAGACCAGGGAGGAAGAGAGGGGGCAAAGAGAGACAGGGAAGGGCGAGAGGGGGCAAAGAGAGAAAGGGGAGGGAGAGAGTGGGCAAACAGAGAAAGGGGAGGGAGAGAGTGGGCAAACAGAGAAAGGGGTGGGAGAGGGGGGAAGAGACACAGGGGAGGGAGAGGGGGAAAGAAACACAGGAGAGGGAGAGAGGGGGCAAAGACAGAGAGAAAGGAGGGAGAGAGGGGGCAAAGAGAGTCAGGGGAGGGAGAGAGGGGGCAAAGAGAGACAGGGGAGGGAGAGAGAAGGTGAAAAGAGACAGGAGAGAGAGGGGGAAGAGATTCAGGGGAGGGAGAGGGGGAAAAGAGACAAAGATAAATCATTTCAGAACTTTTTCCACCTTTAATGTGACCTATAAACTGTACAACTCAAATGAAAAACAAATTGAAATCGTTTAGGTGGAGGGAAGAAAAAAAAAAAAGAAAAATAATGTGGTTGCATAAGTCTGCACACCCTCTTATAAGTGGGGATGTAGCTGTGTTCAGAATTAAGCAATCACATTCCAAATCGTGTTAAATAGGATTCAGCATACCCCTGCCATCATTTAAAGTGCCTCTGATTAACCCCAAATAAAGTTCAGGTCTTTCCTCAAATGTTCTTAGTCGCATCCCACAGCAAAAGCCATGGTCCACAGAGAGCTTCCAAAGCATCAGAGGGATCTCATTGTTAAAAGGTATCAGTCAGGAGAAGGGTACAAAAGAATTTCCAAGGCATTAGATATACCATGGAACACAGTGAAGACATCATCAAGTGGAGAAAATATGGCACAACAGTGACATTACCAAGAACTGGAGCTCCCTCCAAAATTGATAAAAAGACGAGAAGAAAACTGGTCTGGGAGGCTAGCAAGAGGCCTACACAACATTAAAGGAGCTGCAGGAATATCTGGCAAGTACTGGCTGTGTGGTACATGTGACAACAATCTCCCGTATTCTTCATATGTCTGGGCTATGGGGTAGAGTGGCAAGACGAAAGCCATTTCTTACGAAGAAAAACATCCAAGCCAGGCTACATCTGAAGTCTCCCAAAAGCATGTGGGAAAAGGTGTTATGGTCTGATGAAACCAAAGTTGAACTTTTTGGCCATAATTCCAAAAGATATGTTTGGCGCAAAAACAACACTGCACATCACCAAAAGAACACCATACCCACAGTAAAGCATGGTGGTGGCAGCATCATGCTTTGGGCGTTTTTTCTTCAGCTGGAACTGGGGCCTTAGTTAAGACAGAGGGAATCATGAACAGTTCCAAATACCAGTCAATATTGGCACAAAACCTTCAGGCTTCTGCTAAAAAGCTGAACATGAAGAGGAACTTCATCTTTCAGCATGACAACGACCCAAAGCATACATCCAAATCAACAAAGGAATGGCTTCACCAGAAGAAGATTAAAGTTTTGTAATGGCCCAGCCAGAGCCCAGACCTTAATCTGATTGAAAATCTGTTGGGTTATCTGAAGAGGGCTGTGCACAGGAGATGCCCTCGCAATCTGACAGATTTGGAGTGTTTTTGCAAAGAAGAGTGGGCAAATCTTGCCAAGTCAAAATGTGCCATACTGATAGACTCATACCCAAAAAGACTGAGTGCTGTAATAAAATCAAAAGGTGCTTCAACTAAGTATTAATTTACAGGTGTGCATACTTATGCAACAATATTATTTTATTTTTATATTTTTTCTTCCCTCTACCTAAAAGATTTCAGTTTGTTTTTCAATTGAGTTGTTCAGTTTATAGGTCACATTTATAGGTGGAAAAAGTTCTGAAATGATTTATCTTTGTCTCATTTTTTTACAGCACAGAAACCTGACATTTGAACAGGGGTGTGTAGACTTTTTATATACACTGTATATTCTATGTAGCAATATTATCTTAAATATTCTCTTATAGTGTATAATTTGAAATCTTTGGACCAGGTAAGCCACAAAGCAAGTTAGGGACAGTGTCTGATGACTTAAAATGACATTGAACACATTTTGTTCTTTGTTCCATCTGAAAGAGAGTATGTGCACCCCTGTGTGTTTTTATTTTTCAAATTATGCTTTCAAAGCAAGTCATACTTGTTTGCCAATTAAATTTACAGCCGCACATATGTTCTGTCCACTTTTCAATTTCAGTGAAGTTTCAACATGCTTTACTTAATATTTTTTTTTACTGAAAATTTTCAATATCTAAGTTAATTCTAAAAATGTCATCACCTTTCCCACAAGTTTTTCAAACTTCTACCTGATGGTGCAGAGCAGTGTTTATTGGTGATCGTTGGAGACTTCAGTGTCCCTTTAAGCATAAATATATTTTACATTAAAATGTTGCTTTAAAATTTCTTCACAGGGTGTGTTGTTACTTACTGGCTATTTTCATCCATTTTAATAGTTATGGAAGGTAATTTCTCAGAAAAGCCTCTGATACCTAAAATAATAGAAAATATTTTAAATGCACTGTAACATTAGAAATCATAGTGGGTTATCATAACATATTCCCTAATTCAAAATGTAAGCAAAAGATTAAACCACATTTATAAATGAAAAAGATCCAATAGGCTAAAAGTGGATTTGATGTACCATTTTTGAATCTTTCCTTTTAAAGTTGCTCCAGCCTCAGCACAAGTTCAGCAGCAGCAGTTGTAGCATGGAGCTGCTAGATAGCGCTGCTGAAATTGTGTACAGTTTGCAAGGTTGCCAAAATCATATACAATTTTCAAGCTGAAGCCTTTACCCTTACCCTAACCCTTAACCTAATCCTAACCCCCTAACCCTTATGCTAACTCTAACCCTAAAGCTATGATATCGGCAGCAAAATTCGGCAGCACCATCTTGCGGATGGTCACCTCCACTGCAGCTGCCAGGGCTGGCACAACTATAAAAGGAAAGGACCCCATTTTTTTAACCACTGCATTCAAAATCCAGTATAACATTTTACAAGGTAATTATTTATAGAAACAACTATTTTAAATGCAAACCGATTTATTAAAATAGCTATTAACATGTGTAATGAGGAGCAGCTCCACCACCAATTGAATTCAACATCAGAGCATAAATAAATACAGTACAGGCGCTCCAGAGATATGTATCAAAATAGATAAAAATAGTTACAAGACTGAGAAAAAAGCTTGTAAAATGTATCTTCCATACGTTTTGTTGGGTAAAACCAATGGGCCAATGCTCCAATTCAATATGGCCAATATAAATAATCTTAAGTACTAAACAAATGAAAGAAAATTACTACAATAGTGTAGTATAATAAATATATTTATTTCCCAAATAAACCAATAAAATTACATTAAAAATATCCAATGTGTTTTATCTAGCACAGTATTCCTATACATAAATTATTTTTTTTATCATAATTATAACATGCTAATTGAAAACAAACTAATTGAAAATATATAGCCACATTAAATTTCAAAGCCAGTATGTGCAACGTAAGACCCGCATAGGCTGCAGGCTTGAAATTTTGGCAAGTTATGGAGCTATTAAATCAGAGCAGGGAGCGAGCTACGGGCTTGCGACTCAAACCCGTAAACCATTTGTCGAACGTTGGATGCACGGCCGTGTATGTGATCAATTATTTAAACCTGTAGTTACAGGTTTAGATGGAGCCAATGGCAACAGAGATTGTCAGAATTACGTCATTGAAAAATGGAGGTGGGATTTCAAAGTCTTACGGGTTTCAATTACGAGTTACGTTCAGACCTACATTCCAGACATAATGCAATATTGATGAAGCCATAATTATGATATTCTATTACATGCGAGTTCCATTATATGTATTAACACATTGATTGCTGGGATCGATTTAACACGGAAATTAAACTGAAAATAAAGTATTTTATTTTGCCGATTTGCAAGCTTGAGAATGTTGTGCTATCATTTCTTATACCTAACATCACTTTCTCTTTTATTATATGTACAGTAGTGTGTGTATATTTGCATTCACAGTGCTATGGATTGGACTTTTGGACCCTTGCGTGTCGTCTCTGGCACACGTAGGCTTCTTGGCTCCATTTGCGGGTTCTGGACTTGAACACCTGTATTTTTGATGCAATTTTTTGCGATTGGAATGTAACAGTTACAGGCTTGAAAGAACAAAGGATTTGTGGGCTCGCAAGTCGAATTCTCACATCCTGTAGGGTTTTCTCACCCCTGACCCGCAAGATGTCGGCGGGTTGCTTTACGAGGCCAATTTAATAGCCTCAAGTCTTGCAGCCAACGTTACAAATTTAATGTGGCTAAAAGTACCAAGGGCATAGGAAACAGGGGGGTGGGAGGGGGGGAGAAGGAAAAGGGGGACATATCCCCCCACATTTTATTCAACCTCTCACTTCCCAGCAGTGCCCCCCTCACCTTTTGTCCCTTTAGATGTTGAATTCCCCCGAAACCCGGGTCTCACGACTATATTGCGATATCTCGTGAGAACCGGCAATAAGATGAATCCAGCAGCTAAAGGGACAAGAGGTGAGAGGGAGACTACTGGGGAGTGATAGGACCACTAGGGATAAGCTCCCTATCACTCTATAATGTATAATATTAAATGAATATATATCTAACAAACAAACCCATCCAACATATATATATATATATATATATATATATATATATATATATATATACACGTTTAATATAATATGTATTATATATCAATCTATATCTATCTATATATCTATATCTATACATATATATATACATCTATTGTATATAAATTATATATATATTGTGATCGTTTGCTCCTTGGAAGTGATGACAAGCAAGTGGAGTGTGAGTTCTTGTCAGAAGTGAAGGTGTTAACACTTCTGAAAGAACTCCTAATTAGAGCAACTCCCCTTTAAAAGACTGGAAAGCAGGCATGGAAAGGGGGAGGAGGGGCTGACTAGGCCCTAGGCAGCTGTGCTGCTGAGAGGAACAAGCACAGAGTGGAAGGTGATCTGGTGTGGAAATACAGTGAAGTTGTGAACTACCCTGTAAAGGATCGCCAAGTGACTGTACTGGGAGAACGGGGACTACAGCAAGTTGTATGAGCTGGAAGATTGACTTCAGACTCAGGAGGAGAAGTCACTAGGAAGCCAAGTAAGTGAAGGGAATAAGTGAGGATTCCCAGGCAGAGTTTTGCCTTAAAGGCCTAGGCACGGTTGTTGCTGAAATATTATGCCCCAGGGAAGAAGTGAAGTTAAAGAGAAGTGAATACAAGTGAGTTTGTGTATGCAAGGGTCCCTGGGGTGAAGCATACGGGAGAGACGGGCGGGCCCTATGCTTCACCCGCAACCGTGTCCCAAAGAGGAGCGCCATGTCCGAGAGCGGAGCGCCGTGTCCGAGAGCGGAGCGCCGTGTCCGAGAGCGGAGCGCCGTGTCCGAGAGAGGAGCGCTGTGTCCCACAGAGCGAGGAGCTAGAGAGGAGAGCTGTGTCCCACAGAGCGGAGCTGTGACCCAGAGTGGAGCGGGGTCCCAGAGGTTGCTGAAGAGGGCGACCTAATCTCGCTGGGACCCTCACCTGTAAAGAGACTGTTTATTTCCTGGCCACAAGGTGGCACTACCCAAGTTAAAGGACTGTTTTCAAGCTGACCACCAGGTGGCAGACTACCCAAGATAAAGGACTGTCTACAACCTGGCCACAAGGTGGCATTCTCCCACCTCGCAGAGAAGTTATTGTTTTTTTTAAGCAGAGCTACGGCTACCGCTGTTATTTCTTTCCTGTAAAAAAACCAATTTGCTGCACTTCCAAGCCGTATCAGCCCTCATTTCCAGAAACCACCGCTATACGCGGCCATCCTGATCACAATATATATATATATATATACATATATATATATATATATATATATACACACACACAGTATATATATATATACACAGTGTATATATATATATATATATATATATATACACACACACAGACACACATATATA
Organism: Discoglossus pictus; assembly: GCA_027410445.1. Lineage (NCBI taxonomy): Eukaryota > Metazoa > Chordata > Amphibia > Anura > Alytidae > Discoglossus > Discoglossus pictus. The sequence goes on from CM050166.1 coordinate 237,359,005, forward strand.
TTTACATACTCACACACACATATATTTTATATATATATATATATATATATATATATATATATATACAGGCACACATGTACACGCACATATATATCCAGACACACACACACATATATATATATATATATATATATATATATATATATATATATATATATATATATAATGTTCTCTGGTCCCTCTCTCGCCCCGCCTCTTTCGTGGGTGGGGCCCTCTGCAGCTTTATAAGCACTTCCTGTTTGCACCTCAGCTCATTTGGCTGTGTCATGCAGGGTACTGCTGCTCCTGTCTGCTGCTCCGTTAGTTTTTTGGCCTTTTCAGATATCTCACTTGAGCTGTTTGCACCTATGCTCATTCTGACTCTACGTTCTGCATTTTGCTTCCCAGCTCTGTCATTTACCTATGCCTGTTCATTGTTTATTTGCTTCTCTCCACCATTTTCAGCTCTTTAATTTCACTTGCCTTCGCTAGGCTTCATTATACTCGCAAGCCCCACATCAGCCTTCGATAGGCACCACCACACCACTCCTTCTCTTACATCCTACACTAGCCCTATCGTCTATTGCTGCTAATGTCTTCTCATGTATCGCCTAATATGTTTTCCCTCCAGTAGCATCCTCCACAGTCGCTGCTGATCCTGGGGTTAGCAGCAGTTTGTCACTTCTCTCTTAGACCCACCTTCAGCTCACTAGCAACCTCATCCACGATCGCTGCTGTTCCCGGACGTATCAACAGTCCTTGCTTTTGTGCAAGGACTCATCTGGCCCTCTGAGCAGGCCGGATGTCCGGTAGCAACTGGCATTTCTCGGCTTCCCCTCACCACGTTATTCCATTTGTCTGATAGGGCATTCCATAGCCGGAGGGCCATGGTTCTTATCACTACCCTCCCACAAATACCAGATAACATTCTTTACCTGGCCATATATATATATATATATATATATATATCATATATATAGTTTACGTAATTGCGAGTTTGTAAGTAACGCTTGCAAAGCTATAGGCTTGCGCTTTCATGTAGCGCATGCCACGGCCTGCAATGAGGCCTGTAAAGTAGAGGGGGGAGAGGCTTATAATGAGTTTGTAAGTAATGCTAGCAAAGCTAAGGGGTTGCGCATGTGCATAGCGCATGCCGTGGTGTGCAATGAAGCCCATAAAATATAGGGGGAGAGGCTCGCAATGAACGCCCCTATTGCGAGGCCCGCGATGAGCGCAGAAAGCACTCATCAGGGGGCTTGCAAGTTAGAGGGGGTAGAGGCTTGCAATGAGCGACGAAGGCGCTTATCGCACAGCTCGCAAGTTGGAGGGAGGGAGAGGATCAAAACGGCTTCTGAGTTATAGGCTTGAAAAAAAAATGGTGATGGTTAAACCCTTTTTCGAGCCTCACAGGTTTAACCGTCGCCATTTTTTTTCAAGTCGGTAACTTGGAAGCCGGTCAGAGGCTCCCAAAAGACGCCAGTTCAATAGCAATTTAGCTTGCAACCTCACTTGTGGGTGCAGGGGGAGAGGCAGGGAGCCCGTAAGTGAGGTTGCAAGCTAATTTGCTATTCAATTGGCGTATTTTGGTGACCTCCAAACTGCTTCCGAGTTACAGGCTTAAAAAAAATGGCGACTGTTTAACCCGTACCTTTTTTGAAGGCCATGACTTGGAATCACTTTGTGGGCTTGGGGAAATTGATCAATTTTTCCAAGTCCACAAATGTTTTTAAACCAGTAAATGGCAAAAGGAGCACAGTAAAGGAAGGGGGGGGGGGGGCAGTAGGGAAAGAGACACAGGGGAGGGAGTGGGGGGGAAAGAGACACAGAGGAGGGAGAGCAGTACAAATAGACACAGGGGAGGGAGAGGGGGGAAAGTGACACAGGGGAGGGAGGGGAGGAGGAAGAGAAAGAGGGGAGGGAGAGGGATGGAAGAGACACATGGGAGGGAGGGAAGAGACACAGGGGAGGGAGAGAGGGGGAAAGAGACACAGGGGAGGGAGAGGGGAGGAAGAGACAAACAACAGATAGTACATAAACAGACAGAAAACACAATGTATAACACTATATCATGCTGGCAAGTCGCTAGTTTATGCTATAGTTTGCCACACAATATGAGGCTCTCCCTCCCTCTAACTTGCTGGCCCTACCTTCAGTGCTCATTGTGAACCTTTCCACCCCTCTACTTTATGGTCCTTGCGTTGAGAGCCTTCAGCGCTCATTGCAAGACTCTCCTCCCCCCCCCCCCCCACTTTACAAGAGCTCATTGTGGGCCTCTCCCTCTCTCCACTATGGGCCTTGCAATGAGTGCCTGTGGCGCTCATTGCGAGCCTCTCCCCCCTTTACTTTACGTGCCTCGCTATGAGCGCCTTTGGTGCTCATTGCCGGCTCCGCGATGAGCAGCTTCGCTGCTCATTGCAGGCCGCAGCATGCGCGCATGCGCAAGCCCTTAGCTTTGCGAGCGTTACAGACAAACGCTCTCACCCCTGTCTTTTCCCCTCTCCCTCCCCTGTGTCTCTTTCCCACTCTCTCACTCTCCTGTCTCTTTGCCCCCCTCTCCCACCTGTGTCTCTTTTCCCCCTCTCCCTTCCTTTCGTCATTTTTCTCTCTCTTCCTCCCCTGTGTCTATTTCCCCCCCTCTCCCTCCCCTGTTTTTCTTTCATTCCCTCTCCCTCCCTGTGTCTCTGCCCTGCTCTCCCTCCCCTGTGTCTCATTCTTCCTCTCTCACCCCTTTGTCTCTTTCCCTCACACTCCCTCCCCGGTGTCTCTCTCCTCACTTCCCCACCTCTCCATCCCCTGTGTCTTTCTCCCCCCTCCGCCTTCCCTGTGTTCCTTTTGCCATTTCCGGTTGTTAAAACATTTGCGGGTTTGGGGAAATTGATCAGCCTTGAAAATAGCTTACGTTTTTAACGGCCACCATTTTTTTTCAATTTCGTAACTCGGAAGCCGCTGGGAGGCCGCCAAAAGATGCCAATTGAATAGCAAATTAGTTTTCAACCTCACTTATGGACTCCCTGCCTCAGGGGGAGGCAGGTAGCCCAAACGTGAGGTTGCAAGCTAATTTCCTATTCAATTGGCGTCTTTTGGCGGCCTCCCAACAGCTTCCAACTTACGGGCTTGAAAAAAAAAATGTTGGCGGTTAGATCTGAGTTACGGTTTGAAAATAAAATTGTCTGCCCGTCACTCAGAAGCCGGTCAGAGGCAGCGAAAAGACGCAAATTGAATATCAAACTCACTTACTCCCTGCACCCATTGCGGCCCTCGCTGTGTCCTCCTTCGGTGTTCATTGTGAACCTTTTCCACCCTCCACCTTGCGGGCCACGCAATGAGCGCCATCAGCTTCGCCGCTCATTGCAGGCCTCGGCAAACCCTCAACTTCAGGCCTCGCCATGAGCGCCTTTGGTGCTTATTGCGCATGTGCAAGCCCGTAATTTGTGAGCATTACCAACAAATTGCAACTACGACAACTATATATGATATATATATATATATATATATATATATATATATATATATATATATATATATATATGTATATATATTTTTTTTTTTTTTTCGTGTATATACTCTATCCCCACCCCAGATTTATTTTGGTTCCTACACCCTACATAGTACCCATTCTATTTTATTACCATTTCTTAACTCGGCAGCACAGGAGATAATAACTGAGCAGTTTGGAACTCCTTGAGCACAATTCAATTGCAAGCCTGCATTTCGCGGGATACAGGCCATTGCCCTCATTCAATTGCGATTTGGCCAATTGAATAGTGCTCTAAATAAGCACATAATATATTTTTTTTAAAGAAGTTTTTAGTTAGTGAAAACCTTGCTTTTGGATAGATGTTTACTAACTAAAAACGTCTTTAAAAAAATATGTTATGTGCTTATTTAGACCCCTATTCAATTGACCAAATTGCAATTGAATGAGGGCCCATATGTTTAGGGGCATGCTGCAGGCTCCCGTTTGTCTCTGATTCCAGTTCTATTCAATTTAACAAGCCCGCAAGTTAAGGGCCGAAGCCGTAAACCATGCACTTGTGCGTAGCAGTTCAGGACGGGAACATGATCAATTAAGCAAGGCCGTAACCACCCATTTCGAAACAGCCAATAGAAAATGAGGCCGCCATCATTACGGCAGTAAAACATGGAGGTTACATGTCAATCAATTAGGTTTGGGGGTCCAATATGCGATTGGACTCGCAAATCCTCAAAATACAAAATAATAAAAATGATATGTATTAACTCATTGATTCACGAGACGATATAACCCCGAAATGACACATAAAAACATAGGATTTTTTATTGCCGAGCTTGAGACTGTTGTGCAATTATTTCCTATGTCTATCATCGCTTTCCCCGTCATTTACAGTGCAGTATTGATTTTTTATTTGCATACTCTAGAACTCGTAGGATTTTCTCCTACTTTTGCCATTTACGGGTGTGAAAACATTTTGCAGGCTTGGGGAATTGAAGCAATTGAATAGCGATTTGTGATTTTTAGCTATAGTAACTCTTGGGGACGGGAACGATCAAAGGCTTTGGTAGGCTGTAAGTTCTAAGGCCGTAACCCGTAAACCACTTGGAGCCCGCAAAAAGACGCCAGTTGAACAGCAAATTAACTTACGGCCTCACTTACGGGCTCCAGTAACTTACGATTGCTCAATTGAATTGGGCTCCTTGTTTATATGATGGTAAACTGTCAAATTAAAAGATGTCTACCACTACCTGAGCTATTAAAATATACTTTTATTTCTGCGTTCCTACACATAAATTGTACTTTCATGAAAAAGTTCACTTAGAGATATTCAATTGTGCATGTAAAGGTTAAAGCCGATGCTCTTTATTATTTTCAGAAGTCTGTGTTACAAGAGCAGGTAATGTGAGCGGCCGAAGAACATTGAAAAGTGAATTGAATTGCTGTAGTTAAGAATTGCCTCTGTTTTTTTAACTCACTCTTGATGCTTTGAGGCAATCAGGTTTCACTGAGAGAAATGGTAAACATTTCATTTGACAGCACTCTGTCTAGATATTTTGAGCCAATCAGGTTTCTAAGGGTTAATGAAGGAAATGCAATTATTTGTTATGACAGTGCCCTGTGTCTTAAAACATAGAAGAGCAAATAGCTAAATAAGTTTCAAAAGTGATGTATTATATAAATATATATTCCATACAAACCACAACATAACTTAAGTGCTGAAAAATACATAATTTCAGTCTAAGTGAAAATCTGTACAAGAGCTGCCTGCATATTTTTTAGCTTTATCATCCTTAATGACATTAAAACTCGAGAAACCTGCAAGGGGACTTTTGTACCCTGAGGAATACTCACTATTATGAACACCTTCTCACTCGGGAGGTTACACACCTACAGCCTTATTAAATTGCAATTCAGTAAATTTAAAAGGGCTTTATTAAAGCACACAGCATATTTTTTTACCAAAAGTTTTTAGTTAGTGAACTCCTATCCAAAAGCAAGGTTTTCACTAACTAAAAACTTCTATAAATAAAATATGCTATGTGCTTAAATAAAGCCCTTTTAAATTTACCAAATCGCAATTTAATAAGGCTGCTAGGGCCTTATTCAAATACGATTTGGCCAATTGAATAGGGCTCTATATAAGCACATAGGGCCTCATTCTATTAGCGGCCGTAAATCGGCCGTAAGGCTGCGATTCCTTGCGAGGGTTCAGTTAACTCGCGATTCTATTATACGGCCCCGCAAGGATCTCCTCTTACGGCCGGCCGCATATCTTGGAACCGGCCGTAATCTCAGAAATATAAAAACTCAAAAATAAATTCAAGCCTGCACTGTACAGCTCTGTAAATGCTAGGGATCATATTGGGGGACATGAGGATTAAAAGTAACCCACTCTCAAGCTTGCACATCTGCCCAAACCCGAGTTCAAATTAACTGTTTATTTTCCGGCTGCGGCTTTTTACATGGATATTTTACGGATATTAAAAATAAAATATTTTACGGATTTGAGTATAGGGTAATTATGTGCTATTTTTTCTAACACCGAATATCACTTTATAGTCTCCTCAAAGTGCAGGATGGCTTTATTTGAGCTATTTTATGTGCTTAATTGGTGCTAGCGAGACCTCTTTCCTGCAAGTAAGCTGCGGCTCGCTTTTAGCCTTGCAGACAGGGTTCCCGGAGCAATTGAATTGCAAATAGGAATTTCTTACGGCCGAAACTCTTGCGGCCGTTTTAGATCAAAGGCTTTCCTCGGCCGCAAGAGATAGCAAGGCACCGGGCGCAAGCCTGCCGGAGCCCCCGGCCGTAAGGGAATAGAAAAGCAGAATAGCTTGCGGCCGGTCCTTGCGGCCCCGCAACGGCTGCGGCCGCTAATAGAATGAGGCCCATAGCATATATTTTTTAATGAAGTTCTTAGTGAACTCCTATCCAAAAGCAAGGTTTTCACTAACTAAAAACTTCTATAAATAAAATATGCTGTGTGCTTAAATAAAGCCCTTTTAAATTTACTGAATCGCAATTTAATAAGGCTGCTAGGGCCTTATTCAAATACGATTTGGCCAATTGAATAGGGCTCTATATAAGCACATAGCATATTTTTTTTAATGAAGTTTTTAGTTAGTGAACTTCTATCCAAAAGCAAAGTCTTCACTAACTAAAAACTTCTTTAAAAAAATATGCTATGTGCTTATTTAGAGCCCTATTCAATTGGCCAAATTGCAATTGAATGAGGCCCATGGTCTGCACTAGCCACTGCAGGGAAATAACACTGTTATCAAACTACAGGAAAAGACTTGTATCAGGACAGACAACCTGGATAAATCCATTACCACTCTCTGGGAAGAATCAGCGCTTCTGAAGTCGAAAACACTAAACTTCAAATAAACATTTTAGCCACATGGCTTCCTTTTTCTGCTTGATACTGGTTTTATTTTTAACTAGTTATATTTTAACAAATGAAATCTAATTTGTAGAACTGCCATTGCTCTCTTATTCTGAAAGAAAGACAGCAGTTCTTTAATGGCTACTAATACTTACAAAGTCGCTGGAGATAGCAGGACGTAGTAAATAATATTTTTAAATTGTCATAAGATATTTCAAAACCAGTATGTACTTACAGTGCAGCTTAATCCAGTTTAGTGATGGTAGACAGTCCTTTGTCAAAAATGATTTCTGCTGCCTTAGTACTTTGTATTTTTTAGTAGTTTATATTTGTTATTTAGAAAATAAGTGTTGCTGTATGCAATACCTTTAATTTAAATATCGTTATAGATTGGTTAAAGAAGCATTACATGATAAAACCAGCTATTCTGGAGTCTGTGAATAGGAATTAAACAGGTGGGAGTGTCAGGAAACAGCTCAGCTGCCAAAAGCTTTGATGTCGAAGCTTGAAGAAAATTAAACAATGAAACTTACTTGATTTGCCTTCTGTTCCTTATACAAAAGTCCAAGGGTTGCCTTTTATCAGTAGCACACCCATGGGTTTATTAAGAAATCATTGCCCAATTTGGCTGGCAGAGACTGTTGTGTGTTTTGTAGATATATATACATGACAATTTTGTTTCTGACGAAATATGGTTGGGGAGTGTTTAGTGACCCTTGAATTAAATGGCTAATGTCTAAAAGTAAACAAATATGTTATATAAGGTGGGAGGATACTGCTTAATGCGGTACTGAAATTACCATGGGCCTTATTCAAATGCGATTTGGCCAATTGAATAGGGCTCTATACAAGCACATAGCATATTTGTTTACAGATGTTTTCAGTTAGTGAACTTCTTTCCAAAAGCAAGGTCTTCACTAACTAAAAACTTCTTTAAAAAAATATGCTATGTGCTTATTTAGAGCCCTATTCAATTGGCCAAATTGCAATTGAATGAGGCCCATGGTCTGCACTAGCCACTGCAGGGAAATAACACTGTTATCAAACTACAGGAAAAGACTTGTATCAGGACAGACAACCTGGATAAATCCATTACCACTCTCTGGGAAGAATCAGCGCTTCTGAAGTCGAAAACACTAAACTTCAAATAAACATTTTAGCCACATGGCTTCCTTTTTCTGCTTGATACTGGTTTTATTTTTAACTAGTTATTTTTTAACAAATGAAATCTAATTTGTAGAACTGCCATTGCTCTCTTATTCTGAAAGAAAGACAGCAGTTCTTTAATGGCTACTAATACTTACAAAGTCGCTGGAGATAGCAGGACGTAGTAAATAATATTTTTAAATTGTCATAAGATATTTCAAAAGCAGTATGTACTTACAGTGCAGCTTAATCCAGTTTAGTGATGGTAGACAGTCCTTTGTCAAAAATGATTTCTGCTGCCTTAGGCCCTCATTCAATTGCTATTTGGCCAATTGAATAAGGCTCTAAATGAGCACATAGCATATTTTTTTACAGAAGTTTTTAGTTAGTGAAGACCTTGCTCTTGGATAGATGCTTAATAACTAAAAACGTCTGTAAAAAAAATATGCTATGTGCTTATTTGGAGCCCTATTCAATTGGCCAAATCGCAATTGAATGAGGGCCTAAGTACTTTGTATTTTTTAGTAGTTTATATTTGTTATTTAGAAAATAAGTGTTGCTGTATGCAATACCTTTAATTTAAATATCGTTATAGATTGGACTGGAGTCTGTGAATAGGAATTAAACAGGTGGGAGTGTCAGGAAACAGCTCAGCTGCCAAAAGCTTTGATGTCGAAGCTTGAAGAAAATTAAACAATGAAACTTACTTGATTTGCCTTCTGTTCCTTATACAAAAGTCCAAGGGTTGCCTTTTATCAGTAGCACACCCATGGGTTTATTGAGAAATCATTGCCCAATTTGGCTGGCAGAGACTGTTGTGTGTTTTGTAGATATATATACATGACAATTTTGTTTCTGACGAAATATGGTTGGGGAGTGTTTAGTGACCCTTGAATTAAATGGCTAATGTCTAAAAGTAAACAAATATGTTATATAAGGTGGGAGGATACTGCTTAATGCGGTACTGAAATTACCATGGGCCTTATTCAAATGCGATTTGGCCAATTGAATAGGGCTCTATACAAGCACATAGCATATTTGTTTACAGATGTTTTTAGTTAGTGAACTTCTTTCCAAAAGCAAGGTCTTAACTAACTAAAAACATCTGTAAAAAAAAAAAAATGCAATGTGCATATATAGGGCCCTATTCAATTGGCCAAATCTTATTTGAATGAGGCCCCATATGTGATAGAGTAGTTTATCTTTTTTTAGATTAATCAAGAATTTACTTAGTTATTGTATTGATTATCGCCTTAATAGACCCTGAAGGCCTCCATAAGAAACTTGATAGATTATATGGTTCAGGATGTAACTATCACACTGATTCTAGTTAATCTTTATTGATGTCTATGCTCATCAGTTACTGTGAAAGAATTTGGTGTAGTGGACCTCAATTATAGTTTCTAATCCCCCTTCATCACTTAATTTGTTTTCATGATATATTTAGTTAAAATAATTTGTTTAAAACCATTAGAATTCACAAATTTGCCTCTTACTGACCATTTACAGTTTATATATATACACTAGCGACTTACCCGTCAAAAATGACAGGGCAATAACATTTGAAGCCATGGGAATGCTGTTTGAGACATAATTGAAACCGTTTTTTTACTGTGAGGACCTTCGGGGCTCATTGCAAGGCTTGCGCTGAGCTCCTTTGGCGCTCATTGCGAGCCTCTCCTGTTGTGTACTTTTGGTCTTCTGAGAGAGATATCTATTTCTATGTATATCTAGTTAAGTAATAATGAATGATTTATTAAATAAATTAATGTAGTTTCATTCTTTGTAAGTGATATATGCAGCGAGCAATAGGCTGAAGAGCTAACAATCTGTATTTTGCGTCTGCATAGAATATACATTGTGAGTGTCGGTGTCCTGCTTATAAAGTGTAATGAATGTTTGAAGTGTGGATTATAAATAGGCTGTGTGCGCGAGGTAAAGCCGTTGGTTTATTGTGTAAAGCGGCATTGTATAGTCGTAATGTTATTAATGTGTTACGCGTCTCGTGAGTATTTTCCGGCTTCTGTAATACTGTATCTTGTAGGTCTTAGTGTGATGTGTAAAGTGCTACGCGTTTTGCAATGTTTTGCACGGTCTGGGGCCGTGTAGCCTCGTTTTCATTTTTTCCAGCGGCCATTTTTTCCCTCGCTTAGGTGATTTTCGAGTGGTGAAAATCATCTAAATCGAGTAAAATTCACATTCCACCTAACTCACAGACATCCTGGCTGTTGCCCCATGCTGTCTGTGATGTTTTTGGAATTTTTTGGGGTGTATTTAGTGTGTTTTTCAAATTTTAAAATGTTTGCATCTTTTTTTTTCGAAGTCCCGCTTCTAATATTTTTTTTTTGTTCCAAGTCCCGAGTCTCGAATTTTGTTGGCTCGCCTCGCTTCGCGAGGCTCACATGTGCTAAGTGCTATGGTCTAACAACTCGCCTTGCTTTGCGAGGCCTTTGGCGCTCATAAGCGAAGTCCTACGTGTTAACGGCTCGCCTCGCTTCACGTCTGCTGAGCTCATCACCTAAGTTGTACGCACCTCGCAAACCGTGACGACGTCTCGCAGTTAGACAACTATTATATGTGATTCAGTTTTATGTTGTGTATAAAATAAAAATTACTATTTTAAAAAATATTTCAGAGACCAAGCATGTTAACATAACACCAAGCTTATTTTGAAGCTATAACAGTTTTACTGTTCAGCATTACTATACTGTTGTATATTATTCCTTTACAATTAATATATATAATTAAAATGGTATCTTGTGATCAAAGCAAAAAATACTAATTTAATAATAAATAAATAATGATAAAAAGTACTTGAACCTTGGTCTCTTACTTCACAGTCCAGCCACTAAACCATATTGTCAACAATTGTACAATTTGAATACTAATGGATATGTATGTGTGTTTATGTATATGTGTTCCTGTTGGCAGTTTGATGGACACTTCACCAAGATAATACTACACAGAGTAGTGATACTCCAGATCAACAATGCACCAGCATATTAATACTGCTCATTAATACTGCACCAACTTAGTAACACTAAACATTAATATTGTACCAAGATAGCAATGCTGCCTATTATTACTATAACAAGGTGTTGATTATGTGGTTGTGGGACTGGGCTCAGTAGTTGTTTTATATGTACAGTACGTAATATGTTGTTCTATTATGTTGATTACCCTATGAATGTTTACCTCATGATGTTAGATGCTTTTTCCAGTCTCTGTGACCATTTATATTCAACTGAACATTCAGTAATGTGGTAGGCACCTTCTGACCTGAGGGGCCTGTCTTCCTGTGCCATATCATTATGTCTCTGTTTGTGCCTGTCCATAAATTTTTCTCAGCTACATTACTGGAGTGAGTTGCCAGCTCCTTCTCTGGTGGACCGCAATTTGTCTAACCTCTTTGTCACGACCTGCTCATCTTGGCTAACCCTTCATGGTATAGCTCACAGCTTCATCACCACGTATGCACCTTAATGCAGTCAGACACCAAAATGAGTATAGGTTAATGTATTTCTATCACAGGAGCCTCTAGTTATTATTATTATTACTAGCGTATTGCCTGTCAAACAATGACAGCAATGAGATGTGTATGTTTTTAAAGTTGTTTAGTTATTAATATACATATGGAATTGTAAGGTAGCTAATGTTGTTTTGTGTGTACTACTGAAATATAGAATTCCAATTAATAAATGAATATACAGTCAGGTCCATAAATATTGGGACATCGACACAATTCTAATCTTTTTGGCTCTATACACCACCACAATGGATTTAAAATTAAACGAACAAGATGTGCTTTAACTGCAGACTTTCAGCTTTAATTTGAGGGTATTTACATCCAAATCAGGTGAACGGTGTAGGAATTACAACAGTTTGTATATGTGCCTCCCACTTTTTAAGGGACCAAAAGTAATGGGACAGATTAACAAATCAATCAAACTTTCACTTTTTAATACTTGGTTGCAAATCCTGTGCAGTCAATTACAGCCTGAAGTCTGGAACGCATAGACATCACCAGACACTGGGTTTCATCCCTGGTGAAGCTCTGCCAGACCTCTATTGCAACTGTCTTCAGTTCCTGCTTGTTCTTGGAGCATTTTCCCTTCAGTTTTGTCTTCAGCAAGTGAAATGCATGCTCAATCGGATTCAGGTCAGGTGATTGACTTGGCCATTGCATAACATTCCACTTCTTTCCCTTAAAAAAACTCTTTGGTTGCTTTTGCAGTATGCTTCGGGTCATTGTCCATCTGCTCTGTGAAGCGCCGTCCGATGAGTTCTGAAGCATTTGGCTGAATATGAGCAGATAATATTGCCCGAAACACTTCAGAATTCATCCTGCTGCTTTTGTCAGCAGTCACATCATCAATAAATACAAGAGAACCAGTTCCATTGGCAGCCATACATGCCCACGCCATGACACTACCACCACCATGCTTCACTGATGAGGTGGTATGCTTTGGATCATGAGCAGTTCCTTTCCGTCTCCATACTCTTCTCTTCCCATCACTCTGGTATAAGTTGATCTTGGTCTCATCTGTCCATAGGATGTTGTTCCAGAACTGTGAAGGCTTTTTTAGATGTTGTTTGGCAAACTCTAATCTGGCCTTCCTGTTTTTGAGGCTCACCAATGCTTTACATCTTGTGGTGAACCCTCTGTATTTACTCTGGTGAAGTCTTCTCTTGATTGTTGACTTTGACACACATACACCTTCCTCCTGGGGAGTGTTCTTGATCTGACCAACTGTTGTGAAGGGTATTTTCTTCACCAGGGAAAGAATTATTCGGTCATCCACCACAGTTGTTTTCCGTGGTCTTCCGGGTCTTTTGGTGTTGCTGAGCTCCTTGGTGCATTCTTTCTTTTTAAGTATGTTCCAAACAGTTGATTTGGTCACACCTAATGTTTTTTGCTATCTCTCTGATGGGTTTGTTTTGTTTTTTCAGCCTAATGATGGCTTGCTTCACTGATAGTGACAGCTCTTTGGATCTCATATTGAGAGTTAACAGCAACAAATGCAAATAGCACACTTGAAATTAACTCTGGACCTTTTATCTGCTCCTTGTAAATGGGATAATGAGGGAATAACACACACCTGGCCATGGAACAGCTGAGCAGCCAATTGTCCCATTACTTTTGTTCCCTTAAAAAGTGGGAGGCACATATACAAACTGTTGTAATTCCTACACCGTTCACCTGATTTGGATGTAAATACCCTCAAATTAAAGCTGAAAGTCTGCAGTTAAAGCACATCTTGTTCGTTTCATTTCAAATCCATTGTGGTGGTGTATAGAGCCAAAAAGGTTAGAATTGTGTCCATGTCACAATATTTATAGACCTGACTGTACGTATTTTTATGCATTGTGTTGAAGAGCTGGCAATCTGTGTTGATGTTGCTACAGCATTAGTGGTGTGGAGGTGCTGTGTAAGCGTGATGAACATGTGCAGTGTAATAGTGTGCGTGCGCGAGCCGAAACCGTTAACGTAGCTGTGTACTTCCGCATTATCCTAAAATGGCGGATAATGTGTGGTATGCGTCTTAGCGGATGATCCGTCCGTCGTTTAATGGTGGGTAATGTGTGGTATGCGTCTTAGTGGATTATCGGTACGTGTTTTCCGTGGTTATAGTGCTGTAGCCTCGTTTTCGTTTTGTTCGTCGGCCATTTTTTCTGCGGCTCTCATTGCCAAAGTACTACGGTTTAACGGCTCGCCTCGCTGCGCGAGGATCAGTAAATATGGTCAAACGGTCAAATGACGGTCAATAAAAATTAAATGTTGTGAAATTTGTTTGCCACACAACATGACTCAGCTACATTTGTCCCTTTTTTTTTTCTTAAAATAAATACACATTTTTTTTTTAACTTTTTATTTTTGTAACTTTCAACTTATATTTCATCAAATGCGTTGGTTTAGGCGGCAAATCCGATGTTGCGCGAGACGAAGCCGTTAAATCTGTGTTAATGCGTAAATCTATAATTGCGTTTCGTAAAATGTACTCGCTACTGTCTTTTTACTCATTGCGCGGTTAATCCGCATCCTTTATCTCGTTGTTTTTCAAACACATACGTCTGCGGCTGTGTTTTACGCAGTTCGTAGTAGTATAGCCTCGTTTTCATTTTTTTCTGCGCTCATTTTTTTCTGCGGCCATTTTTTTCTCGCTTAGCCGATTTTCGATCTTTGTAACTCAGCTAAATCGATGTAAATTGGAGTTCCAACTCACTTCCAGACGTCCTGCCTGGTTCCCCATGCTATAAGTGCCCTTTTTTTTATTATTTGTGTGTCTTTTTTTTTTTTTTTTATTGTTTTGGTTCCGTCGCTTATCTCGTACTTTTTTTCATCTCTTATTTTTTTTCTAAGTGCTACGATTTAACGGCTCGCCTCGCTGCGCGAGGCTCGCCTGCAATGAGCGCCTGCGGCGCTCATTGCTAAATTGCTACGATTTAACGGTGAGCCGCTCATCGCAAAGTCGGACGATCGGCAAAGTGGTACTCATCGCAAAGTCGTACGCACTACGCAAAGCAGCGTGGCGACGAATCGTAGTTAAACAATTATAATATGTGATTGTTAATTTATGACACGCCAATATATTCTGTAGCGCTGTACATAAGATAAGTTCCAGGCAAAGGTAAATACAAATCAAAACATAACAAAGCAAGGAGGGCCCTGTCTTTGAGCCTTGAATCCAGTGTCCATGGTGCTTTCCCCAAAGCACCCTGCAGGATTGAAACTCGCAGACTTACAACCTAAAGATATTGGGCCTCATTCATATGCGATTTGGCCAATTGAATAGGGCTCTAAATAAGCACATAACATATTTTTTTTAAATAGGTTTTTGGTTAGTAAACATCTATCCAAAAGCAAGGTTTTCACTAACTAAAAACATATTTAAAAAAAATATGATTAGGGGTGAATATAGAGCCCTATTCAATTAGCCAAATCCCAATTGAATAAGGCCCCTTGTGTGTGGTAAAGGAGGGAGAGAGAGGTGCCAAAGTGTGTTAGGGTGGAAGGTGATACACTTCTTTAAAGAGATGTGTTTTTAGTGAGGTTTTGAATGTTTTGAGGCAGGAGGACAATCTGGTGGAGCGAGGCAAGGAGTTCCAGAGAATAGGGGCAGCACAAGAAAAGTCCTGGAGGTGAGCATGAGAGGAGGTGACAAGAGAACGAAGAGGGCGGTTGGGGGAATATTTGGAGATGAGAACAGAGATGTACAGGGGGTGCAAAATTGTTGAAGGCTTTGTAAGTTAGGGTCATGATTTTAAATTTTGTTCTGGAGGTTAAGGAAAGCCAGTGGAGTGATTGACAGAGAGGTGATGCAGACACTGAGCGTTGTGTATGGAAGATGAGTCTAGCAGAGGCGTTCATTATGGATTGAAGTGGGGATAGTTGGATGGTGGGTAGGCCAGCAAGAAGCGAGTTACAGTAGTCAAGTCGAGTGATGATGAGAGAGTGTATTAGGATTTTAGTTGTGTCTTGTGTAAGATAGTGACGAATTCTGGAGATGTGTTTTAGATGGAGAAGGCAACATTTTGTTAGTTAGTATTTGGTTATGAAGGTACATAAGCACAACAGCATGGCATTGCAAGTGGATTAGGCAGAAGGGTCTCTAACACTACTAACGTTTTCTGCCAATGTATGTAAACACAATCTAGAAGTGAGTTATTAATGCTGGTATATATCCATTAGAGATATTAAAAAAGTTGTACTGTCAAGTCCTGAATCGCATTAAAAGTCAATAATTTAATGAAACTCAGGTAGAAGCCATCAGAAGCAATATGACTGTAATTCTTTTTTACATTTAATAACATTTTAATAGACTTAGGATCAGGGAAATTAAATATTTCCAGGCCCATGTTAAAGGACAAACTTAGTGTGTGGTTCAATAAACAGATTTAATTGATTTAAGCCCGTTAATCAAGGCCATTATTGCAAACTGTAATAAACAGTCTATCAAAATATTATTTATTTGTAAACCTTTTCCTTGTGTCTTTAAGTTTATACTTTCACATAGCAAGTTATGTTTAGGCAGAACTTTCCCCATTACATTCTCTTGATTCACAATGATTTTAGCCATGAATATTTACTTGTATAAAATTATTGCCACAAACTATGGCACTAGCCAGTTAAAATATCCAATGAGAATAACAAAAATGTTTTCATATGTTTAAAATAAAAATAACTGGATACATGTTTAACATAAGTCATTTAACAACATTTAAAATGCAAGATAAATTCATAATTTTTTATTATTATTTTTTTTTATAAAAAAATCTTGTAACACTTTTCAGTAAATAAGTTAGAAACTGACAGCCTTATTAAATTGTGATTCAGCAAATTTAAAAGGGCTCTATTTAAGCACATAGCATATTTTTTTACAGAAGTTTTTAGTTAGTGAAGACCTTGCTTTTGGAAAGAAGTTCACTAAGAAAAAAACTTCTTTAAAAAAATGTGCTCTGTGCTTATATAGAGCCCTTTTAAATTTGCTGAATCGCAATTTAATAAGGCTGTTAGTATAAAAATGCTAGAGATTGGTGTGCTGTCAGGTTGGTCAATATAAACTGATACATGTATTTTGTGCGATTCAAATAATATGCTACATTATTTTGCATTAAAAGGACACACAGGGCCCTATTAAATTCCAGCCTCGTAAATAAGAGGCTTCTACTTAAGCCCTACGTACTGCAAAGTTTCTCTAACTTACAATGCTATTACAATCGCCCTGCTGCGAGCAACGTATGAGCTACGCAGCAGAGCCGTACGTATCAACACTGCGTAAATGTACATGGGAAGTGCCAGCCTGCGAGATGATATCGCAGGCTCCCACACCTCATCAAGAAGTGCAGGGGTCCTAAACGGGACTTCCGCGGCAGTCCCCCACAGAAGCAATGTCGTGGGGGTACTCCAACTACCCCCGGCACCTAAAATTAACCCATCTCTATGCGGGGGTTCCCATTGGGACCCCTGAAGTGTCCTCACTTTAACACCAAGCTGCAGGGGTCCATAGGGACCCCCACAGCCCCCTGACATTAACCCCTTGCAGCGGGGGTCCACGGTCGGCACCGATCAGGCCCCCGCTGTATTTAATACTTTTAAATTCTCCGCCGCGGCTCCTTAAAGGGCTCGCGGCACACTATTAGGCAATCCTGCCCACGGCACCTAAAATTAACCCCCCTTTATGCTGGGGGACCCCCCAAGTGTCCCCACATTAACCCCTTGCAGCAGGGGTCCCCAATCTGCATAGATCAGGCCCCCGCTGCATTTAAAAAATGTAAATTCCCCGCCGCGGCTCCTTAAAGGGCCCGCGGCACACTATTACTAATCCGGCTGCGGCACCTACAATTAACCCCCCTTTATGATGGGGGCCTCATTGGGACCCCCGAAGTGTCCCCACATTAAGCCCTTGCTGCAGGGGTCCATAGGGACCCCCGCAGCCCCCCCACATTAACCCCCTGCAGCGGGGGTCCCCGATCGGCACCGATCGTGACCCTGCTGCATTTCAATTTTTAAATTTCCGCCTCGCGGGTCCTTAAAGGGCCGTAAAGGTCCTGAAAGGACTAGCACTATATGTGGGAGGCACATATACAAACTGTTGTAATTCCTACACCGTTCACCTGATTTGGATGTAAATACCCTCAAATTAAAGCTGAAAGTCTGCAGTTAAAGCACATCTTGTTCGTTTCACTTCAAATCCATTGTGGTGGTGTATAGAGCCAAAAAGATTAAAATTATGTCAATGTCCCAATATTTATGGACCTGACTGTATAAACATATAAATATTCATTTAACTTACCTCCCCGCGATGTCCCCGGCCTCCTCCCTTTCAGCCCCGGCTGGGCCCTGCAACCATCCGCGGTCTAAAAAAAATAGAATAAAAATCTAACAGAGGTCTGCACTCGCAGACCTCCCCGATGCTAATGAGCCTCCCGGAGCCTTTTCCAGGAGGAAATTGGCAATGGCGGCTTGTGATTGGCTGAAAAAGCTGTCTATCAATTTCAGAAGTCTTTTTTTTTTTTTTTTTTTTGACCGTGGATGGTTGCAGGGCCCAGCCGGGGCTGAAGTGGAGGAGGCCAGTGACATCGCGGGGAGGCAAGTTGAATGTATTTTTATATGTTTATTTTATTTGGTGTTTGTATATTGTATTAATGTATTGTGTTTTTTTAACAGGGCCGCGTCGGAAGAACTGAACAATGACCGGACATGCTGGAAAGGTGAGTTGAATATTTAGAATGTATATAATGTTTATTTATTTTATGTTAATGTTTTGTACTAATTGTTTTGTTTTGTTTTGTTTTACCCCTAGGTTAGTGATCTGAAAAGACATCTTAAAGGTAAGTGGTCTTAATTATTTTATTTTAGCTTAGAATTAGGGTCTGTGTATGTAGTTAGGATTTATTGTATATTAGATAGATAGAGGGATGTATTTGATATAGTTATGATTTATTTTATACTAAATAGATTGTATGTTAGATAGATAGGGGGTATTTGATTCGTATTGTATGTAATGTATTATATGTAATGTATTATATGTAATGTATTGTATGTAATGTATTTTATGTAATATAATATATCTAATGTATTATATGTAATTTATTGTATGTAATGTATTATATGTAATTAGTGATGTCGCGAACATCAAATTTTCGGTTCGCAAACCGCGGACGCGAATTTCATCAAATGTTCGCGAACGGTCGAACATCGGCGAACCGCCATAGACTTCAATAGGCAGGCGAATTTCAAAAGCCACAGGGACTCTTTCTGGCCACAATAGTGATGGGAAAGTTGTTTCAAGGGGACTAACACCTGGACTGTGGCATGCCGGAGGGGGATCCTTGGCAAAACTCCCACGGAAAATTACATAGTTGATGCAGAGTCTGGTTATAAGCCATAAAGGGCATAAATCACCTAACATTCCTAAATTATTTGGAATAACATGCTTTAAAACATCAGGTATGATGTTGTATCGATCAGGTAGTGTAAGGGTTACACCCGCTTCACAGTAACAGACCAATCTCCCCATTTAATGCACCGCAAACAACCGCAAACAGTCCCTTTGCACAACCGCAAACTCCCCATTTGCACAAGGTTGGATACCAAGCTAGCCATGTCCCGTTCCTTGTCCTCACTGATGTCATTGAAGGTCTCTTCCTCCACCCAGCCACCAAGGGTCCCCGAAAGGTGACAACAAGCCCCCTGGTACGCCTGCTGTGTTTGGTCTTCCACCTCCTCAAAGCCACCTTCCTCCTCTGACTCCTCTTCTTCAGACTCCTCTCTCTGCGTTGCCTCTGTTTGCGTTATTATAAGGTGTGTACTGTTAAGTAGTACTATTCCTATCGGTTTAATCCCTGTTAAGTCCACTATTAGGGGACGTGTATATGGCATTGATTTTTGGAATAGGGAGATGGAAAAAGATGCTTGGTCGGACCTCCTACTTCGAATTTGGGGCACTGCACGTGCAATGTAATGTGCCACCAGATAGGAGTGGTGTATTAAGTTGTACTATTTATTCCTATCAGTTTAATACCTGTTACGTCCACTAATAGGGGACGTGTATATGGCATTGATTTTTGGAAGCGGGAGATGGAAAAAGATGCTTGGTCGGTCCTCCCACTTCAAATTTGGGGCAATGCGCGTGCCATATAAGGTGCCACCAGATATGAGTGTCACTGTGCACTGGCAAAAGTTGGCAGAGTAGGCGCTGTAGGCCTCACACACACGCCTGTAAGCAGGCAACTGATATTCAATCGATTACAGTCAAAAAAGGGTTATTTTATTTCACTGTACACTAGGTTGCACCAGATATGAGTGTCACTGTGCACTGGCAAAAGTTGGCAGAGTAGATGCAATAGGCCTGACACACACGCCTGTAGGCAGGCAACTGATATTCAATCGATTACAGTCAAAAAAGGGTTCTGAAATTTCACTGTACACTAGGTTGCACCAGATATGAGTGTCACTGTGCACTGGCAAAAGTTGGCAGAGTAGATGCAATAGGCCTCACACACACGCTTGTAGGCACGCAACTGATATTCAATCGATTACAGTCAAAAAAGGGTTCTTAAATGTCACTGTACACTAGGTTGCACCAGATATGAGTGTCACTGTGCACTGGCAAAAGTTGGCAGAGTAGATGCAATAGGCCTCACACTAACGCCTGTAGGCAGGCAACTGATATTCAATCGATTACAGTCAAAAAAGGGTTCTTAAATGTCACTGTACACTAGGTTGCACCAGATATGAGTGTCACTGTGCACTGGCAAAAGTTGTCAGAGTAGATGCAATAGGCCTCACACACACGCCTGTAGGCAGGCAATTGCTATTCAATCTATTACAGTCAAAAAAGTGTTGTTTTATTTCACTGAGCACAATAAAAGCTGTTAGGTGTTAGCTTGTCACACACACACGCTGGCAGGCAAGCATATGCAATTAGATTACACAGAAAAAAATAATAAAATAAAAGAAATGATGTTCTAGCTCTAAAAAGGGCATTTTGGGTTGCTGTCCTTGCAGCAGACATCAGATGAGTCCTTCAGGTGTGTAGTGGAAGCTAAATACACAGCCTGGCTATCTATTTCCCTATTAAATCAGCAGCAGCTTGAATATATGTCCTCTCTCAACGAATGTAGCTTCAGAATGATTCTAAAATGGAGGCTGTCCTTCAGATGGAAGGCTCTGGAAGGGAGTGTATGCTGCTGATTGGCTGGAATGTGTCTGCTGACTGTAAGGTGCAGGGTCAAAGTTTCCTTAATGATAAAGAATAGGGGGCGGACCGAAAAGCGCATGTGTTCGCCGTTCGCTGCGAACGCGAACATGCAAAAATCTAAGTGAATAGTCCGCCGGCGAACTGTTCGGGACATCACTATATGTAATATATTATATGTAATGTATTATATGTAATGTATTGTATGTAATGTATTATATGTAATATATTATATGTAATGTATTATATGTAATGTATTATATGTAATGCATTGTATGTAATGTATTATATGTAATATATTATATGTAATGTATTATATGTAATGTATGTAATGTATTGTATATATGTATGTATTGTATTGTGTATGTCTGTCCTTTTCAGGTGTGTAATTTTTTTTTTTTTTGGATGGGGGGGGTGTTGTAATGTATTTTTTTTTTTATTGGCATATGGGGGTCTGTATTGACCCCCATGAGTTATAGGGTTAATTAAAGTTGCCTGTGGTTAATATTAAGGACCCGCGAGGCGGGAAATGTAAAAATTTAAATGCAGCAGGGTCACGATATGTGCCGATCGGGGACCCCCCTGCAGGGGGTTAATGTGGGGGTGCTGCAGGGGTCCCGATAGAGACCCCTGCAGCATGGAGATGTGTATACCCCTGCAGCATGCAGATGTGTATAGGGAGCAGGGGGGAGCCTCACACTGCTGTCTCGGGCTGCTCCGAGGCAGCAGGTAGAGGCTTTACGATTCCTTGCGGGCACTTTTTGTGCCCGTAGGGATTCTTCCGAAATGCGAGAATCACTTGTAGATTTAAGGCTGCGTGTGACTACGTATTCTCTGCCTTTTGCGAGCACCGAGAGAACTACGAGGGAGATTTTAATGAGGCCCACAATATGGTAGAAATTAGCCTTCAATATAATTTAGGTCTCATTAAAATATTTGGAAATAGTTTCTGAATTTTTGAAATGTAAGCTTTTTTTCAGCCAAAATATCTTATTTTGCCCCTTCTGGATCTCAACCTTGTTGTGGTGAAGGGGCTTGTATAGTTTGATGAAGCTGTGAGCTATACCACATAGGGTCAGCCAAGATGGGCAGGTAATTACAGAGAGGTCAGACAAATCATGGTCCACTGGAGAAGGAATTGGCAACCCACTGAGAAAACTTTATGGACAAGCACAACCAGAGACATAACAATATGGCACAGGAAGACAAGCACCTCAGGTCAGAAGGTGCCTACCACATTACCTAGATCTAATAAAGTGGTTGGACCAAAGGCAAAAGGACACCCAGCTGCGGATGTATCTGGAGAGGAAAGGAAAGTCCACTGGTGCAAAGAACAATTCAGCATAGGAACCTGGCATGTTAGAACTATGAATGAAGGCAAACAAGATGTGGTCAGGAATGAGATGGCAAGGTTAAACATTGATATCCTGGGAATTAGTAAACTTAAATGGACTGGAACAGGACATTTCACATCAGACAACCACTAGATCTTCTACTGTTGTCAAGAATACTGCAGAACAAATGGAGTAGCCGTCCTAGTCAATCAGAGTGGCCAAAGCAGTGCTCGGTTAAAACCCAATTAATGACAGCATGATTTCAATTCAAATTCAAGGCAATACATTTACCATCACAGTGATCCAAGTGTATGCTCAATCATGAATGCTGAAGAGGCTGAAGTTGTCCATCTCTACAAATACATTCAACACGTCATAGATATAACACCAAAAAAAGATGCTACTATCACCATAGGAGATTGGAATGCTAAAGTAGGGAATCAAAAGACACCTGGAATAACTGGCAAATTTGGCCTTGGAGTACAAAATGAAGCAAGTGTGAGATTAGTAAAATTTTGTCAAGATAATTCTCCGGTCGTAGCAAACAACCTCTTCCAACAGCCTGCGAGACGACTCTACACATGGATATCACCAGATGGACAACATAGAAATCAGATTGACTATATACTTTGCAGCCAAAGATGGAAGAGCTCTGTACAGTCAGCAAAAACAAGACCTGGAGCTGACTGCGGCTCAAACCATGAGCTTCTTATTGCAAAGTTCAAAATGAAACTGAAGAAAACTGGGAAAATCATCAGACCAACTAGATACAAAATAAATAATGTCCCTTGTAAATATACAGTGGTGGTAAAGAATAGCGTTAAGGGACTAGACATGGAAGATTGGATACCTGAAAAACTCTGGATCGAAGTTTGCAACATCATCCAGTAAACAGCACCAAAAAATATTCGTAAATGAAAGAAAAGTAAGAAGCCAAACTAGCTATCTGATGAGGCTTTGAAAGTAGCCCAGGAAAGAAGGAAAGCGAAAGGTAGTGGAGATAGGAAAAGATTTGTCCGACCGAATGCAGACTTCCAGAGGATTGCAAGAAGAGACTGGAAGATGTTCTACAATGAGCAATGTAAAGAGGTCGAAGAAGATAACAGAATGAGTAAATCAAGAGATCTCTTCAAGAAAATTGGAAATCTAAAAAGCATCTTTCATGCCAAAATGGGTGTGATAAAATACAAAACTGGTAGGGACTTAACAAAACAAGATGATCAGATAAAGAAGAGGTGGCCGGAATACACTCAAGAGCTATACAGGAAGGATCTTAACAGCAGTTATGACCTCAATAGTTTCTCTAATGAGCCTGAGCCAGACATCCTGGAGAGCAAAGTGAGATAGGCCCTATGAGGTCTTGGTAATAATAAGGCTGCAGGAGATGATGGAATCCCGATTAAACTATTAAAAATTTTACAGGAAGATGCTGTGAAAGTGCTGCTTGCCTTATGCCAATACATTTGAAAAAACTCAACATTCGCCAATAGACCGGAAAAGGTCAGTCTACATCCCAATCCCCAAAAATGGCAATGCCAAAGAGTGCTCCAATTAGTGAACAATTGCACACATTTTTCATCCCAGCAAGGTAATGCTTAAGATTCTAGAAGCTCGACTCCTACAATATATGGACCAGGAACTACCAGATGTGCAAGCCTGGTTCCACAGAGGAAGAGGGAAAATGGATCAAATTGCCAATGTCAGATGGATAATAGAGAAAGCACAAGAGTTCCAGAAAATTCAGAAACTTCTGTTTCATAGACTATTCTAAAGCCTTTTACTGTGTGGATCACAACAAAATGTGGCTTGTTCTTAAAGAGATGGGCGTGCCGGATCATCTAATCCTCCTCCTATAGAATCTGTTTGTGGACCAAGAAGCCACGGTCATAACCGAACATGGGACAAAAGAATGGGTCAAGATCAGAAAAGAAGTCCAACAAGGTTGTATATTATCACCTTATTTATTCAACTTATATGCAGAGTAAATCATGCATAAAGCCAGAGTGGATGCATCCAAAGTCGGAAGAAATAGCAACAACCTCAGATACACTGAGGATACAACCTTGATGGCTGAATGTTGGCCTGCTGTTCAACGTTAAAAAGACAAAGATCATGGCATACGGTAATCTCACTTCCTGGCAAATAGATAGGGAAGAAGTGGAGGCAGTGACAGAACTTATTTTCCTGGGATCAAATATCTCTGCAGATGGCAACTGTAGTCATGAAATTAAAAGACAAAGGTCCTCATAGTTTGAACTATGGTATTCCCAGTAGTATCATACAATGTGAGAGCTGGACCATAAAGAAGTCAGAGCGCTGTAGAATTGTCACTTTTGAATTGTGGTGTTGGAGAAGACTGCTTACACTCCCTTGCAAGAAGATCCAATAAATCAGTACTTCATGAAATCAAGGCGAACTTTTCACTAGAAGGTATGATCATGAGACTGAAGCTAAAATATTTTGGCCATATCACGAGACTGCAGGATTCCCTAGAAAATACTCTGATGCTGGGAAAAGTTAAAGGGACAAGAAGAAGGGGATGACAGAGGCGCAGATGCATAGATGAGGTGACTGAAGCAATGAACTTGGTGGAGCTCAGAGGGGAGGTGACTGAGAGATGTAGACACAGAGGATGGGGGAAAGAGACTGAGGGGGAAAGGGGGAAAGAGACAGATGGGAAAGGGGATAAGAGACACGTAGGAGGGGGGAAAGAGACACAGGGGAAAGGGGGAAAGAGACACAGGGAAGGGAGGAGGGGGAAAGAGACACAGGGGAAAGTGGGAAAGAGACAGAGGGGGAAAAGGATACAGGAGAGGGAGTAGGGAGGAAAGAGACACAGGGGATAGGATAGTTTGTGTAACGCTTTAGAAACTATTTGCACGTATTTCCGTGCAAGCCGAGTGCGCACATCGCGTGGCGCAAACCTTGCATGTGCAAACCGTGGCGCCAGCCAGGGGAGGCAGGAAGGGGGATAGAGACACAGAGAATGGGGGAAAGAGATAGAGGGGGAAAGAGTCACGAAGAGTCGGACGTGACTGAATGACTAAACAAAAACAACGACAATCTTATTTTCAAGGTTTCCTGTTTACATTACTATTATTTCACTAATATAGTTTCTAAAGTTTGTGTAACGCTTTAGAAACTATTTGTACGGATTTCCATAGGACGCAGGCACAGCGCTAGCCGCACATGCGCACCGTGCGGCGCCAGCCAGGGCAGGGAGGAAGGGAGACACACAGAGGATGGGGGAAAGAGACAGAGGGGAAAGGGGGAAAGAGACAGAGGGGGGAAAGGGGGAAAGAGACGTGGAGGGGGGTGGAAAGAAACACGGAGGAGGGGGGAAAGAGACACAGGGGAAAGGGGGAAAAATACAGAGGGGGAAAGGGACACAGGGGATGGAGGAAAGAGACACAGGGGGAAAGGGGGAAAGAGACACAGGGGAGGGAGGAGGGGGAAATAGACACAGGGGGAAAGGGGGAAAGAGACCGTGGCTTCTTGGTCCAAATACAGATTCTTTAGGAGGAGGATTAGACACATTTTGTTGTGATCCACACAGTAAAAGGCTTTAGAATAGTCTATGAAGCAGAAGTTGCAGAATTTTCTGGAACTCTTGTGCTTTCTCTATTATCCATCTGACATTGGCAGTTTGATCCATTTTCCCTCTTCCTCTGTGGAACCAGGCTTGCACATCTGGTAGTTCCTGGTCCATATATTGTAGGAGTCAAGCTTCTAGAATCTTAAGCATTACCTTGCTGGGATAAAAAAATTGTGCAATTGTTCACTAATTGGAGCACTCTTTGGCATTGCCATTTTTTGGGATTGGGATGTAGACTGACCTTTTCCAGTCTATTTGCGAATGTTGAGTTTTTTCAAATGTGTTGGCATAAGGCAAGTAACACTTTTACAGCATCTTCCTGTAAAATTTGTAATAGTTCAATTGGGATTCCAGCATCTCCTGCAGCCCTATTATTACCAAGACATCATAGGGCCTATCTCACTTTGCTTTCCAGGATGTCTGGCTCAGGCTCATTAGAGAAACTATTGAGGTCATAACTGCTGTTAAGATCCTTCCTGTATAGCTCTTCAGTGTATTACTGCCATCTCTTCTTTATCTGATCTTCTTTTGTTAAGTCCCTACCAGTTTTGTATTTTATCACACCCACTTTGGCATGAAAGATGCTTTTTAGATTCCCAATTTTCTTGAAAGAGATCTCTTCATTTACTCATTCTGTTATCTTCTTCGATCTCTTTACATTGCTCATTGTAGAATATCTCCTAGTCTCTTCTTGCAATCCTCTGGAATTCTGCATTCAGTTGGACAAATCTTTTCCTATCTCCACAACCTTTCGCTTTCCTTCTTTCCTGGGCTACTTTCAAACGTATATACAGTAACATGGTGGAATATCTAATAATGTCCATATCTCTATCTCTGTTCATGCTTTTTTTAATATTCCGTATCCATGATAGTTATGTGACCGTGGCCATACTTACCATTGTCTGATAGCAGATTGTGATTTAGTTTATTCAGTGTAAATCGATGATGCATTATGAGGCATATATCATACTAGCGACTTGCCCGTCAAAAATGACAGAGCAATAACATTTGAAGCCATGTCAATGCTATTTGCCACACAATGTGAAGGTTTTTGTACTGTGAGGACCTTCGGCGCTCATTGCGAGCCTTTTCTCTGGTGTACTTTTGCTCCTCTGAGCAGCCTCTGTGCTCATCACAAAGACAGATACATATGTCTGTATTTTTGTAAATAATAATAAATGAATTAGTTACTTAATGAATTAATATACTTTACCTACTTGTAATTAATATATCCATCAATCAATAGGCTGAAGAGCTAACAATCTTTTTTCATTTCCCCACAGCATATAATGTCCAGTTGGACTGTTGCTAGCATGTGGAGATAGTTTTATGAATGTCCCAACTGTGCATTAGAAGTAGGCTGCGTGCACGAGGGTAACCCATTGCTTTATTTATGTAAAGCGCTACTGTAGATGTGTAATGTTGTGATTTACAAGTTTGTGTGTAAAGTAGCATCGTTTGTGTATGTGCTACACGGTTCGATAGTATTTGGTGTCCTTTGAAGTAATGTATTGTGTACCTCGTACGTTCATGTGTGAAAGTGGTACGCGGTTTGCGGTGTGGTGCTCGGTCCAGGGTTGTGTAGTCTCGTTTTCATTTTTTTTTTGCTCCATTTTTTTTTACCCTTAGACGATTATCGAGTGCCAAAACTCTTGAAAATCGACTAAAATTCACGTTCCATCTCACTACCAGACGTCCTGGCTGTTCCCCCGCGCTGTGTGTGACGTTTTTGTTGTTTTGTTTTGTGTATTTTTGTGTTTTGTTTTTTTTGCTAAGTCTTGCATTTTGTAAGTCGCGCATTCGTGATAGCCTTATTAAATTGCGAATCGGGCAATATGGCTCTATATAAGCACATAGCATTTTTTTTTACAGAAGTGTTTAGTTAGTGAACTGCAACAGCAAGGTCTTCAGTAACTAAAAACGTATTTAAAAAAAGATGCTATGTGGGTATATAGAGCCCTATTCAATTGGGTGAATGGAATTTAATAAGTCTGTAAGGCAATCCGGTGTTTCCTAGGTGTTTGTAGTCTAAGTCCAGCGCGTTTCAATGCCTCCACTGCTGCCTCGCTTCGCTGCTCAACGCCCAAGTGCTGTGTTTGTGCCTCAAATTATTGAATTAATGAAATCATAAATTAATATACTTTACCTATTTGTACTTAATATATGCACCAAGGAATGTGCTGAAGAGCTGACTATCTGTTTTGATGTTCCTGCAGCATACAATGTAGATTTGCAGTGTTGTTAAGCTGAGGTGTAAGTGTCAGCAATGTGTGCAGTGTGTAGTGTAAATCGGCTGCGTGCGCGAGGGGAAGCCGTTTGTGTAGCTGTGTACTTCCGCATTCTGTAAGTTAGTGTTGCAAAATGGTGGCGAATGTGGATGATTTAGCGTCCTTGCTAATGGTGTATGTTGTAGGTTGTATGTGTTTTTGTAAACGGAGTATGTGCTTGCCTAGGAAATTTTCGAGTGTGTAAACTTTGTAAATTGGACTGAAATCAAGGTGTAACTTCACTTCCAGACGTCCTGGGTGTCCCCCCTTGCTGTGGGTAAGGTGTTTATTTTATTTTTGTGTGTATTTTTTGTTTTTTGTAATGTTTTCCGCTGTTTGCGGTTTGGCCGTTAAGGTCGTATTTTTGCGAGTCCGTAATGGATTTTTTCTAAGTCTCGCGGCTCATATTTTTTTTGTGTAAGTCCGTATTTAGTCATTGCGTGTTTTGTATTTTTTGGCAAAGTCCTGTTTCTGTGGGTGTTTGTAACCGCTTGTGAGGCACCGTAGACCCTCGACCTCTGCAAATGCGTCCCCTCGCTATTGAAAGGTGCCACCAGATGGATGTAAGCATCAGAGTTATGTTACAGTATACTTTGTGGGCCTCATTGAATCTCTCCTCTGCCTCTGAACTTGGATTGTTCATAGGAGTCAACAACCATGGCAGACACGCATATCCTGCATAACCTGACATGACACAAATGGGATTTGTATATATTAGTGACATGTTTTGATGCTTGTTCCACCGTTAGAAGATTTTATGTGACTAGTGTGTTGGATTATCTGCAGTGATTTAGATAAAATTTGCTTTTGTAAACATTGTTTAAGCAATGTTAATTATTTCAGCTTATGGCATACAGCAAAAGATTTAGCAGTATAACTGCTATAAAGCTGTTTTGGGCTGTGTGTCCATTGTTATTGTATTGTTTTGGCAGGCACAGTTACATCATGGCTGTTTTATCCCCAGTGGTCTCTCAAACTATAGTACAATTTTCTAGCTTACAATGGCCATAATCATCAAACATAACGTGGCATTGTTAAATATTTTGATTAGACATTTTGCATCATTATAATATCTGGGATATGGTTACCGTGTTCTTTGGGTGTAGGTGTTTACATGGTTAATCGTGTTTCTATAAAATAGCCAGGTATTTGTTTTTGCTTTTCTACACCTTATTTGATTAAGATTTGCAGTTATTACATTGAGCAGTGATGGAAGGGTAGTCATCCAAAAGCCTGGAATATGTGATAGATAGCCAATTGATGCAGGATATGGGCATTGTGAGCACTTCCAGGGAAGCCTATAAGCATACTATTGTATGCACATGTTTACATCACAAACAACTTGTACATTGATAGAATGATACTGTTTGCAGACTTCTGAACAGTGCCTCCAGAACTTTAGGACATGTCAGCAGTCTGTAGCGCCTAAGTCACGGAAACCAGATTTAACATTCAACTTTAAAGTAATTTTTTGTCTGATGAAGTACATAGATTAGTTGTCGTGGAGATGTGGTGAGCTCGCCTGAGAGGACAAAGCCATAAAAAGCAAGTTTGATTACTGCTGACAGTGTAGTTGAGCTCTCCAAGCCGAATGGAAGGGTTTGTAAAATGGAAAGGAGTTGCTTGAATATGGGGTTATGCAGTTTGTTTGGCGGCCAAGTTGCACAAGTAGGTTTTTAATGATGTTTTATGATTGAGATTGAGCGAAAAGAAAACTTGGATACCTGAGAGATAGGTCTTGATAGACTTATAGCAAAGACCCAGGTGAGATTTGCAGTGGGCTATGAGGGTAAGGATTGTGCTGAGATTATACGGTGGATGGATTCTGTTATAGGTTATGAAGCATTGGAAAAGATGCCACACTCTGTAACCAATTTTTTCTAGTGTTTTTAGAGTGACCATGGAGCTTTGTGGATTGGACTGATGACCATAGCTGGTTTATCATAATGGTAGGCAATGTTCCAACTGTGTTTACCAGGGGAACAGAAGAAAGGTCCTGTGGAGAGAATGAATGAATATTGTGCTCTGGATTTTGGAGATGAGGATATTTCTAGAATGGATAAGTCAATGAGAGGAGAGCTCTCTCAGGAAGGACATGGAGTATGGGTCGGGTGATTGTGGTTTGCATGTAGAGGCTTATTATAACAAAATGATTAGGATTATAATTTAACTGATGTCTTTATTATGTTGGATAACAGGGGCAAAGTTAAAAGAAATTAAAAGGCAATTAAAACTGAATCACCCTTTGTTACCTTTTTCATATGTGTCTTAGAGTGACTTCTCTTTTAGTAGATTAATTTATTTTTAGTTAGAGTACTATACTCTTTATATTAATTGTGCTCTGTATTTTTTCTTTTTATGTGTGTTTAGAAGCTTGAAAAAATCAAATAGAAGCAGGCACGTATTCTATCAATTTATACTACACATATAATTTATTATCCTTAAGATTTAGTTGGTATATATATTGTCTGGATTTATCCTCCTAGAAATCTAAGTAGATTTCTACCTTTAATTTGTGTTGTAATTAATTTTGGAGTGCAGGCTATATCCCCATATCCAAGTATACATGCCTATTTTGAGATTCAACTCTGTGTTTATAGTTAGATAAAAAATGATTAGTTCCTACATTAGGCAGAATACCTATAAACTTAACATTCTTTGATATTCAGGTTGCTAAATGCCTCTTTATTACTGAATTGCTTAGATGCTGGCAAGTGCAGCTATCTATTTGCGCTTAAAAAAACACACACAGTCCTGCGTCTGACGTCAGACCTGGAAGTACTGCCCTAACGCACATTTCTACGCCCAGTTTTTAATTGCCTTTTAATTTCTTTTAACATCACCGCAGTTATCCAACATAATAAAGATATGTTAAATTATGGTCCCAATTATTTTGTTATAATAAGCCTCTATATGCAAAGTCTTAGAGAAACCACAATCAGCCGACCTATACTCAATGTTCTTCCTGAGAGAGCTCTCCTCTCATTGACCATTCTAGATATATCCTCATCTCCAAAATGCAGATCACAATATTCATAAATTCTCTCCACAGGACCTTTCTTCCGCACTTTATTCTACTGTTATGCACTTTTTATGGGAAATTAAATTTCCTATAAATTTGTAAATTCATGTAGAGGCTTAGAGCAACTTCTGATGTATTGACATGAATGGAGTGACCTTGCAAGTCTTCAAACCAAGTGATCTGGCTAAAAACCTGGATCAGTCTTAGTCCATGAGGAAGTGAGAATTTAACAGCAGTAGATGACTTTAAAATGTTTGGGAAAGGAGTAGATTGTGATGTTCGACATTAGGCCTTATGAGAAAGAAAAGGAATGTCCATTCAATAGTGACATGAATGAGAACCATAGTGGGAGATCAGCCAGAGATTCTGTGGAGAGAAGGATGGGTTTGAGAATGCTTGTCTGGTATTACTGGGCGGAAAGGAGATTTGAGATGAATCCTCTGCCTTGAGGGAGGATCAATGATGCAAAATTAAGATGTCCTAACAATAATTGGAGTTCTGTTGATAACCAGAATGTGGAGATGGTTTCTTTTAATCTTTCAAATTTATTACTGGGAAGGCTAGCCTCCATAAACATGGAATTGAGGATTATACCCAGGATTTCAACTTGATGATGGTTTTTCTACCTTGTTTAGGGCAAACAATATATTTAATTTGGTGATGACCGCCAGTAATTTATGAAGGCTGCTCAGAATTTCCTGGTGAACCTCAATGTACAGGAAGTCACTGAGATAATGGACCACTGAAGGACATCGCTTCATGTTTAAAGTGCCTATGAAAACATGAAAATATTTTTGGGTGGTGTGTGAACCAAAACGTGAGCTTGTTGGCAAAAAATAATTTATTTCTGCAGAAAATATTGTGCAAGTGCCACAGCATTGAATTTATCAGTAGAGTAACATGAAAAATAGCATCATCCACTCATGAGTACTGGAGAGAGTACTCATCTGAAGGGATCAAAGAGTTGATGATTGGGATGTTACAGTTGTATGAAGATGATAGATTAATGCCTAATCCTTTTTTAAACAAATATTTTTCATACCAAGCAGGTTTATGTGCCAAATTGGAAAGGGAGGTTAATCGAAGGAGCCCAGATGGTAGTAGTTGTACTCCTGTGAATCCAGATGAGAGAAACTTGGAGAGGGATGGTCATAAAAGAAGGGCTAGGTAGTGTGACAGGCATGCAATATTGACTGGGCCTCATTATTTTGGATGTATTACCTGTGTTCAAACATATTTGCAATGCACATAGAAAAGCATCTTGGCATCTTGGGTAGACAGAGCAGACTATGAGCCTCATTCAATTCAAAGCCTGCATAGGCCATATGTCTGCAGGCTGCTGCGGGCCGAAAGCATAAACCGTAAAACATGCACTCGTACGTAGCATTTCAGGACGGGAACATGATCCATTAAGCAAAGCCGTAACTACCCATTTCAAAACAGCCAATAGAAAATTAGACTGTGATCATTACGTCAGTCTAAGATGAAGGTTACATGTCAATCAGTTAGCTTTTAGAAGTCCGTTATGCGAAACACACGTAGATGAGCATTTGGATCTCAGTGAGTTGAAAGTTTGGCAATTGTTGCTGATTGCAACTGTTTGGAAAGATCTGGTACAACTCAACTTTCCTAGCTGTAGTTGGGTAAGGGATGCCCATCAGATAGCTCCTGAATCCCCCTTGGAAAGAATGAATGGAGGAATGAGAAGCGGGATGGAACTGGCTAGAAAGAGTATATTAGGCCAGCTGATTTAGTGAAGCTTGGAAGTCGTGATGGTGTAAGAAAAAGGGTTAGGATTAGTTGGCGGTAGTGGAAATGACTATAATAACCCTCACCTTTCTCCTCCCCCTTGAGTAGTTTATTCATCCCTTACCCCTCTACAATTTCATTTACTTTCATCTTATCTCAAGCCGACCCCAAAAAATATATATTGGGTATTTGGCACTTAGTATATGACACACTATCTCAGAACTGATTAACAAGAGTCATTAGAGGTGACCAACAGATCAGAAACACTACAGATTGTGCGCTATACAGTCTTCCCCCACTCGCTTCTCAGACAAACTACCCAGGCATAAAGCAGGCGTTTCTGAAAGTAAGTAAGGACGTAAATGTAGATGTTTATTTTCACCAATTGTTTTGCTTATTTTGTTTTGCTTTTCCTGGCATATTAAATACTGTTGCCTCTGGGCGGTTATTTCAAGGCTGGAAACAATAGCCAAAATGACATCTGCAAGATTGCTTTGCCCCAATATATATTTATATATATATATATATATATATATATATATATATATATATATATATATATATATATATATATATATATACTGTATATATATATATATATATATATATATATATATATATATATATACCGTATATACTCCAGTATAAGCCAAGTTTTTCAGCCCTTTTTTTAAGGCAAAAAAGGGCCCCCTCAGCTTATACTCGAGTCACTCTCCCCCCCGTGTGTCTCTAACCCCCCCGTGTGTCTCTAACCCCGCCGTGTGTCTCTAACCCCCCCGTGTGTCTCTAATCCCACGTGTGTCTCTCTACCCCCCCGTGTCTCTTTCCCTCCCCCCTCCTCAACCTAAACCCCCCCTCCTCAGCATAAACCCCCGGGTGCACCCGGTATATGCTAATGACGCGGCACGCATGTGACGTCACATGCTCGCCGGCGCCGGGTCAAGGAGCAGAGGCTGGAGCACAAGCAGGTAAGTGAGGGGAGAGGGGGGAGGTATTTAGGGGGGTTTAGGTGGAGGAGGGGTGTTGAAGAGGGGGGTTGGGGTTGAGGGAGGTTGATGGGGGAGGTTGAGGGGGGTTGAGATTGAGGAGGTGGGTTGGGGTTGAGGGGGGTTGAGGTTGAGCAGGGTGGTTGAGGGGGGTTGAGGTTGAGGAGGGAGGTTGAGGATGGGGGGTTGAGGATGAGGATGGGGGGTTAAGGAGGGGGTTGAGGAGGAAGGTTGAGGAGGGAGGAGGGAGGTTGAGGATGAGGAGGGAGGATGAGGAGGGAGGTTGAGGAGGGAGGAGGGAGGTTGAGGAGGGAGGAGGGAGGTTGAGGATGAGGAGGGAGGTTGAGGATGAGGAGGGAGGATGAGGAGGGAGGTTGAGGATGAGGATGAGGAGTGGGGTTGAGGAGGGAGGTTGAGAATGAGGAGGGGGGTTGAGGAGGGTGATAAGGGAGGGGGGAAGAGACACAGGAAAGGGAGAGGGGAGAAGAGACACGGGAGAGAGAGGGGGGACACAGAGGGCACAAGAGGGACACAGGGGACAGCACATTTCCCACCCTCGGCTTATACTAGAGTCACTAATTTTACCCAGTATTTTGTGGTAAAATGGGTGCCTCGGCTTATACTCGGGTCGGCTTATACTCAAGTATATACGGTATATATGTTGTGTCATGTCCAACTCTCCATAACTCTATGGACTGCAGCACACCAGGCACAATAGTTATGTCTCTGGTTGTGCTTATCCATAAGGTGGACCATGTTTTATCTAGTGGACCTTGATTTTTCTGACCTCTCTGATTTGACCTGCCCATCCTGGGTGACCCTACATGGTATAGCTCATTGCTTTGTTGAGGTACCCAAGCCCCTTCATCACAACAAGGTATATATATATTGTGATATTGCTGCTGTCACACTCAGGGTTCGTGCCCTTGTATTCGGCACCACAATGGAGTACTCAGGAGCCCTTTTTAAAATATCAGCGGTAGTATTTTTTTTCCGTACAAAAAAAAAATAACATAAATGGTGAAAAACCAAACCCTAGCTTCAAATAGAAGCAGTGACTAACACTTGGCTGCAGTTCCTTCACTGTCCAAGATGTAGTCTAAACAAAACAAAAGTCCAAACAAAAGCTTACTGGATATCAAGTGGTTCCCTGTAGCAGGGGATTTCCACAGCAGGCTCTCCTTCTCAGCTGGGTGCTAATCAGACCTTTAAAGGTGGAACCCTGCTGGGCCTGCTTGATTAGCCTGCTGTGTTAACCATTTCTTCCTCTAGTGGACACAGGGCTCTGCTCAGTCTCTCTCCCACGTACACTTCATCAATTACTCTGTTACATATCCCCCTCCCCAGCTTGACACTATGGGGTTGAGCGGCCAATGCTGTGAGGCAGTGTACGCAGGATAGGGCATCTGCATTGCCATGGAGGCTGCCAGCTCTGTGAAGAACACGGAAGTGGAAGGGTTGGAGGGACAGGAATCATCTCATCATGCGGCTGTTTTTCTCCTTGTTCTGGTGCATCCACTGTAAAAGGGCATTGTCTGAGACCAAGGTGAACCTTCTTCCCAATAAGTAATACCGGAGGGCTTCAGTGGCCATTTTATGCTCTACCACAGAATATTTCTATTCCCGTGGCATCAACTTGCGGCTAAGGAACAAGACGGGATGTTCTTCACCATTCACCTCCTGTGACAATACAGCCCCCAGTCCTACTCCTGAAGCATCTATTTGTAGGATAAATTCCTTTTCAAAATCAGGGGCTATTAATACGGGACCTTGACACATTGTAGTCTTTAGGTCTTTAAAAGCTTCCTCAGTGGCCTTGTTCCAATTGACTACGTCAGGTGCCTTGTTCTTAGTGAGTTCTGTCAGTGGGGCAGCTCTTGTGGATAAACCTCCTGTAATACCCCCCGATACCCAGAAAGGCCCTCACTTGCTTCTTTCTCAGTGGGCGAGGCCAGTTTTGTATTGCTTCCATTTTGTTGAGCTGCGGCTTGACCATCCCTCGTCCAACACGTGTAACCCAGATATTTGGCTTCACTAAGTCCAATTGCACATTTCGCAGGGTTCACTGTAAGGTTTACCCATCTTAGGGTTTCTAATACAGACTCCACCTTTGGAAGATGTGTCTCCCAATCTGTGGTATAGAGTATGATATCATCTAAATATGCGGCAGCATATTCCGAATGTTCTCATAATAACCTGTCCATCAGTCTCTGGAAGGTGGCTGGAGCTCCATGGAGTCCAAACGGTAGTACTTTGTATTGGAAGAGCCCATCTGGGGTCGAAAAGCCAGTTTTTTCTTTTGCTGCTTGTGTCAAAGGAATTTGCGAATATCCTTTTTTTGTCAAGTTAAAAATCTTGCTTTCCCAAGCCGCTCTATCAACTCATTCACTCTAGGTATGGGATATGCGTTAAACTCTGATACAGAGTTCAATTTGCGGAAATCACTGCAGAATCTGATGGTGCCGTCAGACTTTGGGATCATCACAATAGGACTACACCATTCACTTTGGGATTCTTCAATAACCCCAAGATCTAACATATTTTTTACTTCTGCTCTGATTTCTTCTCTTTTAGCATCGGGTATGCGATAGGGTTTCATCCTTATCCTGATCCCGGGCTTAGTGATGATGTTGTGGTAAATAGCTGTTGTGCGACCTGGTTCTGCAGAGAAGACATCCCTGTTTCGGTTTACAACTTTGTAAGTTTCCTCCTTCTGTTCAGGGGACAGATCCTGTGACACAAATGCTTCTACTTGCATTGCCTCTGTGCTTGGAATAGTTTCTCCGACATCATCCAACTCTTTGTCAAGACAAGTAATATTTACCTCTACTATCTGCTCTCTCCAAGGCATTAGCAGGTTTACGTGGTATATTTGCTCCGTTCTTCGTTGCTCTGGTTGCCTCACTTTATAATCCACATTTCCTATGGCCTCAATCATTTCGTAGGGGCCTTGCCATCTGGCCAGTAGTTTGCTTTCGGCCATGGGTACTAGAACTAGTACTCTGTCTCCTGGTTGGAACTTCCTCACATGTACTGTGTGGTTGTAATATGTTCGCTGATGTTGTTGGGCTTTTTCCATGTGCTCTCGTACCAAGGGGCCAACTTGGGAGATTATTTCTCTCATTTTCCTCATATACTCTATGATATTCTCACCTACATATTCTCACTTAAGCATTTACTGTGCAAGTTTACACGTAACTTGCAAACCTATCTTTTCAACTCATTAAAATTTAAGTGCTGTGTGAATGCTTACTAATGACCAAACGTAGAGGCAAGTATAAGTAAGTATATTAAATAAGGAAACCCCAGTGATTCCTCCTGCCACATACAGAAGGGAACCCCCAAGATTCCCTCCCTTTCTAAACCCTAATCTACACATTAAACCTATGACCATAGGGTCTATTGAGACTCCCATGGCATCTAAACAATAAGGATTCACTAAATATTACCTTGTCATGTAGGTCCTGCAAGAACCTCCATGGCAGTAACACACCTTCAAGTTCTATGGCTCCTATCATAATTATATATGCCATGGAGGTCCTTATGTATGCCTTATGCATGGTATGGGAAAGGGTTCATGTAGATAGATGGCATGTGAATAGTGTAGTGTTTTATACTGCAGCACTGCTGCAAAGTCTACTCAGCTGACGGTTCAGTGTCTCTTGCAGCAGGCTGCGTGGGGACCTTAGAGCTTAGGTTGTGGTTAGAATTAATATGTAACAAAAAAAAACTCCCACAATTACAAATGTCTTTTTGCGCAGCTACGTATCAGATTGGAATATGTAGAAATATATAGTTATTTTTTAAACACTAGAAAACATATGGATTATTAGACTATTGGTAAATACATAAATATGATGTATAATTTGTAATTTTCATTTTCCTTTAAATTATATCTTTATATCATCACA
This sequence comes from Discoglossus pictus, assembly GCA_027410445.1. NCBI lineage: Eukaryota > Metazoa > Chordata > Amphibia > Anura > Alytidae > Discoglossus > Discoglossus pictus. The sequence continues at coordinate 237,396,552 of CM050166.1, forward strand.
ATGTGTTGACGTTTTTTATTGATCTTTTACAAAATAGCATGATATTCATAAACATTTCACATTTCAGTTCTTATTAAACAAACAATTCCAATTTGTTTAATATTTATTAACATTTATGTTATAATGTATCACTACAAATGGTCATCAACACTGATATTCAAAGCAGACCAACATCAACATTTAACTACTGATCTGCAACTATAATAGTCCCTCATTTTCACTTTTATATCCATCAAATAAAATCTCTCTTTATTACAGTTTTCGTTGATGTGCTAATCTTTCTGGAATTTGATACTTTCTTATAACATTAGTAGATCTTCCATATAGCCACTTTTGTCTAGATAGATGCCTGGCATATTTTGAGTACAGCCATGGTGTCCAGGTATTATATTTAATTATCTACACTGTCATTTAGATTATCTTATTTGGATCTCCTGTGATTTCCATGCGTTCTTTTTGTATCTGGGCAGTGGGATTGTGTAGCAGTGAATGTATCAGTTTTAGCTAACAGAATATCTGACTTCTTGAAATATTTGTAGTAGTGGCTTTGTTTAATTTGCATAGTTTTTTTGTCTTCTTCACATGTTAATACAGCATTGATTTGATCATCACATTTTGTAGTTTTCTAGGGATTCTATCACTTGTGAGTCTTTGTATCCCAATGTAATTAAGTTACCTCTAATATATATCTTTAAAGTTAGTGAAGCCCAGGCTGGCTTGGAAGTTGATGTGACATTTGTTGTGGAAAAGGTCTCAATTTATTTTTCTATTTGTTCTATCAATGTTTTTTTTACTATTAAGACCTTGTCTTTTAATCACCACTATCTGCACATTGGTGGAAAAGGTTTTTGCTAAATTTACATTGACCTGAACTACTGTGTGATCTGACCAGGTGCAATGTTTTATGTTGCTCCTATATACATGTATCATTAGAGCATTGTTAAGGTAAAGTCAATCTTTGAATAGTATTTTGTGGTGTTGAAAAGAAGGTATACATCCGAGAGATGAGGTGCATTTATTTCTATTTGTCTAGTAATTGTAATTTATTTAAAGATTTAAATAATATATTGAAGGTGGATTGCAGTTTCTTATTCTCAGATTTGTTTAGGTGGTCAATCAAGGTGAGCTTAAAATCTCCTCCAATAATGACATTCCATCTACTTTTGTTTTCAAGAAATCTAGTATAAATGTAAGATTTTTTGTGAGCATTTACTGATGTGTGTATTGTGATCTATTTAAGTTAATGTGGTGATAATAAATATATTTTCCTTGTGTCTGTGGAGGTTGTCTAACAAGATAGCCTACCAATTATTTTTGTTGTGTTAGATGATAGATAGGGGGCTCCAGACGTGGCCTCCATACTCACTGGGCCTTAGGGAATTTAGCTAAACCCTACTGGCAAGGCCCAACTAATGATAAAATGTATGTCTCAGGTTTGCTATTTCCCTTGTTCAAAGTAGAATTGCCTGGTATTTCGGGGCTGGATCATTCTAATGAGTGAGACCAGGCTGATATACTACAGGATATTTCTCCCTGTGAAGGGCAAAAGTGAGCTAAAAGAGGCTGCTCTGAGTGGATTCTCGTGTCCATAGAACTAACCTAGAGCAATATTAAATTGCAAGCCCGCAACTCGATCACAGATACCCGTTCGTCTCAGATTCCAGTGCTATTCAATTGCTCAAGGCCGCAAGTTATGGGCCCCAAACCAAAACCATAAACCATGCACTGGTTCGGAGCACTTCAGGGCGGGAACATGATCAATTCAGCAAGCCCGTAACTGCCCATTTCAAATCAGCTAATAGAAAATGAGACTTTCATTATCACAGCAGTAAAACATGGAGGTTACATGTCAATCAATTAGGTTTGGGGGTCTGATATGCGATCAGACTCGCAAATCTCCAAAATAAAGAATTATGAAAATGAATGCCAATGCTGTTCTAGTCCATATGGGTGATCTGATTTGTATTAACTCATTGATACCCAAGATCAATTTAACCCCGAAATGACACATAAAAATAATTCTTATTTTCTTACCGATTTGCGAACTGGAGACTGCAATTAATTCTAATGTCTTTCATCGCTTTCCCCGTTATTTACAGTGCAGTATTGATTTTTTATTTGCATTGATGGGGCTACGAACAGGTGTTTAACCCCCTTGCGGATCCTTTTAGCACTCATATGATTTTCTCCTTCATTTGCCATTTACGGGTGTGAAAACATTTGCGGGCTTGGGGAAATTGAGCAATTGAATAGTGATTTGTAATTTTACCCCTGTGAAAGTGAAAGATCAAAGGCTTCTGGAGGCTCTAAGTTGCAAGGTTAACGATCGCCATTTTTTCAAGCCCGTAACTCGGAAGCCAAACAGATGCCAATTGAATAGCAAAGTAGCTTGCAACCTCATTTACGGGCTTCCGGATCTCCCAAAACCTCAATTGAATGGGGGCCCTATTAAGGTTAGTTTGTTCTCTGAGTACATCTATTTCTGTTGCTTATGGAAATCACACTTGCTCCTTAGTCTCCCTAGGGGTGGTAGGGGGCTCAAATTAATTGTTTGATTGCTCTTTTCTATTTCTTTGCACTGTAATCCATGTACATAATGATAAGTGCAAAAATCTCAGGTTTTTTCATCTTATACAATGTCAAAGCTGTTATATTGTCTGTTTTTTAGAGTTTACAGATGTTTCATTAAAAAAGTCTTGTTTAGGCATTGCTTTAGATATGTTTTAGAACATTTGGTGAAGGATGATGACATTATCTTGTTTGTTTCTTGAATATAGCTTTAGTTTCTAGATTTTGATATGTGGATAAATATACGTCCTTTAGTGTAGAGGAACAAGTAGTAGCAGTTGTTTAATCCAAGTTCACCATTCTTCAACTTATCTTGGTAATGTTGAAAGTGGAAGTTATATCAGAGTAACATGTATGTGCTGTTGAAATATGCAGTATAAAGAATGTAACAAAAACAGTATATTATCACTTTCTATATTACAGTGAGGGTATAGAAGATGTACTAAAATGTCCTCTAAAAAGGACAGTTATGCCAGGTTACTACAGACAATGTTTAGGTGACTGAATTAGAGATTTTGTTTGCTATTATAAAGTTTGTATTGTAGTATCAATAGCCACAAGATGGCAGGTTTGTGTTATTCACTGTTAGGAGAAGGAAGACTATTGTTGCTGCAATCTAATATACTTGTAATATCGTCTCTGGCCCACTAGAGGGAGTTTGCTAAGGAAAGCTTTGTATTTTTATCTTGGTTTTGCAGTTTGTTAGCTTTTAATATTTTAAGTAGAATAAAGTATTTTATGTTAATTACAAGGGTGATGACTTGATCTTCTGTTTTGAGTAACCATTAACAGTTTTTATTTTTTTGCTGTTTATTAAGTTGTGATCTTTTTAGACTTGTGTTTAGTTAAAATTCTTATTGTGTGTCTTTTATCTGTAACTGTTCCTCTATCTAATTTTTTAATAATGTATTTTTATGTCTTCGTCAGCCATTTCTTTCCTCTGCTCATACCTGCTGTGATGTCTGTCAATAGCCACTCTCTCACTCTCCTTCCCTTCTGTTCTCTAAACTGGTCTCCCTCTTTAGACCTTGTCCATGTTTCGGCCCTGCTCCCTATCACTGGAGACTACTCAACAGAACTGAGCTGTGTGGTCCGGCCTATATCTGTCCCTAACGTGCTGAGGTCTGTTATTTTCCTTCATTTATAGTTAGATAAATATTATATATTTATATTTTTATAGTTTTGGTATTGGGGTGTTCAGTAGGATATGGGTAAGCTATTTTAAGACCAATTTGAGTTTTTTTTACTTTGTTTCTATCAATCTTTTGTTGCTGCAGGAGTTCAAGCTGCATACGTCCTGCTCTTACTTTGCACGCCAATTAATATTTTATTTTGTTTATGAAATGTTTTTTCAGACTACAATTCCGCAACAAACTAATATTTTAAAAGCACGTTGAACTGGATGCATGTCATTATCATAAGAACTAATTTTCGTTTGACAGTTTTTGGAATGGGTATGTTGCTTATTGAGAAACTCTGTATTGAACTCTGACTGGAGTATCACATATATAGTTGTCGTAATTGCGGAGTTGCCAAAAGTTGTTGGTAACGCAATGTTAAAATTGCGGTCTCGCACAGCGAGCCCCGCAACTGTTGACGTCGCAAAACGAGGGCCGCAGTTGCGCGCCGCAACCTTTGGCAATCATTGCGCTGGTGGACATGAGTGCGACTTAGGCAATGTGCGCCGAAGGCGCTCATTGCGCTGGTGGAGATGAGAGCCACAAGCACTCATCCCGATTAACCATCGGGACGGATGCAAAATTACGGCCCGTACTACTTAGTACCCGAAGCACGTAGATGGACTGCGGGGCTCACAAAAATATGACTTTATCGGGCGAACCGCCGAACTGGAAAGACCAGCAAAAATACACAAATATGACTCAAATTAACTTACACACTCACACACAGCACAGGGGGAGAGCCAGGGAGCCTTTGAGTGAGGTTGCAAGTTCATTTGAGGCATATTTTGCCTTTTTTCACGATCGAAAATCATGGAAGCGAGAAAAAAAATGTTGGGCAAAAAAAATTAAACAAGACAAAAACGAGGCCAAAGGACTTAAAACGCAGCCGAAGTACGTAAAAAGAGGATAAAGGACGTAAATACGAGCCCTAAGCAATAAGACTTAACGCAAACCAGTAACACTTAATACAAGTCAGTAACACTTAACCCAAGGCAGTAACAATTAACCCAAGGCAGTAGGCCCCTAAACTACACAGGCTTATAAAGTACACGGGGGGAGGCTCGCAATGAGCGCCGAAGGGGATTATTGCAAAGCAGGAAAGGTGCGGCTTGCTAAAAACGGCAATGCACGGCGAAGCCGCTCATTGCAAGGCTCGCCATGAGCGCCTTTGGCACTCATGGCACGGCCTGTAATGTAGACAGGGAAGAGGCTCGTGATGAGCGCCGAAGGTGCTCAGAGGTGCCATAGCCTCGCATTGTGTGGCAAACAGCATTGCTTGGCTTAAAATGTTATTGCCGTCATTTTTTGACGGGCAAGTCGCTAGTAGTATATTATGTTTATAAATGGCTCTGTATTTTTTATATAAATACTGTAGTAAGTTTTATTTTTCATAACATATAATATAAAATTTATATGAGACACATTTCTTAATCGTGTTGCTAAAATGCTGCTGAGAGAGCCTTTCATTGGCTAATTGGCTAATAATTTTAAAATAATTATTTAAACTAAGAAGAAGAAAAGCAAGGTTTGAACTCAGCACCTCCAGTCCCAAAAACAAGTGGTTTTGCATCATAAACAGTAAGCACTGAAATCAATAGAGCTAAAACATATTCAGCATGACAGTTACAGCTTGAACCTGTTGCAAATTCTTGAAGTGGTGTTCCTTGGGCTATACAAGCAATATTTAAAAGTCAATTCTTGATCAATTAAAAAAAAACAAAAAAAAAACTTTTCACCACGATTTTCAACATTCTATATGATGATGCAGAAAACACATGGCAAATTTAGTGTCCTTTTAATTCTAATTAATTATCTAAATTCTATTTTAACCTGTGCTTTCCAATAGTCATAGAAAATGAAATTATGCCATAACCAATAAACAAGAACATACTTCTAATTGTTAGCATTGTGGGTGATTAGAAGGCTGATTTGAGTTTCTAACATACACATGTCACATGGCAACCCATAATGATATTCATGGTGCTCCTACCGGCTCATTAAAAAAAATAAAAAATAAACCTAAAATCTACAAACAGAAAAGAGCAAGACATCCAAGAGTAAATATTTTGCTTCTGCCTTAGATAACTTTTTTATTTAAACAAATTGTTAAATGCTATTCTCTTCAGAGAACATCATGGTTTTATATTGTGTGAAATAGATACTTTGATATTTAATTTGATCAATCTTTAACATATACTAAAAATGTTTATGTACCTCTTTATAAATGTTTGCTTGCTTTTGCATATTTACTTCAACCTGTTCATTTCTTAATGCTAAATGCAAAAAAAAAAATTAATATGCAAAATTTTAATATTCTACTTCATTGTTTAATAATGTGCCGCTAGCTTGACTGAGCTCAAATACGAAGTAGCGAATAGATGTGCATGGAATACTATGGTTTATAGGGTCACGGAGAGTTGGACACAAATAAACAAAAATCATTTACCAATTTTGGAAACTGAATCAATTATACATGAAACTCAACCATTCCAGAAAATCTTATTTCTAACACTAAACTGGTTAATACATTTGTTTATATAGGGAGCTTCACTTTGATCCTGTTAAAGTACATTAACCCTTACAATTGCTTTTAGCTATAAACCTTAACCTTAACAAGACCAAATGACAAGTCTGTCCATTGACAGGTACTTTTGAATGTAAAACTGGGGTTAGAAAGCATGTATTATTTTTTTTAGGGTTTACAAGTATTTTAACAAGTCTAATAGTGATTGACAATTGAGCCATATATCATGAGTAGCTTACCAGTAAGTGTCTGACTATTTATGGTGCAATGTTATAGAGAACCTAAGCATTTTATGAAAAAAATACATGTGGGTTGTCAAATTTTACATTTATTCCCCAATGAGTTCTTAAAAAATGTTTTGCTCATATTTTTTTTTAGAAGCAAATGGATTTTAGATTTTGACTTCAAAATTCCAATTAATTATTCGGCATAATATCAAATGAAAAATATTATTATATCTTCTTCAATATTATTATATCTTCTCCTTTGTTCTTCTTATCTGTATTATTTCCTTAAAAGAAAAAAACAATCATTACCAAAAATCATGTAATAAATACTTTTCTGGTTGCATTCTGCACGAATAACATTTTAATCTCCTTTTTTTTCTTTGCTTTATAATATCTCAAAGCAACTAGCAGTATCAAAGACTTGAAGCTAAAGGGGATTATATGTATGATTGGTACACTATGTATACACAGGAGTACCTTTTCCTTATATATATAACTGATGGGTGTTGGGAGCAAGCTACTAAACTGTAGTATCTCAGTGCCTTGTACCAGACTGCAATGTTAGATACTTCTCTGCTTTCACTTCACATTTTGCTGTTCCTTAGTTTCCCCTTGCTATGAAAATAATGATTAATATTCTGCAATTTGTACAATCAAAATTGCCATTAAGGAATTTCTTAATTATTTTGCTAAAATGCTGCTGAAAGTCTTTCATTGGCTAGTACTTCCAATACTATAAAAACACTGTATGCATGAGGGGGCAGACTTTTGTAGGAACTGTTTGGTCGATTTCAGTAAGTAAAAACAGAGGTTTTGAGCACTTTTAATATTAAAAACACATGACCCTCCATGGGCCTCATTCAAATGCGATTTGGCCAATTGAATAGGGCTCTATATAAGCACACAGCATATTTTTTTACAGAAGTTTTTAGTTAGTGAACTTCTATCCAGAAGCAAGGTCTTCACTAACTAAACACTTCTGTAAAAGAAATATGCTATGTGCTTATATAGAGCCCTATTCAATTGGCCAAATTGCATTTGAATGAGGCCCCATGTCTCTTTAAGAAAGCATATGTATTACTGTGCATATGTAGCTGTGCAATAATGTCAGGTCCTCCTAATATATTCTAAATACAGGTAACCAGGGCACCACACCAGTTTACTGTGGACAGGGATTCAAAATATTTTATTTACACCAGTAACACTGGATATTCATGCAAAGAATGCCATGTATCTTTTTAAATACATGCTATACAATGTTTCTGAGCTTCATGTCTCTTTATATACTAGTATATATTCATTTGGATATGATCCAGTGTTCTGCTTACCTGAAACCTGTTTGCGGCCAATCAATGATAGTTCGATCAAGCTTGGTTTTCCAGAAGCACCAGCTGCAAAAACAAGATTTAAAAGATTCGTATAATTGTCCTTTAAACGATGTCCTAAAATAAGGAAATGTTTGTATCATTAAACATTTTATTTTCCAACAGATCAGTGTTGTGATGTATTTTTTATGTTTTTGTGCATATAATGAAATGTATAAAATGTTTGTAAATTAAATAGCATGTATGAGGCAATATGTACATTGTATTTAAAGGGTTAAATGTTTGGTGAATGCTTATACATGTCTAGAACATATACTCCATTTGATAAAAACAGGAATTAAGCCAATATTCTTAATAGGGATAATTAGCACCTAATGCAGATAATATTGTACATTTTGATAGGGGCATAAATAAAATAAAGTGTGAAAAGAATAATAATATATATTTCAAATAAATAAAGCCACATCTACAGGCACACATTTATTATTGCACTAGAACATTGCCCGTCAAAAAATGACGGCAATGAAATTGTAAGTGAGCTAATGCTGTTTGGTGTATGATAATCAAATAAATAATACATTAATAAAGTAATATACTTTACCTATTGTGAAGTAATATATGCAGGAATCATTATGTTGAAGAGCTGGAAATCTGTTTTCATGTTGCTGCAGCATTAGTGGTGTGGAGCTGCTGTGTAAGAATGATGAATGTGTGCAGTGTAATAGTGTGCGTGCGCGAGACAAATCCGTTAGCGTAGCTGTGTACTTCCGCATTGTATAAGTTATTGTTCTAAAATTGCGGCTAATGTGTGGTATGCGGCTGTGGCTGATTTAGCGTCCGTTCGGAATATCCGTAGCTGTTTGTGGTGGTGTTTAGCGTGTTTCGGGTCCTTTAGCCTCCTTTTCGTTTTGTTCGGCGGCAATTTTTTCTCTTGCTTAGGTGATTTTCGGGTGTCTAAACTCCGAAATTTGTACTTAAATCGAGGTGTAACTTCACTTGCAGAGGTCCTGGGTGCACCACCTTGCTGTGGGTAAGCTTTTTATATGTTTGTTGTGTGTATTTATTGTGTTTGTAATGTTTTTGGGGTCGCACGGGTTGCGTCCTTGATTTCGAATCTCGTATGTCTTTTTTGGAAAATCCGTAGGTGTTTCTTGTGGTGTTTTGCGTGTTTAGACTGCTGTATCCTCGTTTTCATTTTTATTCGGCGGACAGTTTTTCTCTCGCTTAAAGAATTTTTGAGTGTCTAAACTCTTTTATTTTGAGTTAAATTGAGGTGTAACTTTAGTTTTCGAGTTCCTGGGTGCCCCCCCCCCCCCTTGCTGTAGGTAAGCTTTTTATGTATTCGTTGTGTGTATTTATTGTGTTTTTCATGTTTTCATGTGCGCAGGTTTCGGACGATTTTTGCGAGGTCGCAATGGGTCGTAACGTGTCTCGTATTTTCCTTTCGTAACTACGTAAATGTTGCAAGGTCCGCAGTTGCCAGCAACTGCGACCCTAGCTTGCATGCTCACAACTATATATGTGATTTAAAATGTGCACGATTGGAACATCTCAGTCCTTTAATACATAATGTAATTGGTCTATATGTAGAAGGAAAAACTTCCATATAAAATTTGATTGTACCCTTTAAAGCAATCATTAACTACACCAAAAGCAAATTGCTGCACTATCTAAAAAAGACTTGTCATGAGCAATTTTAACTTTGCATATATTTATTGTACCTTCTGATGCTTTTTTGTTCATTCCTGGATCCTCATTAATTCTGCAACGTTTATTAGACTGATATTCAGAGAAGACTTCATTCACTCTGAAGCAAAGAATGCAAAAAAAAAAAAAAAAAAAGAGGAGTGGTTTGTATACCTTCAAAGTATATGCTACTTTGGAAAAATTACATACATTACAAGTTACATTATAGCAAATACTGCAAAGATTAAAAACGCAGAATGCTTGGAGCCTTAATTCTTGTCCAGCGTGTATTTGTTTATTGACGTTGGATGCTTCAATAAAAAGAATACTTTCCTATGTTATCATATTTATTTTAAGCGTCTATTAATGAATTGTACCCTGCCAAAATAAATCTAAAGCTTAATGTGTCTCTATATATAGCACCTTTGACTCACTGAACAAATGTTATTCTCATATAATAGTATAACAGAGCTAAAACCATAAACATATAGTTCAAACAGACAGAAAAAGCAATATGTGTTTTAATAATCAATGAAATGGTACACTTGTGATTGCATTAGCAACTGTTAGTGGAATAACAACCCTCTAGCAGGTAGCAATGTATCACGGCCACCGAAGGTGGTTATGATGATGTCCCCTTTGCTGGCAGAAAATGCCTCAGAATATGGTTACATGATATGTTTAACATTGCATCATAAATAAAAAATTTACTAGGTAATTAAATATTTAAACTAGTTATTGCAAAGTTTTGGCTGAATGTTGGTGTAGTAGTGCTACATAAAGTGTTGTATATGTACATATATATATATATATATATATATATATATATATATAATATATATATATATATATATATATATATATATATATGTATAGTAAATACATAGTACAAATGTGTTCACATTTTACACTGCATTCTGGGAAGCTGAGCAGGGGCATGCAAACGTGTCCACAAATAGAGTCAGAGTATTGCAGTATATAGTGATGCCTTTTTTATTGGACAAACATATTCATAAATCTATGACAAGCTTTTGAGAGCTTCCTCTCTTTCTCAAGTCGGGAGCTATACTGATATTAGATCCCCATACATGAAAGATGATATAGATGATCTGTTCATCATATGGACAGGGGGAGAAAAGAACCTCAGAGACTTCCACACAGCCTTTAATACCTTCCACCCATCTATTAAACTTAAAATGGAGTACTCTGCTGAACAGGTCAACTTTCTGGACACTACAATTTCATCAATTACAAATGACTTCACTCATCTGTGTATAAGAAACCTACAGACAAATGTAGTTACCTCCACAACTCTAGTTTCCACCCCTCCCATAAAAAACAAACAATAATTTATAGTCAAGCCATCAGATACCACCGCCTATGCTCAAACACTAGGAACCGCAACAAACATTTAAAATCATGAATCCTTCAGGCAGAAGGGTTACAAACCGTGTATCATCACACAGAAAATAACCTCCGCCATTAAAACTCCCCGTGAACAACTGTTGCAATACAAAACAAAAGAACGTTCTTCACGTACACCTCTAGTAACCACATACTATCCGGCTCTAGAAGGAATACACAAAATATTTAAGGATCTACAACCACAACTAACAGATGATGCCGAATTGAAACAAATATTTCCCAAACCTCCCATTCTGTCATTTAGTCAACCACCAAATCTGAAACAAACATTGGTGAACAGAAGATTAGTTAATGAACAGCACAACAGACAGAATGGCACCAAACCTTGCAACAAAAATTGCTGCAAATTATGTCAACATTTCTGCAAAGAGGACACAGCCATGCATAACAACAAGAACTTTAGCATCAGGGGGTCAAATACATGTACATCATCCAATGAAGTCTACATGATACAATGTACTTTATGTAAGAGGGGGTGCTACATTGGAGAAACCAGACAGAAACTACATTTAAGGATGAATCTGCACAGACTCTCCACCAAAATCACAATGAAGACAGGAACTGTACCCCAGTGGGACACCATTTTCACAAAATAACCACACCATCCAGGTCATTTTAAAAACACACAAGAGAGAAAGACGTGTGAAAAGAAAATTATAACACACTTTAATACGAAAAATATGGGACTGAATGTAAATATGGAATTTCCATCGCATTATCTTAACTTCTTATAGCCTTCTATATTCCTGATATTTATCTTGTTCTTCTGGTCTGTTTCTGTCTCATTACAGCTTCATGGTTCCTTACTCCCTATGACCTGCAAATATTTACGACCCTGTTTATTTTCTCTGATCTACACTCATGGAGTCTTCTTCACAGCTGAACAAACAGAACATTCTTTTTTTTTTTTTTTTTTTTTTTTAAAGCCTGTAATTTCTAGGTTTCATGTATGGGAATCTAATATCAGTATAGCTCTGGACTTGAGAAAGACAGGAAGCTCTCAAAAGCTAGTCATATATTTATGATAATGTTTGTCAAATAAAAAAGGTATCACTATATATACTGAAATACTCTGTTTATTCATCTGGATTATTGGACACTCATGGCTACCTCACTATATATATATATATATATATATATATATATATATATATATATATATATATATAGTCAGCAAAAGAGTGATAGAAGCCCTCCACCACACATAATACAGTAAATAGTACATTTGGGATCACATTGAATGTCTAAAAATAAGTTAAAAAACATATTCCCTGCTCATAATTTTAAGAAATTGCACTGTACTGTGTGAAATAAGGACATGCAAATGAGCCCACAATGCAGTATCACTGTTAAATCCAAAAACACATTATTCATGGCTCGTTTTAAGCATATGGTCACTGTAATACATAGCTTTATAGCATAGCATAGGGTGGATTATGCATACGCTAGAAGACCTACCACCAGACGATGTGTCAATCTTAAAATAGGTTTTATCAGGGTGGGGTTGGTTCCTAGCTTATACTTGCATCTCTGCTCTCACACTCGATTTTTTTAGCTCTGCCAGTTCCTGCCTAACACTGCTATGGACATTCTCCATTCCACAAACAATTCTACACCACTCAGGTGCTCCTTCAACACAACCGGATGTGGTATGGTGCCTTGCTCAGATAGCAGCGGTCTCTCTGCTGCCGATATGTGTCTATCTTGGTTAAACTCTGTGAAACTTTGAGCTTGACGCTCTTGCTTCCTCTTTCTGCAGGATCTGCAACTTTCCTCATCATAATCAGTTCCATTTTCCTTTGACTGGACATTGGCTGTGATAATCGGTTTGATCTCTCCTTTGTCTGGGTGAGAGATCTTTGTCAGGTATTTTCTTTCTATAGTATCATCCTCCAACTTGGGAGTATTCACCAGGTACAGGTAGCTGGCTCTGTCCGAGTTTCTTATGGAAGCCTCTTCATTGCTCTTATCCATACGTTTTCTTTCATAATTTCTTGATCAACATCTTGCATACTGCACCCAGTGACAGCTCCTTGTCCTTTACTATTTGAACTTTGCTCACAACATCTCTCTGGATCAGATTTCTTCCTAATCCCCTCGGCAGGGAAGTTGCATTTTAAGCTTGGTAGAGAAACATGCCACTCAAGTAGAGAGAAACATGCTACTTCTCAGGATCCCATACACAATCACAGTCACATTTATACAGAAGAAAGGGAGGTCTCTACCAAGGATGTGGAATCTCATGTATATCCAATAGCTCTTCCTTGCAACAACAATGCAAATCTTTCCTGTCCCAAAACTTCCATGAGTTCAGGAGTTATGTTTCCACATGATCCTTACTTGTCATTTTCCATAGGAAGTGATTAGGTTTTATGCTTCCACTTGTCCCTGAAGCCACAGTAGTATTTGCAGATGCTGCAGCTGAGGCTTTTGTGCTGCCAAAGCTTGTCTCACACTTGATTTGTCCTCTTCTGTTTGTCTCTTGTCCATTGTTCTGTAAACTCTTACTGATGTGCTCTGTCGTCTTCTGCTTGTCTCAACAATTGCTATATATTCTCTGGCTGATGTGCTCTGTCCTCTTCTGTTTATATCTCTGTGGCATTACAGTGGCCTTTCTCATACAGGCTCTCTCCTCTTCTGCTTGTCTCAACAATTTATGTTCTCTTGTAGTGGCTTCTAACATGGCTTTCACAAGCCCTTCCATCTTATACACACTTCTAACATCACATGTGACAAATGTGTGCTTCCTGCACTTTAGGTGGAGGAACACAATCACAAAAGGCTTTAAATGCTTTTCAAAATGTACTATATTATAATCACTAGTAATACAAAATGATACACCAAAATAAATCAAAGAAAATAACGGGCCTAGACATTGGAGCACTATCCATACTATGACAATTACTATCAGAGCTTCCGCCCTGCAAAACCTGGAAAAAAAACAAATCAAACAGTCCAAATACTTTGTTTTTAAGTACTGGCCTGTATCCTTTAGAGTCCAAGTTTCCACTTTTCTTCTGTACATCTTTAATCAGCTCCACGCTGGTTTATTTAGTTTCAGACACCAGTATGGACACTTCTTCTCTGGGTGTCCCTTTTTCCCAACTCAAACCAGCCGTACACATTTATGATCTTTTCTCCACTTCAATAAGCACCTCTCTGTGTTTCTCTCTGCAGTCCCAAAAAACAGCATATACTTCCACAAAACTGTCTTCTGCTACAAGCAGCATTTTCACAATCTTTCTTATGTGATAGGACTAAGGCTCAAACAATGTCTTCAGTCCATCACACTGCTAGTAGCAGTGCATAAATGTGCAACATCCAATTCTCAGCATTGTTCTTTTGAAGACCGTGATCAGGTGGATATGATTAAACTACCCCAGGAGTTAACTTTTTGTTTTCCAATATTTTTTATTGAAGAGAAATTTGGTAATATTATTACAGCAGTTTGTATCACATGTTAAGCCATACATTACATATATTTCATGCCGCTTGTATACATTTTCCTGATTGCTTAAGTAAAGAGAATTAAAATGTTTGTCTTCTTCTTTTTTTTTTTTTATGTTATTATTATTTTAATTTACAAAAACAATTATTAACTTGATTAACTTATTAACCTTTTAGCTTTCATTTCCCCACTCTCAATTAAATTCTTAAGTTATACAGTCTGTCTATAGCAAATTCGCCTGGTATAAGCAAGGGTAGATCAGATTAGAGATTGTATGTTTTTATTTAATTTATGAATTCAGTCAGGCCTAGGCCACCCTTTATATTAATACATGAAGGGGGATATCGCTGAGTAATTACACAGTATGAATTCAAATAGTAAATAATAAAGGGAAATATGAAAAGAAAAAGGAGAAAAGGAAAGGGGGAAAGGAATAAGGTGGCAAAGGGGCGCCCTCCTTACAAGATGATAATACATCGTTATGATGCATCATTATGAAGGGTCAGTTAGAATTGTTTTGTTTACCTTAATCTCCGTCTCCTGTCTCAGTACTGGGGTCCAGGCTCCCCAGGTCTCCTACTCCCCGCCAAGACGAAGGGTTTGATCATTTGGAAGGGAGTTATGGGAGAGATATGCAATTTGGGGATGTTATCCAAGGTTCCCATATTTGTAAGAACAAGGGGTAGGAGTCTGTCAAAATGTGTATCATCCTTTCGTTAAGCATTATAAAGTTGATTTTTTTTCCAGATATCCTGAACTATTGGGCACTTCCACCAAGTGTGGACGGTGCTGGATAAAATATGCATGAGAAAGTCTAGTGGAATAGCAGTTGTACTCCAATACTGACTGTCCAACATTAGTTAAGCATCAGTAGCAGCTTTTATTATTATAAAGAAAATAGATTTTGTTGATATGCTACCTTTTGCTATGTTAAGCATCTCCAATATGTCTGTACCACTCACATCCATTGATTTTGTTTTTTTGATTTGTTCCATCATTTATGCCATCAAAACTGTATATACATATGGTTCACTATTCCAACTTAATCACTAAACTTTAGCCCAATAAAAGGACCTAATCTTTAAAGCTTGCTATGGAACCCTGCGTAGTAGCCATTAAAAGGTATCAAATAAATGTGTTTCTTGTTCTTCCATGACAAACACAGTATCAGTATGTACTTAATATATAGGCAAATCAAGAAAAAATTACCTTAAGAACATTTTTTCTTCTCCATAGGGAATTCTGGCTTCTTTGCCTGTAAATATTTTTCCTTGGTGAAACCTCTTTCTCAATGTCCGAGGCAAAATCTTTTCCAGGTCTAGAATCGCCATAGCCCTCTATAAATACAAATATGATTTAAGTCAATACTTAAACAACTGCGTAGAACATTTAGGTTAAAAAAAATATATTATTTTTGTCAGTAAAATTATAAAATTATAAAACATAAATATATGTAAAATATCTTCCATAGTAGCTGCCCCACATTTCCATACAGAACAGTAAATAGTGTAAAACTGTGTTATGGTTGTGCACAAGATACAGTGAAGTATAACTGATTTTTCTTAAGCTTATATATGACTTGTGTGATTTTTATCTGTCAGTAGTAGGACATTATGGTGATTTGCTGGGGTTATAGTAATAGTTATATAGTTATGGTTAATTACATATTTGGGAGGGGGGATGAGGATATCAGCTCAGTCAAGTGAAGGAAGAAGAGTAGGTTATAGAAAGGATTCAAAAATTATAGAAAGGATTCAATCAGGTAGTAGGAAAAAAAACTATTAAATAAACGCTAAATTAGCAAAGGTTGTATTTTTTTGTTTTCCATTCTAAAACATTTTGCATATTTTCAACTGTAGTTGTTTACCATAGTATATTTACAATAAAAGACCACAGTGGTCCTTTAAAGACAGAATTTATATTTTGGACAGCAAAATAATGTGTCATACCAACCTGAATTTTCCAAATTCTTTCAGTCTCTTGAGAAACTAAGCCAACAGTCTCCCCCATTAAAGCGATCAACATGTTTAAAAGCAGCACAAAAGTAAAAATCACATAAAGGATTAAAATAATCAGGAAAAGTGTAGGGTGATTTGATTGTTCATGCACGGCCAAATCTCCCAGTCCTAATGTTAGTTTAAAAAGTTCCAGAGTTGCAGAGAGTATATTAGAGTATGGACTGCAGTCTCCATCCTGAGAACAGTCACCAGCTAGAGCTGAAAGAGCTGTAACATAAACATAAACATGTATCAATTATATGTTGACCTTTTGTAAAATTATATCTAGACTATAAATATTGCTCTATATATATATATATATATATATATATATATATATATATATAGCAGAAAAAGGAATAACCTAAAGTTAAAGAACACATGTAATGAGGGAGTTGACAACCAGGGACCCGAGCTGACATGTTAGTATAAAGCTGCTAAGTGAAAATGTATGCAAAAACCTATAACTGACTTTTTCATTTTGATGCTGGAGGTAAAGATAGACAGCACACAATGGCCTTAATATTCAGAATTGTGTTGTAGCTTTCATATACTGCTGTCATAACCAGGCACAGAAGTGCCAGACAACATCAGTAGCCTCATTCACACCGCAAGACCTCAGAGTTTGACAGAATAGGGCAACAAGTACCAAAATAGATTCTCTAAGCTGCTATCCCCCACTGGATGTTTGTGTTCAATTAACTTCTTTATGTCCCTACATAGTACAAACAATGCATAAGTCATTTATGAAATTAAAAAAATGCATAGAGAACATTTAATAGTCCATTAGCAAAACAAATTACATTTCATCATATGAATATATAATACCTCACTTGATTAAAGGGACACAGAAATATTTATTTTCTTTGTTGCATCAGAAAAAAAGATAATTGATAATCTCACATTGTGTTTTCTTATTTTTAATGATAGTTTCAGAGCACAAGAACTTATTCAGAAACTGCTATTGGGGGCTTGCAGTCTGCCAGCCAATGATATCTACAGCCTAACATATGCTCTCTGCACTTTTTGTCAGTTTCAATTAGGTTTAAACAAGTTTTGCCAAAAAGCATTTGCAATGTTTAATTGTGCTCAGTTGTGTTCCATGTCACTTTAAGTGACAGTTTACCATGAAATGAGTCTTCCTCACTTTCTATAATATTTAGTTTGTCTTCAAAAGGGCCTCTGTCTCCAAACAGTTTGTTGTTATGTTATATACCTTAACTTCCCATACCTTAGTTTGTAAGTCTGCGAGTTTCTATCCTAAGTACTCTGGGAATGCACCATGGACATTGGATTCCTAGCTCGAAGGCAGGGCCCTCCTTGCTTTGCTATATGTTAATTTGTATTTATCTTTGTCTGAACTTAACTTATGTACAGTGCTACGGAATATGTTGGCGCGTTATAAATGAACTATAATAATCACATAATAGTTGTCAAACTGCGAGACATCGTCACGCTTTGCGAGGTGTGTACCAAGCGAGGCGAGCCGTTAAAGCGTAGGACTTTCGGTGCTCATCGCTGCGAGCCTCGCAAAGGGAGGCCAGCCGTTAAACTGTAGCACTTAGCCGATGAGCGGCGAAGGCGTTCATCGATGCGAGCCTCGCGAAGCGAGCCGTTAAACCCTAGCACTTAGCCCATGCGAGCCTGGTGAAGCAAGGCTAACCGTTAAAATACAAGACGCAGGACTTAGAACAAAAAAAATACAAGGCGCTGGACTTGGAATAAAAAATATACGAGACGCAATACTTTAAAAAAAAAAGATACAAGACGCAAAAATTTACGAGATTAGTGGCCGAACAAGAAACACGAAAAACACACTAAGTACACCCCAAAAAAATCCTAAAACATCACAGACAGCATGGGGAAACAGCCAGAACATCTCTGAGTGAGGTGGAACGCAAATTTAACTCGATTTAGACGATTTTCGGAACTCGAAAATCTCCTAAGCAAGGAAAAAAATTACCGCCGAAAAAAATGAAAACGAGGCTACATGACCCCGGACTGCGCAACACACTACAAAACGCGTAGCACTTTACACATCACACTACGACCTACAAGATAAACTATTACTAAAGCCGGAAAATGCTCACGAGACGCGTACCACATTAATAACATTACGACTATACAATTCCGCTTTACACAATAAACCAACGGCTTTACCTCACGCACAAAGCCTATTTATAATCCACACTTCAAACATTCACTACACTTTATAAGCAGGGCACCAACACTCACAATGTATATTCTATGCAGACGCAAAATACAAACAGATTGTTAGCGCTTCAGCCTATTATTACTTAACGACATATACATAGAAATAGATATTTCTCTCAGAGGACCAAAAGTGCACAACAGGAGAGGCTCGCAATGAGCGCCGAAGGTCCTGAGGCTCGCAATGAGCGCGGAAGGTCCTCCCAGTACATAACGGTTTCAATTATATCTCAAACAGCATTCCCGATGGGCAAGTCACTAGTAATAATATATGAGTTATAGAGTGATCAGTACACACCATTCACCTGCAATATCAACAACTATGATACATTGATTGATTAAGGGATTATGAGATCTTGAAAGCTCGCTCTATAATCCCTCTTAGTTATCCATTAGGTATCAGATTTTACTCCACTTTGTTCCCTATTTCTTCCATGGCTAACACAGTACCACCTCATTACCTACTTCAACTCGACTATGTCATTTGGTTATCCTTCTATAAATATTTTAAACAAATAGTTATAATTACAATACACTGCAGATTGACTCTGGCTAATTGGTTACATACTGTCCAATCAATCAGGCCCCAAGCAGAGCTAATACAGTTAAGCAGCAATTCAAAAGAGACAAGTCCTCATTGAGAGTCTGTAGTTGAGTGAGAAATACACACAAAACAAGTCTAGAACTACAGGATAATAATTAAGTGAACTTTAGCTAAATCTTTTTTTCATATAACGAACTTTGTAATATTTTAAAATGCATGTGCTCCTTTAAATACATAGCATAAAACATGGTCCTTTAATTAATCACATTATTATTAGTATTACTAGGAAATTGCCAGTCAAAAATGCCGGGAATAAATTTGTAAACCTGGCAATGCTGTTTGCCACACAATGCAAGGCTATGGGCCCTCTGAGCACCTTAGTCACTCATCGCGAGCCCCGCGCTGAGCGCCTTCATGAAAAAACACCAAATATGCTTCAAATGAACTTGCCACCTCAATCACAGGCTCCCTGGCTCTCCCCTTTGTGCTGGGTTATTTTGAGGCATATTTATGTTTTTTGTGGGTCTTTGCAGTTTCCTGGTTTGGCTGTTAAATTCGTAATTTTGCGCAACTGCGTGCCTCGGTTTGCGAGGCCCCCAGTTGCATCTATGTGCTTCGGCGGTGATCGCGAGCGCTGCAATGAGCGCCTTCAGTGCTCATTGCACCCCCAGTCCCACTTTGCAAGGCCCGCAATACTTAACATTGCGTGACCAACATCGCATACGTGACCAACACTGACAACTATATATGTGATTGTTTATTTATACCGTGCCAACATATTCCCTTGCGCTATACATAAGTTGTGATCAAGGCAAAACAATATTAACACATTACAAAGATGGAGGGCCATGTCTTTGAGCTTAGAAACCAGTGTCCATAGAGCTTTCCCAAAAGCAACAGGAAAGATTGAAAACTGGCAGACTTACAATCCAAAGTTTTTGGGTGTGGTACAGGAGGGTGAGAAATGCAGTGTGCATGTTAAGGAGAGAAGTTATAGGCTTCTTTAAGCAGGTGTCTTTTTAGTGAGGATTTTCATAGATTTTAAAAAAGAGGATAATCTGGTGGAGCAAGGCAAGGAGTTCCAGAGAATAGGAGCAGCGCGAGAAAAGTGCTGAAGGCGGGAGTGAGAGGAGGTGATGAGAGAGGAGGAAAGAAGAAGGTCATTAGCAGAGCGAAGAGGGTGGGTAGGGGGATATTTGGAGACGAGAGCAGAGATAAAAGGGGGTGCAGTGCTGTTGTTGTAAGTTAGGGTCATGATTTTAAATTATATTCTGTAGGCTACGGGAAGCCAATGGAGTTATTGAGAGAGAGGTGCTTCAGACACGGAGCGTTTAGTACGGTAGGTGGGTCTAGCGGAGGCATTCAATATGGATTAAAGGGGGGATAGCCGGGTGGTGGGTAGGCCAGCAAGAAGCGAGTTGCAGTATTCAAGACGGAATATGATGAGGGAGTGTATTAGAATCTTAGTTATGTCTTCTGTAAGGTAGTTACATATTTTTTAAATGTTTTTTAAATTGAAAAGACAAGATTTTGTTAGTGACTGGATGAGTGGGATGAAAGAGAGGGCAGGGTCCAGTAGAATCCCAAGACAACAGGCTTGGGAGGTAGGAGTGGTGATGGTTTTGTTGACAGTGAGAGAGGTGTGAGGAATTGACACTGTAGTAGATGGTGGGAAGATTAAGACATGAAGAGTGATACATTCAGGGTAGAGGCAGGGTCAGATGCTGTTAGTACTGCCTACATAAATCTTTTAATCAGATTGTGATATTTATCATACCTGAGAACACTCTATAGGAAAAAAGTTGTGAGCATGTGTTTAAAAGGAACATTGGAGCAGATTTACTATGCAATGGCAAGGGACTGTGATGGCAATTGTCCAACATAGTAAACAGCCATTACAGCTTTACACAACGCATCCCCTGCTATGCTTAGTAAATACTTCCCAAACCTAAGTCTGTGCACAAATGAAAAACCTAGATCATAATAAATATATCTGCACTGGTACTGTCAAATGGCAATTTTTTCCCCAAGATTGTCTTACTATCCTTCAAAGCTCTAAATCAATGATTCCCAAACCTCTCCTCAGGGACCGCCAGACAGGTCAGGATTTTTATTTAACAGTCTGTAAACACAGGTAAGGTAATTCACAGCCTGTTGGATACTAATTGCATCACCTGTGTTTACACACAGGGTCCCAGCAATCTGAAAACTACTCTTGAGCCCTATTAAATTCCCTCAACGTGTAAAAACGTAGCCTGTAACGTAGCCCACAAGACTTTAAATTGTTCTAATGATCTGCGGGTTACAGGAGGAAAAACCCTACGGGACATCGAAATTTGAACTCTGCGGCCGCAAATCTTTTGATCTGTCAAGCCCTTAACTGTTACATTTGAAAATCGCTATCAAATTGCTACGAATCCACTGGTATTCAAACCTGTAACCGGCAAATGGAGCGAAAAAGCCAACGGGTACTAGAGAGGACAGGCAAGGGGGTTATAATCCTATCCGTAGCACGGTAAATGCAAATATAAACACATTACTGTACTTAATAATAATAATTAAAGTTAAAGTTATGTTAGGTATTATAATTACATAGTTACATAGTAATTGAGGTTGAAAAATAATTGTAGCCCATCAAGTTCAACCTTTTAAGATCTCCTCTGATTAGTTGTTAATTGATCCAGACGAAGGCAAACAAAAAAAACAAAATTGAAACTTCACCAATTGACTCAAAGGGGGGAAAAAATTCCTTCCTGACCCCAGAAACTGGCGATCGGATTCCTCCCTGGATTATTACTCCCTCTCTAATTAACCAGGTTAACCCTGAATAGGCTTTTTATTAAAAAATATATCCAATCCCTTTTTAAAGTTATCTATCGAATCCGCTGTCACCACCACCCTTGGTAGAGAATTCCACAGATTAACCACCCTTACTGTGAAGAACCCTGTTCTTTCTCTAAGGTGGAATCTTTTTACTTCAAGGGATGTCCTCTTGTCAGTTGAAAACCTCTTGGCACAAAAAGCTCCCTTGACAAATCTTTATACTGACCGTGGATGTATTTTTATAGGGTAATTATATCCCCTCTTAGACGCCTTTTTTCTAGAGAAAATAGGTTTAATTTGGTTAGTTTGTCTTCATAACTTAGCCCCTAGATTAGTTTTTTTATCCTTCTCTATACTTTTTCCAGTTCTAAAATGTCCTTTTTATGAATTAGTGCCCAAAACTGTACTCCATATATCAAATGAGGGTGTACTAGCGATTTGTATAGTGGCACAATTATATTTGCTTCCCTTGCTTCTATACCCTTCTTAATGCATGATAATAGTTTATTTGCCTTTGAAGCTGCTACTTGGCATTGAGAACTGTTTCGTAGGTGGTTGTCCACAAGTACTCCCAAATCATTTTCAATATCTGATACCCCTAGATTTGCTCCATTAAGATTATAAATTGCATGGTTATTTTTCCTTCCCAGATGCATAACCTTACATTTATTCAAATTAAATCTCATCTGCCATTTAATTGCCCATTTCTCTAATTTATGCATATCCCTTTGGAGGGAAAGTACATCATTTTCTGATTTAATTGCCTTGCACAACTTCATGTCATCTGCAAAAATGGATACTTTCCAGTCCTATTTCTAAGTTGTTAATAAATATGTTAAAAAGGAGAGGACCTGAGGAACCCCACTTACTACATTAGTCCAATCTGAGCATGTTTCATTTACAACAACCCTTTGCTTCCTGTCATTTAGCCAGCTCTCAATCCATGAACAGATATGTACTGCAATTCCTGTATCCCTTAGTTTGCACAATAGACTCCCATGTGGCACTGTATCAATAGCCTTTGCAAAATCTAAAAAGACTAAATCCACTGAGTTGCCTTGATCCAAATTCCTACTAACCTCCTCATAGAAACTAATTAGATTTGTTTGACATGACCTATCCCTCCTGTTTGAATAGACATATTCTTATTAACCCTTCTTTTTGCAATATAAAATGTTTAATTTCTGTGTTATATCGATCCCGGCAATCAATGTGTTAATATATACCGTATCATTGAACTCGCATGGCCTAGAATATCATATTTACTGATTTATTAATATTGTATTATTTCAGGAATGCGGGTCCGATCGAAACTCATAATTCAAACCCATAAGGCTTTGAAATCTAAACTCCATTTTTCAGTGATGTAATGATGACAATGTCTTTTGCCATTGGCTCCGTCTAAACCCGTAACTACGGGTTTGACTAATTGATCATGTTCATGTTCGCACATGCAAAGTGCGCAAGAATGGTTTACAGTCTTGCGTTTACGGCCCGTAACTCACGGCATGGTTTAATTGAATATCTCTGTAACGCAGCTGAATTTAAAGCCTGCAGCTTTTGCGGGTGTGCTGATGCCGCAACGGGCTTCAACTTTAATGGGGCTGTTGGTTTCCTACACCTCTACCCGTGCTCTTAGATCAGCAAGTGCGTCACAGCTAAATGTTCCAAATGTTCACTTATCATTATTTTGTGCTAGAGTTGCCGTTCTGTGGAACTGTGTCCTCACAACAATTTGAGAGTTTTCCTCCTCCTCCTGCTCCTCATATTATTATTATTATTATTATTATTAATAATAATAATAATAATAATAATAATAATAATAATAATAACAATACTAATTATAATAAACATGATTTAAGCCATAAATATATCATATATCACATATATACAGTGGATATAAAAAGTCTACACACCCCTGTTAAAATGTCAGGTTTCTGTGCTGTAAAAAAATGAGACAAAGATAAATCATTTCAGAACTTTTTCACCGTTAATGTGACCTATAAACTGTACAATTAAAATGAAAAACAAACTGAAATCTTTTAAGTGGAGGGTAGAAAAAAATAAATAAAAATAATGTGGTTGCATAAATCTGCACACCCTCTTATAACTGGGGATGTAACTGTGTTCAGAATTAAGCAATCACATTCCAAATCGTGTTAAATAGGAGTCAGCATACACCTGCCATCATTTAAAGTGCCTCTGATTAACCTCAAATAAAGTTCAGCTCAGATAGGGCATGTTTCCAAACAGTAGCTTCCTTGGCTTGTCTCTCACAGCTGCCAGCACCGATGCTTCCTGTGTCTGTCCTCTTACTTCCCCCAGACTCCCTCTCCTTGGCTGTTAGTTCCTGGGGATTAAATAGTCTGCTCAACTTCAGGTGCATCTAATTTCTTTACTTCTGTCAGCACTGGACTAATGGACCTAATCAGCCTAGTGCTGACATATCTTCCTTCTAAAATATATCCGTAGGTCAGCCTGACTTTGTGACACACACATATATATATATATATATATATATATATATATATATATATATATATATATATATATATATATATATATATACACACATATACACATACATATATATACATACACACAGTAGATATAAAAAGTCTACACACCCCTGTCATTTCAGGGGGAAAAAATAAAAAAAGACAAAAAATGTGGTTGCATAAGTCTGCACACTCTCTTATACCTGGGGATGTAGCTGTGTTCAGAATTAAGCAATCACATTCCAAATCGTGTTAAATAGGAGTCAGCATACACCTGCCATCATTTAAAGTGCATCTGATTAACCCCAAATAAAGTTCAGCTGCTCTAGTTGGTCTTTCCTGACATTTTCTTAGTCGCATCCCACAGCAAAAGCCATGGTCCACAGAGAGCTTCCAAAGCATCAGAGGGATCTCATTGTTAAAAGGTATCAGTCAGGAGAAGGGTACAAAAGAATTTCCAAGGCATTAGATATACCATGGAACACAGTGAAGAAAGTCATCATCAAGTGGAGAAAATATGGCACAACAGTGACATTACCAAGAACTGGAGCTCCCTCCAAAATTGATGAAAATACAAGAAGAAAACTGGTCTGGGAGGCTACCAAGAGGCCTACAGCAACATTAAAGGAGCTTCTGGAATATCTGGCAAGTACTGGCTGTGTGGTACATGTGACAACAATCTCCCGTATTCTTCATATGTCTGGGCTATGGGGTAGAGTGGCAAGACGAAAGCCTTTTCTTACGAAGAAAAACATCCAAGCCAGGCTACATTTTGCAAAAACACATCTGAAGTCTCCCAAAAGCATGTGGGAAAAGGTGGTATGGTCTGATGAAACTAAGGTTGAACTTTTTGGCCATAATTCCAAACTATATGTTTGGTGCAAAAACAACACTGCACATCACCAAAAGAACACCATACCCACAGTGAAGCATGGTGGTGGCAGCATCATGCTTTGGGGCTGTTTTTCTTCAGCTGGAACTGGGGCCTTAGTTAAGATAGACGGAATTATGAACAGTTCCAAATACCAGTCAATATTGGCACAAAACTTTCAGGCTTCTGCTAGAAAGCTGAACATGAAGAGGAACTTCATCTTTCAGCATGACAACGACCCAAAGCATACATACAAATCAACAAAGGAATGGCTTCACCAGAAGAAGATTAAAGTTTTGGAATGGCCCAGCCAGAGACCAGACCTGAATCAGATTGAAAATCTGTGGGGTGATCTGAAGAGGGCTGTGCACAGGAGATGCCCTCGCAATCTGATAGATTTTGAGTGTTTTTGCAAAGAAGAGTGGGCAAATCTTGCCAAGTCAAAATGTGCCATGCTGACAGACTCATACCCAAAAAGACTGAGTGCTGGAATAAAATCAAAAGGTACTTCAACAAAGTATTAGTTTAAGGGTGTGCATACTTATGCAACCATATTATTTTATTTTTATATTTTTTCTTCCCTCTACCTAAACGATTTCAGTTTGTTTTTCAATTGAGTTGTACAGTTAATAGGTCACGTTAAAGGCGGAAAAAGTTCTGAAATGATTTATCATTGTCTCATTTTTTTACAGCACAGATACCTGACATTTTAACAGGGGTGTGTAGACTTTTTATATCCACTGTAGTTATGGATCTTACGAATGTTGGTCATGTTTGCGATATTGGTCACGCACTTGCGAGGGACGCAGTCGTGGGGCTGCAATGAGCGCAGAAGGCCATGGGACCTAGGCTGCAAAGAGCGCCAAAGGCGCTCATTGCATGGCTCGCGATGAGCGAGGTTTGCGGGAGTTAGACTGCAATGAGCGACGAAGGCGCTCATTGCAGGTCTTGCGATAAACGCCGTAGGAGCTCATCAGGAGGCACGCATGGCTTTAAAACAGCCAAGACATGAGCACAGAAGGCGCTCATGCCGATGGCCGCAATCACCGCAGAAAAACTGAGCACTTTGCCGCTGATCGCGAGGCACGCAGTTTACTAATTTAAAAGCCAAAATAGTTTCAAGCGCGTAACTCAAAAGACCCCCCCAAAAAAGCCAAATAATAAAATAAAAAAATAATAACACACTCACACACAGCACAGGGGGAGACACAGGAAGACTGTGAGTGAGGTTGCAAGCCAAATTTAGCCATATTTGGCGTTTTACGTCGATCGAATATAGGCTAAGCAAGGAAAAAATAGCAGCCGAAAAAAATGTAAAAATTATCAAACAGGATCAAAACGAGTCCGAACAACGCCAGGCACGCGGGACTTAGAAAATACACAACGGCAAAGACAGTAAAACACGCGAATAACGCCAGGCACGCAGGACTTTGACAATAAAACCAACGGCAGTCACCGCTCGCCACGCAATCATTCAGCACACACACAGATTAGAAAGACACAGGGAAGGGACAAGTGGGAGATGGTGGTAAGAGACACATTCCCGAGCACAAAAGTTGTCGAAGGCGCTCAATGCGGGGCTCACGATGAGTGACAAAGGTATGGCATTCCCACCCTTAAAATGCCCGTGTTTTTTGATGGGCAAGTAGCTAGTCATATATATAGCTTGCATTTCCTTGATATTTTCTTTTATGCTTATCTGCCTATTGTAAATTACCTGACAAACACAATTCATTCCTTCTGAGATTATCAAATATCACACACATAGGCAGTGTATACAGCTTGGTACTACATGTGCCAGTATATCAACGTTATGGTGGATATCAGCAAAGAGAAAGCCTTCCTGAGTATCTCATTGAGTGCATCTCACAAGATATGACAGCTATTATTAATAATTATTATATATTATTATATTATATTGTAATAGACCGTTAAGATAATGTACAACAGGCAGAAGCTGAATCCAACAAATTAAATGTCACTATTTTAATAATACTTTATTTGTGCATGGTATTAAAATGTTATGTAAAACAAAGGCCTAAAATAAATAAAAAAAGCATAATTAAATAATTCAAGATGTATTTAAGAATTAAATAATTAATTTTAATATCTAACTACTAAACATTATTTAGGTTATTAACAAAGCATTACAGAGGCTGAGAATATTATTCCCAATGATTCCATGTGTTCCGATTGGTATGGAAAAAACAGCCATTACAGTTTAGTGAATATCCAATTCACTGGATTTAATGTGGAGAAAGAAGGGAACAAAAAGCATCATTCTCAATACAGTTGTTATGTATTGGGAATAAGCTATTGTAACTCATGGAAACATTATTGGAATGGTCAATTGTGATGGTCAGTTAGCTTTTATATGCTATCAAATCAAACGGAATTCAGCATTTATATGCGATTGAATGTTATGCAAACAAGTAGTAAAATGAAGTGTATTACAATTTATTATTCATTGTAGACTTATAAATATGAAATATGTGTTACCTGTTCCAAAACCAAGAAGGAAAACCACATAGACAAAAATGAAGCTGGAAACATCTCTTATAATCATCTACAGAATGGATTAATGAGTAGAAAATGAAAAGAAGCATGAAATAAAGTCAGTAACCTATACAGACTTTAGAACTACAAACAATATCAACATATAATTGAAAGTGTATGCAATCTCTAATGGTATTTTAGTAACATTATATATCGATATATATTAATGGCAGTGCATTATACAAGGAAGACGCTATGGTGTCTTGTTAATAGCACACTACTTCAACAACTTCACTTCAAACTAACAGAATAAGCAGCTCTGTACTCTATGGGCATGGTCGTTTTTTAGACACAATTTTAAATTTAGCAGGCTTTGGCCCCTATTCAATTAAGCAATTGTAAGTTACTGGAGTCCGTAAAGTAGCCTGTAAACTATTTTGCTATTCAATTGCGCGTTACAGGCTTAAAATCAATATTGCACTTTAAAAGATGGAAAAAGCGATGATTGATATCAGAACTAATTGCACAACAGTCTCAAGCTTGCTAATCTGCAATAATTTTTATTTAATTTTTTTAAGGTTTCATTTCCATGTTATATCAATCTCGGGAATTGATACATATCAGGCCACCCACATGAACTAGAACATTTCCTTCATTCAGTTTTATTATTTTGTACATTGCCAGATTACGAGCCCGAACGCATATTGGACTTCCTACCGATAATTGATTGCCGCTTAACCTCCATGTATTACTGGAGTCCTGATGACGGCCTCATTTACTATTGGCTATTTCAAAATCGGTAGTTACAGCCTTGCTTAATTGATCATGATCATGCTCTGAAATGCTAATAATGGGCGAATGGTTTTCGGTTGAGGCTTTCGGCCAGGTAGCTGCGGGCTTGATCAATTGAATAGCTCTGTAAATGTTGCAATTGAATAGGGGCCCTTGTGTAGTTGGCATTTTCACCTTTTTTAATTGCTAGAGCTTAATGACAAGGTTATCCTACTTGGACTTGATATTTTATTTCATGCTGGCTAGTTTGTGGCAATCTTTTAACTGGAATCAGATCTGCTCTTAATGTACTCCAATTGCTCACAGGTTTCTGTTGCTTTTAGGCACAAAAGCAAACAATTCAGCCAAGACTGCTAAAGTGAACTCAAATTATAAACAAAAATATCACAATCTTATCACTATTTCCAGAATGTTGAGTAATTATCTGACATTAAAGTATATTTGAAGTCGTAGTAGATTTGTCTCTTCCAAAATATTAATTTCTATTGATCTCTATAAAACATATTGAAGGAATAATATGTAAAATATGGCATTATGCTTACAATCTATAGATTAAACATCAATGCGCATCGTGTATTATATTAGCTCTAGAAAAAGAGGAGAGTAACTGCTATGCCACTAAGCACTATTTTGATGATGATGTAGGAAATGAAGTGAAAAAAACATGAAATAACACAGGGAATTGTACTTTATAAGTCATGTTAATAATAAATAACAAACATTGCTTAATTTATATAACTTCGCTGGTAATTTGTAACTTCTAATTTGAGCTAAGTATACTTATAACCATACAGAGTGTGAGAAAAAGAGAGCACCCACTCTCTGATGGTCAGCAGAACTCTATTTTACTTTTACAACACACCAAGATTAATACATAACTTTTATTAATTGTCATATCAAAAACAAATTCTTATAGGGAATTAAAATACTTAAGAACCATCTCCCACGCTTGATGGAATTTACTGCAAGAAGGATAATTGTATCGACCTATAGTGAAACTGTGTAAGATTTAGATGGTTTCCTTCCAGTGGAAAATAATCCTATAAAGTGCCAAGGTACAGCAACTTGGGGATAACTAATATCAGACTTCTCAAATAATAATGGGGACAAACACTTTCCTACATTGAAAGACTTACCCTCTGTGTAAAAAAAAAAAAGCTTACACCTAATTCTGCAATAACTAATCTAATTTAACTAGCTACAATGGTATATTCAATTTAGCTAAAGCACTGCAATAGTGAGAGTTAGCAGAAAATAAAGATTTATAGGAACCTCTGATATATATTCAACACAGCCTCTCATGTAATACAGTGTCAAATAGGTGCCTCACATATAAAGATGGTATAGGATTATTTTCCACTGGGATTATTTTCCACTGGAAGGAAGCCATCTAAATCGTACACAGTTTCACTATAGGTCGATACAATTATCCTCCTTGCAGAAAATTCCATCAAGTCTGACAGATGGTTCTTTAGTATTATAATTTCCTATAAGGATTTTTTATGATATGACAATTAGTAAATGTTATGTATTAAACTTGGTGTGTTATAAAAGTATAATAGAGTTCTGCTGACCATCAGAGTTTTATTCCCTCTTTGTGTAAATCTTAGCTAAATATATACTGTATATATGCTTACTATTCAGACTTACTTTTTGGATCATGATGCTATAGACACCAGTGATCTTGATACCTCTTGAGAAATAGAGTAAATTATACCATCCCAGGATCAATGCCAAGGCCAAAATGCTGTCTTGAAAATCCCCTCTGATCCAGTTCCACATGTTGACAAACATCACCAAGACCCCTTGAATTAAACTTAATACAGATATACATAATTAACAACCATGGCATCATTACAAATCATTATCCTTCATTCATTGAAAATACAAGATTTTCTAGGTGGTTTTGATGAAATGCAATGCAGCATAAACATTGAACCTAATACACATGCATCTCATCACAAACTATCATGACCCATTTTGGTCAGGTCATTTCATGGGTGTATTGTATGTAAAAACACTAGCTATAATAACCATCCACCACAATGCAGTTATACAACATAATTACCTAAGGGGTGTATTCCAATAAATGTAACTAATTGTATAAGCTGTTATTTGCAACAATTCATGAATATGTTTATTATTCAATTATATTTGTTATATGTAGTGTATCTCCTACTTTAATAGATGCCGCAAGATTGAATTATTTATAACTCCGTACCTTTTTATATAGGGATAAAACAAATGTAATTATGTAACAAACATATTCATAACTGTTTTTTTGCTTTTCTTGTGGATAACTTGAATGCAATTGTAGTCATGGCTGCACGTTAGTACATTCCTTTACAAGCCGTTTGCAGCACATGTACAGTTTCAATATCTTTTGCTGTAAAGTACAAAAGAGAGTGTAGATTTAGTAAGTGTATTGTAGATTTCATTTGAATACATTAGTCTTACTGAATACTTTGAAGGGGACTTCTTTCATGAGCTGTGATATTCCTCAATCTATCCCACCTCTTTTCAACAATTCATTTTGAAACTATAATTTAAGGTACATTTATTCTTTAGTTTTACATTTTTTTAAGGCAAATACTTACAACAATATGTAGAAATAGCTGTTTGCAATATGAGAAGGAAATTTGAAGTATCCAGCATAGAAGAACTCTCTAATCTAGGGAAGGGAAATATAGGAAAGTTTGTTATTGTCCTTCATTGTTTTTGTTATTTGCTTAATTATTTAATTTAGTTTGTTGAGATATCAAGAGCAAAAATAATGACTAAGCCATAATATAGCTGGGTGATTATTTTAATAGACAGACACTATGTAGAAGATATGTGAATATGAAATACTAATACTATGTACTAAAGTTTGCTCAGCCTTTGATAAGCATAATGTATTAATTATATGGACCAATATAGAATCACACTTCCGGTTCAGAACCAAATACAATCAGTTTTGCAACATCTGTGGTAACATTTTAATTGTATAATGCTAGATGTTTGAACATATATTAGAAAGCAGTTAGTTATGTGGTGGTTGTGCTTTTTACAATGTATTTACATTCTACACTAAGCATCCATAAGATGAAATATTAATATTATATATGTTTTAAAGATGATTAATTTGTTTCTCAGAGTCATAGAACTGCTTACAACATTTTTGTAATATTAATGTTCATATGCACATAGTATCGTATGATCATCTACAGTACTTCCCTTTTCATTATTTTGCTGTAAAGAAAATAGAATCCCTTTACATTTTAGTTAACAAAAGTTAGCACTGACATTTGAAATAAAACAGAACAAAGGGACTAGTTTGGGTTTGGCCATGACTCAAAAGGAATTACATATATTCAATAACGTTTATCAGCTCTTTATATTGTCTTCAAATACAATAAGGTGATGATGGTCTGTGGATGCTAGTGTGAACATTATCTAATTGGAGATTAATAATTAAGATGTGGACTACCTTATTGTAAAATATTTTTTTGGGTATATGTTGGAAATACTTTTTAGTATTTAAACATATTTTGTGGTCTTATTTATTTTTCTCATTGTTGGCAAAGTGAATTATATTTACTGTTTTTAACTGTAAACACTTTTACAATGAGGATATATATTAAAGTTGTACTTAACACTTTATTGGGAATTTATAATGTTCTGTACCAAAGAAGTATTACTCTATACATTAAAACCTTGTTTATATATTCTTTTATATATTCTATTCTGTCACACCAAGGATTTCAGGATCACTGAGATGCTGTCTGTTATACTTGAAAAAAATTCAACCTGTGCAACCTGCTCTTTTGTCATGTGAATAATTATTTATTACCGCATTACTCGTGTTTCAACTTATTTGATTGGTGCTTAATAAACTACAGCACCCTTCTTTTGTGACCATATGTAGTTCAGGTTACACCAGCTACAATAGATTCTATCTCTGTGTAAATTATTGAGGCTTTATAAATACTCAGTGTTGATAACAATAAACATTTTAATCAAGCATATTCATTAATACATTTGCCCTGGAAAATACATCCTACTTGCAGCTGGATTTTGATTGGCTAGCTGAAATATTTAGCCTTAATAATTCCATACCTTACTTTGATTTGTTTAACATGATTTTCCTTAAAGTCTTCTAGGCAGCACAGAACATGAGAGAGAAACCACCCAGAACAAAAAAGCTCCCTCTCACTACAGTCTCCCTCTGAGTTTTTCCTGTCCTACCTCAGGTAGGATCTATACCCACAGTATGTAAGAATATTATGCTGAAGAAATTCCTTCCTGAGAGGTTGGAATAGGATTTACAGTCACCTTTCTGAGGGACAGATGTTACTGGGAGTGTTTGAGATCACGCTACTATAATTTTTTTGGGCATTGGGGACTTATATTCACTACCTCCGCCACTGGGCTGGGGAGTATCTTGACAGGGTCCAAGGTCAATGGTGGCGACAAGAGATGACACGATGGTCAAGTCACTGGGAACATAAGGCAGCATGGTTAATCCTACAGGGGTTCCAAGAGATTCTATACCAACAATCAGTGAAAATCCAATCCGACAATGCTAGAGTTGTGAAATTTATCAACAGACAAGGAGGATCAAGAAGCCTCCTGCTACAAAAGATAACAAGAAAAATAATGGCATGGACAGAAAATAATCTGTCAGCAATATCGGCAGTATAAATAAAAAGCAAGCCACATCTAATAGCTGGTTTCCTAGGAAGGAAGCAGATAATGCCAGGAGAATGACAGTTGAATCAAGAAGTTTCTGAAATGAGAGCTAAAAAATGGAGACAGCCATAGGTGGACCTAATGGCAACTTTCAAGAACAAGAAAGTAGACAACTTCATGTTATTTCAAATGCAAGGGCAACCCTCTAGCATTGGATGCACTGTCAAAGAGATAGACGTTTGGTCTCAATTACATCTTCCTCTCTCTTTCCTTTAATTTCAAGAGTTCTAGAGAATATCAGGTTGGACAGAGCACAATTTATCAGATATCACCATACAAGCCCAGAAGGCTGTGGTTCTCAGAACTAAAAAGAATGTCCAATACCCAACCAATTATTTTGAGACTTTTCAATAGTCTGAAAATAGTTTTTGTGGACATTAAGATAGTGTTATGTCAAAAAAGTAATTCTAAGAGATACTGGCATAATTAATACCTTGGTGTTTGTTTTTGTTAAAATCCACAAAAGCTGTTTTTATATAATATGACAAATTTGCTTCCCCACCTAAACTAATTTATCCCAGGCCTACAGTTAATTTCTTCTGTTATGGAGAATATTGTTTATGCATTCTAACTATACAATAAGACACACTCAAATCATATAAATGTATATATAGTATTTATATTTTGCTTTGTTATGGTTTTATTTTTATCATGGGAAATCAGTTTTGTTTTTGTTTGTTTACTCACCACTGTAATAATCAGAAGAAGAGCAGAAATAAATGTATAGATTTGTCCAGCAAGGTACCAAATATAAGCTGGCACATTTTTGGAAGTCTGAAGTCAAGAAAATAAACAGTTACTATTTACAACTTTATTTTAGAATAATCTATCAAGCTGCAATGCATATATATGCTTGCTCTGTCATGTAACACATATGAAGCAATTATTTATTAGATATATTGCACATCTGGGTTCGTTTAATAGCCACAAGTTATAACAACTGTTAGCTTCCAATGGGAATATTTAACACAAATGAGAAGTATGATTTATTATTTGTAATCATATATTCAATGTCTAAGATAAGGATAATAGCTCTGAAATTATCTGAAGAAAAAATGTATAAAATGTAAACACATTAGTTATACATTTTATACAGGACATTAATATGCAACCAAGGTGTAAAAGAATAGTGAAAACCAAAATACATTCGGTGGGAAGGAGTACTGAATCTATATAGATATATAGTTGAATATATGAATATAATAAAAATACATTGAATTTACAAATGAGAATAAATATTCTGTGTGCTAAAACTGCAAAGGCTTTAAACTTTAGTTACCTCAGTAGCTTGATGTTTATTGCGGGAGATGACTGTGAAGACAGTCATGTAACAGAGATAGAGTATTGTACTAAGGTAGAACATGAAGCAAGCAAACTTGTTCCATTTTATTTCCAGCAGCTCCTGTAAAGGCTCCATGCTCAGTACCTCATCCGATTTCTGTAGTAATAAAATAGATGTGATAATTACAGAAATACTATTAAAGTGTGCCTGCCTTATTTTATTGTGTTTAAAGTGAAAAAAAGAATTTGGTGAAAAAGATATGCATTTCATAGGGTTGTATATAATGAAAGTATTATATATTTTGGTTGAATTCTACCATTTGAAATGATCACCAAAATCATCAACTGAATGTAAGAGAATGAATGAGCAAACTATGACCTATGAACTAATACACATTCAGCAAGCAAACTTGAATTATTTAGCTCATTTGTGCCACTCCAAATGCAAAAAATTGTCTGTTGCATATAAATTTACTGGTCAGCTACAAAATGCCAAGTTTCACTCTCATGAAAACCATATCTGTTTCAGCACCATTAGTCTTAATTTATGCAAATATTTGTACTGACTACATAAAATTACTAATCTTAATAAGAAAATAGATTTATCATTACATATATAATACTGAACTAGGTGGAAGTGAGGTACAAGTTAACCGCAGCCTTTTTGTCCCTTAGTATTCAAACATGTAGAATCATATATTAAAATGTTCTGTTGCTTGTATCAGTTTGTGAAAAGCAAAGTTACCACAGCCATCAGGGAATCCATTTGGTAGTTGTTAGCTGCAGCTCTCAGTTCCCGCTGTGCTTCCAGATGAGGTGACGTTGCAACTTAATGCCTTTGGTGTTACAAAGGAGACAATCACAAAGGCAATGTCTCACATATTTCACCCACTATGATCATCTTCTGAAGTCCAACAAAAACATGATCACATTGCAAAGTCATCTTATCTAGAAGCATAACTTATATATCAGTTTACATAATATAACTCAAGGAAGGTGATCAGAGATCTAAGGACCAACTCACAAAGTCCAGGTTGTCTGAACTTTTTTCTTGTGAGCCATAATGCCATACACAAGTCAGGACCTGGTAAGTGGGGAGCAACCTAATGGATGTGAATGGAAAGCAGTAAGCTGTGGTGATGCAAGAATCTATGTGGACAACAGTCAAGAAACCAGGCAACATAAAAAAAGGCAAGAGAAAATAGGCACATGGGCAGTTTTTCTGTGATATGATAAGACAGGTAGAAAATCTGAGATAAGAGAGAGAAAGTTTTGGAAGTTGCATGAAAAATGAAATAGCTCAATGAAATAGGTTTCAATATTATCAAATTGATGAGAAACACTAGTGGCTGAACGGTGATAGAATATCATATTTGATCTAAACATTAGCAATCATTTTTAAACTTAACGCTTGGTTAATTATCTCCTTACCCCTGTACTATACTGTAATTTTTTTCAGACTCAGACACTATTACCTCACGCCCTGCTTCTAACTGGACATAGGCCTACTACAGCTGAGACTTAGAGCACAAACACATCTCTTACATTGCACCCCTGCTTCTAACAGGACCCAGGCCTACGCCAGATGAGACTTAGAGCACAAACACATCTCTTACATTGCACCCCTGCTTCTAACAGGACCCGGGCCTATGCCATTTGAGACTTAGAACACAAACACATCTCTTACATTGCACCCCTGCTTCTAACTGGACACAGGCCTACTACAGCTGAGACTTAGAGCACAAACACATCTCTTACATTGCACCCCTGCTTCTAACAGGACCCAGGCCTATGCCAGATGAGACTTAGAGCACAAACACATCTCTTACATTGCACCCCTGCTTCTAACTGGACACAGGCCTACTACAGCTGAGACTTAGAGGACAAACACATCTCTTACATTGCACCCCTGCTTCTAACAGGACCCAGGCCTATGCCAGTTGAGACTTAGGACACAGACACACCTCTTATCAAATTTTCTTCACATTGGATATACATTCCTTTCATGTCCACACTGACCCACCTATAATTCTTGTTCTTTTAGAGTGCAAATCTCTGCACTATCACTGCATTTTCCACAGCTGCTACAGATACACAATCTTTAATTAACTATTTACTCTCCTTGCTCATCTCATCCTACCTTGCTTTTTGTAATTTCACTCTCTCCCTCCTGTCAGCATGCAATCTCACTTACACAGCACTGCAACACTAAAGCTAGGATACCTTCCTAATCTCTCCACGGAATGGAATCATCCATCATACGTCACACATTTTTTACCCAGGCAGAAAATGTTAAGAACGGTCTTCTCTTCTTAACCTCTCATTTCCATCTGTCACTCTATTTCTGGCAAGTCCCAATCACTAATGTCTATTCTAGTCCTGGTTTCTACATCACACACTCCATTTAGATTGTAAGTTTGCAAGTTTTTTATTTTAGAAGGTGCTTTGCCTCAAAGACAGGGCCCTTTATTTTGCCATGTGTTAATATTGTGTTTTTCTCTTACTCATCCCTTCTATAGTGCTACCTAATTTGTTGGTGCATTAAATAAAGGTTTATAATAATAATAATAATAATAATAATAATAATAGCAATAATAATACAGACACAATTATCCAGCCAGTACCAAGGTATAGATTGTAAATAAAACTGTTTCAATTTTTTAACCTATGTGAAATATAATCAACATATTTATTTTTCTACACTTACATGGTGTTCTTTATTGTACACCGCAATATGAAGCACTGAGTTATCTTCCATTGTATCAACTTGAGACAAGTCATACAAAGAACAGGATACCGGGCCATACTCCCATTCCAAGAATTTTCTTGACAGATTATTCATGTTGACTCCATTTCTATGTTTCTGGTCAAAATTCCTTTGCAGAATGTGTTTCAAAATCTAAATCAGTAAATCGGGATATATCAAACACCAATTATTCTTGTAATTTGTAAAACAGACCAAAATGTAATCTTTCAGATGAAGTTAAATGCAACAACATTACCTGAACTTTGCCTTTTTTTGCAGCAAGTTGGAGTGGGGTGAGCATCTTATTATTTGTAAAATTTTCTAGTGGTTTAGTAATTTTTTTCTCTTGTCTTTGTTTTTCACTTTCTATTAAGATCATGTCATATAATCTTGCTATAGATTTATAGTGCTTCTTGGAGCCTCCTGAACTAAGAACCAGAGCATGTAGAACTGTGTTCCCAAAATTGTCTTGTGCGTCAATGTTTGCACAGTTCATGAAACTGTTATCAATAAGAAATTTTACTATTTTATATTGTTTGGTACAGGCAGCAAGTGAGAGGGGAAATCCACCTGTAAAATAAGAAAGAAAAGAAAAAATGAA